>OZ005648.1:185055468-186255468 GCA_963930645.1 Salticus scenicus | reverse complement strand
GTGAAAGTTGTCTGAATAATTTTAAGTGAACTTTTAATAACAGATTTAAGTTCTATAAAAATGTAGGTGCAGTAATGACATGGGGGGTTGGAGGGTACCCCCCTCATACAGAACTAATTATCATATAAAAATCTTCCGAAGCCTAATTTCAATTGTTTTAACATAGGTTTACATAGCATAGTATTAAATTTCATGGTAAGAGAAAGTCGTGTGAGTGACACGCCAGATTATTTTAATCCAAAAATGCTTTTTGTTTTTTATTCACATGCATAATTTTAAATTTAAAACAGCTTACTTAGAAATCGTAAAAAGTTTGTTTATTTATTTTTCTTTTTAATACTTGAAACAGCCATCTGGAGGGAAGCAGTTCCGAAACTTTTTACTATATTTTCATCGATAATGTATTTCACGCAGTTAAAATTTTGATATACAATGCATTTATAGTTTATATCGTTTTATTTTATTTTATTTATTCACTTATTTATAAATCTATTTAGATTAAAATTAGCCTGCCTGTATTGCATAAAGGAATTTAGATTCTGTTCGAAGTTGATATAATTTTTTTTTTTTTTTTAAGAGGACAACAAATTAAATATTTCAAATAAAATAAAGCGATACATAGCATATACAAATTACTTACAGACATTATATTTAAATAAATTTATTTAGCAATATGAAGAAGAATGTATGGTAATATTTAAAAATTGTGCGAAAGATTTTTTTTTATTTTTCGTATATCTAAAATAAATTTTAAATCCTAAATAAACTTTAGTTTTAATATTTAAATTTTTTATAATCAGTTTAGAATACTTTAAAAGCCTTTTTGTAGTAAAAACAATAAATTTTCTTCTGCAAATAAGATTTTGAAATATTTTCCTATACATTATACTGGACGGCTTGATTCAAATAACGAATAAATGTAAAGAACTTACGTAGTTTCCTACGTCTGTTATCACCATGCAGTGTTATTTAGCTTCATATATGAATAAGTGTAACATCATATTTTTTGCTGTTAACTCAGCCGCCTCATACCACAGAAGGAAAGAATATTTTATTCGAATTTAATCTTCAGAGGGAGAGGGAGATTTATAGAGTTAATTTTAGCCTAGTGTATACAATGTCTTTTAAATTAAAAATATTTATAATAAACGCTATCGAATTGTAAAAGCTGTTAATGATCTTTTAATAACTTCTGTTTGGCATATTTTTGAAAATTTAATGCAGGAAGAGAAAGTTTGCTGTAGGAAAACTTTTGTTTGCATCCATATTCACTTTTTAAGTGACATTTTCCTAAATAACACTCATGTTTGGCATTAAATCACTGCGAAGATTGGGGTTTAGATGTTTTTGCAGTATCAATTTTCAGTGTGTATATAAAGAAAAATTAATAAAATTGGTGTTTTCTTTTTAATTGTTTTTATTATATGACTGATATGAAAATAGGCTTAAAGTAATTTTCTTAATTCAAATAAAAGTAAGCATTATTCTGAATCAAAATGTACCCGTTTCTCTTTCTCTTCATCTTTTTTCTTTTTCTTTTTCTTTTTCTAATTTTCTTTTTTTTTTCTTTTTTTTCATTTGTGATTGAAAGACACATCTACTTTTTTCCTCTGCAACTGCATTTCACCTGAAAAAATAATGTGGTGTAGCACTCATCCTACTTTCTTTTACCATACATTAATATTATTGCAAACTGGTATGTAGAAACCAGAGATATTCTATTTGAATATTTCTAGTCTATATTAAAAGTAGTTTAAAATAGTTTTAGAAGCAGTTCTATTTGATGTATATTTCTGTGTGTCGGGCTGTAGCTTCCCTCACACAGAATACTCACCCCCGCTTCTGTTTAAATAGTGTAGATTTATTTATAAAACATTTTAAACTATTATTAAATTTTAAAAAATATTTAAAATAATTTAGAGAACTTCCATCCATATCACTCACTGAAACTTGTTCGACTAATTTTAAATAGTCTTGTACATTTTCTATAAATTCTATACACGTCAAGTAGTGTACTTACATTAAGAACAGCAAAAAAAAAAAAAATCATAATACTACATTTAATGCGTTTCAAGTCATTTCAGACTATTGCCCTAATATATCCTAACCCTTTTGTGTAGCCCCATAAATAAAGAATGAATTCATTTTTGTTATATTTCTTGTTAAATATCTTTCTGTGAAAACACACACACATATATACGAGGTGTGGCTATTAAATATCGAGACTATTGCTGTAAAACATTTTATTTTAAATTTATACATATTTAGTTATTATCACCTTCAATATACACCCCTCCACTATCCCTACAAAGCTCCATGCGAATTTTCCATTGTTCGAAACAGTGCTGGAAGTCTTGTCCTGTAAGCTCCTGCATAAGGCGTGCCGCTTTTTCTTTCACAGCTTTAACTGACTCAAATCGTGTTCCTTTTAATGCAGATTTAACTTTGGGGAACGGATAAAAGTCACATGGGACCAGGTCAGGCGATTAAGGTGGATGGCCTAAAACTGGGATGTTGTATTTGGCTAGAAACGCCTTGACAGACAATGACGTGTGAGCCGGCGCATTGTCTTGATGGAGAACCCATGACTTGTTCTTCCACAATTCGGGCCGTTTTTTTATTACCCCTTCACGGAGTTAAGCAAGCACCTCAAGATAGTAATGTTGATTAATAGTTTGACATTCAGGAACCCAGTGTAGGTACACAATACCATGAATGTCGAAAAAAAAGGATCATCATCGCTTTGAATTTCGATCATCATCTCCAAAGTCTTCTCAACCATCTTGGAAACGCTTGAACCACTCATAAACTCGCGCACGTCATAAACATTCATCGCCATAAACTTGTTTTAATAAAAGATAAGTTTCACTAGTGATTTTTCCAAGTTTCACGTGAAATTTCATGACACTTCGTTGCTCTACTTTTACATTTATCACGCTTTTTCGGCAAAACGAAACAAACACCTCTTATACAAATGAAGGTTTCAGCCAGACTGATTTCTCTACAAACACGCGCTGCCATCGAAAGAGAAGGCTTTGTGCTGCACAGCTGACGGTCGTTCGGATTTGGCGCATATGTAGTTCATCTGTAGCAGCAATAGTCTCGTTATTTAATAGCCACACCTCGTATATATATATATAGGCTAATTTAATTTTGTTTAGTAAAACCTAAAAATTTTAATGTGCACCAATTAGAAATTTCGTTCATAGACGTAGTGTAAATTCGTTTATATATATATCCCTGTAACATCACAGGTAAAATCACATATAATATGTAACATCACATATAATATAGTTTTAGAAGTTTTAGTCCATGTAACATCACATATAATATAGTTTTAGAATTCTTACTAGATTTTTTTTTGTTTGTTTCTTTTTATTTATTTATTTATTTTAGGTTATTTTTTATTTTATTAATTTATTTATTTTATTTCATTTCTATGCTGATGGTAGTCTCACAGACAGACATACAAAGAATCGTAGATAAGCTATTGAAATTGTTATTTTCCCATTTAGAGAAGCTCTAAACGTGTACTTATTAGAAGAAGTCAATTCCGAAAATTTGATTCAATTCTTTCGATCTTTAAGATCCAAAAAGTACTTCCTCTACCATATCTGAGAGAAAGTAAAAGACTACCATAACTCAACCATAGTAACTCTACTATATATGAGTGAAAGTAAGAGAAAGTAAAAATGGGCTTCATACTTGTGTGCTATTATATATTATTATTTATTATAAAATAAATGTGAGTAAGAAAATAAATATATATAAACTTCTCATTCTTGCACATAAACAAAAGTTCCCATAAAATAATTTTCTTTTGTCAGATTTATTTAATAGTGAAACTTTATCAATATTTGCAATCTTCACATTATCTGGGATTAATATTTCATAAAATACCTGGTGATTTTCAAAACCATTAAAAATTTTATAATAAAAGTTGATGTCGATAATAAATCAATACCCGATTGAATTACTTTGTTACAATACATAAATAAATTGCGAACTTACATCACTTACAGATATTGAAAAGAATTTATTTCGAGGAAACATTTTATGACCTTTCGCGTTTTAGATTTTATAAACCATTTTGTTATCAGAAATATTCTGACTTTCATGATAAAAGACATTAATTAAACTGATAATCTCTGACTTTTAACATAAGCACTTTTATAGCAATTTTCAAACATTTTATAGCTTAATTCATATGTAGACTGACAATGATATCCTTAATACGTTTATTAGTAAATCTTAATACGACTAATATGTCCTAAAGACATTGCGATTTTTTTCTTTTAGAAAAAAGCTGAAATGAGCCGATAATTTGTTAAATTGTATGAATCATCGAATTTAAGTGAAAACAAAAACAGATAAATATTTTATATTTTAAATAAGAAATGGTACATTTATAACTTTTTTTCTTCATTGATAATTCAATATATGGATTAAAAGAAAATAGTAATTTTGCTCTTTACTTCTAAAAAACATTTAAATAACTTTATGCAACTTTTTACTTTATCTTACCTATATAATGATATAGAAAATTTTGTTTTGTATTAGGTTTTATAAATTGTTATTTTGCTATATTTAGACTATTTGAGGTCCCCTGAATCAGAAAAATTACGTTTTAAGCTGTTCGCCTATGTGTCTGTCTGCGTGTGTGTGAGTGTAACTTATCATTCTAACTCAAAATCTAGTATAATGTGGCCACCACATGATTTTCTTCTATACAATTTTACACAAAATTCATTCAATACATGTTATTTACTAAATTATTAAATTGTTTTCCATTATAAATGCAGACGATTTTTATCTGACAGAGTTATACATATCACTAAATGCCGAAAGAAAGTCAATTTTTTGCAATTATCAGAAAAAGTACGATTTTTTTTTTCTAAGCTGTTTTTTTTTTTTTTTTTTTTTTTTTTCGTTAAAAGATAAAAAATCGATAACTTTGTTTTAAATTATCACAGATCTATAGTTCAACCATTCATTTTAAAGGTATTGACGAGACCTTTCGAATGATACCCATATTGAAAATTTACCCCCAGAGGGGTAAGCATTGCTCCCACATGCACAAATTTTTTTTCCTGGTTAACTACTATTGTTATCAATAATTCATATTAATTGTATAGTCACACGTTTAAAATAACTCTCATTATGTGAATTTATACTAAACTTTGTCCTATACTGCCATGTTAAAATTTAGAAAAAATGCGATGACAGAGCCACCTGTTGAGCGATTGATCCCCAAATCTAATAAGTACCAGTTTATGTCAGGGTCCAACTAAATACCAAGTTTGATTAAATTTCGTTCAATGGTTCGTGAGATACAGCGCCCAGAAAATTTGTGATAGACACACACAGACTGACAGATATTTTCTAAAAACAGTCAAATCGTGTTCAGGACATCCCAAAACATGTAAATCCTTCGAAAACTGGAGTTCGAAAATTTTCTCTAATCCAATACTTTCTCTATATATACATATAGAAGAAAGCAACAACTATTATCAGCATTTTTGAATTCGGTAGTCTAAATCAATTTCTTACGGGGATATTATTTGAAACTTCTTGTTGAAACCAAATAAAGGGTTCGTGTACAAGACATTTAAAAGAATTAAAATGCATTATGTCTGAGAAAAATGTCTTGTAAGTACAAAGTTTAACACGTATTTAGACTGCATTGACTGAAGTGAAGTGAACATATATTTTTCATATTCATAAAAAGATGTTTAGTCTAGGATATTGTATGAAAATCCTTCACCATTCATTTACAGGGCAACACAAAAATTTCGTATATATTAAGACTATACTTCGAAATTGCTGGAAGTGCATTTCAAGTACCTTTTATGTTTTTCCTATAGTACCAAATGAAATACACTATGTGTTGTATGTATAATTTCTAGAAGAAAATATGAGGAAATACACAAAATTAAATGAACACATTCTTCTTTATACAACATAATTGATGCAAGTGCTTTAGTAAGTTCAACCAAGTCAAGGAAAACTGTTTAAAAATGATAATTACTTTCTCATATCCATATGATAAACAAAGTACTAGTTTACAGGCCCGAATTTCGACGGTAATTTTTCGCTATAAATATGCGTTTCAAGTTTTCCTGATTACAAAAAACAAGTTTTTGGCAGTCGATGCATGTATTAGTATAACTTAAAAACAAATATTTGTATGCAATTCAAATTGCATATTTTGAAGTTAGTATGAAATTGTCACTCGAAAAGTTTAACTAAGATTGTTGGTTTCGATAAGTGCTGTGCATGAAATTTGTTCAATTTAGAGAGAACTTCTAAATTCGATGCCAGACATTTTTTTTTTTTTTTTTTATGAATGTAGATACTATATTCAATCAGGAAGTGGAGAAGCCAGGGTCATCCCCTCACACAAAAATATACGTAAAATAAAACTGTTTCTAAAATTATCTACAATTGTTTTTAAAGTATGTTTATACACTATATTTATGCTATTACACATTAATGATTGATCTATGTTTATAGTATTCAAAAGCAAGGTAAGAGAAAATCTTGGGAGCGCCACAACAGATGTTTTCTCTTATCCATCTATGGTAGAAAAGTATGATATTTGAATCTCTTTTTTTTTTTTTTTTTTTTTTAAGATATTTTGCTATAACTACGTGTTTTGAGATTTTCTGGGGTTTCTAGTGGTTAATTTGTGTTTCTTTGTGTTTGTGTGTTCCTAATCACTTTAACTCAAAAACAAATACCAGTAGGAAGTCTAAACATTCTATTCTAAATCTGTATCATGTATCGATGCTATTTAAAACGTTTCATTGAAATTAGACGAATGGTTCGTGTACAGGGACATACAAAATTTTCAAAATATATTATGACGATCTGCAATGAGCGAAATTTCTAATAAGTACAATTTACATATTTAGACTGCTCTAAACAGGTACATTATTTGGTATGTATATAATTTATTGATAATATACTGTGTTATTTAAAGGTAGCCCAATAAGTTTCAAGAAGGGTGCGGGGAATTACCTTAATAATTTGAAATAAACTTTAAAATTTAATAACAACGTTAAATATTTTATTAATGTAGTTACAGTATTCAAATAGAAGGCTGAAGGGGCGGTAGCTTCCTCACACAGAATTTTTTGTCAAATAAAATTGTTTCTTGAACTATTTTGAACTATTGTTTAAAATATATTAGAAATGTTAATATACAGTAAATTATACGTTACACATTAAAATGGAATAATATGCAACACTGACAAGAAAAGACATAGTTCACAAAATGGTAATCTTGAGTTTATGTCATTGAAAAATGTGTATAAAGTGCCCCAACGTGTACGAAAAATGTCTTATACTTAACTCGCAGTTCGTCCACATGAGAATCAGTTATGTCAGTTTTATTGGAGGTTAGTAAATGATTGCTATCTTTAAGTTGGTTTTTCTCAAACATCGCATATTTTAATTGTGTCACTTTTCTTGCCAGTATGCAGTATTTTTACAGTAATGTATGGTAAGAACAAGTAATATGAGTCCCACACCGGATTATATAAGAAATTTATGTCGTACAAGAAAAGATTATTTTTCATAAAAGTAATAAAATTTCACAAAAGGACTAATCAACCTCTTCTCAGTTTATTTTTTTAATCAAAAATTTAACAAATTTTGGAATACGATTCAATATAAAATACGACTATTTATTACTATTATTAAAAAAATATATTTTCCGTTATTGTTTTAAATAAGAAGTGCGAAAAAAATGTCATCGAAGTTGATACGTTAAAGAACTTTCCAAAGAGATTATTCCTATCAAAAAAATTACAAAATGATGTTTTTTTTTTTTTTTTTTTTTTTTTTTTTTTTTACTGGAGTTTTGTTTTTTTCACACAGGAAAAAACGTCGTCACTATTTGCGACACACCACCTTACATAGCTGCCAACTTTTCACTTTTTCTAGTATCACTTTTAAAGTATAAATAATAATAATAATAATAGTAATAAATATCCTGACAAAGTAGATAGCTCTGACAAAACAGCTCTGAGTAATTAGCCCCAGTACGAAATCTCCCCTGGACAAAACAACCCAACAAATTAGCCCGACGAAATAGCCACAGGATAAAATGCCCGAGACAAAATAGCCCTGAGAAAACAACCCCGACGAAATAGCCCGGATTAAAATAGTTTGAAAAAACGGCCCGAAAACAAAATAGCCCCAAGAATATGTGAAAGGTTAAAACAGTAGCAAATCTACAAATTTTCAAAATATTTAAAGCTTCTGGGCTATTTATAAAATATTATCCTATATGTTACACAAACACTATTTATTTATACACCACATAAATAAATATAGAAGATACCTTCAATATTCATTAAAAGAACGCTTATTTGTTACTTTTAAAAAGTACAATTATTCCAGCACATTTCACCAAATTAATTAAACAATTTCCTAAGTTTTTCATTCTTTTACATACATTTCTCTTAGCAATTACCTCTTTTCCGAAAAAAGAATTTTTACTAGAATATCCAAATGATCTAAAACTTTTATTTCTTACATTGAAAATAATCATTAAATATTTCGAAACAAAATGCATTTAACTTTTTTCGTTCATTTTAATCACGTGTAATAATATCGTCCAATAAAAATATTACACTTCACATACTTCTTAAATATCCTATTCTTCATTTAAACTAATTGTGCTGAATAATCCGATTGTTTTAATTAAGTTAAAGATGTTTTATTTTTTAGTTTTCAAAGGAAAGTGTCAATATTAAAACTGCATAAATGAAATTTTTTTTATTATCTTAAACAATATTGCCTCAGAATATTTTAATTTGTCTGCATTTGGAAATAATTTAAAAATTTACTTTCGATAAATTTTTCTGCTAAAGCAATTTTACAAAGACTGCTATAATTTTTTTAAATCATAGTAGTAATTAGAATTGAACATGAATATTTTTAATAAATTTAAAACATCTCTTCAAGTTAATATATTTATGTGAAAGATTGTGCATTGAGAAAAATTCTATTTAGATATGAATAAATTGTTATACTTTTGTCACATAACTTTTAAGATAAATTAATCGACAAATATGTATCAATTTATTTATTTTGCTTACTTTTAATTTATATTTTTTCTTGTGAAGCATAAAGTATGATTTCTAAAAAACACGTAAAACATTGCGTTTTGATATGTCAAAATAGTAAATAAATGGGAAAATATAGACAATGGAAGAAAACATGATTATTTGGTAAAATATAATTAAAAACGCATATTATTGATTAGGCATCCAGAGTTATTAACTTTTACTTTAAATTAATAATGATTACTGTTTATCAATCTTATGTAGAATCATTACTAAATATTTATTTATTTAAAATAGATCCTATAATGCTGAATTATTATTCTGACTTTTCGCAATATATTTCACAGGGTTATATATAAATTAAATTTCCTAAGATATCTTATAAATACACAATAACAAAATGTTTATCATGAAGAATTTTTTATCTACTTTTCTATTAATTGTATTTGTTATTATATTGACTTATTTACTTGAAAATAGGTGACAATTTTTTGAAATATTATTTTATTGACTGTTATAGGCGGTTCTTCATCCCACATTCTGCAAATAAAAATCCTCATTTAAATAAGTATTCCTGGAGAAACAAAGAGAATCCATGTCACAGTTATCTCGAATTTATTAGAAAGACAGTAAAATATTGTTTTTGCGCATGTTGATATTCAGTTATCATTTATTAGTTCATTATGTTCTTAACCTCTTGTCAAAGACATTTCAAGGTTAGAGTGACCTGTTTACTCGTAAATAATTAAAGCTTTTTTTTTTTTTTTTTTAAGTTTATAGCGAAATGACCAACCAAATACCAGAAGAGGTACATATCCGGCCTTTTTGAGTTTCGTAAGGGTAATAACGTAACTACAACTACCAAAGTCATTTGTGATATTTATCCCATTGTATTAAACATTCATAAATGCTAAGTTTGCCTGCTTAAAACATGCGTTTGCATGCTAAGTTAAAACGCGTCGTTTTTCTTAGTTCATATCCGTTAAATTTGATCTTTTCGACTCGTAACAATCAGGAAGATAAACAGTTTTAGACAATGACATGTTAAGGGCGGAAATGGAAGTAAATTCGTGTCAGGCAATCGAGGAACTGTCAAAAACTTTTTAACAACCTTGGTAGACTACCCAAAGACCTTTGCAGGATGGAAAATGTAAGCAGAGCAGGTACTTGGGTCCCACATAATCTGTCCGAAGAAAGCAAAGCTGACCGATCAACCAGATACAATTTATTGCTTCAGCTGTCCAATACAAAAGTGGTTTTTGATCGCTTGATCACTGGATATGGATTCTTTATAATAATCCAAAACGCAAAAGGCAGTGTCTCTCTCTGAATGCATCTCCACAAAGTCCATCTAAGGGAGGTTTTTACCTCAAAAATGCGCATTTGTGTGTTTTGTGGAGTATTCGAGGGGTTGCTCATTTTGAAGTGCTGAAAGTGCTGCTGAAACCTGGCCAAACTGTGAATTCTGACCTTTAATGTGAAAAATTAGATAAAACAAATTAATCTTTAATTAAAAAGTGCCCAGAGATTGTCAACAGAAAAGGAGTTATTCTGCAACATGATAATGCAAGACTGCACGGTGCAAGACGAACCTGAGAAAAAAATAATTAATTAGGGAAAGAGGTATTGCCTCACTCACCATACTCGCCCGATATTGGACCATCGAATTTCCATTTATTCCAATCGTTACAGTATTTTCTCAGTGTTAAAAAATTTTTTAATTTGGATGATGTCAAAAATGCGACCTCCAGATATTTTGCTCAAAAATCAAAGGATTTTTATAGATCTGGCGTTGAAAACTTGCACGCTAAATGGCAAAAGAATGTTTATAACTTGGGTTATTACATGATTGATCAAAAATAAAATCTTGTTAAAGTTCATTTGTTTGAATTTATTGTAAAAGAACGGGATAATTTTCCTGTTCCCCTTAATACACTCTAAAAAAAAAAAAAAAAAAAAAAAAAAAAAAAAAATAATAATAATAATAATAATAAATAAATAAGACACCAAGAAGAAGTTATCCGAATAAGATGAAAATTGGTAGATGTGATCTACATGTAGAGAAAAACAAATGATTACAGTTTCAAAAAATTTGGATGATTTAATCAAGAGAAATGGCCTCACAAATTAAACAAGTCAAACGCATTGGTCCACTTCTGACCCTTATGTAAGCAGTTATTCGGCTTGGTATTAAGTGATAGAGTTCACAAATGTGCTCCTGCGAGATATCACACCGAATTCTGTCCAATTGGGGCTTTAGATTGGCAAAATCCCTATCTGGTTGTAAGTTCCTTTTCAGGATGCTTCAAATGCCTGATATCACTGCAAACGTGCTTGTCGTTTGAGGTCAATAGCAGAGGTCAATAGCAGTCCGCAAAAGGAGCTCTGTGAGCTCAACCCCATTTCTCTGAGCCGCCTGTTAATGGTCTTTGAAGTCACTGAAGTACCAGTTCCACGTAGGATTGATGATAATGATAAATTGGAGCTTTGAGTACAGCTCTGACGATTCATTGGTTCTCACGTTCTGTTCCGATAATATAGGCAAACGCTCTAGAATTCTAATAGGGGTTTCTAGAACTCGCTTTCAAAAGGAACTAGAATTTATAAGGCTGATATGGAACTATTTTTACTAGAGCCACAATCTAGATTCTAGATGTCAGTTATAGAATTTTGTCTCAGTGTACAATGCCACAGACACATACATACACTGGTGAACAAAGACTTCAAACTCATAACTTCTCCCTTTTTTGCACGTCGGAGTAAAAAGAACAGAGTCATAAAAACAAAAGTATTTAGGTCTTTACTTAATACATTTAATCATAATTTTTAACTCTTAAGTTAGAATTGTTCTATACTTTGCGCTATTTAGTACAATTCATGTTATCTGAATAATTAACTAAATATATATAAAATATCTAGAAACATCTCTAAATCTGATGACATTCTTTTAAATCCTTTTTCAAATTGACTATAAAATTAATAATCCAAATTTTGCATCTTATCTCATACGTTAAATAGCAGTCCAAATGAGGTAATTTCTGAATTTAAAACATCAGTTTACCTTTCACTTTCTGCGTTTATTTTAGCATATCTTATGAGAAGAGTGAAATATTCACTCTTTTCCGCGCTGAATATATTTAAAAGTTTTGGAAAATAACAGCATGTGTTGCTTTCCTTTGATATTTTACATTCAAGCTTTAGCTTATGTTAGAGGTGAAAGTATTTAACATTTAAGCATTTATCGTCTGTTTAATGCATTCATTTCACTTAGTTACAGAAGATATTCAAAGTCTTTGCGATTAAATTTTATTTAATTAAAACTATCATAGCCATTCAGTACTTTGAACGTGATTATCTAATATAATGCGTTTTCTCTTTCGATTATGAGATGAAACTTTGTTTTAGTAAATTCGTAATTACGTAACTGCTTATTATAAATAATTACTGAACAAAATTCACAATCAGACCTAAAAAAAAAAAAAAAACGAGTTTATTTCTGTAATTTCACAATATGAATATATATTTTTCTGTAATCTTCTATTTATGTAATTTGCAAAACAGGTGACGATTCCGTTTCGTACTCATCTATATAGCAAGTTGCGACCTAATTTTCATACTTTAGTAAATTTTAAAAAATCTAATTGTTCGATCGATAAGCTGTTTAGTCCGTCGGAAACAGAAAAATCGCCCCTTTCATTTGGTACCTTATTTGTAACGAAGTTTCGATTAGATTTTTTAAAATTAATTAAAATATGAAAATAATAACCTGGTAATAACTTCAAAATCGGACATTTAAATTTATAATTGTTGCCAAAAAAAATTTACCAATTATTATTATTTATTATTTTTATTTATTATTATTATTATTATTATTATTATTTTAGCATAAAATGAAATATGCTTTCCCGCGAAATATAAAAAATTATAATATATTAAGTTTGCTCATGCATATGAAAAAATGAAACTAATGGAGTAAAAAACTAAATGGAGTAAAAAAACAATAATCTTTTTAATATACTTTTTTTTTCTTTTTTGTTTTGTTTAAATAGTATATGTTTTTCACGGGTGAATCGCGCTTGGCATGAAAGCTAATTCATTGATAATCCTGGGTAATATTTTAAAACTTTGATGCTGAAATAGATCGGACATTTTTCCCAAGGATTCTACTTTTGAGAAAGCCACTTTAAGCCAACTTAGCGAATGAAATTATAAAATATTTAAAAACGAAAAGGAAAGGAAAGGAAAGAAAAAAGAAAAGAAAGAAATAGAAAAAATAATCGCATAAATTATGTATGTTTATCTAAAATGGCGATCAAAATTCAAAAGTTGACAATGGGAGCTATATTAAGACTATGATCAGATTTACATATTTAATCAATTAATTATTTACTTTTCTATATACCAACTACTATTAACTAACTCAACTACTATTATAACCACAAAAAATTAATTGTCTCATGCGATAAATATAGCCGATCATAGCATATTGTAATATTATATTTTGCGTGAAATTGATGTCATTTTATGGTTGATCGAATAAATCAAATAAATATAGAAAGTAACGTGAAAGAAAATATCATGTACACCACGCATAGTGTTGTTCATATGTATTTGTGATTTAAATTTTAAATTGCTACTTCATCTTTTTTGATACTGTCCATTTCGAAACTCATCTGATAAGCACCCAAATGGAAGCCCACTGGTAAACTATTGTCACAGGCAATAGGGACAGGCACCCGAGAGTCTGCTAATGAGTGGGTCGATGTCGAAGGCAGCGGGGACAAAAAGTGAGCTTTTGAGAAATTTTCTGATATTTTTTTATTTTTTTTTTTTTTTTTATATATATATAAAGCGGTACAGAAAAGCGTTTCCTTTAAATATTGTGACGAGCGAAGCAGGCAAAACCTTCGTTGATTTACTACCTTAATTGATTTCCCATTCCGTCATTTTTAACGTTATATACTAGTACTAAAATATGAACATTAAAATGTAATAGTAGCTTGTGCGCATTAGATTCGGAAAACATTTTTAAAACATCATATCATAAATGCAAAATATCTACTATTATGTTTGTATATTATTTTAAAATTATTATTATTATTATTATTATTTCAAATAGAAGACTTAAGCAAACATTGATATCCCAAAGACAATTGAAACTGCAATTAATAAAAAAATAACAAAGAAATGCAAGAAATGAAAAATAAAATGCAACGCAGTAATTTTATAATTCAAAAATATTTAGGGGGAAAATTGCAGTTATTGTGCAACAAATAGATAAAAAATACAGGGTAGCCAAAAATCCCTAATGCATTTTAAACTTTAACATAAAATCAACTAAATAGCAAACGAGAGTGCGATTCTCAGTACAATGTCTCTTACGGTGAAGAGTTTAATTTAAGAAAATTAAATAAATAAAGAAAGAAAGAAAATAAAAAGAGTTTCACACTTTTTTCTCAGATGGTGCTACTTGTCTCTATTTTGTTTAAATAACGTTTCTTTTAGTTTTGCTAAGTGGTTACCTCTAATCTCTCTTGATTTCTTCTAGTAAGATTATGTGAAGTACAAAGTGTATGTATGCTTCCCCTGTGAATAACATTAACCCATTCATGGTCAAGCCGTTTTCATTTTTTCACTTTGGAAGCGGTATTACTAGCATGTGTTTACTTAAAAGTTCATGAGTAATGCTATAAAACTGAATTCCAACTGTTTAGGAACATCGTGACAATGAATAAACCATTCATAAGTAAAAAAAACTCTGACCGCGTAAACCTTTTCATTACCATGAAAGGGTTAAAATATACTGAAGACGCAAATAACGCATGTAATCTAGTCAGTTCCACAATCAAAGTCAGCGAATATTTTGACTGAATTAGACTGTAGTTTGGATATAATTCCAGCTGCAAAGGAAGCACGTATTAAAATACTGAATGAAATTCACAAAATAAATGTTCTTTAATTACTTGTCTTGCGTTTTGATGCTTTTTCGTGTGGATTTTAAAGAGTAGCGTCATCTATGAGTAAATTTTGCAGCTTTTTTTTTTTTTTTTTTTTTAATAAAACTCATGATCGCAAGGACCATTGTAGTAAAAGCGCACTTCCGTACGTCAGGTATATGATATTTTATTAAAATTTAAGATGTGTCAGTGACTTTTGGCCCACCCTATATAACTTTTTTTTTAATAGCTTTTATATTAAGGTTGTTTATCAGGGTCTAAGTTTAGGGTATCGCTCTGCGGTTATTTTTGCACATTAAGGTTTATTAGACCACAATCAATGGCTACTATGAACATACATGCCTGACCCGGGCTTCAAACTCTGTCACTGTTCATCAGAAAAATATTTTTTTTAAACCAACCGTAGTAACTCACTACAAGAAGCACCGTAATTCTGATACTATGCGAATTTTACCTACAATCCTGAACCAATAGCATACTTCAAACAATAAAGATCGATTTAACCTTATAATAATAACAAGTATTGTCAATTTGAACAAATAAATATCTTCTCTCCAGCATTTAATAAGAGTCGCAAATACATAAACATGTTGATAATTGCTTTCAAACACTGGTTTGTTTGTGTATTTGTTTGATGACTAATGATATTTTTGTTTCTCTCGCGATCTCGAATATATGTCGAATAATCTAGACTAGACCACAAGGGTTTTACAAATTTCATAAGAAGATATTTTATACACATATAAGAACACAAAAAACACCCACGCTTAACTCGGTATTCGAACCCGCACCTGGAGTTCCACAACCCAGCTTTCTGCTAACTACGTTACTAGGCCGGCAGCTTATAAAGGCAAAATCAAATTATACACTGTTAAAAATAAAGTTAAAAATTTCACCAAAAAAAAAATTGCAATCTTAGCTACAATTAATGCTTTTAGAAATGTAATACTGTTTTACTGTTCTAGTACTTCTTACTGCTAAAATGATGAAGCTTACCACAAAATTTCTAAAAATATTTATTGTAGCAAAATTTACATCATTATTTTGATAAAATATTGAACTTAATTTAACACTGAACTTAATTTTTAACATTGCCCGTACTAAATGAATAATACTGAAAAAATGCATCACAAATAATCGCCAGCTATTTATATACAGGGTGGGAAGAAAGTTCTTGCACAATCTTTGTCAAGCTATTTTAGCCCATTATAAAAATGTATTTTTTGTTGATATTTATTACTTGTCCTTACATTTTTATAAATTTGCAAAAATATCTCTTTTTTTTACATAAATATGTCTACGAAAGATAAAAGAGCAGCAATGATTAGCCTTTGGAAAGATGGATCAATCGTTGCAAACATAAGTAAACTTCTTTCAGTACTAAGAAGCGTTTATTATGCTATTAACCGATATAAACAGTTACGTACATTCTGTGACAGACCTAAGTGTGGTAGACCAAGGTCATCTGACACACCAGCCAATAGGAATAAAATTAGAAACATAATTCAATGAAATTTTCAACGTTCTCTTAGAAAACCCGCTAAGGATCTTAAAATCAGCACTTGGTCTGTTAGAAACATTGTTAAAAACAAGCTACATCTTCAGCCTTATAAATTACGCAAAGCTCATTTCCTTAATGGCAAAATGAAAGCAACCCGGCTCAAACAATGCAAGGTGATAAAACGTTTCATCGCAAACGGAAGACACCGTCAAGTTCTCTTCAGTGACGAAAATAAATTCACCATAGGAAGTGCCCATAATCATCAAAATGATAGGGTACTACTACGTAAAGGGACAAAAAACAATTTCAATGTGTCCAGATCCAACTATCCAGCCTCATTAATGGTTTGGGCAGGAATTCATTCTTCTGGTAAAACTCCTCTGATTTTCTTCGATAAAAACGTAAAAATGAAAGCAAAGGATTATCAAAAAGATATTATTGGAGCCAATAAAAGCATGGGCTAATCGGCATTTTAAAGGAAATTCCCGTACCTTTCAACAAGACTAGACACCAACTCATGGAGCAAAATCAAGCCTGGAATTTGTTGAAAAGAATTTTCCTAACAGTTGGGGAAAAGATATTTGGCCCAGTAATTCCCCTGATTTAAACCCCTTCAAATACTCAATCTGGTCCATACTTGAGGATAAAGCTTGTAAGAAGAGGCATGCCCCAATTCAGTCCTTAAAACGAGATTTGAAGAGAGCGTGGAATACAATTGCTCCTCAGATGCTAACGAGCATCACTGATGATTTTCCCAAACGTATTAATTTATGTATCAAGGCAAACAGAGGTCATTTTGAAATGTAACTCATCTGTTGATGCATTTTCGACAACAGAACTTTTATAATTTCTGATTTATTAATTTGTTTTATATATATTTTATAAGTAATGAAATATTTTGATTGTGCAAAAACTCTCCTCTCACTCTTTATATATATATGCTATCTGAAATACCTGGTATTTGCCAGACTTAAGTGCAAAAAAAAAAAATTATACAATAAGGATAAAAGAGACAACAACATTCATTAATTAAAAAGTTGTAAAATAAATTGCTTTTTCTTAATATTTTGTATGCAAAATAATTACAGCGGTAAGTTTCTAGAACAAGTTATTTTTAAATTTTACAAAAACTCTCCTTTTTTTACCCTAATTTCAATTTCCCTTTTAGGGAATTGAGCAGCTTTTTAACAGCCAGTGAATATTGTTTCTATTAATAATTTTCATATCAATTATCTAGTTTCTAGCTCAAATGTTTCCACATTGCACAGCATACTCTCCCTTTTTATTCCGATTTTACTTTTTTTTTAAAGGATTAAGAATTTTTTGAATAACATGATGAATATGTATTTTAATAACATTGAAAACTGAGACAGACAATATACACTAAAAATATACAATTTAAAACATTAGTAAAAAAAGGAAAATTCTTGAAGAATTTTCCTGGAGGGCTGGTGCACAAATCAACATTTTTCACCACTTAATGAGGCATGCGCAGTTCCCGCTGAATACGTTGTACTATCTTAATGAAAATCTGTTGTTCTTCTCAGCATTTACATTTGATGTTTTTACTGATGTAGGCGCCTGTATGCGATGTATACGTATGTATACGATGATGTCGCCTGTAAAAGGCTTGAAACATTTAAATTTACGTTTTGTGTTTTTAATGTTTTAAATTGCATATTTTTAGTGTATATTGTCTGTTTCAGTTTTTAATGTGATTAAAATTTAGTTTAACTACGAGACGTAATGATTTCTAAATATTTTAAATGATGAATATGAACTTTATTGAAGAATTTTCATATCAAATATCGAGTTCCTAACTCAAGCGGTTTCCCAAATTGCATTGCATAGACCCTTTTCTCACTCTCCCTCTTTCTCCCCCCCCCCCTCTCTCTCTCTCTTGCTTTTTTTTAGAGGAGCAACGTCTTTTAATAAGGTATTAACACCCTTCTTGTGTTATAGAGATGTGCACCAAATTTCTGTCGAATACATCATAGGTGAAAGTTTCCAGTTTTTTGGCTACCATTATTTTCATACAAAAATGTTCATAGCAC
The DNA here is from genome assembly GCA_963930645.1 of Salticus scenicus. Lineage (NCBI taxonomy): Eukaryota > Metazoa > Arthropoda > Arachnida > Araneae > Salticidae > Salticus > Salticus scenicus. Next base: position 186,236,882 of record OZ005648.1, on the reverse strand, counting down.
TTTCGCAATTTTTTTTCATTTTGTTTATTTATTTATTTTTATTTTATTTATTTATTTATTTTATTTATTTATTTATTTCACAGTTATGTCTATATATAAAATGGTCATTTTTCGTTTGAAATGTTTTCAAATAGGGACAGACAAAAGTGACAGCTATAGAATAATAATGCGAGTGAGATATGCTTTAACTGTTTATTGTAAGGCTTAAACACAAAAGTGGCAATTTGATGGATGAGTTTTGTCACTTTAAACATTGAATTATGTAAAATTTTGTCAATCTTGCTCAAACATTTATTCTTTTTCCTTTTAATAAATTTGCATTTATTCAAAATGATATCTAATGTGTCATATTTTTATAAATTACCCTGTCAGCGTAGAATAAAGTATTTTCGAGAAAAATATGCTTAACTCTCCTTTAAAAATTTCCTTTATAATTATCTTTGTCAGATGTATATGACGTTTAAGAGTAAAGATTATTTCTTATTAAAAACCAGAAGGGTTTTAAATTTAAGAAAAGTATAGTTTTGTTGCGAAACGAATATGTCTTTTATCATTAAATTGCCGTTATTCATTTCATTTTTTTTTTTTTTTCAAAGAGATCAGCGAATTATCGAAACGGTTATAAACGTTTATGACATATTAATCCTCAATTAGGTCGTTCTAGGGAAAAAATGTGCAGCTTATTTAATCTATAGAAAAATGTTTTATCACACAATTTTCTGAAAACCATGCTGTATACCATTTCATTATATGCTGTAGTGTAGCACTGATAGAACTATCAAATTTTCACTGTCACACTCCTAATATGTACCCGCATAATAAGCTAAATTTTAATGCTGAATATCCAATCATGAAATTTGATAAACAGTAAGTTATCAAAATATTATTATTATTATTATTTTTTTTTTTTTTTTTTATTATTATTTATTTTTATTTTTTTTTGGGGGGGGGGGGACACTTTTTCGATTTTCTAAAAATGTACTCGCTGAAATAGCATTGAACATTAGACATATAAAGAACATTTAAACATTCACATTTTCCAATAACGATTTAGTCCAGAGGGCAACTAGGGGACCAATCACAAATACTTTGGATCACCGTATATCATAAAATGCTACGAATAACTCGTAACTTTAACTCATTATTTCACTTATTATGTACAATATTTGTATGTATATTTGTGAAAATTGCATAATTATTTAAGCAGATATAACTTTTTTTCCAAAAATTATTAATTTTTTAACAAGTTTTTTTCTTATAACAAGAACACATTTCCATAAAATTTTACAAAACTTACCGAAAAATTGACAAAACATTAAAAAATATTATTCTGAAACATAAAATTCCCACGTTTAATATTCGCTGATACATGAGCATTTATAGCAAATAGTTTTCTTACTGAGCATGCGAGAAAGATAGAAAATTTCTTATTACGTAGATTAAAAGCTAGATATATTAGACAACTTATGTCAAAAGTTCATTTGAATAGAGTAAAAACTAAGCAAATTGTCGACAAAAGAACGGGTTAGATTTTTTATACTTTCCAGAGTTGAAATTTCATTAGGAATTTTTCACATGCTACTTATTTAGTTTGAAGATCAGTTATTTAAACAATCTTGAAAAACTTCTTTTTATATGAAAATTCCCTTATGAACTCACAAACCTTTGTAAATAAATGAAAATATGTTAGAATTACAAGACAATAAGGGGTTTTTCGCAAAAAAGAAATTTTGCAACGCCGGTGAATTAATTGGAACTTCAAATTAAATATGTGGCATGTTAAAAAACCCTTATAAAATTTCAACTCTGAAAATAACTAAAATCAAGCTCGTTCTTTTGCCGACAATTTGCTTATTTTTTACTCTATTCAAATTAGATTTTGACATAAGTTGCCAAATATATCTAGCTTTCAATATATGCAATAAAATGTCTTCTAGCTTTCGCGCATGCGCAATAATATAATATTTACTAAAAATGTTCATATCTCAGTGAATATTACACATGTGAGTTTTATGTTTCAGTATAATGTCTCTCTAATGTTTCGTCAATATCTCTGAAAATTTTTTTAATTTTATAGAAATCCGTTCTTCTTATAATCAAAAAAACTTGCTAAAAAAAAACTAATAATTTTTGAAAAAAAAAAATTATGTCTGCCTAAATAATTGTGAAAGTTCCCCAAAAAAGCATAGAAATATTGTAGTACATAGTATGTGAAACAATGCGTTAAAGTTACAAGTCATTTGTAGCTTTTATAATACAAGGTAATAATTCAAAGCTTTTCTTCAGTTTGTGGTTGGTCCCCTAATTTTACTCTGGACTAAATCAATACTGAAAAATGGGAGTTTTTAAATTTTCTTTGCGTGTCTGAAGTTCAAAGCCATTTCGACCAGTACTTTTTTAGTAAATCGAAAAAATGTCAAAATAAAAAGAATTTCTAATAATTTGATCCCCCACTGACTGTATATTTATATTTTCGATCAAATATTAATAATTAATTAATTAATTAATTAATTAATAATAACTGCTAAATAATATTAATGCACATTTTTTTCCAAATCAAAACATTCTAAAAATATCACATCAAAATCCTTTTTAAAATAAACGCTTTCATTAATTTTGTCGCGAAATATTTAGTGTTGGAAAGTTATTCCTTTCTTCGAAAACTTACAGAGTTGTTCAAAATTTGCATCACTTCGTTTTTTTTTTAGGTACAAACTTCAAAAGACTTTTTTACAATATGGAAATATTAGATTATGCAAAAACATGAAAACTTGCATCAGCTAGCAGAGGAAATACATGAACGAGTTTTTAGCACATTTTCAGTGATTGCATTAGTTGCGTGATTCCATAAATGTGCTGCATGGAGAATGAATTGTCATTTATACGTTGTAAGTGATGGCTTCTTTCGGATAACTAAGTCACGTAAGAAAAGCTTTGTGCAGTACTGCCTGCCGAAGGTGATTCTATACATGCAATATCGTAAAGAATCGGCTGTAATCAGTGTGATGGAAATATTCATTTACTTTAATATTTTTATATTTTTAATTTTATTTATTTATATTTACAATTTTATTGCCAATTGAAGTCAATTAATGAAGATAAAAAAACTCATCTCCTACGTGATCATAATGTGATATTGTGACAGCTGAACCCTTTTGTTCTTTTGGTCAAGTAATCAAAACATATATATCTAACCTATTATTATTATTATTATTATTATTTTATGAGATGCAAAAAGATGAATGTACTCACTCAATTGCTTGAAGGCTGTGATAAATAAAGATGTAGAACAAATTTGCACAAATCAAAAATCCAGACTGTTGCATCAGAATTTAATACTTTATTGTGCATATCACTAGTAAATCCAAATTAAACATGACATAAAAAAATATATTTTTTTTTTACTATTATTATTTAAATATGTAGCAATATAAGCTATGATATACATTTCTTGTTATTAAGTAGGCACTCTCTCTCCCATCATAATACGGACAAAGCCCGTTTAAAAAAGAACATAAACAGACCTTTCTTACCCATACTCCTACCTAGAGTCCTGCTCAAACTCAACTGCATTGAAAATTGCCGCGATAACGGAAAACAGGATCAGAACCCTATTGGTTCTCAGAATGGTGTGAGATGACATCACCGCTAGAAATGAAGAACCAATTTTTCTCCCGTATGTGTATTGCAGTAAAGCAAACGTTACAGGGTAAGTTGAGCCAGCTAAGAGATACAATGCAATTAAGTGCAGAAAAACGATCTTATTTAAAATTTAAAAAGAAGTGATGTTTGAAAGAAGGAGTGTGGGTAAGAAAGGTCTGTTTACGTTCTTTTTTTAAACGGACTTTGTCCGTATTATGATTGGAGAGAGAGTTCCTACTTAATAACAAGAAATGTTATCGTATGTCTCGTATGTCTCGTGTCCAGTATGTCTCGTTTGCTGAGAGACTTCCGTGAAAGTGGCTAAACAGGAAGTCCAAAAGTGAACGCTGAAAGAAAGCTACCGCAGCACTATAGTGGTATCTTGCTTATGTATCACTTAGAAACAGAAAATCAAAATCAACTATTATCAGGGCTGCAATGGAATCGAGAAAATAAAGTGGATATAAATAGTACCGTTTTCAGACGTTTAATTTCGAAGGGACTCGTGGGATGCCACCCTGCAAGATTACATAATATTAGAATTAGACATATTTCAAACTAACATAACTAGCGCACACAAGTCGTGAGCTTTTAAATAATCATTTAGAACATGTTATTTGTTTCATTAATAAAACACTGCAACTTCTAACTTCTAATCGACGAATTAAATACGAAGTTTCATAGGATGAGGTAGTCGCGTGGTATCGTGACGTGCGGTATTACGTATGCTTCGCGTCACTGTCCCACAGGAAAACGATCTAGCAGGCTGATTTGAGCCAGGGGTATCTCTGGTACTACAACTATAAATTGAGAACTAATACTTAAAATGGACCAAACAATGTGGAAATAGGATATAGCTTGTGGAGGAGTCTCTTCACATATATTGCTTTTATTTACATTTTCAAATAAATTTAAAAATTAACTATTATATTTTCAATAAATAAAATTTCTATTAAATTATAAAACGAATCCTAAATTGTCTTTTATATTTAAACACATTTGTCTCTCTATGAATAAATATCTTAATTTTTAATAACATTTTATCAGTTAATCGATTAAATAGATTTGTTGAAAATCAAAACGTATTCTTTAAAATTAATAATTTTTTTCTGGTAATCTAAATGCAGTATTTGTTAAATAAAATGTTCTTTCAATATTTCTAACTAATCAAACTAAATCATTTTATTAAAAAAAAAAAAAAACTATTCACATTTATTAGCTGTTTCTTATTCTATAAATTATAGTATACTCTTTTAAACTGTGCAAGTTTATTTTGTTATAACTAAATTTAGCACCGTTGAAACACACCATTAACTGGTTTATATTTCTAAATTACAAGATGTCGTAATAATCCTACACTGTAAAAAATAGGTTCTTAAAAATAAGTATATATTGTCTCAAAATAGTCCCGAAACAATATATACGTACTTAAATTTGAAAACCCATATACTCATTTTTGAGTATATTGACATGCTCAAAAATGGGCTTGACCAATAAGAATCCCTGTATCCCCATGTTTGACATCTCAATGTACTCAAAAATAAGTACATGGGTTTTCAAATTTAAATATATTTTGTTTCGGGGCTATTTTGAGACAATATATACTTATTTTTAAGAACCTATTTTTTACAGTGTAGTTTTTCCCTGTCCTATGAAGCGGGCGATTTATGGCATGATAATTGGCATGAAAGGTTGGCTAAGATTTTTTTTTTTTTTTTAATGGTCGCTTTAAATTTAAAATTTTTATATTATTTTATTCGAGAGACAAAGGAATGTATTTAGCTATGAAATTGGCGACATTTTCTGATTCTTCGCGTATTTTGAACTGTCTGATTGAGACTGTCATAAAGCGAACTACACCCTTCGCTCCTAATCCACTTCCCCGGTAATACGTATTTCGAAGTTCTCTCTCTCACCTCAGTTTGCATTCTCGAAACTCATCAACTATATGTACTACCACAAAAGATAATTTAGTTGCTCAATGATGTTTCTCCAAAATAAAATTAGTATTATGCAGTATCAACTAGTCTGTTTCATTTTATCGGCATCTTTTATAATAGTTTCAATTTGGACTTTGTTTTGGAACAATCTATACTAGAATCCCAGAATGAACAGTATATATAGCTATATTTTGATATGCATTAGAATTTAATCATAATGGTTCGATGGTCAAAAGATAGTCTGTTTTTGGGCTAATGAATTTAGCCTTAACTGTGTTGCATCTAGTTTGAAACATCTATAGTTTCTCACGAATTTGTCCAAGACACTGTGAATGCTTAGTATACAAAGACAATCTCTAGTGAAAGTCATCGCTAACTGTTAGTCTACTATGAATCTACCTCGAGTGCATTTTCCAAGATGGTTCAGCTCCATGCCTTACATCCTAAGTGGTGCATCACACGCATAAATAATACATATTATTTCCACTGCATACACTGTAAAAAATAACGGTAGTTTGTACTGCAGAATGTGCTGACAAAAAAGGGGTGCCAGCACATTCTGTTGATAAAAAAAATAATTTGCAATGGAAAAAATTTTTAAAGCGTCTGATTTTACGGATTTTTCCGCTAAAAGTTACCCTATTTAACAGTAGAATGTGCTGGCAAAAATGGGTACCAACACATTCTGCTGTAAAAGCTGTCACTACTTTTTCAAGTGTATTTTATTTAATTTTCTAATCTCCATGCCCATTATCCATATTCATTGGTAAGAAAATGGCTTATTTTGCAATGCTATAACAATAGTCTGATTGAATTTTAAATTCGATTGGAAACCCGTGAAACAAGATGGGTGGATAGTGTTCAACAGTAAACTTAGATTACTGGCGCATCTTATGGAAGCACTTACAAGGGACATTGAAAAATTATATTTTGTCATTCTTGTTTGCAAGGAAGATTTTTTACTAACAGAAACTTACAATGGTATAACTATATCAGCTATAAAATACAAATATTCGTTAACAGACGTCATCAAAGCCAGAGATAACTCCACTAATTTTTAGTTGCAGCCAAACTTGTTACAGTTCCTATTTAACTTGCAGCAGCTGAATAGCATTATAAATTTAGTTAACATCCAGCAGTTATATCAACAATAGAGAATATAGTAGTCATTTAACCTTTTTGTCACAGTTTGTGGGTTTTTTTTTTTTTTTTTTTTTTTTTTTTTTTTTTTAATTTAATTTATGTAGGCATATTATTTTTCTATTATTTGCAGCAGTTATGAAGTTATACATGCACCACGATAACAATTTTCAGTGCAAAATACGGATTGCAGCATGTGACACAATTTTTTCGTGCACCTCCGTACATCTTTTGAAAACTAAGAAGTACAAAGTACTATTTAACACACACTAATTTAAATTTACTATAGGCTTTTTTTAATTGCTAAGATTATTTGCAAAATAATAATAATAATAATGTTACACTCAATTATAATACCGTTCGCATTAGACAAAAAGAATTGACTAAAATTCAAGAATGGAATTTCTAATTATATGCTTGTTACGTACTCGTAATAAAAATCTGTACTATGCACTAGTAGGAAATTTTATGCTCGGGCACAGCCCACTCGGTGACTGTATTAGTTGAGCCGGCCTGACTCACATGCAAGTACCCGACCCAAAAAAAAAAATAATGTTCCGGTAAAGAAGTAATAATTAGCCCTGAAAACAAAATAATGCCCGTGTCTAGTCGGACATGAAATAAAAATAAATATCAGGTCCGCTCACTCAAATTTACGTGATTTCGAGTGTGTCCTTGCTCGGAACGTTCAGTTGTTTGCCCATCACAAATATATCACTTTTCATAGCAATTTATTATTATGCTGCTTGTTAAATGAATGGAATTGATATTGACCGCATTTCACGGTAGGTAATGAATCATAAAATATATAGCATATTAATAAATGGTCATATCCACACTACTTAAACATTTATACATAAAGGTTTTTTTTTTTTTTTTTTTTTTATATTGGAGAGAAATGACACCTACCTAACATAGTATTATATACACTAATCGCAAGAGAGATTTCTGTCATTTTCCAAATTAAAGTCAATAAATATTGCACAGTATTCCAAACTTTAATGGTTAATCACATTTATTAATCACATAATAATTATCATTACAAAATTTTATTTTTATTTTTTTTTATTCAAATATTTTCTGATTGTCTAATTTAATTGCAACATTGTAATTTTTAAATAGGAAGATGAAACCATTAGAAAAATGATTTGTCACATTATCATTATTCCTAATTTTCATCATACACGGAATTTATATCTACTCACTATTTTTCACACAATAATTAAGCATTCAGTTTAGACAAGTAGTCAATTAACTAGCTAAAATGTCTGCTTATTATTTAACTAATTAACCCCCCCCCCTACGATTTTAGTTTTTCTCGCGCAACAGATTTAATTAAAATTTTCTACATCAGCGTATAATTAATATTTACATAATCAGTGTCGTAATATTCAGTTTGTCTTTCAAAAGCTATTTTATTATTGCAATGACAATTGATTTTGTGTAATTACTAAAACCAAACAAATTTTGAAATAATTGCTTCAACTTTTCTTTTCTTCGATATTCATAATTTGTTTCGCATAAAGAGTTAATTACTTTACAAATTTATTCTAACATATAATAACTAAAGTTAAATAAATTAGCAAAAAAAATATTAAGAAAATTTTTACTGCACCAGATTTATATAATATTTAAATGATCATTCATTATATATGATTGTTATTCAAAATTAATAACATTTATTATCATATCAAAATTAATAACATTTATCATCATAACTTAATATACTTATATAATATAGTATAGGTTGAACGGACCAGTAATTGACTATTTAGTGGAAATAAAGTTGTATTTTATTTTCTAACATAATCATTCACAATTTTTTTGACAATTTTTCTGATTGCTGATCAATATATAAGAAGTTAACCATATTTTTATTCTATTTACTACAATTTTTGTTATTTACAATTATAGCTTCAAATGATATTTTTGTATTAACTGACCCCTTACATCCGGAAAAAAACAATAATCTTAATAGTAATTGACCATTTAAATTTGCCAGTTTAAAAATTCCTAAAATTAACCCTTTCATTCCCAATTTCTTTCATCCATAAAAAACAATAAATCATATTTAGTCATAAATATATTTCAGAACTAAAAAAATGTATTTTTTTTTTTTTAATAGAAGTATTAGCAGAGTACGAATTCATATAGTTAAGAAAGCAACTACAAGGTATTTATTTAATGTAACCAATGATGCCATTTAAAATCATAACTTTTAATAAATATAATTATCAAAATTTTGAAATAAATACATGTTACAATTAATTAAAATACAAATTATACACATTACAAAATAATATATATATATATATTTGAAATACATTGTTAATTCATTTAAATTGCCCGAAAAAATAAACTGTTTCCAATGTCATTATCAAAATAGAGGTAAACATCCTTTTATTCATCAACAAGGATAGTGGAACCATCTAAAATGTACATTTTTTAGTAGAAAAATGTAATGTTCATTTTTGAATGAGTGCGATTTTTAGATGGTAAGAAAGAAAATTTTAAATTTTATTATTGCAATTGGCATCACGGGGGATAAAAGGGTTAAAAACTTTTGGTAAATATATGTATATATATACAGTCGGCAGCAAAATTATTCGAGTGCTAGCTATAATTCCTATACAAAAAAAAGTACACTTAATACTGTTTTGTTAAATAAATCCTTCTCGAATCATGTTCTTAAACTGACTAAGAACATGATTCGACAAGGATTTATTTAACAAAACAGTATTAAGTGTTCTTATATAGGAATTATTGCTAGCGTTCGAATAATTTTACTGCCGACTATATTTCTATATTTCAATGTAAACATATAAAATATATTAATTGTTATATTAATCAACATCAATCGATTCACTAATCAACACTATTCCTGAAGTAAATTAGTAACTCCTAGGACGATTTTGTCCAAAAATAACACTAACTTTTTTTCTCAACCACTTAAAATATGAGATCCAAACATACTACCAAAGTCTAGCGCAAGTCTAGCGAAGTCTACTGCAAAGTCTAGCGAACTTTCGCAAGTTCTGAAAGCCGCTTCTAAAACTTAAGTGAGATGTTTCATATATTTATAATTAAACTCATTGGTCAATTACTGAAATAAATATATTTAAAGTGAGTTAATATTGAAATGTTCATAAGAAGACTTACGATAACTTTTTTTCTTAATAAAAACTTGAAAATCAACAAAAATTCACTAGTTGACCAATTTAGTTATTTATTAGCACTAATAATATTTTACATAATTATCAGTTGACCACCCCTTATTTTCAATAAAAATAGTTTCTTAATAATAATATATATATTTATATAAAATAAAAAACCTACATATTGAAGTAAATAAACTTTTAGAATCGAATTCAGCTTGATGCTTTAAGACTAAATAAAACATCTGACTAATACCGACAGCTACTTACTAAGCTTTGTGAACAACTTTATAACATTTTAATGTTATCATCGTCTAATCAAAACATCAGTTGCTATTGAAATTTAAGTGGGAATTTTATTTAATGTGAATATTATGTATTTTTACAACAGATTATGTCTTTTCCCTGCACCAATTCTTCTATTGCAGTTAAAGCAGTTTAGGCAAAGAGAAAAATAAAGATGCAGTTCCTCACATTCAGTGAAGTCAGCCTTGGTGACAAATACGGCGACCTGGCGACCAAATTTAGAGAAAAATAGTAGTTTAGGGTTCCCGAAGTTTCGAAGCTCTCCGGCGCATAGCAGCCAAGATTAAGAACATTCGTTGAGATTATCGGTAGAATTACTGCCAAGCCTCGTCGCAAAAAGGTACAAATAAAAGTGAATTTACTTCTGTAAGAGAGTATGAAGTCACTACGAGTCAGTGTTGTTCATACACCTGTTCCGAGCGATTGCATTTTGGCCATTGTGCTCTAAGCGACTGAAATTTGTTCGTGAGCTAACGAAATTTTCTGCTCTGGAATATTTGATGTTATTTTCTTTACTCCTGTTCTGCTTTTTTGGACTGTTCTAGAACATTCGTCGAATAGTGACTTTTGCAGTACAAGTGAATTGGACTGCTACTAGAATATTCGATGAAATAACTGTACTATTAAACTGTTTCGAGAATAGTCATGGTAATCACAGTTTCCTTGTACTGATTCGAGAAATTGCGTTGAATAAAGAACATTCATCGACTATACCTGCCTGTTTCCTTGCGAACTACATTCTCATACAAGAAAGTCGATAAGTTTTTTGTAACGGTATTCTACCAATCAGTTTCAGAATTTTCATGAATTAATTCAGGCTTTATAGAGTTTTGTACTTAAGTTGACCTGTAGACAATTACTGGTAGTTTAGAATATACAGTATACAGCATTATTCAACAGTGTTTTTTTTTTTTTTTTTTTTTTTTTTTTTTTTTGGCCCACCAGCGGCCGAGCGGTTCTGCGCTCAAAGCTGGTAGACGTGAGGTGCCGGGTTCGATCCCCGGTCGCGCTCGTCGGCCTAGCCGTTCGGAGTTTTCCGTGGTTTCCTCCGAAACTTGCGTAAATACGGGCTAGGACCCCTTAGAAAGACCTCCACGGAAGGCACTCCCCCTCAGGCCTAGGACCCCAGTGTTGTCAATCGGCCTTAATCCCTAACACCAACACCATCAACAGTGTTTTTATCATTTTGAAGAATTATTTTTTTCTGGGGATATTTATTTGAAATATACGGCTACAATTTGCTCGGTGTTGTGCAAGTTCTGAGAAAAACACAGTGTAGTACAAATTCTTTTTAAAAATAATATGTAATATTAATGTATTGATGTATTAATATAAAATCTCTGATTTAAAAAAATAATAATAATCTCTTTTTGTAACTTTCAAAATAATATGAAAATCAAAAATAGATAAATAAATATATACTACCAAACTCATGCGAAATTTTCGCAGTTTCTTTTTATTTATTTATTTTTATTTATTTTTTTTTTTTTTTTACCTTTAAAATTTGAAATTTATACGTCTTATACCTATATAAAATTTAATTCATCAGAAACCAAATTATTATTATTTTTTTTTTTTTGTGGGATGAAATTCTAATGATAGTTAACCCAAAATTATTCAAAGAAAATTTTCAAAATTAAATTCATGTTTGACGACACAGTTTACATACTTCCCCATGCAGTACAGCTTAATTATAGGACCCTTATGGCGACTTTTGAATTTAGCTGCCATGATAGCGATGCCTATTAATTCATTTTTTTATTTATTCCTTTTGACATAAATTTTTTATTAAAAAAAAAAAAATACCTATTTTGATTATACTTTTTATTATTGTGTTCATTAGTCAATTTATGACAGAAGTTCCTATTTTGTTTATACCTTTATGTATTACTAGGTTTAAAATGACGCTTGCAAAGATTGTAAAGATACAACTTTTAAAAATAAATTTTTCTATAAAATGATTTCATTAGACAAATGTCGTCATTTTTTTTTTTTTTTTTTTTTTTTTTTTTTTTAGAGGACTGAACTGAGTTCGAGTGCTCAAATATTGTTCATGAATAATTTTTTTATCCTTGCTTATTTCATTGTAACTGTCGTACCGGTTTTACAAAATGTAATCGTAACTGGACCACGTTAAAGAAATATTATATAAATGTGATGTATTTATTGTAAGACCACTCTATAAATTTATGAGTATGGGAAATGAAATCAATATTTCGTAATACTACAAGTATTTTCGATAAACAAATAATTCTTGTCTTACACTGTGAAAAAAGTCTTTTTAATGTAAATATGAAGAATTTTATATTTTAATTAGCGTACCTATACTGAATTTTATTGAATTAAACAACTTTGATACTTTTTTACTATTCTGAAAAATAGCTTGTATTAAATAAAATGTAATGTATATTTATTCTATTTCTTCACTTTTAGATCCAATCGATTTTTGTTTAATATTAAAATATATGTTTTTCTTTCTTGAAAAAAAAAAAAAAAAAAAAAAAAAAAAAATCCGTAATTGATAATCACAGGTTTATTCCGAATGAATTGAACTGGACATTTGCACAAATCTTTTGGAATTTCTTTCATGAGAAATGAGATCCGGACATGTTTCTTATAATATATTCTTTCTGATGTATAGTGTGGCCAAAATCAGTCGTTATCGCATACATTTTAGCCATTTTACATAAGAGAATTACCGAAGTACGGGGATGGTCTAATCAAGATCAATTCATTTGGATCCGATCAAGAAAGTCGGAACTGCCGCCTCTAAGTTTAATTACCATCTATGAGACAATTAACAGAGCCCGTTAGCTTTGCATTTCGGACAGAGAAATCACTGATGCTTGTACAGATCTGTCCAAACAGAGGAAACAGAAAATCTTAATTTAAAAAAAAATTAAATGCTATGTCACTTCTTAAATTTTACAATAAAATCAGTAACGATTCTTCGACATTAACTTTCATTTATTGCTAATAAAATCGGTACATGAAATAGCTTCGCTTTAGTATGATTTAAATGCTGATGTAAATAGATGATCTAAACATCAATAGCAAGATTTAAATGCTGAATTTTTATAGCAATGTGACCGCCACTGAAGAATATATCTGGTCATTGAGCTCTTTATTATTTTTTTTTTCTACAATACATTTATAATTTAAAATTATATAAGTATGAATTTTTAGTTTGTTTTTCAAGTTTGGAAGTTTTAAACCCTAGCCGTAAGGATAATCATGAGCACAGTTACATTTTTAATCTTAAGTTGAAATAAACATTATTCTAGTACATTGAAATATCTATACAGTAAAAACAACATAACAGTTTAGCAGAGGGTGAAGGACTTTCCTTGTTTGCTTATAATTTGTGCATTTAAGAACAAACGCCATCTAGCGGTTCATTGTGCATGTTAATTGTATATAATAGATATAAATAAAGAAAAACGATTAAAGTTTTTTTTTAAAGGTGAAAATGTATGCAATGATCTTTTACTTGCGCATTTGAACTCTAGTTAGGATTTTTTTTTTCTTCTTTTTTTTTTTTTTTTTTTTTTTTTTTTGTATGCAAGAGAATACAATAGAAAGAAAATTTTTCTTGCTTTGGAGTGATACTTTACATTTCATAATTTATGATTTTCTGCTATGTGACTGAATTAAACTTCTGTTGTGATTATAATTTTAAAACTCAAAATCATGATAATATTCTTTATAAGAATGAGTTCTCTAAAAGGAAAATACAAGAAATCTAATACATGTACAGGTTGTCCCATAAGTCTGTGTGTAGACATTTTAAAAATTCACAACTTTTGACGGAATTCATAGAATTGGACGCGGTTTGCAAAAAATAAAAAAAAAATGAAAATAATTTTCGTGACAGAGATTTTTTTTTTTTAAGAAGAAAATATAGTTAAATATTTTGTCGACTACAATTAGACACATAGTTAAATTTTTCGCACAAATGTGAAAGAAATATTCAAAGGAAAGTCCTGTAAATTGCACAATTTTGCGATTAGAACAGCTCATTTCTTATTTTGCCTCCTACTTGTCCATACCCGAAGTTTTAATTGCGATGCTGACTTGGTGGACAAAGCATTGCTGATTAACATGTTTTCCCTCAGGTAAGAACCGCCGACTGAAGCTGCAGTTAGCAGTGTTAAAACTCGTTTGCAAACTATAATTTGTGGTGGCGACGGACACATGGAATAGTAGTTACTATATGCCGGTAAACATTTGCATGAGAAAAAGTACAGTTTTTTATGAAAATGTGTAAAATGGTCACGCACAGCGCCTCTATCGACAAATAGCTTAATTGTTATTTTTCTTTTCCAAAAAAATATCACTCTTCACGAGAATGCTTTTTTCGCAAAATGCGTTCAATTCTATCAATTCCTTCAATAGTTATGAATTTTTAAAATGTCTACAGACTTATGGGACACTCTGTATGTATAGATATACATATTGTCCAGATTGAGTCTTCAAGAGAGCGCTGCAAGCGCCAGCGGGAAGAATTGCGACCTTGAATTTGAGAGTTTTGAACTCGCCGAGAGAGAAGCTCCACGAGAGACGGTGTCTCGTAGCAAAAATTTCAATGTTCAATTTTGCTTAGTAATGTTAATGAAATTTTCATTTTTTTTTAGATATTTTTTATATTTGTGAATTCGTTTTCAATAAATGTATGTCTCTATGAAGATGGAATTATTCTTCAGAGAATACACATTAGTGGACCGGCCCGTCGTGTCAACTGATGCCGGCTTACATAAATAGACGCTGGACTGGGAATGACGGCAATGTTTTATATATATATATATATATATATATATTATTTATAACTGCACATGTTACATGAACCTGGTCTATATCTCTGTTATTATAATAATTAAAATAGTTAAAATGTAGAAATGTAGAAATGAAGAGAAATAAAATTTTCAAACAAAGCAAGTGTTGTGAAATGTATGCAACATGATTGCAGGAGTGCAGATTCAATTTCAAAAAATTCTCGCTGAAAAAATTAGAAAACACACCAACTATAATTTATATAAAATAAAAATAAAATCTGTAAAGGAATTTTCCTTTTTGAAACACATTCCTGAGTTAGCTTCTCGTGTAAAGATTTTGTTATTTTTCATGTATAAAAGAAGGAACGACTATTAGCATGTGTCAGATTTTGACAGTCACAAAATCATAGTCTGACATGAATGGCGTTTTATCAGTCGTTTTCTTACTGTTTGCCTCAATGGAGTACTCATCTCTGTTACAAAACTAACAGGGCTTAGTGGCTTATGCAAAATGCCATTAGAGATTTCACACGAAGAGGTTTGTAGAAGAAAAAATAATTTTATTTAATGTTCTTATGAATTATTTATTATTTACTTTTAATATAATTTTAGTATTATAAAGTAACTTGAAAACTGTTATTGACACAGAGTTTAAAATAATTTCCTTCAAAATTGATTGATAAATAACTACAATACAAGAAATCTTTTTTTTATAAAATACATTTTTTTTTTTTTTTTTTTTTTTTTTTTTTTTAGTGTTTTCTGTGTGTTTAACTATCCGCGTTTGTAATGATCGATAGATGGCGCTTTTTCAGCTTTTGTTGTTAGTAAATATAATAGCCACGTGTATTTATTATTTTGTGTGTGTGTGTGTGTGTGTGTGTTACTACTTAATATTCGTGCTATAATTTCTCCGCCATTACATCATGGAAAATTGATTGCTTTTGGAAAAAATATTTCAGTTTATTCAAAGTTCGATCGGAAGTAGATATTTAACTCAAGCTGGACAAATATTAGTTTCAAATCATCTGATTAATTCTTTACTTCCATTAGCCGAACCAACTGAAATTTTAAATTTGTCATTTGGAAATAAATGGAAGCTTAATTCTGGATTTCTTGATTTTTTGGAGTTACACTGTGGCATACAACAGTAAGTGTTATCTTTTTTACCGGATTTATTCATTTTTATTCAATAAATATATGTGAAACTAAACATCGGCAAGCAATGGCGTCTCAACGAAAGCCGAATAAAGGGCAGGTTAATTGTAATTACACCTTAGCCCACCAGAGGGCGAGCATTTCTTTACAATCGCGGATATGGAAAATATTTTGATAATTTGCTTCGTGTATTAATATTTTTTTTTTCATGACAATAAAATTTAGTTGCTATTAAATTTTGTGCAAAAAACAAAATATCATGAATAACTACAACTCATATTCAAAATATTATAATAATTGAGAAAAGTAATAAGAAAGAAAGTATTTTCCATTTATTTATTTTTGATACTATGTAAATGCAATAAAATTTCTTATAAATTAAATCTGGAATGTTTAGATAAGATTTTAACATTTACAAAATATAAAATACAATAAATTAGGTATACAGTAGCTTTCTGAAACACATCAAAATATTAGAATAAAATTTAGATTGGTTCAAAATATTAGAATATTTTATTTTACTCAAAAATATTACCTTACGAATATGAAGTAAATGGTAATTAATATTTTATAGCATCCCCATTAGCTTTAATAACAGCGTACAATCGATCTTGCATACTATAAACAAGGTGTTTACAAACATTTCTATCAATATTAGCCCAAACAGACTTTATGCGTGCCACTAACTCAGTTTTATTTGAGGAGGACTTTCTTGGAGTTTTTTCTTCATTATACCCCATAATTTTTCGATGGGATTAATGACGGGTGAGTTTGGTGGCCAAGGAAGTACCGTAATGTTGCGTTGGCGGAACCAATTCTTAGTTGACACAGAGGTATGCGATGACGCTAAGTCTTGTTGAAAGATGAAATCATCTTGAAATAAATCTTCTGATGATGGAATCATGTAATATTCCAAAGTTTCTTGATATATCTGAGAGTTAACCTTTTCGTAGACGATGCATAACTTTCCAGGTCCTTCTGCGCTCATGCAACCCCAAACCATGACACTAGCAGCAAATTTTACCGAATGTTTAAGGCATTCTTTATCAAATGCTTCTTGCTTCCTTGTCCAAACTCGAATACCTTGATTACCATATGAAACACAAAACATACTTTCATCACTAAACAATATTTTTTTTTTCAATCTTCTTCGCTCCATAAACGTCTTGAATTACTCCAATTCAATCTCATACGCTTTTGTTTTCCAGTCATGAAAGGTTTTGTTTTCGGTACACGAGATTCAAACTTATATTTATGGAGACGTCTTAATGTTGTCGATGTAGAAACTTCAACTCCTTCTTCTTTCCATTTTCGGTGCAAGAATCGCACACTTTTAAAACGGTTTTTCTTAACTATGCGCTTCAGTTTCCTGTCATCTCTAACAGATGTTTTTGGTTTTCGGCCGCCATTTCGGCGATTATTTTGAAATTTTCCATTTTTGTAATATTGTGTTAGTATTTACTAACACTTGATTGCGAACAATGTAAATAATTCGCTATATAACATCGATTTTTACCGTGCCGATACAAATCAACCGTACGAAGTTCAACAGATTCAGGAATATCACTCTCACGACCCATTTTAAGACGAAAAAGTAAACAAACTGCAAAAAGAATACTGATTTTAAATAAAATTGTCTTAATTTAATCAATGACGCCCCCATTTATGAATTGGTGATAATTAAAGGAGAATTAATGAGAAATATTCTAATATTTTGAACCATTTGAATAAATATTCTAATATTTTGACAATTTCAAAAAAAATTTTTTTTTTCAATTAATCTTTTCAAAAATGAAATTAATTTTAAGATAATAAATAAGTTTAATCAACAATAAATTTTTAATAAAAATATCGTTTCCATATTTGCATTAAAAGACATTAAATTACCAAACGATATTTTCAATTTGTAAAAAAATGTATTTATTCTAATATTTTGAATATGAGCTGTATCATGTCTTTGAATATAGGCTAATTAAAAGACTTTTTAAGGCTGTTTTAATGAAATTGTAACTTTTAAAATTAATAAAGAATTTTTTTTTTTGTGTGTGTGTGTGGGTGGGTGAGAGAAAAAGTAAAATGCAGTATTGAGAAGAAAATTTAACACGCTGTTATTATTATTATTATTATTATTATTATTATTATTATTATTTTGGTTATTAAAAAGCAAAAGATAAATTAGGTAATTGTCAAATGTCAATGACGAAATCACGTCTTTAGCGTATATCACAGTACATCGTTTGCTTAAAATGTAGTCGAAGTCAAGATAACTATTATTACACTTCCTTGAAAAATATGGTGAAAAACATAAAAAAATAATTGAAACAGTTCAGTCAAAAGACTTAATAACTATAATAATAATTTGCGCAAATTAAAAACATCTCTTTTTTTGCGTTGCGCAAAGTTGAAATATTTATTTCTTAAGGATTTAAACTTATTATTATTATTATTGTTATTATTATTATTATTTGTTTTAGTCAAGCAATAGTAAAAATGTTTTTTTTTTTTTTTTTGTAAAAATGTATTATCATGAAACATTTGAAAACAGTATTACACTGCTACTAAAATTTTAAAATATTCAACATTATAAAAATCATTAAGATTTACACTACTTTTCACAAAATAACGTTTTGTACTTTGTGAAAAACATATGACATTTCCTTTTATACAGTATCTTAAATTTTAGTCTTGTGGCGTCATTTTAAAAATCCATAATGCAGATATTGTTTTTCCTGATCTATCTACGCATGGAAGAAAACGCTATCTCTTCTGTGTTAGCGCACATTTCTATCTAGTACAAAATATCTTGCATGGATTCAAGAAATTTTATTTCGAAAATAGTTTTACAGTTTTGATATTTAGAGGGAAAGCGTACGATTTTACTATTATTTTCAAACACTTTTGAGTTTTATATTTACAAGTAAATAGTCTTTTGATATCGGTGCAGTGAGTAATATAGCGAAAAGATTCGAAAAAGTGTTGAAAAAAAAAAATACATGTTGAACATATGCATCTTTTATAAAGCATAAGATATTAAAAAAAAAAAAAAAAAAAAAAAAAAGGAAAGAAAGAAAGAAAATTCCGTTTGAAATAAATTTTTAATATATTAGGAAAAATAATTATGAAAATGTATGCATTTTTAAGGGCTTTATTTTCATCTTTAAATGGCCGAAAAATCGAATTTAAGTTTACATTTTTGGAAAAATAATTTGATTCTGAGTATATTGGTGGCAATCTTGTAACTGTACGATAAACACATTCTGGTATAACAGTAAAAATGCAAATATCCTTCTTCCACTTTAATGTGAATGCCCTGATTTTAAATTGATTTTTCTCAAAATACAATCTTTTACGCTTGCGCACGTGATACTTCAAAAACTATTCAAAGTATCAAAAGTATAGATTAAAAAAATTCTATCCTACCGGAATGTTCATATGATCAATATATTAAACTAGATTCATGCATCTAGAATCATTTTTTCATATTTTTATAATTGAAAACTAATAAATTTTTACATAAATAAAAAATTACAAAGATAATTATAACCTATGCTATTATACTTATATTTAAAGTGAAATTTATGCAAATTGCACGAAATAAAAAAAAAATAGATTGTACACTTTGAAAATCAAAATTTTCAGGTATCATTTCTTGTACTTTTTACTTCCTTATACAAAGTATAAGGAAGTATAGTAATCCCGATTTGCGAAATGGATTTTGCATTTCACATTGCTCGAAAACGAATGATCGCTGAATGTTGCCAATTTATACGTGTGACTTTCATGATGTCTAGTTGTAAACCTGCAAGTGTTGTCTTAACACGAGCTCTCGTTTTAGAGATATAAGGGACTTTACACGATTTTTCGTGACGTCTGTATGTATGTGTGTCTGTGTGTGTGTGTGTGTGTGTGTATGTCGCATAACTCAAAAACGGTTGGAAGTAGAAAGTTGCGAATTGATACATAGGTTTGTTATAACATCTAGTTGTGCACCTCCCTTTTTGGACTTTGTATGATTTTCCGTTTTGGAGATATTTAGGAAAATTAGGTTCATAATGGCCAAAATGTATCAAAAAACGGTAATAGCTCAAAAACGGTTTGGACAAATCTTGCAATTTAACTGACTTCCAGACTAGCTAGACATTTGAAACTTTCAGAAAAGTTCAGAACACGTTGACAATGCATTTTTTTAAATATTTTTAGCCAACTGTTTCTAATACCTGCTGCCTTCAGCAGCGTTTATGTGATTCAACAGAAAATTTATTTAACTAACTTCTCGACTAGCTAGACATTTGAAACTTTCAGACTAGATCAGAACACGGTGAAAATGCATTTTTTTAATACTTTTAGCCAACTGTTTAGGGTCCCTGCTGTCTTCGGCAGCGTTACCAGTACAAATCTTGCAATCGATTTTTAAGTAACTTCCCGACTAGCTAGACATTTAAAACTTCCGGAAAAACTCTGAACACGGTGACAATGCATTTTTTAAATATTTTTAGCCAATTGTTTCAGGTCACTGCTGCCTTCGACAGCGTTTATATGGTTCAACAGAAAATTTATTTAACTAACTTCCCGACTAGCTAGACATTTGAAACTTTCAGAATAGTTCAGAACACGGTGAAAATGCATTTTTTAAATACTTTTAGCCAATTTTTTCGGATCCCTGCTGCCTTCGTCAGCGTTACCAGTACAAAACTTGCATCAGGTTTTAACTAACTTTCAGAAAAGCTCAAAACACGGTGATAATTCATTTTTAGGACTGAGGGCCTATTAGTCTCAGACAGCGATTTTTGCGTTGTCATTTTCGATAGTTGGACATTTGTCGAAATCATTTTTCGATAGTTGGACATTTATCGAAACCTAAAATTTATCGAAAATATAATTGAATAATTTGAAAGCGATGTTATAATTGGGAAGAAAAAAAAAACTAATAGTCCTCCGTCCTAAACGAAATTCTGCTTTTGCCAGAATTTACACAAAATCTTTTCAAAATGACATTGACATGAGTCCCCCCAAGGCACAACTATGACATGAGTCCCCCCCACAAGGCACAACTTTGACATGAGTCCCCCACAAGGCACAACTTTGACATGAGTCCCCCCCCCCCAAGGCACAACTTTGACATGAGTCCCCCCCAGGCACAACTTTGACATGAGTCCCCCCAATGTACAACTTTGACATGAGTCAACCCAAGGCACAACTTTGACATGAGTCCCCCCCAAGGCACAACTTTGACATGAGTCCCCTCAAGGCACAATTTTATTTTTATTTATTTATTTTTTTACGTATGCATGCATTTTTTTTTAAATATTTTTAGCCAACTGTTTCGGGTCCAGTGACAATGTTTTTTAACATTATGTATATTTCTAAAAGTGTATAAGGAAGTCATGTGGTGCCCACATCAGATTTTTTTTTTTTGTTGTTATTTATTTATTTATTTATTCATTTATTTTTTGTCATATTATTTGCAAAATTCACATCTTTAAAAGACAATTGACTATCACTTTAAAATACCCAGACATTTTTGGGCTTTTAAAGCTATTATTTAAATAAAATAAAAAAAAAAAAAAAAAAAAAAAAAAAAAAAAAAAAAAACCTTGTTATATGCTTTCTGTAACTGTTAAAATTGCCCTTAACCGTTAACGTATTGTTAACTGTTTTTTTTTTTTTTTTTTTAACGATAAAAACGTTTTCTTGAATATTCTCCTTCCTTTTTCCTGCTCAAAAATTGCATAGTACGTTTTAAAATGGCACCATTTATCATAACTTATGAAGAAAAAGTTTAACTAAAAGATAAATGAGACAATTATCTATTTTTATCACTTAGATAAGGCATAATTTAAAAAGAAAAGGAGCAATGAAATTAATAACACTATTCTTTCTCGCTGTAAAATGATCTTACTTAAAAATTCAGATAATTAATTTCTGCAATATTTCGTATTCATAAATTACAATATCATCAACCAATTGCTGATTTTGAAGAGTAAATTTCAATTAAAGTTTTAATTAACATTCCGAAGTTAAAATTTATAGACTCATAATGCACATCCTGAAGTGGTTCAAATATCTCCACTCAGTTCATATTAATTAAATTTCGATGAATTATTAAAATTCATTGCGCCGTCTCCCCGTAGCATTAATCTTATTCTGATTTTGAAAGTAAGAGATTGTTTGAATTAATTGAACTTTACTGTTCTTTAAATGCTATCATTTGGAATGTAAAAAATTAAAACAGACCGAAAGTGAACTATTTAGTTCTAGAATATCTTTGTTGTTTGAATAGTTTTAACAGAAATCATATACGGATTTATACTGTCAAACATTTTTTTAAATTTTTATTGCAATTTTTTTAATATTTTTAATGCAGTTTTAATGCAGTAACGTAAGACATGCTATTAGAGTAATAATATATTTATTTATTATTATCAAAAAAAAAAAAATAATTTTTGTTGATATTTTATGTTTGTCGAAAATTATATATCATTAATAGTTGAACATTAAAGTAATTTAAAAAAATGTGATCTTTCTTTATTTCGGATATAAATTTACTTTTCAATTAATAATTTCCATTAGCTCTTCAGAATCGGCAAAGTTAAAATTTGTACTATATTGAATTGCCTGTAAATAAATAAATAAAATAAAGCCTCTTAAAAATTTTGACGTTTATGTGGAGTTGTGAAATTGTACAAAATCTTCCAATCCATTAGGAAAGATTTTACTATGTTTTTTTTTTTTATATATTGTTGTGATATGTGCAGGTCTCTCATAGTATGTTAAATGAAACTTCCCATAGTAAATTGTCAAATGCGCTTTGAAAAATCTATTGAATTCAAAGCTGTATCTTTCTTTCTTTATTTTATTTGAGTTATTTTTGTTTTAAAAATAATTTCTAAAGATTTCCTGTCTGTGTACCGTACTGTAGATTTGTTAAGTAATATGTGGTAGTAAATGATAGGAAGCAGTATGATCGACTGATTGGAATTAACCAGATGTAAACATTTTTCTTCTTTTTTAAAATACATGAATTCTCTTAATTTCCCAGGCTTTTGAAAAATAATTTAGTTTTAATGAAGTGTTGAAAATGTTTAATACAACATTTGGTTGGATATTAAATAAATTACGTATTATGTAGTTCCAGATGGTCTGGAACACAATACGTACCAGGAACTTTACCAGGTAAAGTTCTTGGTTGATATATACCAGGAACCTTATTGATATTTCAACTAAAAACAGATCTTTTTATTACTATTATTATTATTATTATTATTATTTTATTTTGTTTTATTATTTTATTTTGTTTTATTTATTTATTTATTTTTATTTTATTTTATTTTATTTTATTTATTTATTTATTTATTTATTTTTTAATCAGTATTGACGAACCGTTATGGAGAGCTTAATATTGGAGATGTGGAAGGTCAAAATATTTCTTATGTGTTATATGTGAGAATTGTGAAGCTTGTCGGCGAATTTATTAAATGAACATTAGAGCTGGAAATAACTAATAATGTGTAATCTGGGAAATTACTGAAAACTTGTTTTTTTCCTTTTCCAAAGTTTTCCGCTTCCGATCTACATTAATGTATGCATCTTTTTGCTTTCTTGATCTCGCGCTAGTACTTTTCTCTAGATTTCTTGTTTTTTTTTTTTTTTTTTTTTTTTTTTTTTTTTTTGTCCGCATCTGTTGTTGTTTTTTATTTTCCTTTTTTGTTAAGTGCTTGAACCTTGATCCTTTGTCAATACTGTAAAGGAAACCACCAAGTAAACTTTGCTACATAAAAGCTTTTTCTTCTTTTAAAAAATGTTTGTACGCTTTTGAGTACTATATTGCAGAAAATTTTGTACATTTCCTTAAACTGTATAATTTTTTACATTTTAAAAATTCAAATATTTTATTTAAATATCTTTCTTAAATGCTATTAAAAATTTATTCAAAGGGGATATTTTTCATTTAATATCTTTTATGAGAAGCTTCTTTTATTATTTCGTCTATTTCTACTTTAATTAGTCTGTAATTTCCGAATTTGAGGTCATCCAGAATGTCCCATGATCACCCCTGTTTGTAAAGATAGAGATATGCCAAGGAGATGTTTAGCCATCCTTGTTCATATTCACGCTCCAAGTTTGGTTAGGATAGAACTTAATTTAGAATGAATAGGTTTAAACTCATTATTGCATCAAGGTAAATGCGATTTATTTACTCGTCTCTGATAGACCCCCATATTCAATAATCAGTTAATGAAATATAAAAACTAAAGTTATAAATATAATTATTCTTTATAAGATCAAAGTGATTCTTCTTCCAGTTGACAATTACAATAAATTTAATTCATGGTTTCAGTTTAATGTATGTCCTGAATTTCCCTCACTTTTTGTTCCAAGATTTTCTAAGAAAATCAAAATATAAAATGAAAATAAAAATTTCATTATATTTTGCTTCCGAAAGAGATATAGTCACAGCTTTGTTCATTTCTCCAATATGGCAGACGGTAATTGCTGAAACACGAACTCAGGCCGTGATCATTGGCCTATTCGTTCGAATATTTTCTTCTTTTACTTCGAAACTCGCATCAATACGGGGAGGGGGCCTCCGTCGGTAAGGTACCTATATTAAAACAGGAATAAACTACTACGTCAGAAACGCCAAAGAAAAATTATTGAGGTGCATACAGCTGTTTCGGTAGCCTAAAGCGTACCGTCTTCAGTGCAAAAAGAATTCTGAATCTGGAGAAGAACTCGTATATATAGGAGAGGGACCGGACTCTAGCTAAATCCGGTCCCTCTCCTATATATACGAGTTCTTCTCCAGATTCAGAATTCTTTTTGCACTGAAGACGGTACGCTTTAGGCTACCGAAACAGCTGTATGCACCTCAATAATTTTTCTTTGGCGTTTATGACGTAGTAGTTTATTCCTGTTTTAATATTCCAACGCCAAGTCTCCTGCTATTAAGGTACCTATATCTTTATAGGGTCTCTATCCGTGGGTGCTTATGCACGAGGGAATCTGACCCAGGCCTAGGGATATATCCGTTAAGTGAACTTCTTTTTTTATCCAAATACATTTAAAATTATAAATTATATAATTATAAATTTTAGTTTGTTTTCGAAATATGAAGATCATACATAATCGTCATGAAAATTATCTTTTAGTGCATAGTTATATTTATAATCTCAACTTCAAATAAGCATCAGTTTTGTACGTTGTAAAAACTGTACAATGAAAACAATATTACAATTCTGCGCTTTTCAAATCCAGCTAGAAGATTAAAACGTTGCACCACAGAAAAAGACATACAGTTTTTATTATTATTATTATTATTATTATTATTATTATTATTATTTATTAGGTACAAATCAAAGAACAAATATTCAATCAAATTAAAAAAAAGTTAATTTTTTTAGTGCGGTAACAATGATTTATAAAGAAATATGTTTTGTCATTCCCTATAACATATAACATTAAATCACAGTTACTTGCATCAGGAAATGCAAAGATTTAATAATAAGTGACAAAAGAAATTATAAACATATATGTAAATTTTCTTTTATGCTTGAGGAACCCAACCTCTAAAGATATTTTTATTATCATTTTTTTTTTTTTTTTTTTTAAGAATTTTTTCATGCTGTTTGTTCTGACAAAATATTTTGATCTTTGAAAGAGGAGTCTTGTAAAAAATTCTATTTTAGATGTTAAAAATGTTAATTTAAAAAATATAAACTTCAGTAAATCAGTTTTTAACTAATTAAAACCATAAACCAATGCTAAATGCAAGTTAGCTATTATTCTATTAGTAAGAATATCTATATTAATAGAATCAGACTTTTGTCTATAAATTCCTCAGAATAAAAAAAAATTGCGATATCTTCACGTTTCACATGTCGTCAAAACCAAAAATTAGTTTAGAAATTTTTCTATGTGTATGTGGTGTCGCTGTGTCTGTAAGTTATATTTATCAACTTTTCCGAAATTCCCTATCCTGTTCGTCCTCTTGGAAGGCAGGAAACAAAAACACGTTTGCAAGCATAACTCGGCTACAAATTACTTCGCGGAGTAGAAATTGAACATGAAGAGTCTAGAGTTGAGTACAAAAAACTATTTTCTACGATTTAAGAATTTTCGATTTTTAAGGGGGGGGGGGTTCGATTTTCGGAGAGAAATCTTGCAGATTCCGAATTTTTGAGTTGGACTCTAGCAAAAATAGTGCAAAGATGTTGAAAACAACTATGCGACTTCTTTAGAATATTTGCACAAACCTTTTTTTTTTTTTGTGATTTTTCGATTTTGGAGGCAAATTCGAGATCCCTCCTTTTAACGCTAAATTTGTCTTGGGAAATCTATGGCAGCTGCAGTCACGAATTTTGGTGCCTGGATTGTTTATATGTACCCGACACGTATAGTAAGGAGATTTCACGAAATTCTCCCCTTTTCCCTTGGGAGGGAGGGCAGGAGGCATAAACACGTTCGTAAACATACACGGCTCCAAATTACTTCACGGTGAAGAAATTGCACATGAGAATATCGGACTTTAGTACACACAAAAAAAAAAAAAAAAATGCGATTTTTGGAATTTTTCCTATTTTTAAGGGAGGCAAATCAATTTTTGGGAGAAATTTTCCTACATTCCGGTTTTTGAGTAGAATGACTCTACCAAAAATAGGACAAATATGTTGAAAACAGCCATGCGCCTTCTTTAGGATATTTCCAAAAAAACATTTTTGTTTTTTTGTGATTTTCAATTTTGGGAGGGCGTTACAATGGGCGAATTCCAGATCCTCCTTTTAGCGCTAAATTTGTCCTGAGAAATCTATGGGAGCTGATGTCACGAATTTTGGTGCTTAATTTTTTTTATATGTATCCGACATTAATTGTAACGGGATTTTAGAAATTGTACTTCCCTTTTCCGTCTTCGAGTCAGAGGGGAGGGGGGGTATAAGCACGTTTCTAAGCGTAACCTTGCTCCAAATTATCTCAGTAAGATTAACTTTTATGTGTGGGTTGGTTATGCGTACCCAATACGCACTAAAGCGGAAGGGGGACACGTTTTCTATAACTCTGCTCCAAATTATCTCCGGAAAGTGATTTTTTGATGTTTCGATTTGTTTTGCATATCCATTACCCACATTACGGTTGGGCGGGGCAAAAAGCATGTTTCCAAGTTTAAATCTGCTCCAAACTATCTTAGAAAAGCGATTTTTTATGCATGTGTCGGTTATACGTACCTAGCACGTAGTATAAAGAGATTTTGCGGAATGTGTCGGTTGTTTATGCGTATGCAACACGCAGTATAAAGGGATTTTGCTATATTACCCTCTCCCCCCTCTTGGCGCGGGCTGGGCAAGATACACGGTTTCAAATTTAAATCAACTTCGAATTACATTAGGATGGCGAATTTTGGTGGATGAGTGATTAAATGTTCACAATTTGTACTTTTACAGAATTTTGCAAAACGTCTAACTTACCCGCAGGATTGTGGGGAATAAAAAATGTATAAGTTACTGCCGAAGGCAGTCAGAACCCGGACTCCTCATGTTATTAGTGGGAAAACCACTACCGAACTCAGTGGAACTTTAACTTTTTTTGAGATTTTATTAATAATGATATGGAATTTTGATAATTCCTTTAAATATAGTGACCAACGAAGCGGGCAAAGCCTGCTAGTTATTTAATAAGAGTAAAAATTTGAAAGAGATCCTACAGAATTTAAAAATGAAAAATAAAATAATAGTAATTACTTAAAAACTTTTGTAAAATAGTTTTATTCCAGAAAATGATGTTTTTTATTGACAAAGAGGGAACTTTTTTGTTTATTTTCATTTAAAATATATAATTTTTCCCGAAAACACTGTAAATGACTTCCTCATATCTGTGAACGATAAGGATAAAAATTTTCTTCTTATATTTATTTTATATTTTAAACTGGTATTGAATTTTGAAATATAAATGAAAAGGAACCTCATATAATTAGAAATATTTAATTTATTAGGACGGAGGACTATTAGTTTCAATCTGGATTTTTTTGCAGACCAGTTTTGTGTAACACCAAAATAAATTTGAAATATCAATTCAATCGTTACAAAATCGGTACCAAATGAAAGGAGCGATTTTTTTTAATTCAGGGGTGGAAACAGTTTTTCGACACGACGATTGAATTTTTTTAAATTAACTGAAGTAGGAAATTTAGGTCGCAATACTTCATTTTAATTCATTTCAGTTATTAAAAAAAAAAAAAAAAAAAAAAAAAAAAAAAGTGACCTAGTTTTATGGTAAAAAAATGAGATAAAAAATAAATTTAATTTAAAATTTAAAAATTAAAATTTTACAGATTGAAATTAATAGTCCTCCGTACTAAACTAAATTCTGTCTTTGACAGAATTTTCAATGTTTTTTATTATTATCCAATTGAATATTTTTTTGAAATATCTTATGAATTCAAATCAAAGTCTTTATGTACTTTTCAAAAAGATTTACAAACTACAAAACTTATTCAATTTAAGTTTAAAAGTAAAACATTTGTGAAACAACAGTACTTTCTCAGATTTTATCTCAGCTCCAAACTTTGTAGTTTTATAGTTATGGGAAGAAATTTTTACTTAAGATTTAAAATCATACAAAGATTTGAGCTGCATTTTCTTGCCTAAGATAAAAGAAGTTTCAAAAGATTTGATCAGAATCTGACTGGAATATTCCTAACGATCAATAATTTACCATGACATTCTCTTGTACTTAAGTGAAAAAGTTTAAAAGCCACATTATTTCTAAGCTCTATCTTGAAAATTAAATATTTCCTCAAAGAAAAATTTATTATTTGTTAACTTTTATCATCAATTCTAAAATAATTTTCTCATTGAGAACTTTTGAAATAATATTTAATTTAATTTAAGAAAACCTAAAATTCTTTAATCCATTTTTACAATTTGCGCATCGAAAATTAATCTTTAAAATTGTTTATTTTGCTGATTATATGAATCAGTATGAATTTCGCATCGTTTATCTCTGAGTTGGGCAATTATTTTAAAACGAAATTCATTCGTATACTAAAACAGCATATATATATATATATATACATCATGCATAACTGCAGAAGATATTGACCAATAACAAAAAAAAAAATAAATAAATAAATAAACCTCTCTCAGATGAGATGGCTAGAACTCCTTCGAAATAAATATCCTGTCCAGACACAGTCCCTAATGTAGACAATCAGCTTTAACTTCTACCCCACACCATCCTCAATATAATTTTTATGCTTGAACTTACAACATACATAAAATGGACTTAAAACGTCTTCTTTGACACACATTGCGGAAAACATTGGAAAATATCGGAAAAAAATGTCTGAAGAACTAAGTCCACTAAGTCCTCAGAACTAACAAGGAAACATTCAAAAGGTGTCATCTTCAAAAAGTATTGAAAATAATATATGAGATTCTACTCTTCATAAAACACCAGAAAATGAAAAAAATATCGGCTGAAAATAATTACAGAGACCACAAAAAATTATCAAAATTATGCATATTTGGCGATTTAGCGCTGTTAGGCGATATGTTTGCTAGCACCGAGATTGCCGTGTATGAACAGAACCGTGTTTTGCTTTTCCGCCAAGTACTCAAAATCAATCGCCTAGCAGTGTGAAATCGCCAAATATGCTTAATTTCGATAATTTTTTGTGGTTGCTGTAATTAATTTCAGCCGATAATATTTTCATTTTCTAGTGTTTTATAAAGAGTAGAATCAAATATATTTTTTTCAATACTTTTATAAGATGACACCTTTTGAATGTTTCCTTGTAAGTTATTAACTTCTTCTCTAAATGAAGAACTTTATTTGTTTATTATATATATATATATATATATATATATATATATATATATATATAAGGGGGTTAGGACCCTTTAGAATGACCTATCCTTAGAAAGACAATCCAGGCCTTGGTCCCTATTATAGACAATCGTCTTTAGGCCGTACACCATACCACCCATAGATAAGCTTTATTACTATTTGAAGTTTTTGCATGTACTTTTAAATGATGATCTTTATTTATTCATTTTTTATTTCATTATTATTTTTTTTATTTATTTATTTTTTTGTTTTGTTTTGTTTTGTTTATTCTTGTACACGATTTCTTTTAAGAAAATCCACATAAAAATATTACTATTATTATTATTATTATTATTATTATTAATTAGCAATGTTGAGAAATAAGAATTTTCATTTAAAGGACAGAACCTTTACATCATTTATAAAAATATAAGAATAATAATGATCTAAAGCAATATAAATCAACAGATGGCTAACATTTTTCTGAAGAAAAAAGTAACAACCATATATTTTAACTTCTTGGTTCTTTTTAATTATACTATATTCAAACAATAATAATATTCATAAAATTTAATGAAAATTCACATTATTTAAACCCTGTGTTATCTGAAAAAAAGATATAAAAGAATCCAAAGGTCTGCTATTCTAATCCAATAACAATAATAATAATAATAATAATAATAAAACAACGAAATAAATAAGAATTTTTTTAAAAAAAGTGACAAATATAATGGTAGTTTTTTACTAATAAGTCTTACTTAATTTTACTTAAAAATTTGTGAAAACTTTAGTTGACCCGCTTTTCCCTCGAAGATTTTTTTAAAATTATAGTTCATCATTATATACTTGTGTTTTATGTTACGAGTAACACTATCGCTACAGCTTCAGGAAAAATTCGCCATGTAAAACTTGAAAATATTAACTATCGGTATTAAGAAGTTCAAATTGATACCAAGTCATTTGAATAAACCTGCCCTGATTGCGGTATAAGTTAGTCCAGGTTACTAGGCTAGTTTTGTGTTCAGATAGTATAGAAGTTAAAGGAATTTTCTAAATTTTATTGAATCTTAAAATTTAATTCGTGTGAATGAAAACACAATATAGCCTAAAGAAAATTTTTCATACAATATTCTTTAATGAAGCCATAAAATTATAAATCACTTTGTCTGGATACCATTTTCATCACTACGAAAGTAAATATAATGTCGTTTCACTAGTACCAGTTCATAGGCATAGTATTTGCACATGATTCGTGTGCCCGGTATTTGCACATGGTACATTGAACCCATTATTTTCGTGAGTTACTGGTTTCAAATGAATCAAAACAGGAAAGACACAAATTGTCATGATAAGAGAGCACCACAGCACTGGCGTTTTAAATTAATAAGTACAGAACTTTGAATAAACACCATTATTGAATTTTAGGGCGTTTATTCAAAGTTTTATAGTTATTACAAATTGTCATGTCCTTCTCATCTTCGCTCGCTACGTGTTTCTTGCTTCTACGTTGTCATTTGGTTTTTCTGAAGCTTTATGTTTTCGTAAAAGGAGTCTCTTTTAAAAGATTCCCATTTTTTTAATCAGTTTTTTTTTTTTTTTTCTCTTTTCCTGGATGTTTGCTTGATTGGGGTGTCAATCGATACTGCAGAATTCCATTTTCTCTTTAGCTGAAAGTTTTTTTTTTTTTTTTTTTTTTTTTTTTTTTTTTTCTGCAATTAGAAAAACCCACACGTCGTCTGGAGAAAAAAAAATAGTTTCTCTTAACACTTTATTTGAGAACTGGTTAATCGTAGATGACCCTGGAAAAGTACTCATTGAAATCTATGGCTGACGTGGAGTGGTATCTGCAGTGGGTTACTATATGGAATCTGAGTTAGGTCGAACTGTAATATGCTATGACATAAAATTGGTATCGGTAAAATTAGCTTTATTCAATGAAAAATTCCAGTCTTCTTGAAGCTGTGTTTAATTCAGTTGCTGCAAGTGGAAGGGCAGGTTTTATAATTGATGGAATATTGGACGTTTATTTCTGCGTTACAGTTAGGTTTGGAGATCCTACAGGGCATGTTGTCTTTCCGGAAGAAAGTGCCTCATGCGAAAATGACCAATTAGCCCCATATTGCTATTTTTATTTTTCATGAGTGTAAGAAATTATTTTGAAAGCATTTTTAAAAGAAACAAAGATATTCTATAATAACAAGTCTTCGGAAAGAACAATTATCTTTCTGAAGATCACTTATTTTAACATCTAAAATGTTATTTACAAACAAATAAAAAATGATTATTTGTAAGCAAATTTACTCGCTTTACCAAAATTTTGAAAATTCTTGCTGGTTCTTTAATGAACGCTTCTTCTTCAATGACATTAATGTCGGAGAAAGAAGGCCGGACAACATATACTTGGCTAAAGTTAAAACAGCATTTGACGGAGAGTTTGTAGAATATTGCGACTGGGCCAACCTATCCCTATGACCAACTAGATACGGCCTATCCTAATGACTAGCATGTTTTAACCATCATAAAACTGTCTTCTATATGAATTATAAAATAGCGCCACCTACCAATTAATATACACAAAAAATGTAATCACAAATTTTACATTAAAGATTTTATATATGCAGTTTGGGGAAAGTTTAGCCAACAGACACTACATATGGAAAATAGCTGAAGATGAGTATTAGTAGCCGCTCCTATCGACCAATATAAACTTAAATTATTCAGCATTCTTTTTTATCATAGCCATTTCACATATCAAGTTTGGAAAATCTATACGCTACAGAAGCTGAAATACAGCCTTCGCTTACACTGGGAAATTTACAGTATAACACCACAATCTGTCTGCCTATATGCCCTGAAATTCAATCAGAATATTTTTTTACATAATGTCCCTTAGATATCAAGTTTTGTGCAGTTATACACTACAGAAGATGAGATATAGCCTTCCCATAAATGAGAAAAATCGAAGAATGCCAACGCCATGTGTTGAGCGATGTGCACTGAGTTCACATCGAATTTTATCAAGTTGCAACTAAATATAATTTTCATGAAATTCTATGCATTACTAGTTCGTAATCTGAAAGTAATCAAAATTTTGATCACACCCATAAACATACGTAGGTTTTCTAAAAATAAGCAAATTGCTTTCAGGGCATTTCAAAACGTACAAATCAACACAAAGTCAGAAGTCGAAAGCTTTAATGAATCCAATATTTTCTTCTGTGAAATTAAGAAAAATCAATAAATGCTAAATAAATCTCTAACCAATTCCTCTAACCAATAATGTCAAGTAAATATTGAAAATTAAAGTACGCAAAATTAAAATATTACACAATCTTTTGGAAAAATAGGTAAATTTCCCCTTATTCATATGTGTATTTTTATTTTATTTTTAATTATTTATCGTAATATTGTACTATTGCGTGTTTTCTATTTCGTTTTCTAGATTTAATTTATCTTGTTTATTTAAATATTCCGCAATACTTTTGCTGTCGCAATCATAAGTAAAATCTACTTAAGTGTTAATAAATAAAAGTTATTTCGCGTAAAGTGCAGTTAAGGAAATCAGAATTAATTCTTCTAACATATTTTTGGCTTATAAGTGTATATACATTTTACGTAAGTGTGACATAAATATAGCTATATTGCCATAAAAATGCTGATGTCTAATGGAATTTATCCTTCTTTTGTTATCAAGCATATAATGAATATTATTATCATAATTCAAGAAAAATGTTGTAAAAGAAAGAAAAATTCTATTATTTATATTTATTTATTTTTATAGAAATGGCGTTTTCAAATATATATTGAATGATCCAATCAAAAACAAAAACAAATCTTAAAATAACTATATTTGAAGATATAGCTATTTTAGCGACCAATAAGAATAAAATCAGCATCTATATAGATTTCGAAAAATATTATTTTTTAATAACTATTGTACATTTTAAAACGTTAGGAATATCATTTATATATATATATATATATATATATTACTCATGTATGATAATTAATATATTGGTTTGGGGTTAAAATTTCTAAGCTAATTTTTGATGTATTTACACATTTTCAGGTAACCTAAATCCGAAAATCAAGTTTTTTGCAGTTGGTCTCAGTGTGTATGCGTGTGTCTGTCTGACTTGACTATTTGTCTATTATCCCTATAATTCAAAAACAAATACTAGTAGGAAATGTCCAAACTCAGTATTCTACATTTGTATCATATGGGGATGATACTTGAAACTTTTTGTTAAAATCGTACAAATAAGTCGTGTACAGTGAGACATCCAAGAGAATTCAAATATATTACACCTACGGTCAAAATTTGTGGTGGATACCTACAGTATAAGAATTTTGGACTGTACTAAACAAAATGAAATTAAATTAGGATTTTTATATTCATAAAAGCATGTTTCGTACAGAATATGTATGAAAATCATTTACCATTCATCTACAGGACCACTCAAAAGAATTCAGATATGCTAAGGTTATACTTAGAAATTACTTGAAGTACAGTTCATGTTGTGTTATGAACTTTTCATACTGTGCTAAATTTAAGTATACTATGTGACATGTATATAATTTATTGACAATAAACAGAGCTATACAAAATTAAGCAGAATATTTCCTTTTTATTGAATGTAAATGAAGGAAGTGTCTTACTAAATTTTATCAAGCCTAAGCAAACAGATTTGGAATGCTAATTATTTTTTCATACCCATATAATAATAATTACAATAAATTCAAATTTAATATTTTGCAGATCAAATGAGTATGCCACATGAAAAGCTCGACCAATATTGGTAAATTTCAAACAGTGGTATGTGCAAAATTTTTCTAAATAATTAAAAAAAAAAAAAAAAAAAGAACTTTAAAATTTAATAACAATTTTTTTTATTATTATTATTATTATTAATTTAGGTACTCTATTTAAATATATATATTAAGGAGGGGGGGGGCTGTACTCCCACAAAAATATATGTTCAATATCATTATTTCTAAAACTATTTTGAACTGTTTTTATATTCATATGCAGTACTTCTTACCTTAGCCCTTAATTTATAATCTGTCTTTATAATACTTAAATGCATGGTAAAAGAGTTAATATCACACCGGATATTGCTCTTTAAATTATTTAATTCTATATGATGAAAAAACATTCTGTTGATATGAATACATTCCGAGTGTTTCAGAAAGAACCCCTAGCTTTGAAAGTAAATAACTCGGAAACTGTGGTAAATAAAAGCATAAATCCAGTGGGATGTTTATTTTAAAAAAAAAGTAAGAATCCATACAGTTCTGATTTCGCACCAAGCGATTTCCATCTGTTTCCGGCTTTGAAGAAGAATTTCGCCGGAAAGCGCTTTGGAAGCAATGCTGAAGTCAAACAAGCCGTTAAACGCTTCTTCCGTATGCAAAGCCCTGAGTTTTTCCTGGAGGGCTTTTTGAATCTTATCAAGCGGTATGACAAATGTCTCAATGTACTTGGTACTTATGTGAAAAAATAAAGTCATGTCTTATCTTTAATGTCTCATTCTATTTTTTAACTTTCATACACAACTCTGAACACAGTCTTCAGGGGAAACTTATTTTCCGACTCACCCTCGTGTATATGTATGTGTGTATAAATTGTCCTTTGACTTTTTTATCATTCCCCTTTGATAAAAAGGAAATCATTATATTGGGTTGTTCGGAAAGTAATTTCGTTTTTCTCAGCAGAGGACTTAATTGTATTTTCTCCTCTTATATATTGCGACAGCTGATAGCAAGGCTTGCTTGTGAAAAAGTTTGTTTTATTCTGCTCAATAAGTTTTGATTGGTACCCTATCAAATTAAGAAAATCGGAAGCAATATTTTCGGCATATTTTGTTTTTGCTATCAAAAAGGCGAAAATACTGTACAAACAAGGAAAAAAGTATACGATGTGTATGCAAAAAAATTATTTAAAGAACACCAGTGTCAAAACTAGTTTACCAAATTTTGTTCCGGCAATTTTGACGTTGAAGACGCATTACGTTCTGAAAAACCAGTTTATGCTAATGAAGTCAAAATGAAATATTGATTTATGAAAACTGACAAATAACAACTCGTGATATCGCTAAGAAACCGACCAAAGTGGAGAATATATAATTCAATAAAATATTTATACAATATAAGAAAATCGTCTTTCGTTTTCAAAGGAAAAAACGAAATTATTATCCGAACAACCCAATAATTAAAAAAAGAGAAGAATATAAGTACAGCATTGTGAAACAATAAAATTGCCCAAAATTAATTTTGTGTGTGCATTCTTTGTTGACCTGCGCTAATTGTTTATGCATTAACAACTGTGTGACTATATACGAAATTATTTGAAACAGCGGTAGAAAATTATAACAAATAGCAATATTACAGATAATTTTTTTTAAATTGTTATTTCAGGCAGATGCGTATGCCTGATGCATTTCAAGTTTGAAAAGTAAGACATATACTATGTATACCAGGTAGCTATCAGCTTTTCAAGATTTTAAATAAGTTTCTTCACCACTATTTTTTTTTTTTTTCAGATTAATTTTCTATGATAAGATATATTGAAAAATAGTGGTATGAAGTCTCCGACAAAATACGGGAGAACTGCCAGCTATAAATAACCTGATAAATTTCGCGTCCGATTCACCATAATTTAGGAAAGATGTACTAGTCTGAAATTGGCGACAATATTTTATGTAAGCTATTGGTGTTAAGTCTTACTAAACTTGGTGAAATAAGCACAAATTCATAAACAAAAACCACCAAAAGCACAAGATAATAATAATAATAATAATAATAATAATAACAATAATAATAATGATAATGCAGGGTTTTTAAAGAGGATTTTTATAGATTTGGTTGTTTTTAATTAACAATTTTAAAAAACTATTTATGCAATGAATTTGTTATAATTTAGAATTACATAAAATTTTTATGATTTTCAGCGTTAATTACAAATCAGTACAGTCGGTAACAAAAGTGTCCGAACACTAGCAAAAATTCCTATGTAAAAAAAGTACACTTAATACAGTTTTGTCAAATAAATCCTTGTCGAAACCTGTTCTTAGTCAGTCTAAAAACAGGATTCGACAAGGATTTGTTTAACAAAACTGTATTAAATGTACTTTTTTTATATAGGAATTTTCGCTAGTGTTCGGAGACTTTTGTTACCGACTGTACATGCGAACGTCCTTCAATGAAAAATTTCTATTCTATTAAATGGTATTAAAGAAACCCCGTAATATACAAAATGCATATAATATACGTTTAATAAAATTAATTGTTTCTTTCTTTCTTTCTTTCTTTCTTTTTTTAAATACATCTAAAGCCAATTATAAAATGGCAGACGCAATATTTCTCATTAATAGCTTTCACACCATTGATGAATTTCAAAAATTTCCCAGTTGTTTAGAATAGGATCTTGATTTATATTTTTACAAAATAATTTCAAACTCGTTTAAAATTTCTAAACTATCAAATTTAAATCCCTCTTCTAAAGAATTTTATAATCTCAGCTTTACCATTCGCAAACCACAATTGCACATTCGTTCAGCTTTTGAAACCGAATGCATTATTTCTGTAAAATATTAATCTCTTTTGGTCCTTTTATTACAAGGAACTCTGCTTTAATTATTCTCTTGAACTTTCCTGGAATTCTTGTGTTCAGAATAGCGCATCCAATAATTTTTATTCAACTACCTTATACCTTATATAAATAAGCTTGTCTAAAGGGGATTAAACGAGTTGCGATGCATGGTGATTAAATCTTATTTAAAAATTTATGCAACTACTTCTCTGAGATAAATTTTCAAATATAAAATTGGTAATGTTTCAAACAGAAATGTAATTATATAGTTTCTCGTTTTAATCAACCTGTCATATTTTTGTTATTCATTGGAGATTTTTACTATGTTTCTGTAAATTAGAAAATAAATATTGGTATCGGTTAACGTAAATGTATATATTATTATACAGAAATGTCTACTTTATTGCATCTACACTGAGAAAAAAAATATACAGCCTTCATCTAGAATGAATAAGTGGCCATTTTCTAAATCCCTTAACTAGAAATATAGATTTCCGAACTATGCGTATAAGGCACACCAATAAACTGAATAGACGAAATGATCGAGAATTTCTAGTCTATACATTTCTAGATGGTGAAACAATATTCTGATTATTATGAATATTCTGAATCTTTTGTATTGCGAGAAATTATCGCTTGACTTTCTAGACTTGGGTCATAAACCAAGATTATAGTTGCTGAAACCCGCCTCTTGTATTCTCATTTATTTGCAGAGATTTTAAAATAACTTTGCTCTCTATAATGTAGGTAAAGGTTCCAGAATTCTAATAGGGGTTTCTATAACTCGCTGCTAAAGGGGACTAGAATTTATAAGGATGACATGGAACAATTTTTTCTAGATTCTAAATTTCAGTTACAGAATTTTTTCTCTCATCACTGACCCAAATTTGTTCATGATTTTTAAGTATAAAAATTAAAATATAAAGAAAATATATAAATAATACTTTTAAAAAATAGCCAAAGGCATTAAAAAACAAACTTTTCCTTGAATAAAAATGCAAATAAATTACTCTACTTTTTCATAATTGAATGCACACTTTCGATTTCAGACGTTTACTCAAATATCTCAAATAGTACTAGACAAATCATCTTGAAA
This sequence comes from Salticus scenicus, assembly GCA_963930645.1. NCBI lineage: Eukaryota > Metazoa > Arthropoda > Arachnida > Araneae > Salticidae > Salticus > Salticus scenicus. The sequence continues at coordinate 186,198,264 of OZ005648.1, read as the reverse complement.
CTTCAAGAGTGTGAAGAACATGTTATACCTCATATACTTCAGCGAAAGTTTTGCCCCAAAAGTAAAAGGGGAGGTCGTAAAAAATTTAAATAAATATGAAAATGTTTTTGACTAACCTGTAAAAATTAATGCTTGAAGTGCGATCTGGCTGAAGCATGTAATTGTGAGGCTCCTTTATCTGTATGAATTTTTATAAGGCTACCGCATATATTCATGGAGATATAACAGTTTCTTAAAAAAAAAAAAAAAAAAAAAAGTGGGTGGGGTCTTTTTTTAGCTATAACACGCAAAGTATTAAATCTAGTGCAAAGCTATTTTCAGAAAACTTGACATACAACATTAGACACAACATATTGCAATCAGAATGCAAAAATAATTATTATCTAAAGAAATATGAGCATTTTCACTAAATAATTTTTAACTGCACATGCGCAATCTTTAGAGAAATTCTATTTACATAATTCAATAGCCAAATATATTGATTGAGTTACTTGTATGAAAACCCCAAACAATTATCGTGTAAATTCAAAAATTTTTATTCAATAGAATGAGCAGCTTCTCAGTTCTCAAATAATAATATTTATTTAAAAAAAAAAAAAAAAAAAAAGACTGTACTATAAGGAGTTTTATTCCTATTTTTATTTTGATTCAATCAACGGTAATACATTGTTCGTTGATTGTAAATAAATATCAATAAAACCCGTCATCGTTTTTCTTACTTTTGAGAACTGAAAATGAGTTCATTTTATCGCGTGCATTATTTAAAATGTTTACATTAATTACTTGAGGTTTTCATATAATTAGCTCAATACTGTTGGCTATTATATGATTTAAATGAAATTCTCTGAAAACTTGCGCATACGCAGTTAAAAAATTATTTAGTAAAATGCTCATATTTCATTAAATATTTAATAGTATTTTTGCATCGTAATTGCAGCATTCTGTGTCTAATGTAGTACGTAAAGTTTCCTAAAATGGTTTTGAAATACCATGCGTGTTTTAGTTAAAAAAGTTACTTTTTGTTGCAATTTTTTAAAGGAACCATTATATTTCCATGAATGTATGTGATTGCCTCATAAAAATTTATACAGATAATGGGAAGAAACATCATAACCACATGCTACAGACAGATCGCATTTCAAGTTTTACTTTTTACAGGGTGATCCCAAACATTTATATTTTTATTTAATTTTTTCTGGTCACCCTTTTGATTTCGGGACAAAACTTTCACTGAAATAGGTGAGATATATCATGTTAATAACATGAGACTTGGCGTTGGAATATTAAAACCCGAATAAATTACTACTTCAGAAACGCCAAAGAAAAATATTTGAGATGCATACAGCTGTTTCGGTAGCCTTAAGCGTACCGTCTTCAGTGCAAAAAGAATTCTGAATCTGGAGAAGTGCTTGTATATATAGGAGAGGGACTGAATTTAGTTCAACCAATAGGATTACGGGAAAGGTGGGGAGAGTGGCCAATAGGAATTTAGGAATTTTAGCTGTGTAAACAGTAGAAAAATTAAGAAAATGTGGACTGAATGTAAAATTTCCAACAATCAGACAAATAGGGAACAGCGAAATCACAATTTACAAGGTTTTTAAAATTTCATATTTATAAAAATTTTAAAAACCTTGTAAATTGTGATTTCGAAATTGATCCAATTGTGAAATTGATCCAAACCTCGCTTCGGGTACCCGCTGTCTACGGCAGCTCTTTTCCCGCCCGCACTGCATCAGGTCTAGGATTCCCATGCCTGCAGAAAAATTATTTCCAGGCACTTCAATCTGGATATTTATCGACGACAGGGGGGAATCTGCTACTATTTAAGAACACGATTTTAAAAGATGACTATATCTCAGCATCTATTAAATATTTTAGTTTTCAACCATGTATTTTATAGCCCATGCTATTTACACTATATTACGATTTAATTCTGACCAATGTAATAAAATAAAATAAAATAAAAAGTAGATTAAATATATATATATATATATATATATATATACATATATATATATATATATATATATATATATATATATATATATATATATATATATAAACAAATAAATTTTAATCAATTTAATCCTTTTTACTACGTATATACTACCATTTTTCCCGATAAATACTGTAAATAAAAAAAAGAATTAATAAATAAAAGTTTTTTCTTTTAAAGGAATTAATTAAAAAATGAAAAATAAGAAGTTGCTCTACTATAAAAAATTAAACATAACTGTTATAAATACGTTTTTAAATTTAAAACTAATTATACTTACATTTTTCTACTGCATTACGATTTTATCTATATAAAGAGAAGTGTCTGTGTGTGTGTTTGTCTGCGCTCTGGTGCTCACACTACTGATCGCAGAGCTTCCAAATTTGGCATATAGGTACCTGGGACCCTGCACGTGTGCACCTCATCGAGTTTTTTTCGATTTTCAAATTTGAATTTTTTTAAATTAATGTTTTTTCGATTTTAAATACTGGCTTTAATGCTTCATTTTTCACAGATTTATTCTTTTGCATCAATCGTCTGCGTATCTTAGCAAAGGCTATTACGCAACTTATTTTTATTTAATACATTCATTTGAAGGCGAATTTTTTTTTTTTAATTTGTTATATTTATTGAAAATAAAATCGTAATGCAGTAGAAAAATGTAAGTATACTTAGTTTTAAATTTAAAAACGTATTCAAACAGTTATGTTTAATTTTTTATAGTAGAACAACTTCTTATTTTTCATTTTTTAATTAAATCCTTTAAAAGAAAAAAACTTTTATTTATTAATTTGTTTTTATTTACAGTATTTATCGGGAAAAATGGTAGTATATACGTAGTAAAAAGGATTAAATTGATTAAAATTTATTTCTTTATATATATATATATATATATATATTTTAATCTACTTTTTATTAAAAAAAAAAAAAAAAAAAAAAAAAATCGCTTTCAAATGAATGTATTAAATAAAAATAAGTTGCGTAACAGCCGTTGTTAAAATACGCAGACGATTGAAGCAAAAGAATAAATCTGTGAAAAATGAAGCATTAAAGCCAATATTTAAAATCGAAAAAACATTAATTTAAAAAATTCAAATTTGAAATTCGAAAAAATCTTATGAGGTGCACACCTGCAGGGTCCCAGGTACCTATATGCCAAATTTGGAAACTGTGCGATCAGTAGTGTGAGCACCAGAGCGCAGACAGACACACACACACACACAGACACTTCTCTTTATTTATATAGATTGTTTGTGCTGAAAATTACAAAGCATCTCATTTTTTATAGACTAATATTTATATAGACTAGCAGGCTACGCCCGCTTCGCTGGTCACTATATTTAAATGAATTTTCAAAAGGATTGGATCAGTATTTAATTTTTATATCACACTGCAAATAAAAACTTTAAAAAAAAAAAAAAAACACTGAAATCGTTTTAGATCTCGCTTCTTCGGGTACCCGTTGCCTAAGACATCTCTTTCTTCTACGTACTGCATCGGGTCCAGTTTCCCCACTGTCTACAGAAAGGTCTTTCCCGGACACTTCAATCTGGGTATTTATCGACGACTTGTGGATTTTCTGTTATTTAAGAACTACGATTTTAAAGATGACTGTATCTCAGCATCTATTATATATTTTAGTTTTTGAACCATGTGTTTTATAGCCCCCGTTATTTACACTATATTACTATTTGATTACAACCAGTGCAATAAAATAAAATAAAAAATTAAATTTTCTTTTAAAAGGAATTAAATACATGAAAAACAAACGAATTTTAATCAGTTTAATCCTTTTTACTATAAACTACCATTTTTTTCACCCAATAAATAATATAAATAATAATAATAATAATAATAAATATTTTTCTTTTAAAGGAATTAATTAAAAAAATGAAAAATAAAAAGTTGTTATACTATAAAATTTATGTATAACCGTAACAATTTATTTCTATCGTATTTTACCATTTTGATTTTCAATAAATATAATAATAATAAAAAAAAAAAAAGAAAGAAAGAAAATCGCCTCAAATGAATGTATTAAATAAACTAGTATGTTGTGGCCACCACAAGACTTTCTTCTATATTTTCCTATACATATTCAATCAGTAACAATATTTAAAAAAAAATAATAATACGATTTTTTTTTCTAAGTTTTTTTTTTTTTTTGTAAAAATTAATACATATTCAATCACTAACAATATTTAAAAAAAAAAAAAAAAAAAAAAAAAAAAAAATGCGAATTTTTTTCTAATTTTTTTTTTTTTTTTTTTGGTTAAAAGTAAAAAAAATGGATAACTTCACAGATTTATAGTTTAACCATTCGTTTTAAAGGTATTGACGAGATCTTTCGAATGATACCCATCTTCAAAATTTACCCCCCCCCCCCCCAGGGGGGGAAGCGATGCCCCCCATGCACAAAATTTTTTTCCTAGTTACGTACTACTATTATCAATAATTCATATTAATTTTCAATCACAAGTGTAAAATAACTCTTATTATGCACATTTATACGAATTTTTGTCCTAGTCTGCCATGTTAAAAATTTAGATAAAATGCTATCACAGCGCTTCCTGTTGAGCTATTGATCCCCAAATATAATCAGCACCAGTTTATGTCGGGGACCAACTAAATACCAAGTTTGGTAAAATTTCGTTAAAAAAAAAAAAAAAAAAAAAAAAAAATACGGTTTTTTTTCTGTTTTTTTTTTTTTTTTTTTTTTTTTGTTAAAAGTAAAAAAAATCGATAACTTTGTTTTAAATTATCACAGATTTATGGTTCAACCATTCGTTTTAAAGGTATTGACGAGATCTTTCGAATGATACCCATCTTCAAAATTTAACCCCCCCGGGGGGGTACTTCCCCCCAGGGGGGAACCGATGCCCCCCCCATGCACAAATTTTTTTCCCTAGTTAACTACTACTATTATCAATAATTCATATTAATTTTACAATCACAAGTTTAAAATAACTCTCATTATGCCCATTTATACGGAATTTTGTCCTATGCTGCCATGTTAAAAATTTGCATAAAATGCGATCACGCGCCACCTGTTGAGCTATTGATCCCCAAATCTAATGGGCACCAGTTCATGTCAGGGTGCAACTAAATACCAAGTTTGGTTAAATTTCATTCATTGGTTCGTGAGATACAGCGTCCACAAAAAAATGATACAGACAGACAGACAGACAGACAGACAGACGCACAGACAGACATTTTTTAAAAACTATCAATTCGTGTTCAGGACATCCCAAAACGTGTAGATCCGTCAAAAAACGGAGGTCGAAAATTTTCGCGAATCCAATACTTTCTCTATATTACATATAGAAGAAAGTAAAAATGAATTGCATAATAGCCGTTGCTAAGATACGCAGACGATTACAATCGAAGAATAAATTCATGAAAAATGAAAAATAAAAGCCAATGTTTAAAATCGAAAAAACATGAATTACAAAAATTCAAATTCGAAATTCGAAAAAATCTCGATCAGGGGCACACCTACAGGGTCCCAGGTACCTATATGCCAAATTTGGAAGCTCTGCGATCAATAGTGTGAGCACCAGAGCGCAGACAGATACACACACAGACACACACACAGACACTTCTCTTTATTTATATAGATAATGCTTAAAATTATGACTTTGGTAAAAGAAAAAAAATTATAAGTATAAAATTAGTACAAAATTACAGGGCCAGACAAAAGAATCTCGGTACATTATGTAATAATACGTACGACAAAATATTTGGTACTAATATTCAAGAGTTACTCAAAATTATTTGAGTTTTTTTTTTATATATATATATTTTTGTTTAGTGTATGGTTTATGTACAGAGAACACAAAACAATTTCAGTACGTTTCGGAATGTACGCAGCATTCTTTTCCATGCATTTAATCATTGTTACACTGTATTCGGGAGGGGGGGGGGAGGAGAAAAATTAGCTTTCACTAGTAAGATGTTGAAAAGTATGTTTTCTGTGGAAAATGGTATGTAGAGAATTCATAATTAGTTTATAGGATTCAAAAAAGATTCTTTTAATGTACATGTATTTTGCATGGTAACTTCTGAATGTGTTTATTCAGAATGTTATACTCATTTCTGTAAAAATATATGTTAATATATATTTAAAGAGGGTTGGGATGTCAGTCTATTTCAGAAATGCACTTCATTAGAACATATCCAATAGATATGTAAGATATGTATGTCATCATGAAACAATTCAATCATATGCATATATATGTATATATATATATACACTAAGGGACAAAAAGAAAAAAAAAAAAAGAAGCCGCACTTGGATATTTTCCTTTTCACCTTCTACAAACGCCAATTTCATCGTTTAAAAAGCAAATTTTCGAACAGATTTTATTATGTAGTCCTCCACATACATTAGCATTGAGCCCAGTGTTAAAAACAAAATGCAATTGTCAGAAAAACTGTAATTTTAGAAATTATTTCAAAAATGGTAAGAATGAGGCAGATAACGATGCCACAAAAAGTATTAATTTTAGAATGAAAATAAAAAATATTTTAATACATGAGATGGCAAAATAATTATATGTTAACGAAATATTGGTGAGATGGTTTTTAGCAAGATATAAAATTTTTTGGCCGTTTAAACTGGAAATCTGGCTTTAGGTGGCAACGTTGCTCATCCAAGCGAGATGACCGCAGTTAAAACGCAAATGTATAAAAAATCGATTTGTATCATGTTCTGAACTTACAAAAGATTTTTAAAATAGTGTATAGCAAAATACTTCAAAAATAGTGCAGAAACAATTAAACAAGGCAGGTTAAAAATCAGAAGATCTTCAAAAAATCCCTTATTAAGGACAAGAATTAAAAAAAAAAAAGACATCAGTTGACCAAAAATTTTAAAAAAATTAGCAGTTAATTATCGGGCTGAACTGAGTTTCTCTGATGAGTCAAGTCTAATTTATTTCGATCTGGTGAAAAAAACTACTGGGACGATAAAAATGGGATTGACTTAATGAAAACTGCTTTCTTAAAACAGTGACACATTCTCTGTACATCATGGTATGAAAGTGTATACTTTTTCAAGGAGTCAAGCAAATTGTCATGCTGAAGGAATCAATTAACTCAAAATAAAACACGGTGATTATAAAAGTGGAGCCTGACCGACTATTTTGGTGGTATTTCAGACTTTCCTTCTAACAGCATTTCAAGATGATAATGCACCTTGCTATACTGCGTCTGTGTGGTCCGTTAATTTGATTCAGTTTGATAAAATTACCTATCCATTCCCATGAGCTCCTATAGTTCTGTAAATAATAATATTCTTTTTCACTCTAAATTAAATCCCACAAAGAATATCATAGAATTTCTTCTTTATTAGACCTGGAAATAGTCCTAATCTAAATTCGTTCGAAAATGTTTTGTCTTAAAAAGGCGCTAAGAGAGGGAGGAGGATTCGAAATTTGCAGCCTACAACTCTGCAAGAACTAGAAAAATTATTTACGATATTTAGCACAGTGAAATTTCTTAGATTTATATCAAAAACGGTATAATACTATGTCATTGCGCATTAAAGCAGTAATCCATATAAAGGTGGAATTAACCCAATGCAGAATACATATTTTTATTAAAAAATTGTTTAGATATAGCAAATAAATAGTTTTATTTTATATATTAAAATATAACTTTTTTATTTCATATAATAAATCATAATAGAATACAAAGTATATGGTTATTACATTATGTTTAAAAAGAAAGCTTTATGTAGATTTTTATAAAGTGTTTCGTACAGTGTAATAAAGCGAATTACTAAATCGAAACACGTACATAGGTATCATTTCATCTCTTCGGTATTATGCAAACATGATAGTTTTATTTCTTTCAACCATTATTTTAAAGTTATCTATATATATAAAAGAAGACTTCCTGAGTGAGGGGGTGATCTATCAACGCCCAGACCAAACCCCTGGACCTAGAAGCATGAAATTTTGTGACAATGTTCGTTCTATGACGTAGGCATCCACTAAGAAGCGATTTTACAAAATTCGCCCCCCAAGGGGGGAGGGGAGGTAAAACGTGATTTCACAAAATCCTTCATATCTCAAACAAAAAAACAGATATCCGTAAAATTTTTGCTTTAAAATATAGCTAACACAAATGTTTAAAAATCAATTTCTGGAATTCTCAAAATTCGGTCCCCAAGGGGTCGGGGGGGCAAAACGTGATTTCACATGCGTAAAACGTGATTTTGCATAATCCTATATATCTCGAACAAAAAAATAGATACACGTGAAATTTTTGCTCTAAAATATAGCTAACACAAATGTCTAAAAACCAATTTCTGGAATTTTTAAAAATTCGGTCCCCAAGGGGGCGGGGGGTGGGGGGGGGGGGGGCAAAACGTGATTTCACATGCGTAAAACGTGATTTTGCATAATCCTACATAATCTCAAACAAAAAAACAGATATCCGTGAAATTTTTGCTCGAAAATATAGCTAATAAAAATATCTGAAAACCAATTTCTGGAATTTTAGAAATTCAGCCCCCAGGTGGGGCAACAAGGGGGGGGCTATGGGGCAAAAACAAATGGAAATACAGTTAGGCCGTTCAAAATTGGTACAAACAGGTTTTAAAGGCCTGCAAGTCGAATGGGGATATTTTAAAAAGTGTTAAGTTATTAGGAGGGGCGTGAAGGGGGGAGGGGAGAGGGGGGCAAAAAAATAAAAATAGTGTTATCGTTCAAAATTGGTATATAGAGGTTATCGATACTTACAAATCGATTGCGGATATTTTCGAATTTTTAAAATTATTAGGAGGGGCGGGAAGGATGGTGGGGCGGTAAGGGTGGGGCTATGGGCAAAATCAAATAGAAATACAGTTAGCCCGTTCAAAATTGGTACAGATAGGTTTTAAAGGCCTGCAAGTCGAATGGGGATATTTTCGAAATTGTTAAGTTATTAGGAGGGGCGTGAAGGGTGGAGGGAGAGGGGGGGGGCAAAAAAACAAAAATAGAGTTTGATTGTTCAAAATTGGTATATAGAGGTTTTCGATACTTACAAATCTATTGAACTGGATTGAACAGGGCGCAGCCCCCGCTCACCGCTCGAAGAGCGGTGTTGAGCGCTTCCAGAACTAAGTTCACGTGGGCTGCGCCAAGATGTTTATTGAAAGACAAAAAAAAAATAAAAAATACAAGAATCATCGCCAGGCAGAGCCTACTCGCGACAATGGGCGATGTGAAACAAGTTCAATTTACATAGTCTTTTGTTGGTCGGCATGCCGAGCCTAGCCGGCTCCTCGCGACAGAAGGCATGCTGACATGCTGTAATGTTATGTTGAAGTCCGAGAGGAAGGGGTCTAGGAGATGGGTTTCTAAGATGATAGGGAGCAGTTAGGGGGCAAGAGTAATAATAGTGATTAGGAGCGCCCTCCTCGCCACAAGGACATAGGGACGACCGACGACAATGAAATTTATGCAGGTAGGAGGGGAAAGGCCCGTGGCCTGTCAAAAAAGCCGCAACCGGAGGAGAAATGTTCCAGGAGACATTTGAGACTATTGGGATTAGGTTGTGGGTATGTCTCCCTTTTGAGGATTCATCCCACAGTGTTTGCCAATTTTGGTGCAGTAGTACCTTCAATTTACTTTTTACGTAGGATGGGGGTGCTGGAAGAGAGTGAAGAATATCCTCCCCTTCAGTTGCAGCCTTCGCCAATGAGTCCGCAAGTTCATTGCCGACGACGCCTCTATGGGCAGAAACGTGTGCCAGGGAAATTAAGTGTTTTAATTTGGCGATTTTACGTTTTATGTCTAAGACTTGGGGGTGTTTAGTCTTGTGGCTAGTGATGGCCTGCAGGCTCGAGAGGCTGTCGCTGTAGATGTTTATTAGTGACAGCTACGGGTTGCCTTCTGCCCAATCAAGGGCCTTTTGAATCGCAAAAAGTTCCGCTTGGAAAACGGTGTTAAAATTCTCAAGCCTGCATGCCCACCGATGAGCCTCAAGTCCGTTGACCATGACGCAGAGCGCTGTTGCTACGCCAGCGCTTTGAGCCATCCGTGTACACCGCCACAGGGTCTGAGGGATCAAAGCTATTTTTTTGAGTGTTTACTACGAAGGATGCTGCGTCCTCTGCCGGGTGCAAGCCCCAGCTACGGATATGAAGTTGCAGTGGGGTGTTGGGGAAGATAGAATTAGTTATTGGCAGATCGTGTAGTTGGAGGATGTTGGTTTTTAAGTAATTGATAGATAGTTGTAGGTGGGCATGAGGGATTCCCGTAATGACAGTGAGGGCGTCAGTAGAGATCATCCTGTAACCTCTCGAAATTTGGAGGAGGAAGGGACGTTGGATGGAGTCTAATTTGGCCTGATTTTGTTTCGACAGGTAACCACCCCAAATACCTGCACCATATGTTAGGATTTTGTCCACAATTGTTAAGTACCATGTTTTCAGGAAGGAGGTGGAGATGCCCAACCACCTTCCTGCTAGTTTTATGGAGTTGTGGTAAATTGTCATAAGTTTCAGTTTTAGTTCGTGCAGGTGGGCTGTCCAGCTAAGTTTCCTGTCGATGATCAGGCCAAGAAGTTTTAGGTGGGGTACATGATGGACACTGACGCCGTCTATTCTCACCACGGGAGATCTTTGAAGTAATTTGGGGAAGCCTAAAGTTAGCGCTTGGGTTTTTGAGGGGGAGAGGCATAGATCTAAGTCTTTTAAGAGTTTGCTAAAGAGAGGGAGGGCCTCTTTGGCCTGGTTCTCCAGGTCCTTCCTGGTTCTTCCCGAGAGAATGACTGAGAAATCATCAGCATACGCGTAGGTAGTGTGACCCTCAGAGTTCATGCGGACGAGGATCGAGTTGGCTATGATGTTCCATAAAATAGGTCCCAGGCATGAGCCCTGAGGGCACCACTTAGTTTGAGGGAGCTCTGTAGAGCCACTACCCCAGTTGACAATGATTTTCCTTTTTGAGAGATAAGTGCTGATGACCCCCGCCAGGTTTCTCGGGCAGTTGAGTTCGTGTAGTGCTTGTAAAATGTGGGGCCACTCTACGTTGTCAAAAGCTCCTTTGATGTCGAGTGAGACTAAGGTGGTATATTCCAAGGACTTTGAGTTAGAGGCGCAGGAGCTTTTAATTGCCTGTAATGCTTGTTCACATGATCTGCCCTCTCTGAACCCGAATTGGTTTGGATGTAGGAGGTTGTTAGATTCCAGATGGAAGTTCAATCTGGTTACAACCAGTTTTTCTAAAAGTTTGCCTAAGGTTGACAACAGGCAGATCGGACGATATGATGCAGGGTCAGAGGGGAGCTTCCCTTGCTTTAGGAAGTACACCACCTCGCCTCTTCGAAGGATTTCTGGAAAGTAACTTTGCTCCAGGCATAGGTTGGCCCAGTCGCGTAGTATGTGTGGTACTGTGTTGTAGGTGTGTCTTAGTATTAGAAAGTCCAAATTGTCTGGGCCAGGAGCCTTTTTAACGTTGAAGCTGAAAAGAGTGGCTTTGACTTCAGTCTCCGTGAAGGGGACATCCGAGGGAGCCGAGAAAGTGGGCGCTTGATAGTTGGGATATTTGCTTGGTGCAAAGAGTGTTGTTGTGATGTGTTCAAGGTTATTGCGTTTCGAGGAAAGAGCTGGAGGACGCTCTAGCTTCAGCTCCGTTGGGGTGAAAAACTTGTTGCTGTAGAATTTTTGTGCACTGCCGAAAACTTTTGTTTGTGTTGAGCAGAATTTTCTCCGTGCGTCGTTTTTTGCCATGTTAAGTTGTTTTTTGAAGAGAGCCGAAAGTTGTTTGATTTTTTGTTTTTGTTGGGGTAACATCGCGAGGTCCAGAAATCTTTGTTGGCGTTTTAGTGCTGTTAATTTGTTGCGCATGGAGCGTAGCTGGGGAGACCAGAAGTTGTAGGTGAATTGCCGACCGCATTTCTTGAGCCTGAAGGAGGAGGTGGCTACTGAGTGGATTGTTTGTATTAGTTTTACTGTGAGTTGTTCTAATTGTGTTTTGTTTTTAACTGTGTGCAGTTCTTGGCTTAGGTTTGTTAGAGGTGGTTTGATTAGTGAATTGAACTTTTTAAAATTTTTGTTCTTGGTTGCAAATCTTTTGGAGTATGTGATTACCGGTTTTGTTTCTAGTGTATATGTTATGTAGTTGTGGTCTGTGCTATTGTGTACATCTAGAACTGACCAGGCGGAGATTCTTGCCGTGGTCTTTGGATTTACCAAGGTAAAATCCGGCCAACCCTTGGCTCCGTCCTTTTCGAATGTTGGATGTGAGTTTTCTATATTAGCTAAGTTTAGGTTGTTCGAGGCTATGAATTCTATGAGACTGCGACCTCTTACGTCCTCACGTGGAGAACACCAAAGTGGGGAGTTGGCATTGAGATCACAGCCGCAGATGAAAAGTGTTTTCTGTGATATTAGGTGTTGCCATTCCTCCAGGCAAAACTCAAGATCCACGGACGGGGCTGCGTATGCACTGCCAAGGATCAACTCACCTTCCCTTGTGGTGAGTGTAATGAATACACAGTGTTCCCCTGTGTATAGATGGGTGTAGTTGAGATTTTGTGTGTTTATGACGATGTGAGCTGTGTTCTGCTTGGAGCTGAATCTAGGCCAGGAGGTTGGGAAGCCATACAGAACTCCCCGCACGGTGCAGTAAGCGTCCTGTAGCAGCCCGAAGTCGTAGGAGTTCTTTTCCATATAAGTTCGTGCTGCCAAGTTAGCTGCCATGCAACCGTTGAGGTTAATCTGCAGGAAGCGTAGGCTGTTGAAATTTGGTCTGGGTTGGGGAGGTGAAGAGGCTGCATCTTGGGGAGACGAGGAGAGAGCTCTTTTTCTGTGCTTCTTTTTAATTTTGTGTAAATTTAAGGGGTTGAGCTATTGGGCAGAATAGGAAGAAAGAAAACTTACCCTCTTACTTGGTCTCGTTCTCGTTGGGCGTAATGTGATGAGGTTGGAGGGTGGTAATAGGCCTCGTCACATTCCATTTGGTAGTCGTAATCGAACTGTGCTGGTCCTGAGTAGTACATCTGAGGGGGCCGTACAGATAAGGGTTGTACGACCAGTCAGGTGGGTTGCTCATGTGGTTTCTTTGTTGTCTTGGGCGTGATTGTGATCTGGTGTATGATGGTGGCCTTTGGTTGTTTCGTGATGATTCGTTGTGCCTGTGTTGTTGTCTTGATATGCTCTGGTTACGTTGGTGGAATTTCTCAGGAGTAGGTTGGTGACTTGTTTGGTCTGGAGGGTTTGGTCTTCTGGATGAAGGTCTGCAGGAGGAGGAACGGTTCTGCTGCCTGCCTCTAGATCTTCCTGTGCGTCTGGTGTTGTTGCTCTGGTGTGTGTTGTTGGTCTTGTGTTGCTGTGTTTGGGTGTTGGCTTGTTGGGCTGTTTGTGTCTTGTCTTTGTTGGTGGGATATTTCTTGTTTAGATATTCTCTTTTGCGAGAGTAACTTTCCTTCAGTATTGGGCAGGTCAAGGAGTAAGCTGGGTGGTTAGAGGGAAAGGGAAGTAGCCCCTGTGTGCGTCTGACGCTATTTTGTCGTTGGCAATTGATACAGCTGGGCCTTAGGCTGCAGTTTTCATTTTTATGCCCGCCAGAGCAGTGCGAGCAGAAGATGTTGCTTGTGCAGGTGTGGATGGTGTGGTCTAGAGCTTGGCAGTTCGAGCATCTGCTTATTTCTGTATAGGGCCTAACATAGCATTTGAAGAGACCCAGCTGCACCGCTTGTAGCGCCAGGAAGGCCTCCGCGTAAGGAGTCGGCATGTGTAGAATCCAATTGTTGGCTTGTGGTAGTCTTGACTTTTGTTTCCTCAGGATCTGTATTATTTGGTCTTTGTTAGCATTTGTTCTTGTGATTTCATTGAGTCTGTGTTGTATTGTGTCCGCGTCCATTTCATCTGGAACTCCCATGAGCAGGATCCTCATTGGTGGGCAGGGCCTTTGTTTGAAATTGAGAGTATTTTCTAGTTCTGTGTTATTTTGGAGCTCTTGCATTAGGATTTTTGCGTCGGCTTCAGTTTTGCAGTGGATATCTACAGATGTACGGAGGATCTTAGTGAAATCTATTTTTGCTTGTGTAGATACGTGATGCGTTCTGAGGGCGTCCATAATATGCCTGCCGCTGTCTTTTTGTGTTTTTGGTGTGACATGAATGGTTTTCTTGTTTGTTGGGTGGCTATTGAAGCTTGTGCAAATATGTTTTCTGGTCGGCGTTGATGACTGGTTGTACTGTGTGCTGTGTTCGGTGGACTTGCTGTTATCTGTGAAAATGTTGGTGCGTCTTTGGATGTACTTGATGTGGATGGTGGGCAATCTTGGTGGCTGTTCTCTTGCTGCACTGTTTCGTTTTGGGGCTCAGGAGTATGGGGCTTGAGGTTATCCTTGATGAAGGCTTCCTGCCTTCCCAGTGTTGTATTCATGTCTGTTTGGATATCTTTGAGTTCTTGTAGTCTTGTTTTAAGTAGGGCGAACTCTGTTTGGAGATCGATCTTCAGGTTGACAGAAGGGGAGCTTTGTTGGTGGTTGCTTGTTTCATGTGGTTTTGGTGAGGACTGTTCTGAGAGTCTTGGTGGGAGAGGTGATGGTACTAATGCTGGTAATGGAGAGGCTTCCGTCGATGGCATTGTTTTTTCCGGTGTCGGGAAGGGCGGGAGCGGTGGGGCAAATAATAAAAATAGAGATAGATTGTTCAAAACTGGTTCTTAGAGGTTTTTGATACTTACAAATCGATTGCGGATATTTTCGAATTTGTAAAATTATTGGGATAGACGGGACGGGGGGGGGGGGCGAAGGGGAAAAATAATAGAAATAAGAGTTAGAGCATTTTGGAAATTTTTTCCGAAGGCAGTGAGAACCCGGTGCGACATTTTTCCTAATCAGATTTTGTTTCTCTTTTTTTTCACGTGATAAAAATTAATGCAATTTTGAGAATTCATTATAGTGATTCATTTAAAAATAGGGACCAGCGAAGCGGGCGTTGCCTGCTAGTCTATACATATAAAAGAGTACTTCCACTCACTCACTCACTGACTCATCAACGCACAGCAAAATCTACTGGAGCCACTGACTCAAAACTGAGTCAGATTATAGAACATATACTGTAAGCACCCCCTAAGAAGCGATTTTACAAAATTCGCCCCCCAAGGGGGTGTAGGGGGCAAAATGTGATTTCACAAGAATCTTCATATCTCAAAGAAAAAAACAGATATCCGTAAAATTTTTGCTTTAAAATATAGCTAATTCAATTTTCTAAAAAACAATTTCTGGAATTTTAGAAATTCGGTCCCCAAGGGGGGAAAGGGGGCAAAACGTGATTTCGCATGCGCAAAACGTGGTTTCACATACTCCTATATATCTCAAACAGAAAAACAGATATATGTGAAATTTTTGCTCTAATTCATAGCTAATACAAATACCTAAAAACTAATTTCTGGAATTTTCAAAATTCAGCCCCAAGAGGGAAGGAGAGGGGGCAAAACGTGATTTGAAATAATCCTTTATATTTATTGAAATTTAATTTTTTTCCGACTGAGTGAAAATAATGCCTGGACCGGGACTCGAACCCCGGTCCAGGCATTATTTTCACTCAGTCGGAAAAAATTAAATTTCAAT
The DNA here is from genome assembly GCA_963930645.1 of Salticus scenicus. Classification (NCBI taxonomy): domain Eukaryota; kingdom Metazoa; phylum Arthropoda; class Arachnida; order Araneae; family Salticidae; genus Salticus; species Salticus scenicus. The sequence continues at coordinate 186,182,691 of OZ005648.1, read as the reverse complement.
AAATATGATTTTCTTCCACAGTTGATTGTGTGATTTTATTAAAAATCCTTTATATTGTAAACAGAAAAAAATACATGTGTAAGATATTTTTGCTCTAAAATATAGGTCCCATAAATGCATAAAAACTAATTTCTTTAATTTTAGAAATTCGTCCCAGGTGGGGCGATAAAGGGGGGCTATGGGGTAAAAAAACAGAAATATAGTTAGACCATTCAAAATTGGTACAGATAGGTTTTAGAGATCTGCAAGTCAAATGAAGATATTTTTGAAAGTGTAAAGTTATTAGGAGGGTCAGAAAGGTGTGTGTGTGTGTGTGAGGGGGGGGCGGAGGGGCAAAAAATAAAATAAAAATAGAGTTAGACCGTTTAAAATTAGTACATAAAGGTTTTTGATACCTACAAATCGATTGCGGATATTTTCGAATTTGTAAAGTTATTAGGAGGGGCGGGAGGAGGGGACGGAGGGGCAAAAAATAAAAATAGAGTTAGGTGGCTCAAAATTGGTACATAGAGATTTTTGATACTTTACAAATCGATTGCGGATATTTTCGAATTTGTAAAGTTATTAAATTGGTACATGGAGGTTTTAGATACCTACAAATCGATGGCGTATATTTTTCGAATTTGTAAAATTATTAGGATAGACGGGAAGGGGAGGTGAAAGGGCAAAAATAAGAGTTAGAGTGCTGAAAATTAATGTTGTTAGGTTTTGAGGCCCGATTAATCGATTGCGGATATTTTCGAAAGTACAGAATTATTACGAAGGGCGGAAGGGATCGGGTGCAGGGGTAAAAATAAAGAAATTCAGATAAAATGTTGGAAATTATTATTATTAGGTTTAAAAGCCTGAGAGAACGACTGCGAGTATTTTTTAAAGTCTAAAATAATTAGGAGGGACGGGAACGTAGGTGAAGGAGCATGCGAGCCTTGTGCGCCTGTATGCGCTGCCGCAGGCAGTGGTGGCCCGAACCGATTATTCCACTGATGGGAGATTTTTTTTTTATGTTTTTCCCTTACGATAATATAATGATCCATTAAGAGTGTTGAACATAAATGCGCGCACGCAGCGCATAATTGCCTGCGCTGTCAAGGGCAGTGCAGACCCGTTGCCACATTTTTTCCAATCACATTTTTTTTTCTCTTTTTTTTTTTTTTTTTTTTTTTTTTTCGCATGATAAAAATTGATGCAATTATGAGAATTCATTAACTATAGTGATTCATTTAAAAAATAGTGACCAGCGAAATAGTGACCTTTTTCCGTTTTCAAACCAGATTCGGTAGAAGGTTTTATATTTATATATTTTTTTTATTTTCCAGAAATAAAATGAAATATTTTTAATTTCACGTGAATAATAATAAAACTTAGAGAGAAAAATACCTACAAAAGTTGGCGATTTTTTTTTTTTTTTTTTTAATCAGGAATTTGTATGTGGATAAATATTTTCATAGAGATATTTGGAATTAGCTTAATATTTTTATTTAATTAAACAGTACTTTTCTTTCCTGCAGTAAAACAAAATTTTTTGTTGTTATTATGTACCTTATGAGGTTCTTTTATGTTCTCCCTTTAATTGTAAATGATTATAATTTGGATTTTATTAAGATTTTTATTTTTATTTTGTAAATATCAGAAAAGAGTTTTTATTTTATTTTATTTATTTATTTTGTGTATGGAACAGCTTTAGTATCGGATCTCTTTGGCAAAATTTGAATTTCGGCTCCGAAGTAGCTCGGACGTTTCTCGCCAAGATTTTTAATTGCACAATTCAGATAGCCAATTAAGTTCATCGCAAAAATGGCTTAAAATATTTAAAGTCACCAAAAGGGTCTCATGCTAAAGCTGTGCTTTTTGTATTTATTTATTTATAATATTTTCTATTAAAGACTTCTGTGGTCACGAAATTTGGTGCATAAATTGTTTGCATGCATCCTGCACTTATTGTAACTGGATTTCACGAAATTCGAAATCCCCCCCCCCCCTTCTCGAAGTCGGAGTGCAATAAACATGTGTAAAAACATGTTTTTCCGTTTGAATTCGCTTTGAATTATCTTAGAATGGCGAATTTTGGTGCGTGGATATTGATTAAGTGTACGCATTATGTACATTAGTGGGATTTTGCAAAACTTCGAACTCACCCGCTGAGGAAGGGGAAGTAAGAAGTGGGTAAGTTGCTGCCGAAGGCAGTGGGGACCCAGATTTCTCACGTTGAGAGCGAGAAAACCTCTACCAATCACAGCGAGAACTTAGGTTATTAATAAAGATATGGGGTTTTGACAAGTCATTTAAGTTTAATGTCCAGCGAAGCGGCCAAAGCCTGCTAGTTTCAAATAGAAAAGGTATAAGTCAATTAATTTTTCTACTGTGTGGCTTTTTTTTTTTTTTTTTTTTCTTTTGTGTGTGTGTGTGTGTGTCTCATAGTGTATAATTAATAAAAATGAATTTCTTAGTAATAAATAATGCAAATTAAACTTCCAATGTTTTTTATCTGTAGATGCTCTATAGTTCTACATGAAAACATTGTTTATCACCGATCATAAATAGAAAAAACCACCACTGTGTTCGCTATATGATTTACTGATAATAAAAAAAAAATTTATTAAAAATACTGTTTTTGATGGATCTGTTATAATGTTCTCTATATCAGTAATCTTAAATATTTTTACCGAATTAAATGTAATCAAATTTAAATTGGACCTAATAGTTGTTTCAAGAACTTGTTGTCATTCTATATATATGTTCAAATTTTGCAAAATAAAGATTTGCCAAGTGTTCGTATGAAATCCAGTATACAAAAGTTTAAAACAGTGACATGAGAAAACCATCATCGAAAAAACATTAATATTATCTAGGTGCCAAGTCTTCGTTATTTTCAATGAAGACTCCACACCGGAAAGTTTTTATAAAGGTTTTCAGTTTATTTAATTTTATTTATTTGTTGAAAATATAAATGGCTGATTCTTTTTTACTTTCTTCTATATGTAATATAGAGAAAGTATTGGATTCACGAAAATTTTCGACCTCCGTTTTTTGACGGATCTACACGTTTTGGGATGTCCTGAACACGAATTCATAGTTTTTAAAAAATGTCTGTCTGTCTGTCCGTGTGTCTGTGTGTCTGTGGTTTCTTGTTTTCACCGTATCTCACGAACCAATGAATGAAATTCAACCAAACTTGGTATATAGTTGGACCCTGGCGGGCCATTGTGCTGATTAGATTTGGGGATCAATAGCCCAGCAGGTGGCGCTGTGATCGCATTTTATGTAAATTTTTAACATGGCAGTATAGGACAAAATTTCGTATTTTTCACCGAATCTCACGAACAAATGAATGAAATTCAACCAAACTTGGTATATAGTTGGAACCTGACGGGGCATGGTGATGATTAGATTTGGGAATCAATCGCCTAGCAGGTGGCGCTGTGATCGCAAAATTTCGTATTTTTCCCCGTATCTCACGAACCAATGAATGAAATTGAACCAAACTTGGTATAGTTGGACCCTGACATGGATTGGTGCTCATTAGATTTTGGGATCAATCGCCCAGAAGATGGCGCTGTGATCGCATTTTATATAAACTTTTAACATGGCAGTATAGGACAAATTTTCGTTTAAATGTACATAATGAGCGTTATATTTAACTTGTGATTGTAAAATTAATATAAATTATTGATAATAGTAGTAGTTAACTAGGGAAAAATTTTTGTGCATGTGGGGGCACCGGACCCCCCCGGGGGGATAAATTTTCAAGATGGGTATCTTTCGAAAGATCTCGTCAATACCTTTAAAACGAATGGTTGAACTATAAATCTGTGATAATTTAAAACAAAGTTATCGATTTCTTTTACTTTTAACAAAAAAAAAAAAATCCTTTTTTTTTTTTTTTTTAACGAAATTTAACCAAACTTGGTATTTAGTTGGTCCCCGACATAAACTGGTGCTGATTACATTTGGGTATCAATAGCTCAACAGGTGGCGCTGTGATCGCATTTTTTCTAAATTTTTAACATGGCACTATAGGACAAAATTTCGTATAAATGTACATAATTAGAGTTATTTTTAACTTGTGATTGTAAAAGTAATATGAGTTATTGATAATAGTAATAGTTAACTAGGAAAAAAATTCTGTGCATGTGGGGGCATCGCTTCCCACCTGGGGGGAAACTCCCCCCCTCGAGAGGGGGGGGGGTAAATTTTCAAGATGGGTATCTTTCGCAAGTTCTCGTCAATACCTTTAAAACGAATGGTTGAACTATAAATCTGTGATAGTTTAAAACAAAGTTATCGACTTTTTCTTACTTTTAACAAAAAAAAAACTTTGAAAGAAAATCGTATTTTTTTTTTTTTTTTTTTTTTTTTTTTAATATTGTTACTGATTGAATATGTGTATAGGAAAATATAGAAGAAAGTCTTGTGGTGGCCCCAACATACTAGTTTTTTTTTTTTTTTTAATATTGGAGATAAATCTGATTTTAAAATTACAAATTTTGACAGCTATGCATTGACAACAACAACAAAAAAAAAAAAAAATCCTAAACAGTTAAAGGTTGATTTATTTATTTATACAATTTTTAAAAAGACAATAAAAAGTTAATTATATACGAGTACATACTCTTAAGACTAGATAGTTATAAATGTAAATAAGGCTTATTTATATAAAACTATTAATAAAACTTTTACGTTTTGCTTCTTTTTATTTTTTTTAAATCTCTGTTTTTTATTTTCTTTCGAAAAAAAAATTACGTGTACTTAAAACGTTACTTATACATTAACAATACTGTTGTAAAACCGACAAAATTAAGATTTTTGTCACGTTAAGACTCTTCATCACTGTGTATATTATTGTAAAAAAAGAATTTAAAACTACAGAAATAAAAATTTAAAGTATAGTCCATAGCTCAAACAGTATAATTTTAATACACTTTGTTAAAATAATTAGATATTGTCTCACTAAATACGAGATTCATAATCTTCTGTTTAATTGTAGAAAACCAACATTTATTTTTCCTTTATTCTTAATTTTATCGTAATATAAACTAGAAATCTAAATTTATCATATTTTCCCATTCATCAATCAAAAGGCGATCAAATGAATTTGTGCATTCTAAACCATCAATTTTAATTATAAGTTTTCTACATCAGTAAACATTCTCAAATAACTTTGCGGAATTCTTTAATTAAATTTCAGTCATCTATCGCACTGCATTATATTATCTTTCAGCACACAATTAATCTTGTTCAGTTAACTAAAGTAAAAGATTTACCAAATTAATTGCTTCCGATTACTTCCTCTTGCTACTGATAGCTTAGTATCTAAAGCTAAGAAAACTGTGGAATCAATGGATTAAGCATAATTCACGCATAACTTAGTAACTTAAATAAATCTATATATGTCTGATCGGATTAAAAGTGTCACACGGTATTATGACTGTAGTGTCGTCAAAGAGTTACAGTAATTATTTCATTAAATAAATCGAAAAGGTAAGTTTTCAAACTCCTTGCAGAAACGTTATGATTAAAACTTAAAAAAATGTATTTTCCATATTTTCATAATTTTGAAAGAAAAAGTAGAAATAAAAGTTTTAATTTAAGGAATTGAATTTTACATTAAAAAATAAACTGCTTTGTTGGATCAGGTTCAAAGTCTAAATTGAACGAATTTTAAATAAACGTACAATATATTTGAACAATTTCAATAGAAAACTTTTTGAAAAGCCTGAAAAACAACACATAATCATCATTTACAGATATTTTGCTCTACAATATGATGTATTATTTTATTAAAAAAAATAATTATAAGATGAAATAAAAAATAATTATAAGATAAAAACTTTCTATAAACCATATTTTTTAATTTTCTGTTGAATCATAGCTATAGAACAAACTACATTAGCACTTTATCAATGCACATAAAATCTTTAAAGTGTTAATGACGTCAATTTTTGTGAGATGCATAGTTTAACTTTTTACAATTTTTTAACGCTCACGTTTAATTAAATATACTTATTTTTGTGTCGAAAAAAAATGAACTCGTATTTTTTTTTTTTTTTTTTTTTTTGCAACAATTAAATTATAGCTAATATTATAATGGCTATTTATAAGGTATTAGGAGGTTATTATTTTCATATTTTAATTAATTATAAGAAAACTATTCGAAAATTCGAAAATCGGACTTCGAAGTATTGTGTTGTCATCTGGTTGTGAGCTATTGTGAAAGTTTCAAATGTATAGCTAGTAGGGAAGTTATTTAAAATTCGACTGCAACATTTGTACCAGACAAACAATGAAGAATAGAAGTTAATAAAAACATGGTAATAAATGTTTTAAAGTACTGCTTTTACTCACAGCCTACTGAGTCACTTTATCAACAAATAAATATTCAATATACAGGTTCCAAAAGTAAAAAATTACGTTCCGTTCAAAATTATTTGAAAAAAAAAATCAAAAACAAATCTAAACAAATGCATAAATTCGAGAAAATATGCTATACATAATTATTATTATTATTATTATTTAAGCATATCCGCATTTTCACTCTATTTACGTACTTCTATATAAACACTTCTATAAGTATAGAAGAGTTTTTAAACTAAAAATTTTATTTCCTAGATTATCCAAAATAAAATTATTTTTGAAATTTTTCTTCAGTAAAATATTGATTCTCTGATAAGTTCTTTACTTTATTTCTGTCTTATAATCTTTGATTAAATTAAATCACCTTCTAATAATTGTTTTTCATTCTGAATTTAGATATATTCTGCTCATTTTCATATAAATCTTTTGACAGCATGATGTTCATTTGTGTTATATTATGGTGACAAATGATAAGCATATTGTTGGATAAAATAAGGATATATTTTAGAAGTGTGGGGAAAATATTAATACGATAGCAAGCAAAAATCATACAATATATATGGATTACCCAAAACGCACAATCGCACTATATCTCTACAAAGATAAAAACAAGAGGACAATATACAAATTGTCGCAAAAACTGCTGAATACTTTTCAAATATAAATTAAAAATTAACGATCAATGTGAATCGCGTATTTTAATGTAATAAATGTCACTCCAATTTTATATTTAAAAAATTTTTATATCAAATTTAATCTATTTGAGAAAATTTTTATTTCTATCATGTATAATTTTAATTTACAATACACCAAATTAGGTATCAATTTTATTTAAAATCGCAGTACATTTACTCAAAATATCTCAAAGTACATTAAAAATAAAATAAAATAATGTCTGACTAAATAGGAAAACAACTTTTACCACTGACACCAGCAGAAATGCTTCTTAAATGTAATTTTGTATAACAAATATTTACTTCTAACTTCCATTTTAAACTTTTGCATCTCATTTAAGTTGTCTTCACAATTCTAATTGTGGTTTAAGTTATAAAATTCATTCATTATGTTTAATTAAGCGTTTCACATAGTATGTCTGATCTATCAGATAATTATTAACTCCTAAAATTTATTCTGTTAATAGAGTAATTAATCATTGTTAGATAAATTTATCAAAAGCTCTTTTAAATGTTAATTATCGAGATCTATTAAATTAAATTTCATTATGAAAGTTAAATATTTGTTATACATAGAACAAAGGAATTTGGATAAAGTGGAGAATATTAATTCTATTCTCAAATTATTTAACAGCATAGAGTCACTGATAATATTTTGACAGAATGTTTGTTTGGGAATTGCATATAAATATTGCATGTGAAAATTGTAGGTAAAACACAAAAAAAAAAAGGATGAAACTTGCAATACTAAATGGTAGTCTAATAGATTTTTAATGATTTTTGGTAGCACATTTCTAAATAGACTGAACATATACCAAAAAAAAAAAATTCTTCTGTTTCAAAAAATTATTTCAAAGAAAATGCATAAAAGAAGAATGAAGTTAATAAAATAAATTGGATGCACCTAAACTATTTTGAGAATGTTGACAACATTTTAAATTTCCGTATGAAATTAAAAAAGTTATATCTTATGAAAGGTATTATAAAAATCATGCTAGAAGTACAAAGGTAATAAACTGGACAGCAATGGGACAGACTGCTGAAGAGCTTCTGGGGACATATGATTACTTCTAGAGTTGTTTTAAGGAATATGAATGGAACTGAGTTAAGTCTTTTAGCACGTCAGAAAAAAAACTTGAATTTTTTTTTTTTTTTCCCTAAAACTTGTACAGCTTAATAACACTTATAGGCTCATTTTTATTTGATAACAAACAGTAAATGCTTTTCAAAACATTAAAGTGTTAGAATTCGTTGTTTGCAACCAAATTTCTGTTATGTTTACAGATAACTGTTATGGGCCCAGAAGCGGCCGAGCGCTTCTGTTCTAAAAGCTGGTAACGTGAGGTGCCGAGTTCGATTCCAGGTCGCACTCGTCGGTCTAGCCGTTAGGACTTTTCCGTGGTTTTCTTCGAAACTTTCATAAATATGGGCTAGGACCCCTTAGAAAGATCCCACGGAGGGCACTCTTCCTTAGACTTAGTACCCACCAAGAGCAGTCAATCGGCCTTACTCCCAAATCCAATCCAATCCAATCCAGGTAACTGGTGTATCGAGATAATCTGCCTCTAAATTTAGTAATGAGTGTCGGCAATTTTCCGGCGTGAAATTCTATCGTCGTGTTAAATCACTTTTCTTATGTACAATATGTACCACTTTTGCTTTTTTTTTTTTTTCGTTTGTTACAGGTTACACTGAGGATAGCAATAAAAAGTATCCCGAAAAACTTTTGAAAATATCTCAGAACTTTCAGAGATATTTCAAAGAATGTAAATGTGATTGCGCTCTTTATTTTAAAACAAATCCGAAAATTGAAAATAATGGGATTTTTCTTTTCTTTTAAAATTTATAAAGTCTTCATAAACTTATATTCGTGTTTTTATTCGATTATTTAGTAAAAATAAAAATTTTAATTAATATGTATCGATAGATTGTAAACAATTGAGTATAATATACCCTTTCTATAGTAAAGTTATTTCTTGCGTTTTAAATTTAAGTATGAAGCATGTTAAATTCAGCGGCTCTATTGTATATTTTAAAAAGTTTAATTTTATTTTGAGTTAAAAATTCAGTGGCTTCGCTTCCAGAAAAAAAATACTCAAAACACATGAACTATGTTAACAAACTGATATAATCATGTGTATTTAAAAACTGAGAAAACATTGAATAAAGGTTAAAAATATGAAGTGACTCCATTCGACTTTTCCGAACATTAAATAATTAACGATTACATACATATAATTTAAAGCAACAGAAGTCGTAAAATAAACAAAAGCGAAAATTATAATAGGATGTTTGAGTATTTTCTCCATATAGCAATTTTTTTTTAATTTTACGTTATTGCATTTCAAATAATTTGAGCCCATAGATCATAATTATAAAGAATTTTTCGTTGTGTCCTTGTAAAAATCTATAAGTGCTAGATTTACCAAAATTTAGACAGTTTGTGAGTCGAAATCCTATAATGTATGTATAAATTTGCAGCTCAATCGAATGAGGCGTTTAGACGATATCACACTACAAAACTTGGGCCCATAGGTCCTTGAGATAAAGAATTTTTCTATGTGTCCCTGTAATATATATATATATATATATGTGTGTGTGTGTGTGTGTGTGTGTGTGTGTGTGTGTGTGTGTGTGTGTGTGTGTGTGTAAGTGCTAGATTCATCAAAATTAATAAAGTTCGGTAGCCTATAATATGCATACCAACTTTCAACTCATTCGTACAAAACGTTTCGAAGTTTCGTGTTCACTCACATACAAACACACATATATATATACACACACAAAAACACACACTATGCATGCATACATTCACACATCACTGTAAAAATGACAAAAATGAATTCAGGGGATCTCAAAACGTGTAGAAACACCAAAATCCCAAAGTCGGACTTTTGACATGATTACAATACTTTGCATGTTCGGAAAATAAAAATGCTGACTCCACTTTACAAATAAAAGTTGTAATTGATTATTTTTTTAATGAACAAAGTAATTTTTTATGCTTGCAATTTGTCACTATGAATGCAGCTTATAAAAATTAAAAGAATTCTAAATTAAAGGTGATGCTAATTAATAAAAGCCAAAAGTAGTTAAAAACTCAGAAAGAAATATCTTGTGCGTGAAACTGAAGCATAAAACAGCCCTCTCATTTATAATCGGCTCTAAAAGCTAAATAAAAAATATCATTTAACATAAATTAATATTTATTTTCTCTTGACGAAAATAACTTATATTTTTTTTATGATAAAGTAATCTTTAAAAATATGTATAATTTTTTTTTTTCTAAATTTATACATTTTTATTAAAAATCCGTTTCTTTGCTTTTAAATTGTTATTTTAAAATATGTAATCTACAATTCATATAAAAAATCCGGATTTTTTTTTTTTCATTATTTATCTTAGCATCTAGGAACTCTACATTTATTAAATTTAAAACAGCGATATATTTCCCCTCTTATAAAAATTAAAAATTAAATAACAAAACTTAAAAATGTCTTCATGCATTAAAATTTCTTTTTATGCGAGAATTCTCGGGCTTTTAAATTATGAAATTATATATGCACGACAACACTAAGAGACAAAAAGAAAAAAAAAAAAAAAAAAAGAAGCTGCACTTGGATGTTTTTCTTTTCTCTTTCTGCAATCGTCAATTTTATCGTTTAGAAAGCGAATTTTCGAACAGATTTTATACGTCGTCCTCAACGTTTACTTTAGGATTGATCCAAGTGTTAAAAACAAAACGCAATTGTCAGGAAAATTGTAATTTTAGAAAGTATATTTCAAAAATGGCAAGGAAAAGGCAATTAACGATACCACAAAAGTATTAATTTTAGAATGAAAATAAAAAAAAAAATATTTTAATACGCGAGATGGCAAAAGAATTAAATGTCAGTTAAATATTCGTGAGATGGTTTTCAGCAATGTATAAAATTTTTTGACTGTTTAAACTGAAAATTTGGCTTTAGGTGGACACGTCGCTCATCTAAGCGAGATGAACGCAAATTAAAAAGCAAATGTTTATAAAATCTATTTGTATCATGTTCAGAACTTATAAAATAATAAAAAACAAAGTGTTTAGCAGAATAATTTCGTTAATTCCGTTTAGTTAACTGTATGTTTTATCTATCCACATTCATTCTAATTTTTTTTTTTTTTTTCATTTTTACTAAAGCTAATTTTAAAATTCTGATGATTTGCAAAATCAATTATTTCATTTTTTGCCTTTAACAAATGTTTTGCTAAGATTCTTAAGCATAAATCTAAATTATTGGCACATAGTATCATAGGAAATTTCAATTCGCCGTAAATTGCACATCCATTGCATTCATTTTATACTAGTGATGCCAATTTTAATCCCCGTCTATTCCATTGCTTTGTTTTCCACCTTCTTCCTGACAGCAATATATGATTCGACTCCACCTTTTCAGACAGTCTTTCATGAATTACAATGCTTCTTCACATAGAACATTTTTATCATAATGCTTTCAATGTTTTTAAGCAAAAAATAAATAAATAAAGTAAAATAAAATAAAAATAGAAGAGGTGGATTAGAAATAAAAATACAGTAAATCAGTATATTTTCTGTACAGCATAAAATTATTTTTCTTTGGATATTTAGTGTTATATTTCTCTGTGAGGAAAATCGTCCTCATATACGATGAAAAATAATTTTGATAAATAAAAATTTTAACAAATAACTAACAGGCTTTGCCCATTTCACTATATTTCAATGGAATCTCAAAATTTCATATCCCTTCATAATACATACATTTAAAAAAAAAAAAGTATTGAAGTTGGCCAAATTTTAATTAAGATTTCCGCTCTTCAGCAGCGACTTTCTCGCCTGCAACATGCTGAGTCTAGTTCTCCACTGTCCTTGACAGTGCCTTACCCACCTAGAAAGAAATGTATTCACATCTGAACTTCAGTTGTATCCCCAATGATCTCGACAGCGTATTTCCTGTCTACACTATGTCGGGTTCTGATCCCCACTGCGTACGACAGCGTCATGTTAGAGCTCTAGATTAGCGGTCACGTGTCGCCAACTAGCGAGAATTACATTGAGAATAGCTACCGAAAAATTAAAGCCTAATCGCCAAAAGTGGCAATCATGTTTCATCCATACCTGCCAACAACGGAATCGAGGTTTTTCAAAGGGGGGTGATACAAAACTGCAGAAAGATCACTACGAAATCGGACTTCTCTCACTGGATTTTTTTCAAACATTTAAATAATTCGTTATTTTAAAGGATTTCTGTCTCTCAAATTCAACATGCCTTGGGAAAACTGCTGCAGTGTCGCCATTTTATAATATTTTCCGACAAAAATGTCGAAAATATTTTATAATATATTTTATAATATTTTATAATATTTATAATAATATTTTATAATATATTTTATAATATTTTATAATATATTTTATAATATTTTATAATATTTTATAATATACTTAAACATATGCTCAGTAACTACTCAAAATATTATTTTTCTATCACCTTTTCTTACACCCAATATAAATTTTAAAATAAAACGCTTTTTTTTTAGGCCGTTACAGTCATCCTATTTTATTACTATTTGTTGTTTAAAAAAAGTACTGATTAAAACACCCAAAATAAAATAAATGCAGTATATATAAGAAATTTCTTGATTATTGTTAAGGTTTTTTATGATAAAACTCAGATATATGTAAAGTTTAATATACATACACTGATGGAAAAAAAAATCCCAACACCAGGAAGGAGCTGTGCTAGATAAACGAAATTTGGTAGGCGTGTTTATACATTTGAAAGACGTCGATTCAAATTTCGAGCTACGCGCATAAGTGTGGCGCTAGTAGCAACACTATGAACATGCAAATAAAGTTTGCTTTAAATAAGCGCTGTAAGGTTCGTGATCGTTATTTACAGTTGAGATTCGACGTAGTGGGTTAATGTTAGTCAAGGATGCCTCTAAGAAGACGAAGAAGCCATTATCAACAGCTCACTGAGTTTGAACGAGGTCGTGTAGTAGGGCTACGAGAAGGTGGATTTTCTTTCCGCGATATTGCAGAAAGACTTGGCAGGAATGTATCCACTGTGCATGAGTGTTGGCAGCAGTGGTCAAGGGAAGGTACTGCCTCAAGAAGACCGGGTTCCGGGAGGCCACGTGGCACTACTGAGAGGGAAGACCGCTGTGTTCGGCGTATGGCTGTGGCTAATCGTACTGTGTCTGCAGCTGAAATTCGAGCTGCAATTGGCACCACAGTGACACAACGAACTATTACAAATCGGTTACTTCAAGGACAGCTCCGAGCCAAACGCCCTGTAGCATGCATTCCACTGACTCCAAACCACTGCCGTTTGCCACGTGAGTGGTGTCAAGCTAGAGCTCATTGGAGGACGGAGTGGAGATCTGTTATGTTTTCTGATGAAAGCCGGTTCTGCCTTGGTCGCAGTGATAGCCGTGTGTTGGTTAGAAGGAGACTAGGTGAACGCCTGCTAGCGACCTGTCTGCGGCCTAGACACACAGGGCCTACTCCTGGAGTTATGGTTTCGGGAGCAATTTCGTATGACAGCAGGAGCACTCTCGTGGTTATCCCACGCACCCTGACTGCAAATTTGTACGTCAGTCTAGTGATATAACCTGTTGTGCTGCCATTCATGAACAGCATTCAAGGGGGTGTTTTCCAACAGGATAACGCACGCCCTCATACCGCTGTTGTAACCCAACATGCTCTACAGAGTGTCGACGTGTTGCCTTGGCCTGCTAGATCACCAGATCTTTCTCCAATCGAGCACGTATGGGACATCATTGGACGACAACTCCAGCGTCATCCACAACCAGCATTAACCGTCCCTGCATTGACCGCCCAAGTGCAACAGGCATGGAACTCCATCCCACAAACTGATATCCGACACCTGTACGACACAATGCATGCACGTTTGCATGCTTGCATTCAAAATTCTGGCGGTTACACCGGTTACTAATGTACCAACATTTCACATTTGAAATGGCTCTACCTGTGATCTTGAAACTTTAATCAATTAAATATGTTACCTAGACAAATGTATTGCTGAAATTTCATTACTGTACAATAATTTTTTCTTGGTGTTGGGATTTTTTTTTCCATCCGTGTATGTATTGATAAAAATTTTGTAATATATCTATCTCATACGTTATTACTTTTGAAAGTCAATCTTTAATATATCATATTAATTACATACATTTTCATTATATAAGTTTTACTATATCTCTATTATTTACATATAATGTATTATTATAATTAAGTTATACAAAGCAAGATTATATTAGATTCCCTTCTGAATTACAACCATAACTGTTCTAGATAATTATACCTTGAATATTGCATTTAGTATATCGTGTTATTAACAATCTTAATTCTGGTTTGCAGTGAGAAATCTCGATGAAAGTGATAATAGTTTAACAATGTGTCGTTTCTGAATGTTCCAGAGGGGTTTCAATGAATGAAGAAGATAAATGTTTTGAAAAAATATTCATTAAATGTAATTTTACAGTTTTAATTTAAGTATTTTCCTTTAAAAAATAGACAATTTAAGAAAATATTTTATTAAAATTCTTTTGGTGTTTGAATTAAAATCAAATTCATTGGTACTTTTAGAAATTATAATCGTTTATGAAAACGAATCACTCATTCTTATTGTAAAAGCTTAGATCAAAACATAAAAAAATAAGAATCTTTAAAAAAGAAACTTTGCAAAAGGAAATATTGTTCATATCATATTGTTATAAAATTGTAAATAATGGTCGTTATTTTTATGTGTATTCATTCGAAGAGGCTCAGTCAGTTTATAAAATGTTAGTTTTCTGTATTCCTAGCTTGCTTTGATGTTAAAATATCTCGCTTTTCCTTTAAAAACACGTTAAAAAGCTTCACCAGAGCAGGTAGTGGCCTTGTCGACGAATTTAGCGACTTTATCTCTCCTTGGCAAGAAAATCTTTCTTGTCGATACATCGATTATCTAAGCTCTAACCCGGTTATTTCGGGAGATACTGGTAAATTTTGATTTATAGGAGGCTATAAAAAGGGATCTCGTTCCGATTAATCATTCAGTTTCACTTCAAGTGACTTCATGTGATGTATTACTCATGACTGGGTCTCTGGTGTTGATTAAGGCTCTGTGTCAGTGAGTTTCATGGTCATCTAAATCTCATGTTAACCTATGGAGAAAATAATCCCTGTTACTATTCATAAAATAATGCATATTTTCAAATTCTGTTTTCAGATTCAGAAAATTCATGACTGTCAAATTATGCCTAATTTCTCAAAAATTGTTTTTTTTTTTTTTTTTTTTTTTTTTTCAAATTTATTTTGTATTTTTCAAATGCAAAATTTCTCATTTTACTCTTCAAATCTAAAAAATAATTTTTGAAAAACAAGGCATAATTTAACAGTTAACCCCTCAGTTGATGCTTCGCAGACTAGCCAATCTAGTCTGTGAAGTCTCAGCTAAGGGGGAGATTGGGTCAGCAATAATTTGAGCTATTTCCTCTCATTAATGTTTTATCTTGTGTAAATTGGTTAATCGTTTCTACCGACTACTTGCAAAACAGTTTCATGCTTTCAATCATTTGAAGTTCCTGCTACAGTGCAAGAGACACCACGTCATCCCTAAATCCATTCAACTAAAATGCAATATTTATGGTTCTAATTTTGCGAACAAAGCAGTATTCAGGTTTCATTTTTAATTTCTTCCTACAGTTATTAAGGAAACTCGTGATAACATCGCCAAAATTGAAAAAGATTTATTCTCGCTTCACTTAAGTTTAGCTTTTGAAATTCCTAAATTTACGCTTACTGATCGTAATTCTTGGATTCACTGTGACAACCTGTCTCGTAAACGTTCATTTAAATTAGATGATAAATTTTCCCACCTTCGTAGTTCACAAAGACCAAACAGTTCCAACGAGCTCCCTATTGTTAATGAGAATGCCATCGTTAATCTTACAAATGCTGAAATTTCCAATACTCAGTATTCAGTTCTTAAACTTAATTCCAATTTTGCTATTTCCAAACCACCTTTATTTCCTCAGTTAATTGCTCCTGTTGAAAAAGCCTTCAAAAATTTTCCTCTCACTGACCAACAGGAAGAAAATATTCGACATTTTATCCTTAACAATGCCAACTTCAATTTTTTAATTTAATCTAATCTCACCCCTGCAGAAAAAAATACCTCGAATGAATTAAAATCTTATGACAATATCATCATCATCATAAATGCTGATAAAAGTGTTCAGATAGTTATTTTAGATAAGAAACAATATATCAATAGTATAACCAAATTAATTAACCCTCACTTTCCCAAGATGGGGTCATTTTGACCCCATTTTGTATTTGAAATTTAGTTAAGCCCGCCTCATTCAAAAAGTGCACTAATTAGCCAGAGGTAGCAAACGTAACCAGTGGAATGTTGCAACTTCTAAACGATACAAAAAGGTGTGGTGCTGGTTATTTTCGCCAAACGTGCCAAGTGGCACTTGAAAGCAATTTTTCTGCAGTAATCTTGGGAAAGCGAGGGTTAATGATGGTCAATATATTCTTCTGTCCTATGTCCCCTCTTCTCAAGAATTAACTAAAATTAAATCTACTATAAAATCTTGCCCCTTGTTGTTGAACTCAACTAAATCTCATCTTATCCCTTCCATAGCTAACTGTGCCAGATTTTATGCTCTACTGAAAGTCCACAAACCTGATATCCCATTTCGTCCCACGGTGTCTAATATTGGTACTGTTTCCTATCGTTTAGCTAAATTTCTCAATACAATTTTTGCTCCCCTTCTTTCTGCAAATATTTATATTGTAAAGAACTCCATTAACTTCGCAAAAATATTCGAAATTGCCCTCACACTAATCTTACTATGGTTTCTTTCGATGTAAAATCCCTTTTCACTAATGTTTCAATAAGTGGCGCCTTCTCCTGTTTTGAAAAGAGATTAAAAGAGTTTCATTCCACGTCTTTTGAAATACAAGAATTAATTTCTCTTCTCCACATTTGTTTATCACAAACTACTTTTTCATTCCAAACAAAATTTTATTGTCAATCTGAAGGTTTAGACATAGGTTCCCCTCTATCGCCAATTCTCGCAGATATTTACACTCCTGCTCAAAAGTTTAGCAAGATTTGCAAAGGATCAGTTTTTTCAATTTAAAAACCTATCTCTCGATGAAAAGTTTTTGAACATTGGGTATTTAGAAAACTGGGTCTTCCTACAGTTTTTCAATGAAGATTGGTTTAAGACAACATTTAGAGAAGCAGTAACAATTTGAATAAAACCAATAATATTTGTAGTCATCCTGTATCGTTAAGTGAACGAAGTGATCTTTAATATTAGGATATGTTAATATAAACGCAATACAATTTATGGATGAATTTGTATGACGATAGTATATCAAATAATGATGATATAAGCATTTTTTTTAATTTAAAAAAAAAAAAAAAAAAAATCAGCCTGTTTTTTATTCATAATATACAGAGTTTTAAATGAAAATTATTCCCACTTTCAGAGAAATTGAAAAAATACTTTTGAAATAATATACAGCAATCGGAATCTTAAATGTCTCAGGAAATATGAGCATTTTTATGAAAAACGTTTTCACTGTACATGCGTGAAAGAGAGAATAATTTTTATTACGTAGGTTGAAGGCTAGATATATAGGACAACTTTTGTCAAAAGTTCATTTGAATAGGGTGAAAATTAAGCAAATTGTCGGCAATAGAACGAGCTAGATTTTAGGTATTTTCGAAGAGTTGAAATTTCATGAGGTGTTTTTCCCATGCCCGGAATAAATTTGAAGATCCAATCTCATTTCAGCCACACTTCAAAAGTTCTTTGTTTTTTTTATTGTTTATAAGCTTGTAACTCTAACATATTTTTGTTTATTTACTAAGATTGGTGAGATCATAAGGGGTTTTTCACAAAAAAGAACTTTTGCATAGAGGTTGAAATAATTGGATCTTCAAATTAAGTACGCGGCATACGAAAAACCACTTATGAAATTTCAGCTCTTGAAAAATACCAAAAATCAAGCTGATTTTTTTGCAGACAATTTGTTTAATTTTTAATCAATTTAAATGAAGTTTTCACAAATGTTGCCCATTATATCTAACTTTCAACCTATGTAACAAAATTTTTTCAATCTTTCGCGCATGTGCAATGATAACGTTTTTCATAAAAATACTCATATTTCATGAGGTATATAAGATATTTGTATTCCGATTGCAATATATTGCTTCAAAAGTGTTTTTTCAATTTATGCGAAAGTGGAAATAATTTTCGTTTAAAACTCTGCATATTATAAATAAAAAATGAGGTTTTTTTTTTTTTTTTTTAGTTTTAAAATAAATGCTTATATCTCCGTTCTTTAACATACTATCGTTACACAAATTCATCCACAAATTGCATTGGGTTACTGAAAAACATGAGTAAGACCCAATTTATGAAATACCCAGTGTTTCAAAATATTTCATCGGGAGATATATTTTTAAATCGAAAAAAAAATCATCGTTTGCAAATCTTGCTAAACTTTTGAATAGGAGTGTACATGCATTATTTTGAAAGTACGCTTTTTAAGAAAATATCTTTCCCTTTTTGGACCCGTTACGTTGATGACACATTCACACTTATCGATACATCTTGTCACAATATTGGCCATGTCTTACAAACTATAAATCCTGTAGATAGTAATATTCAATTCACATATGAAATAGAAAATAATGACTCACTCCATTCTTTGATACCCTTGTCTCCCGCTCTGTACATGGCCTTTCCACCACCGTCTATCGTAAACATTTTGTAGTCTCTCTAACCCCTGCGCCTATCTGCGTTTATGTCACCCACCTACCCAAAAAACGGCATCTTTCTACACTTTTATTAACTGTGCCCTTAATATTTGTTCCGATCCTGTTTTACTAAGCTCTGAAATCAAATATCTGAAAGCCATAGTAATTTACGAAGGTTATAATCCTTCTATTGCAGATAAAGCTATCAAAAATTACAAATTCCTCGTACTTCGTCTACTAAATCAGTCTTGTCTAATATCAGTATTGTTTTACCCTATTTTCCTAAATCCAGTCATGGCACAGCTGAAATTCTCAAACAAAATGATTTTAAAATAATTTTTTCAATTTCCAATAAACTCACCTTTTCTCAATTAAAAGATCCTATAGATATGTATAATTCTTGGGTAATCTATAGCATTTCCTGCCAGTGTGGTTTATCATACATTGGCCAAACTAAACGCAGTCTTAAATTCCACCTTAAAGAACATATTGATTACGTCCGTAAGCAAGAAACCAATAAATCACCTATTTCTAAGCATTGATGGGAGAAAAACCCTAATTTTAAATTTGATTCAGCTAAAATGATTTGCAGGCCTTAATCTACTCATGAATTCGATTTCTTTGAAGCCTTTTATATTTACAAAAATCTTTAAAATATTGTTAACTGTAATTTCGTTGTACCCCATTTGTCTGATAGTTGGAAATTTTACATTCAGTCCACATTTCCTTAATTTCTTCCATAATTTTCGCAGCAAGTGTTTCGTAATTTACTATTGGCCAATCACCCACATTCCGCTTAATCCTATTGGATGATCATCCTGAGCTGAATTCGATCGTTTTCTTATATATAGGAGCACTTTTCTCTCATTTCTTTATGCAATGAAGAAACACAGACAAGGGGCTTGCATGATCAAGATGATCGGACCCATGAACTGTGTTAGCTCACAGAGAACTCCGGAGTGATGATTTGAAAACGGCTTAGATGAGATGAGATGAGATGAGATGGTAACATATCGGCTTGGATATGGATGCAGAATGGACTTCCCAGAGAATACCAATTTTGGAAACGACGTCCTGACAATTTTATATTTTATTAAGGGCAGTTTTTAATTTTGAGAGAAGTTCCAAAAAGTTTTTAAGATTAAGTTCCCCAGAAATTTCATTCAAAATATTAGAAAATTCGTTTGCAGAATTCGGGGAGGGAGGGGGGTTAGATGAATGCTCGAAGAGGATGAGTTGAGAATAGGAGGGGAAGTAAGTTTAGCAAAACTAACCTGGGGTTGGATTTTTTTAGAGATGAAAGTTCCTTTTCTATTCTCGGTGAAGGAGTGACAGCCTCGATATCTGGCAGGGTGGTCCCCACCACAATTGCAGCATTTCGGTGTTTCAATATTTTCTTTGACAAGCTCGAACTCTCTGGTTTCGTGTTCGCCTAAGCATTTCACACATCTTGGCTTCATTCTATAATTATTTGCAGAATGATGGAAAAATTGACACCGAAAACACTGAATCGTACGGGATGGACTCCTGTAGTTCTTAATCTGTATCCTGAAAAATAATAACCTATCAATTTGGAAAATTTCTTTACTTTTTTCGGTATTGGCCAGTTGAATTTGGAATAAGGAAATAGGTCGCTTGGTTTTAAAACTGACCATTTGCGT
Organism: Salticus scenicus; assembly: GCA_963930645.1. NCBI lineage: Eukaryota > Metazoa > Arthropoda > Arachnida > Araneae > Salticidae > Salticus > Salticus scenicus. Next base: position 186,162,204 of record OZ005648.1, on the reverse strand, counting down.
AACTTTCTTAACATCAAAATTTTGAGAAGTTAGAGTATCCTCTATATCCAGAACATTAGTATCCACGGGAAGTCCACGAATAACAGCCTTAAGAGGGGGACTGGAAGTCTTGTCGTGCATTAAATAGCATTGAACGTTCATTTTTGCTAGCTTTGACAAGCTAGAATTATAGTCATTAAGGGAATCAGGGTAGATTTTAAGAAAATCTCCCTCAGAGCAGCAGTAAATTTGCACTGGTTTTCTCCTAAGTTTTTCAGAAGCTGAGTTTTATTACCACACTTAACAGTTATGAACTTGCCTTTACGAGGCTTAATTTTACTAGGGCTTTTACTTTTGATGCTATTGTTATTGCTAGGCTGTGGAACACTATTATCCATTAAAACAGTTTCCTCAAGTTTATCAAATTTATTTTAGGTAGAAATGGAAAAATCATTACTTTTAGAGATCTTAGAAGTAGGACTATTATTACTAGCTTTACGTTTAACCTGTTTAAATTCATTACTAATACTTGGGGAGGGGGCAAAAAAATTAACATCAAAATTTAAAGTGGTTGAACCATTGCTTACCTGCGTTTCCATATCTTCAGCCGCATTCTCCGTCCTCGTCCAATCGGTCGATTCCACCTTTCCATAGCCGGTTCTGAAGTCAGGAAAGTCCGGTACGAATTTTTGCGAAGCTCCGTGATGGTAAAACTCTTGATCGGCTTTTTCCTAGATGGCTTACCGTCTCCTGAGTATTCCAGTCTTCCAGAAAGGTTTCGTTTTGCTCGTCCGGCAAAGAGTCAAGCATATATGAATTCCAATTTACTAATTCTGACAGCAAACAATAAATCTTGTTGAGGAAAAATATCCCCCTTAAGGGATTCAGGATAGGCGTACAATGTGAAACCTGCTCCAAGCGCGAAAGTCATAATGAGTCTCTAAGGAAGTCTCGTGTTTCTTCTCTTCGCTGATGGAGGTAAGCGACAGTCACGACCGTCGTAGGTACTCCTTGAAGCCCCGTGATGATGATGATATGCACTGAATACGATACGCTACAGCTGTCTGTTTTCTTATTATTTCTATTTAGTGTTCTAGACATTGTTGTTTGCCGTGTTTTTATAATACCACGCCAAGTCTTTCATTAATATTAATGAGAGGGATTATTTTCTTCGTAGGTTAACATGGGATTTGGAAAATCTTCACTCTCACTGATAAAGAGCCTTAAGTGCAGCCTATTGCTGTGTGTTAATGCTATGATACAAGTTATGCTGTGATTTTGAAGTTGTCAGCTGTTATTTAAGCTGTGTTTTCTGGTAAAACTGAAGTTGATACTTGGTTAACAAAACTGTTATCTTTTATATATTTAAGTAATATCATTTTTTTTTTTTTCTTTTGCCAATTCTTTCCGATTTTTAAGAGGACTTATTTTATGAAAGTCTTGAAAGACATAGAAATGCAACTTTTTTTTCTGAAATTGATATGATATAAGATCTTATAGAGGCCGATGTAAAATTTATAAATGTATATAAAATATTAGAGAAAGGTAGGTTTTAATTTGACGTGTATGTATTAGAAAATTAAATTATTTACGAATTTCAAAAGGAAATATTATTAATATCATATTTATGTCTATATTGGTTTTTAAAATCACGTACTTATTGTATAAATGTGATGAAAGACACTGAAATATAGTTTTAAATATTTATTTTTATGAATACAGTGTAAAAATTTTTGAATAAAAAAATAAAAAATGTAAAAATAATTATAAAATATCGGAGAAGGGTATCTGTCGTAATTCGATGTATTTGAAAACGATATTATTAACGAATTTTTCTACAGAGATACGTTTACAACGGCGAAGGGGGGGGAGGGGGGATTTCACAAACATCATCTTTATACCAGATGTTAATTATTAAGCTAAATGCTGAAGAAAACTAACAGCTTACGTAATACCTAATTTGTAAAAACTATTATTGAAATGCTGAATTAACTGAAAATGTACTGTCTAGATAAGATGATGACTATTGTTTTATTTAATAGGTCTATTTATTAATAATTTTTACTGTAAATTAAAAATAATAATAATAAATATTTCTGCATAGGGTAGGTGTTCCAGTGATTTTCATGCTCCAGTAATTGACATCTACCCCGAAATAATTAATAAATAATAAAAATAATAAAATCATATATTTTACATATAAGAATTTTAACATTTTATGTCAAACACTGGAGCATAGGGTGCTAATAACTGGTAAAGTGAATAACTAGCAGTGTCAAACACAGGAACATAGGGTGCCAATTATTTATAAAATGAAAAACTGGCAGTGTCAATTACTGGAACATTGAGTAGGTGTCAAATAAAAATTCATAAAAAAAATAATTGTTATCAAATGTATATATTTTAACATATATGTGGTTCTGAATGTCTTTCATGCCATATGTACTAACTTAAGATTTCTAAAAATATTTTCTCATAACTAGAACATTAAAATCATCAGAGATTACTCTAAAAATGTCAATAACTGGTGCACTTACCCTAGTCATTCCTAAAACTTAATCATCATTTCTATTTTATGAATATTTAAGAAATTCTAAATCAGGATTGGAGAGAAAATGTAAGGATGTAAGCAAATTATACTTATGCGTAATTGAATTATGCAAAATTAAAAGACGTAAAATTAGGATTATGTTGGCTTCCCTGACGTTGTACTAAAATGTCTTGAATTAATATTAGCTTTCATTTTATAATAATTATAATTATCAATTTTAAGTTTGCCTAAAAATAACAAGTAAAAGTATGCGATTATTTTTAATTGCTGCGCTTTTCAGAATAATTTATCGTACTTTTTCGATGAAGGTATTGATTTATTGTATGTTCAGAGAGTGCCGTGGCTAGAGGGGAACAGTTTTCTGTTCTGAAATAGATATTATTGGTTGCAAATAATTTCCCGATCATTTCTGTATTGTTAAGTGACTGTATTTTATTGTACTATACCACTACTGTATTTTCACTTCTCTCTGTTTTAAATCATTTCCTACTATTTCCTCGATACGATTAATATCAGCATACTTGGAAATCTATTCCACGAGCTTGCCATCTTTCCATCGAAAAAAATCTTTGACCAAGGCCCCCACCCCCAGTAGATATTTATCTACAGGAGGTGGTGCCAAGGTCATGCGAGAAGTGCAACGTTATCATGGAAAAATGGAATGCAAACTAGTATCGTGCCTCAAAAAAATATTAAACTTATAGTTGCCAAAAATCTTTGTCTTAATTCTGTTTCTCAATATCTTTGAGCAATAAAAAATCTTATCGAAAAAAATAAATAATATAATGTTCAATATAATGGTACAATAGAAGGTTCAATATAATGGTTGCCTGCATGATAAATACTTTCTAGGAAGCTAAATTTTTATGCTGTTCCTCGGATAAAAATGAATTACACTTTCATTACAACTAGAATCAACTTAAAAGTTAAATTTAAACTTTTTACAGCTATTACCAACTTCTATACTATTACTTTCTGTACTCCTCCATGAATGGATGAACCTCTATGCAAAAGCGTACAGAAAATAAAGTGTTGTTTTATTTAGTACAGAAATTAATATTAGTGAAAATTATTTGGCCTAGAAAGTAAAAAGTTTACCATAATAATAATAATAAATATTTCTAATTTTGAAATTGGTAAGAAACTACCAACAAAAGCGAAAGAGTTAGGAGGACTTTATCGTCGATCTCTACCATTGATCACAGACATATTCTTCTAATTACAAAATGTTTAACAAATTAAGCATTTGTGATAAAGCATGTTTAAATTTTAAAAAAATCATTTTTTTTTTTAAATTACTAAAACTAATTCTTTATAGTGTCCTCAGGTCCCATCAGTCATATTTAGTTAACTCGTTAGCGCCCAGTGTCCTTATTTGACGACAGCTAATAAGATGGCACGTATATTATTTTTTGTGGTTTCTTGGAATGATTTCTGCCTTTTAGTGACAGTTTATAGCGTCACTCTAAATGATCTCTGAAAGTTTTATGTGCCTACTATTAATTATTATTTCATAATTTGGATAGTCATTTTATGATTTTTCCTTCGTCGCACATATATTTGCTTTTTACGCAGGTATACTAACTTAAATCAAGTTGAATAATAATATATGTTATAATACTTTATTTTCGAGATCTTTGTCAACATATAGTAGGAAATTAATCTGTTATCTCAAAGTTTTTCTATCTCGAAGTTTTCTCGATAGAACACTAAATGTCAATAAATGAGGATAGGCTTTAAAGTTAAATTAACAGAATAATTGTTTAAGTTATACATTTTACTGTCAGTTGTCTATATTAATTTAGAAGTGAAATAATCAACTAATAATATTTTGCAAAATTAATTCGGGCGTTAACGGGTTAAACAACATCAACTGTAAAAGTAATTTTTTGCCTAATGACATTATCAGAAAAGAATGCAAAATTATTTCATACAGCAATATTACTATTTTAACCGTTTAGTTTATGTTTTTATGTAATTAGTTTTACTAAATAAATCGCCGGACATTAGTTGTTTATCATTTCAACCTCTTGATAAATTTGTCCCACAAATTTTCAAAACATCATTGCCTTAAATAAATATTTATAGCGTTCTTTAAATGATAAAATATTGAGATGTCAAATAAGCGCCCATCAGATGTCCCATTATTTCGAATTTCCTTGCTAATGTAAATAATCCCCTCTTTTAGCCTTTAATCTTCGCTTGTACCGCTAAGAGCATTGTCACTCTTAATCTTATTTATGCCAGGGAACATGTCATTCTTTGGCCGTAATTGCAATATTATGCTTAAAGAAAACTTATCTTCGTAATTTCTCTTTGCGTACACATAGTAGTTCTTACTTTTACAGAAAAGTTTAGAATATTCTAAGTATTAATAGTATAAAAAGTTTGTTTCAAAATCACGAATTGCAATCTTAATATTTTTGAAAAAAGGTAGAAATAAAATATTTCAGTCATGCAATTGTTTATACGTATTCTTTGCATACTATTATTTATATATAATGATGAGGGTCTTATTGGGGTGAAGAAATTAATTTTTAATTTCACATGAATAAAAATCAAATTGTAATTTTCTGAACTGAAATGTTCCCAATATTTTTCATTATCTGCATAAGCGTAGGTTCGTTTCTAATTTATTACATTTCATTCATGTTTTTTCCATTAGACACTTGCCCTTGAACTATGCAGTTTTCACTGAAATGTGCTTTTCTGCACATTTCAGAGAAATTTTCTGCATATTTAATAGCATTTTTTATATAAAAGAATAAAATATTATTTATATTTTTCCCTGACAGATGGCATTGTTTTCACAGTATCAAAAAAGAAAATCATGATATTGTTAAGAGATAAAGCACTGCTAAGTTAAGCTTTATTATGAGAATTTTCCAATGCTCTAAGTCTGACGTAGTGGCGGCTCGTGAACCGAAAATAGGTGAAGAGCTCTAAAATAATATTTAAATATTTTTAATGCATAATGTTTATTAAGCATGGTCTTAACTAAAAATACTTATTTAAATGTAAATTTATATTCTATAAATGAATACAGTGTAAAATACAGTGTGCCTCTTCACCTATTTTAGATGCACGAGACGCCACTGGCCGACGGACGTTCTCATGAATGACGGTCGTCACATTAAATATTTATATACCTAGAATGTACTGAGCTACTGTAAAAAAATAATTTACAATTAAAAGCCACCTGATGATGAAAAAATTAACTAAATTAGCAAGAAATCTTTTGTTACTTAAAAAATTTCCATTTCTTTCTGTGCATTTTCCCACACAGCCACTTATATCCATTAGACATCTAAATTACCTTCAAATAATCCATAAAATGTACAAAATATCTTCAGAATGTCCATTAAAAGTCCTGGATATTCTGTACTAATTATAGATATCTATTAGATATTTAAATGTAGACGAAGTTTAGCCGTGCCTTTTTTCGATGTCTGATAGATGTAACATGTTAGATCAAAACAAGATTTATATATTTTCAAAAAGTATTAGATGTAACGAGTCCAATTATTGTATATTTTGAGATTTAATAGAGATTTAAGGAGATTTAAGAGATATCTAATGGATGTAAAAAAGAGCGACATTTGCAGTGCTAATAGATATCGGTAGGATGTTTATAGAAGTTTAATGGATCGTTTTTCAACTTTTATAGATGTCTGATGGACGTAAGTGGCTGTGTGGGTTATTGAAAACCACATAGTACTAAGGTCAATACTTTTTGAATAATATATATATATATATATATATATACACTGATGGAAAAAAAAATCCCAACACCAGGAAGGAGCTGTGCTAGATAAACGAAATTTGGTAGGCGTGTTCATACATCTGAAAGATGACGTCGATTCAAATTTCGAGCTACGCGCATAACTGTGGCGCTAGTAGCGAAACTATGAACATGCAAATGAGGTTTGCTTTAAATAAGCGCTGTAAGGTTCGTGATCGTTATTTACAGTTGAGATTTGACGTAGTGGGTTAATGTTAGTCAAGGATGCCTCTAAGAAGACGAAGAAGCCATTATCAACAGCTCACTGAGTTTGAACGAGGTCGTGTAGTAGGGCTACGAGAAGGTGGGTTTTCTTTCCGCGATATTGCAGAAAGACTTGGCAGGAATGTATCCACTGTGCATGAGTGTTGGCAGCAGCGGTCAAGGGAAGGTACTGCCTCAAGAAGACCGGGTTCCGGGCGGTAGTAATTTTAACATGAATTTTGAACGAGCTGAGCTATAAAAAATTATACTTACAAACTAATTGTTTTTTTTTTTTTTTTTTAATTTAATCTATATTCAATAGAAAAAGTATTATTGAATTCATAACATTTTTTGACTTCCGGTTTTCGATGGATTTACACGTTCTAGTGATACAACCTGTCTAGTGATACAACCTGTCTAGTGATACAATCTGTTGTGCTGCCATTCATGAACAGCATTCAAGGGGGTGTTTTCCAACAGGATAACGCTCGCCCTCATACCGCTGTTGTAACCCAACATGCTCTACAGAGTGTCGACATGTTGACTTGGCCTGCTAGATCACCAGATCTTTCTCCAATCGAGCACGTATGGGACATCATTGGACGACAACTCCAGCGTCATCCACAACCAGCATTAACCGTCCCTGCATTGACCGCCCAAGTGCAACAGGCATGGAACTCCATCCCACAAACTGATATCCGACACCTGTACGACACAATGCATGCACGTTTGCATGCTTGCATTCAAAATTCTGGCGGTTACACCGGTTACTAATGTACCAACATTTAACATTTGAAATGGCTCTTCTCGCCAATGGCTCTACCTGTGATCTTGAAACTGTAATCAATTAAATATGTTACCTAGACAAATGTATTGCTGAAATTTCATTACTGTACAATAATTTTTTCTTGGTGATGGGATTTATTTTTCCATCAGTGTATATATATATATATATATATATATACACGGCCACGTGGCACTACTGAGAGGGAAGACCGCCGTGTTCGGCGTATGGCTGTGGCTAATCGTACTGCGTCTGCAGCTGAAATTCGAGCTGCAGTTGGCACCACAGTGACACAACGAACTGTTACAAATCGGTTACTTCAAGGACAGCTCCGAGCCAGACGCCCTGTAGCGTGCATTCCACTGACTCCAAACCACTGCCGTTTGCGACGTGATTGGAGTCAAGCTAGAGCTCATTGGAGGACGGAGTGGAGATCTGTTGTGTTTTCTGATGAAAGCCGGTTCTGCCTTGGTCACAGTGATAGCCGTGTGTTGGTTAGAAGGAGGCCAGGTGAACGCCTGCTAGCGACCTGTCTGCTGCCTAGACACATAGGGCCTACTCCTGGAGTTATGGTTTGGGGAGCAATTTCGTATTACAGCAGGAGCACTCTCGTGGTTATCCCACGCACCCTGACTGCAAATTTGTACGTCAGTCTAGTGATACAACCTGTTGTGCTGCCATTCATGAACAGCATTCAAGGGGTGTTTTCCAACAGGATAACGCTCGCCCTCATACCGCTGTTGTAACCCAACATGCTCTACAGAGTGTCGACATGTTGACTTGGCCTGCTAGATCACCAGATCTTTCTCCAATCGAGCACGCATGGGACATCATTGGACGACAACTCCAGCGTCATCCACAACCAGCATTAACCGTCCCTGCATTGACCGCCCAAGTGCAACAGGCATGAAACTCCATCCCACAAACTGATGTCCGACACCTGTACGACACAATGCATGCACGTTTGCATGCTTGCATTCAAAATTCTGGCGGTTACACCGGTTACTAATGTACCAACATTTAACATTTGAAATGGCTCTTCTCGCCAATGGCTCTACCTGTGATCTTGAAACTTTAATCAATTAAATATGTTACCTAGACAAATGTATTGCTGAAATTTCATTACTGTACAATAATTTTTTCTTGGTGATGGGATTTATTTTTCCATCAGTGTATATATATATATATATATATATATATATATACACACGGCCACGTGGCACTACTGAGAGGGAAGACCGCCGTGTTCGGCGTATGGCTGTGGCTAATCGTACTGCGTCTGCAGCTGAAATTCGAGCTGCAGTTGGCACCACAGTGACACAACGAACTGTTACAAATCGGTTACTTCAAGGACAGCTCCGAGCCAGACGCCCTGTAGCGTGCATTCCACTGACTCCAAACCACTGCCGTTTGCGACGTGATTGGAGTCAAGCTAGAGCTCATTGGAGGACGGAGTGGAGATCTGTTGTGTTTTCTGATGAAAGCCGGTTCTGCCTTGGTCACAGTGATAGCCGTGTGTTGGTTAGAAGGAGGCCAGGTGAACGCCTGCTAGCGACCTGTCTGCTGCCTAGACACATAGGGCCTACTCCTGGAGTTATGGTTTGGGGAGCAATTTCGTATTACAGCAGGAGCACTCTCGTGGTTATCCCACGCACCCTGACTGCAAATTTGTACGTCAGTCTAGTGATACAACCTGTTGTGCTGCCATTCATGAACAGCATTCAAGGGGTGTTTTCCAACAGGATAACGCTCGCCCTCATACCGCTGTTGTAACCCAACATGCTCTACAGAGTGTCGACATGTTGACTTGGCCTGCTAGATCACCAGATCTTTCTCCAATCGAGCACGCATGGGACATCATTGGACGACAACTCCAGCGTCATCCACAACCAGCATTAACCGTCCCTGCATTGACCGCCCAAGTGCAACAGGCATGGAACTCCATCCCACAAACTGATATCCGACACCTGTACGACACAATGCATGCACGTTTGCATGCTTGCATTAAAAATTCTGGCGGTTACACCGGTTACTAATGTACCAACATTTAACATTTGAAATGGCTCTTCTCGCCAATGGCTCTACCTGTGATCTTGAAACTTTAATCAATTAAATATGTTACCTAGACAAATGTATTGCTGAAATTTCATTACTGTACAATAATTTTTTCTTGGTGTTGGGATTTATTTTTCCATCAGTGTGTATATATATATGTATTTCTGCGACTTTTATGTCATGCGGTATAAATTTATTTGAAATTCTATGCATTAGTACCTGAGCTAGAATTGTCATAAATTTTTATTTCACACACACGCGGACACACAGACATATTCTAAAAATTGTCAAATCATGTTATGGAACTCTCAAAACGTGTAAATCCATCGAAAACCGGAAGTCAAAAAATGTTATGAATTCAATAATACTTTTTCTATTGAATATAGATTAAATTAAAAAAAAAAAAAAAAAAAAAAAAAAAATTAGTTTGTAAGTATAATTTTTTATAGCTCAGCTCGTTCAAAATTCATGTTAAAATTACTAGATTTTGAATAGCTTTGCACTGCAAATAATTAAATTTCTCTAATATCATTCATTTGACAGACATGATAAAAAAAAAAATACTGAAAACTAAAACCATTTCTCCTAGTTTCAATTTCTATAGATCAATCTTTCATATCCTCAATTTTAGTTTGAATAATGAACTGTTTTTCGAAATATCCTTGGCGGTGAATAACATTTCCTGCCAAGACAAATCAAACATTAAGACTCATTGTAACTGTCAGAATATGTCATGTGAAGGAAACCAAATTAAAGACGACTATAATTAAAGGTATTACGGTAGTTTAGAGAGGTGTCAATCTCCGCTTAAGAGAAGTGTGTATTGCGAAATTATTTAGGCTTTTCATATTTAAATACCAAAAGTCTAAACAATCTAGTTCAGAGTTGTTTGTATTGCATAAACTTAAGAGTAAATTCATCAAAATATTAAAAGGTTTTTTTTTTTAGGTTAGCATTTTTGCGATATCATGTGACACAATATCTTATTATTATTAACGTTTATATTGCAGAGTGTAAAGGCTTAGATTACTAAATACAAGTAAACTTCAATTAAAAAAATTAAAATATTAAGAATATTCTTTCTGTGAACTATATATATATTTGAATATATATTGATTCTCAAATATTTGAGGAAAAAAAAAAAAAAAAGAGACTTTTCCTTTTCCCAATTCAAAAATTACCTATTTAATGAAATCTTTTTATACTTTGAAGTTGAAAATAATATGATCGTCCTCATATTTTTCATTGAAGGTTGCAATAAGACAGTAATTAGGGGTCCACAACAAATCGAATAAAAATAATGAAGTATTTGCAATCAGCCAGTATCACTAAAAGAATCAAAAGACCTGTAACTGTTGCAAGTATTAATATAAAAACTGTACATTTTTTTATGTATTTGTATAAGAATAGAATGTAAAAATTGTAAATTATAAACATTATTTAAAAGAAAGAAAAATATTCATTTTTCAATGTATATTGCTTAAAAACATTAGATGAGCAAGCAAAGAAATGAAAAAAACTGTACAAGATAACCATACATAGGCATAAAATGGACAGTACACGTGTATCAAAATGCATTACAGAAAAAAAAAAAAAAAAAAAAAAAAATGAGAACTTCCATTATTTGTAACGATGGAACGACTATGTAAAAATGCTTCAGGGCAACAATTTGGTTGGATGTAAATGACAAAAAAAGTATGTTTATAAATGATGCAAGCTGTTTAATATAACGCGTGATTCCATCAAACAACTACGATTGCTGCACACCTTTTCTAAATGGATATAATGATGTTATCAATAAGACTTTGGAATTTTTTTTTTTTTCAAAAATTTCAATCTTAAATTACGGACAGTAAAATCTGGCCATGTGTCGCTGCAGTATCTTGTCTGAGTGTGTCCTAAACATGCTAGATCGGATTTAGGTCGATAAAGCATACTATCAGCTTTACCCTCATTCTTTATTGTTTTAGCTTCAAGCATGTTCACAACATGAGATGCATGAGGTCTGGCATTATCATACTGTCGACGATGGATATTTCCATTCAGTGAACTCTCGTTTCTTCGCAACACATTTACAATTCCATATTATAAAATTATGAATTTTTGACATGTGTTTGAAACGTGATGGTTACAAAAAATATTTAAAAAATTATCTTCAGTTGTATCGTTATATTTTCAATCTCAAGTTGAAATTAGTATTATTTTAATGCACTGTAAAAACTGTACTAGGAAATCATTACAATTTTGCCTTTTTTAAAAGCAGTCATAGGTTTAAAAAAAGAATCATCCATAATTGAATTATGAAATTCGGTATGACATCTCAGTATTTCGTCTGCATACCTATGGGCCATCAAATTGCAATTTTGAATAATATGCAGGTCAATATGCCCACTTATGCTGATTTCAGCTCATACTATCAGCCTACCTCGTCTGTAAAGAGATATTTCACGAAAGAATGAGAGATTATTTCGAATGCCCCCTTTCCTTCTATACCAAGACATGTTGGGTGTCACACTCCAAACTGAATCAGAACTCGTCAGTAAACAGCACTTGACTCCAATTGCGTTGCCTCCAATCTCGCTGTTCAGGCAATAGCCCATGCACCCATGTTAAGAAAATCGTAAATTTCGAATAACTTCTGAAGTTTTTTAATTAGAATGTTGTCAGTGTAATAAATAATATTTTAAAACTGGTTCGACCTCTCTGCGACCATTTATTCGTGGGATATCGTGTACACAGACTAACACGCTAACTAACTAGCAAACTAACAGACACCCTACAGACGGACACGATACCCATTTTGATATTTACCGACTCTTCACACCTGAAAACGTGTAAAAAAGTAAAAAAACCGAGTTCAAAATATTTCACGTTTCCTATACAGTTTAAGTTGTGTCTGTTGCATTTTGCAAGCATGCCTTCATCTTATAATCTAATGTGTAAATAAACAAACATAAAATGAAACAAAATAAAAATTAATATCATGAATAAAATGATATATTCAACGCCATAAGACATTTAAAAAAAAATTATAGAAAATTAATATTTATCATATTATTATTCAATAACAGTATTTCTGCGCATTTTCTTGCAAAAATAAACTTAATATTAAAAGGATATTTAGCGCTAGATAAATGAACGCCGGAAAAATAATCAACATCAGGAACTGCTAAGGGAATAATAAAATAACAGACAACTGTTTCGGTAGCATTTAGCGTACCGTCATAAGAGCATAAAAAAGACGAAACGAAAGTGTTCCTATATATAAGAAAAAGTTTATAATGTATTAGAAAGAATTTTAATTTTTATATACAAGATTTATTTTCTACATATAAAAAAGGAATCCGATTCCTTTCTTATATATAGGAGCACTTTTGTTTCGTTTTCTTTATGCACTGATGACGGTACGCTGAATGCTACCGAAACAGCCGTTTGCTATTTTATTATTTCCTTTGGCGTTCCTAACGTTGAATATTTTCTCTGTGTTTAAAAGTAAATTTACTTTAATAAATTATCACTTCTCAAATTCTAAATTATTTCATTTGTTTATCTAAAAGTTAGATAAACTGGGCTCGGAGGAATTACATAAAATAATTTTTTTCATACCAAAACCTAAACAAAAGGAAAGAGAAAATTTTACTATATATTACTAGATTTCTTTTACATTTATTTATTGGATAATCTGTCACTATCACTATTAACCCGTCAATTTATCTTTTATTTTAAAAAAGAAAACTTCATAACTTATTTAATTCTTGATGCCTCAAGATATAACTTAAATCTCAGTTTCTTTTCTCAAAAAAAGTACTTTCAACTCTGAAGGGTGAATAATGATAGTCGATATCGATCAAAACCTGCCAGCTGCAGAATGAGTTCCCCGCAGAAAAAACGATGTAAGTTCATTGTATGAATAATTCAGAAATTATCAGTAATATACTTTTACATAGATATTGTTGTAATATATTAAAGAAGGTGCTGTATAAAATAAGACTTCTGTCTTACATGAAATCGATAACATTTGTTTAACTTCAAATTAATACATTAATTAATGCAATATCCGCAACAACTATTCATTATTTCTTCACCTATATCTACACATGTTACGAAAGGCTAAAAGAAGGTGCAAGGCCAAAACATTTTTGGAAGAATTTCTTAAAGAAATAATAAAAATACATATTATTGAAAGTCTAAAGAAATATGATATACAAAGAATCGACATTTCTTTAAATTTTGAATTTATTTTGACACTTGTTAAAAATAAATTGCAAATAATTGAAAAAGAAAAGTAATAATAATAAGAGATATATGTTTAAATGTTTTATTTTACGATAATATTTAATTAATTAAATATTATTTCAATATGGAAAAGGTTTTTTTTTTTTTTTTTTTTTTTTTTTTTTTTTTTTTTTTGGGGGGGGGGGGGGGGGGGGTAACAAGTAAATTTCTAAACATCTAACATTCTAAACACATGCAAAAGTACAAAAGTACTGTTTGTACTAAAGTACTGTTTGTACTTCTTACGAAGAAAAGTTTTGCTAAAAAAAAAAAAAAAAAAAAAAAAAAAACCTAGTTTCGAATTTTGTCAATAGGTGGACCGTACTTAAAAAAAGAAAGAAAGAAAGAAAGAAAGAAAAATCTCAGAAAATACATCAAAAACGCAAGGCAAGTTATTAAAGAACATTTTATTATTGTGAAATTCATTAAAATACTCCCATAAGTGCGCCATTTGTAGCTCAAACTATATTCAATCAGTAATCAAATTCAATCCATGTGTTCACTAACAATGGTTATGGAAGAGAATGAATTAGATGCGTTATTCGTGTCTTTAATATTATAATGTCAGCTACAATGAAAGCATAAACTTTGTTTTCACATAGTCCCACAAGAAAATATCAAGAGAAGCGAAGTCTGGTAATCGAGGTCGCCATAACAAAATTATAAAAACAATATACATAAATAAAACAAGTAACAACATCTGAAAGAAATTTTTGGAACCTTTTTTTCTTTTTATTTCTTTTTCTTTTTCTTTTTCTTTTTTTTTTTTTTTTTTTTCTTTAAATCAAACTTTTTATCATAAAAATCATTTAGTTGCAAACCACACTCTCATATGCCACTTTCTTGATGTTACAATAAAGTTTAAAATGTGTCAGGGATTTTTTGGTCCACCCTGTATAATAGTTTCTAAACATTTACTTTTCTAAAAAATAAATAAATAAATAAATAAGAATTTGCAGTTTATCTGTAGTTTCAGAATTTTTTTCATCTGTTAAAACATTCTCTGTTAAATTGGATGTTTAAAGAATGAATAAATTTTAAATATGGAAAAAAAGCTACAGTTTTCAAAATGTAATTTTGCTTTCTTTCTGTGGAGTTATTCCCTCCGTGGAGGATCATCCAGACCACATTTAGGCGTGAGTCCCAGACTGTCGCCATTTGCCCATAGTTTAGCACAAGTACGACTTAAAACTCTCTCAACCTCAACCTGCTTTAAAATATCAGTTATGATGCTCGCATGAACATAATTACAGTCAGCAGTAAAATTATTGAAGCACATATCCACATTTTCCATTTTTTTTTTTTTTTTTTTTTTTTTTTTTTTTTTTATTAGTTTGAACGCTAATTTTTCTGGACAACTATTTTTTTTTTATAAACAGCATATGACTAAGATCATGACTCGATAAATATTTACTTAACGAAACAGTATTAGCTGCAAATCTTTTGAATACGATTATTGCTAGCGCTTCAGTAATTTTGCTGCCGACTGCAACTGTGAAAATTCATCTTTGGAAATTTCGTAAGTTATTTTAAACTTACGAATTTGTTAATATGGAAGAATAGGGCAAAATTTCGCATAAACATTCATTTTAGGAATATTTTCATCGTAAAGATGTCAGACTATTTTCAAGTATCCTTTAGGATACAAGCATAAACATCACTGACTATGAAATTTTTATTTAAAAAATTCGTAATTTATTTGTAATTTACGTTTTTTTTTTTTTTTTTTTTTTTTTTTTAAGATTGCAGATTACGGGAAATTTTCACATAAATTTGCATTTTAAGGAATATTTTAATCGTAAATATTTCGGACCACATTTAAAATACCATTTAAAATAATGGATTGAATATAATTGACTATAAATATTGTAATTTAAAATTTTTGGTAAGTTATTTGAAATTTAAGATCTCCTTAAATAGCAGAATTGAGCAATTTTTCATATAAACTTGCATTATAAGAATAATTGCATTGTAAATAGTATGTGGAATCGCATGAACATTAAAATAAAAAGTTAACCCGAATAAAATTAATTTACAAGTTAGGATAAGGTAAAAGTATTGATTTAAACAGTGGTTATAGCCTATTGGGTGAAGCCGTCAGGATCTGTCACCGTGTTAAACAATCAGTCAAATTCATTTCTCTTAATATTAATATAATACGCTTGCAAGTAGAAATTTATGAGAATAAATGCATGATGAGGAATTGAGCAGAGTCCACCTATGCCAACTAGTTAATTTTCACGTCACTTCAAAACAAATATTTTTTAAACTGTTTAATTCCAAAAGATTAAAATTAAATTTTTAAATTCCCTTTGCATCCTTCAATTACCTCGATCGTTATCAGACAGATTTTAACTTAATGCCATTATAAAACAATACTAATATCAAATATCGTTAAACATATTAGATAACTCTTAGAAATTGTTTCCATTTTTGATTTGCTTGCTTAAATTTCATTAAATGCTGAAACATTGTAACAAATAAGTTTTAACGCTATTTTAAAATCAGATTCTGTAAGTAATACACGCCTAGAGATGAAATATGATAGACATGGTTGATTATATGGAAGCATATTTAACTGTACTTTGTTCCCTTAATTTTTCAGTCAAACTCCTGTGCATTTTTTTTCATATTATTTATTATTATTTTTATTATTTTATTTTTTTACTGACACTCAAGCCTTGAATTATCAGAATCTTTGATTAGAAAGAATCTTTTATTGGCATTGTTTATGTTTATTAAGGAACAAGATACGTTGAAATTAATTATTATTATTATTTTCTATTACTTCTGAAATCAAGTACTGCCGTGATATCTATCATTTTTATGTATACAGTATATTTTAAATGTTAAAAAGTAATTTTTGAGATTAAAAAAGACTTCTTTTATGTGAATAATAATTTTTTTTTTTTTAAATGTCCAATTTCGATTGCTTTATGTCAATTCTAACTTATTTTAAAGCTCCAATTTTTAATGAGTGTCTTTTGTGTGTAACTGAAGTCATCTGTGCGTTGAATTTTTATATCTCAATTATAGCATCGGATACAAACAAAAAAAATTTTTTTTTTTACTTAAAATGTTCATAAATTTTTGTCATGCGACTGTATTTAAGAGTTCGAAATAAAGGTAATAATTTCTTGATTTCAAAATGAATGCCAGTTTTATGACAAATACACTGTTTAATATTCAGACAAATTTTTAAGAGGATTGCATGAAAACAAATTAGCAGAGAGTATTAGAAGAAACTAAATATTCCCGAAATTTGGAACACAAGAAAAATAAATTCAAAGTGGAAATTTTTGTAAAGCATTTTGAATAATATCTGAGGAGCTGCAGAAGGATATTATTTTAAAAAATATTACATAGCTTAGTACATTCTATAATAACTAGATGTATTTAATTACATTGGTTTTGATAATTTTCATCACCCCTTGTTTCCTTAATAATGTGAAATCTCCGAAAATCCATGTCAAATTTTTCGTTCTGCTAATGTTTGACTTTATATAATTAAACTATGTTTATATTTTTATATTATCTTATAATTTACTATGAACAGTTGAAAGTGAAAAGATTGTTTTCTAATTTTTAAAAATTGTTCTTTTAGCGTTGCATATTACTTTCTTCTATATTCAATAGAAGAAAGTATTGGATTCGTAAAAATTTTCGACCTCGGGTTTTTGATGGATTTACACGTTTTGAGAGCTGTAGAACACGATTTGACCATTTTTAGAAAATGTCTGTCTGTCAGTCTGTGTGTGTGACAAATTTTGTGGCAACTATATCTCAGAAACTACTGTACAGAATTTCATACAAATTGGTATGTAGTTGCACCTTGACATAAATTAGTGCCTATCAACTTTTGGTAAAAATTGTCTTACAGGTTGCGTTGCCATCCCGCTTTTTCTAAATTTTTAACATGGTAATATAGGATATTACGAACAAACTTTGAATAAACACCATAAAATGCAATAAACTCGCAACAATTGTTTCGGGTCGAAAAAACACACGACCCTTCATCAGGCGAATAAAGTAAGCACGAGTGCTGCAGTCAAAGCGGCAACGCACAAAATCGTTTAAAATGAAAAGAAAAACTTTATAAAGTAGAAAGTAAATATAACAACTGGTGTGAGTAGAATTGTACAAGAAAACAAGAAAATAAATAAATGAGTGAGATTAACCATATAACATTCTAAGGAAATCAAAAATTAAACGAAAATCTAAGTTACGTGAGTAATTTCCAAGCATCAGAGAAGAATGGAGTGGAAGAAATATCATTAACAAGATTTTTCGAATTTTTAAATATGTAAAATGCTTCATGAATATCCAAATGGAAGGAACAGACAGGAGATGAAATTATGTTGTTTTGGAAAAATCAAAACGATGACCTTGAGACCAGCAGTGGGAAGCAATAGAAGATTTGATAATCTCTTCATTACGAACATTCCGACGGTGCTCATTTATTCTGTATTTCAAACGCCTCCTAGTTTGACCAATATAACCTAAGTTGCAGGACGAACACGGATTTAAATAAATTCCAGAACTTTTTTCGGTGGGAATGGATCCTTAAGAGAAGATAATTTAATTTTATTGACGGGTTGGTAAATGACTTTGAAACCAAACGGTGAAAGAATTTTAGAGATTTTAAAAGAGAGTGAAGAATAAAAAGTTAAAACAACTGGGATGAGACTGTGATCGTTTAATTTGGGAGTAGAACGTTTACGATTCTTAAATTTATATAGAGCTTTATCGATAATAGATGGGTTATAACCACGAGAGAGAGCAAGAGATTTCTTTCGAAAGAAATTAATTATTTAAAATCTCTTGCTCTCTCTCGTGGTTATAACCCATCTATTATCGATAAAGCTCTATATAAATTTAAGAATCCTAAACGTTCTGCTCCCAAATTAAACGATCACAGTCTCATCCCAGTTGTTTTACCTTTTTATTCTTCACTCTCTTTTAAAATCTCTAAAATTCTTTCACCGTTTGGTTTCAAAGTCATTTACGAATCCATCAATAAAATTAAATTATCTTCTCTTAAGGATCCCATTCCCACCGAAAAAAGTTCTGGAATTTATTTAAATCCGTGTTCGTCCTGCAACTTATGTTATATTGGTCAAACTAGGAGGCGTTTGAAATACAGAATAAATGAGCACCGTCGGAATGTTCGTAATGAAGAGATTACCAAATCTTCTATTGCTTCCCACTGCTGGTCTCAAGGTCATCGTTTTGATTTTTCCAAAACTAACATAATTTCATCTCCTGTCTGTTCCTCCCATTTGGATATTCATGAAGCATTCTACATATTTAAAAATTCGAAAAATCTTGTTAATGATATTTCTTCCACTCCATTCTTCTCTGATGCTTGGAAATTACTCACGTAACTTAGATTTTCGTTTAATTTTTGATTTCCTTAGAATGTTATATGGTTAATCTCACTCATTTATTTATTTTCTTGTTTTCTTGTACAATTCTACTCACACCAGTTGTTATATTTACTTTCTACTTTATAAAGTTTTTCTTTTCATTTTAAACGATTTTGTGCGTTGCCGCTTTGACTGCAGCACTCGTGCTTACTTTATTCGCCTGATGAAGGGTCGTGGGTTTTTTCGACCCGAAACAATTGTTGCGAGTTTATTGCATTTTATGGTGTTTATTCAAAGTTTGTTCGTAATATTTTTTACAACGCCAGTTTTGTGGTGCTTTTTTATTAAAAATGGTAATATAGGACAAAATTTTGTATAAATGTGCATAAAGAGAATTATTTTTTAGTAATCATTATGAAATTTACAAGAATTATTTATAATAGATATAGTCAACTGGGAAAAAAAATTGTATGTGTAGGAGCCTCGCCACCCCCCCCCCTGGGGGGGAGTCCCCCCTAGAGGGGAGTAAATTTTCATGATGGGTATCTTTCAAAAGAGCTCGCCAATACCTTTAAAACGAATGGTTGAACCATTGATCTGCGATAATTTAAAATAAAGTTATCGATTTTTTATTTTTTTTTAATGTAATATTGACAATAAAATTGACTTTTTTGGATATTTAGTGTCATACTACTTCTCTAATATGGAAATCGTCTACATTATCATGGAAGATAATTTTTTTTAATTATAATTTTCATAAATTATTTTTACTGAGTGAATTTGTATAGGAAAATATAGAAGAAAGTCATCTGGTGGCCACAACATACTAGTTTTTTGTTGTAAGTATTATTACAAGGTTAAAGAACAAAATTATTTAAATTTTTCTCAGCAATTCAATTATGAATACATTTCAGCTGTAAATAAAGACCATTTAACTGTGGTATAATTTAAATTGCACTTACTTTAAACATAATTCCTCATTCCTGCATAAGATTCAAATTTCTGATGCCACAGATGTTGCCAAAATTTAATACCTAAGATATAACTGTCTGAAACGTCAAAACGCGATTATATTCGTAAATCATGTTAAATTCTACAAGCCTGAGTAACCCCACCTAAGTTACAATAATTATTAATTTCACAGATATGAATAATAAATGCTACATTCAAATACATTTAATAGAAAAGGGATTGAATCAAAATCCTTATCCTATCGATTTCTGAAATTATCGATCCAAGAAATATACCAGCTGTCCCCTAAGAAAACAGGTAGTGCACAGCTTGGAGAAATTACTTTTTCCCCAAGAATCAGAAAGAAAAAAAAAAAAAAGTTTATTAAAATGTTGATGCACAGGATTTTTTACTTTTTTTTTTTTTTTTTTTAAGGAAAAAACAAAATTTTGTAATGCGTATTCAAATATTTTAAATACAGGGTGATTATAATTAAAGTTACGATTTCAAAACACTATAATTTTAAAATTACTCATCAGAGCGATTTGATATTTTATCAGAGCAATCGTGAGGCAATGAAATTTTGTTTGGCAAAAGAAAAAAAAAATAGTTCCAAAATGCGCCGTTAATTATCCGTAAAGTATTTGTTTCATGAAGCTCCTCTTTTTCTCTTTTCGCTATGACTGTTTCGCGGTAAAATTGTTATAACTTTCAGAACTAAAAGCAGTAAAAGAAAATAAAGCTTAAAAAAAAAAAGAAAGAAAAATTGAGAAACAATGAGGATTTAAAGGAGTTGCGTAAAGAGCATTTAGCCCCAAAGCATCAAAACGTATAGTCACTGAAAATTTCGGATTTTTAATTAGTTAGTGCTTCTACCCTCTCCCTTGTCCCTTCCGATATTCCACTTCCTCTTACCTGGAACTAAAATAATTTCTTCCCTGAAACTTGCATACTTGCATTCAGTATGGCAAAAAAATAGAAAAATTTTTAAATTGCCAGACATTATTGCTTAAAATGCAGTTAATTATGGATGGGAAAGAACTGTCAGTCTTAGATTTTAATAAAAGTCGCCTCTCAAAAAAGTACTAAAAAAAAAGTCACTCTACAAAAATCCTTATTTAGGAATAAGAAATAGGTTTGATTGCAGGAAATAGTTCTGTTAGTACATATTAACATGTGAAAGGATTTTTTTTTCCCGAATGTTTGATGCCAAGTTTCGATTATTTATCGAATAGAATCTATATAAATGAAATCAGATACTTTGTACATTGCTGGGGGGGGGGAGGAGGCGAAATCGTCACGTTTCCAACATCAGGTAAGCAAAAAATGCGTTCTGGATTTTTCTGTATATGTGTGCTCGTGTGCGTGTGAGTATGTATGTCTATAACGGATCTTTTTCCGCGAATCTCGTGAAAACGGCTGAGCGGAATTCAATTATACTTGGCAGAGATTTAGGTATGTACCCAACTTAAAATTGTGTACATCAGACATTTCACAAGTTTAATTAGATTTAGAGATGTAAAGGGGAAAAACGCTTGCGCGTGCGCAATAAATCTTTTCTTTAAAATATTTTTTAGAAAAGGAAAAAAAAAAAGCATAGAATAGTAAAATATTTGCGATATCTTTATAATTCAGATAGCAAGAAAGCCAAAAAAAGCTTTACAACATTTTCTGTGAGTGCAAAGACGGGAGGGGGAGGAGGGAGGGGAGAGATTAAAGCCCTTTATTTTTTCTGCGTGAAAACGGCTGAAAGGGATGGAATGACATGAGTTTACGTCTGTACCCAATTAAAATTATATCTATCGGCCACTTCGAAATTCTTATTAAATTAAGTTATATGTGCAGAAAACATTTTCGCATGATTAATAAGACTATTGTCAGTTAAACGAACATAATGGAAAAATATTGCGATATCTTTATGTTTCAGACATAAATGATGTCGAAAATGCAATCAGAATATTTTATGTGCGGAGAGGTAAAAAGGTCTCTAGATCTAGAATGCTTATTTTTTTCCCTTATGCTGATATCACGTGACTACGGCTATACATAGTTGAATGCCACTTAGCAAAGGTTTACGCCTGCACGCAAGTTAAAATTCTATTTATCGATCATTTCGAAATTTAAATTAAATTTAGATATATAGGGAGAAAACGCTTGCGCATGCGCATGCTCAAATGACGTTTGTTAGTAAAATGCTTAGGAAGGAAAAATATTGCGATATTTACGTTTCAAACATAAAGAAGTCAAAACTATCTTCGGAATGTTTTATGTGTGTATGTGTTGGGCCTTCCTAACACATACTTACAGGAAGGTATCCAGTACGTTTTTTCTTTATTTTTCGTTGTCCCGGGTATCATTTAAAAAATAATTGTGCGGAATAGAATAGCAATTGGCAGGGATTTAGAATGTACCTAATGAAAAAAAAAAAAAAAAATACATGGAAAATTTCGAAATTTTCTATTGATTATGAGATTTAGGCAAAAAACGCTTGTGCATTGGGGGAAAAAAGCATTTGTCAGTAAAACACATAGAATAAAAAAATATCTGCGACATCCTTACGTTTCAGACATAAAGGAAACCAAAATTGCATTTAGAATATTTTTTATGCATGTGTGTATTTTTTTTTTTTTTTTTCTTTTTCAGATATCACGTGAAAACGGCTGGAGAAATGAGAACTGTATCCAATTTAAAATTATACCATTTTTTTAACCACTTTTCTCAAAGTTTGTAAGCGAGTTTTTAGTCGATAACAATGCAATATGCAATCATTTATAGGGACCTATATCGCCAGAGATAGGTTTCAGGATCAAAAGTCCATCTGCCTGTGAAAGTTCTTGTCATTTATTTTTAATCCCTTCTTCGAAATTCGTTTTACTCAAATATTACACTGAAGTCTATAGTGGGTGATAATACAATATGCCAGTACTTTTAGGAATCCATCTGACTAGGTTCAAAAATCTGCTTGTCGTGTCAAATTTTGTGATTTTTCATACAATACTTTATTTCTTTTATCTATCATTGACCGTTTAATAAAACGCATTCATTTAAGTACAATTCTGTTCTGCAGTCGATTCAAAGTTTAAATTTTAGTTTTTGGAATTTTTTGTTCAAAAAAAGTCGAGATGACTTTTAAATTCAAACTATATTAGGAAAATTTATTCTATAATATTTTATGCTTACTATATGTTGATAAATACAAACAAAGAAGTATTAAATTTTATAAATGCACCTTATTGATCACAATTCACTATTATTTGAATATATATATATTTATTTAATTTACACTTATTTGTATGTTCTGATTTTAATTTGAATCTCTCCTACAAACCCCATTTCTATTGGCATTCCCCAGGATACAACAGCTTTTATGTAATATTTTCATCGGTAATCTTACTTGTGCTAAAGGAGTTTACAGCACTGATTATTGAGTCTAAAATTTAATTAAATTAAACACGAATAGGGTTGTTTTGGGTAGTGGGAATTAAAGCCAATTGACTACACTAGGGTCCTAGGCCTGAGGGGAGCGAGCTATGGTCTTTCTAAGGGGTCCTAGGCCGTATTTACGCATGTTTCGGAGAAAACCACGGAAAACTCCGAACTGCTAGGCAGACAAGCGCGATGTGGGATCGAACTTGCACCTCACGTGCTTTGAGCGTAAACACGAATAGGAAAATTTCTTTTATAAAAGTTGTAACTTTTAGAGAACTGCAAAAGGCAGGCTTACTTTCCAATATATATATATATATAAAACCCACCAAAGTATATTTAAAAGTAATTTTTAAAATTGATTCGAAATAATTTTTAATGCACTGTATGACATTTTTTATTCGTCATTCCATTAATTTCGAAATCATTTTATTAAGGTTCAAATAAATTGAATAAAATAAAATATTTGTTTCATTTCAGAAGTTCATTATGATCTGAGTTTGGTATATTACTTTATATAATTATCTATTCATAACAATCCCTAGGGTTGAATAACTGCTCATTAAAAAAATATCTCTCTTCTTTAAGAAAAAGTTCCCGTCTGTCATTACTTAATGAAGGCTCTTCAATTATTTTTCTGTAGCCAGTAAAGTAATCTCTTGGGGGCTCTGCTCAAAATTGACGAACTTACTTAAAAGTATTACTTTTAAGTTTGTATATGAAAAACTGTAAGGGTATATTAATCAACTTAAGGAATTAGAATTTAGCTGAATATAATAAAGAAAAATTCGTTTAAAAATTAGTCAAAAGGTAATGGTAAATTTATCTTAAGGATATAAAATATGCTATGCATTATATGTTTTGCTTCTAGAGCAAGCATAAAATTTTATTAGATTCAATGAGGAAAAGAGATATTCCTTTTTTGTACTGTCAGAATTCCTTTCAAATTATTGTGATTGATAAAGAAATGTTGTTTTTGATTGAAAATTCTAAATTGGATAGTGAAATAAATGATTTATAGATAATTTAATCAAATGAAACAATTATGCAAATAAAAGTCGCCCCGAGATCCAAGTGGCAAGGAGCTGTCTTCTAGAACGTCTACATTCATCATGGAAGATAATTTTAATAAATAATAAATTTAATAGATTATTTGTAAATTGTTTGTACTGAGTGAATTTGTATAGGAAAATATAGAAGAAAGTCATGTGGTGGTCACAGCATACTGGTTTTAATAATAACTAATAACGAGTGCTAAGTAAAGCACGTATAGGATGATAAAGGGTATGGCTGAATATCACATAAATGTGCATTTTAGTGTTTCAGGTCTTTATTATTAATTTTAAGCAAATAAATTGCAAAATTTTATTATTATTATTTAGAAGTACCTTTTTAAAAAAGCATCAAATCATAAAATGTGAGTTTATAGCAATTTCAGTATTTTTTAGAGAATTTTAAACCTTATAACCGTCATTTTCGTGACTGTCTCCAAGACCAAATGTTTACATACAAAGTATGTTTTTTACTAAAAAAAATAAAATGATAATTATAATAATTGTTAATTCTTGTAAAAAAAAACTATTTGTTTTCAAAGGAAATTTTTTTTTTCTTTTTAATTACGTTAATTTTCATGCATGTGTAATTAAAATGTTTGTATGCAAGTCTTCACGTCATTTTCGTGACACATGAAAATAACTTCATATATCATCAAGGGATGGTGCCACCATTCACTTTTTTTAAAGTTTAAGATCAGAAATCAACATTGACGATATGTGGGGAAAACAAATCTCAAGAAAATTGAAAACAGGTAAGAGTTAACATTATTTTTATTGTTTACATGCTGTGCGTACATTTATTGCTTGTCATTTTCGAGATGCATAAAAAATAAAAAAATATTATTATAAAATTTAGAACAAAGTTTTATTTTAATATAGAATGACGACCAGAAGAAGAAAATGTGACGATATCAGCTTAGTGCAAGCATGCTTTTCAGTACAGAATGAATTATTGACGATTTGTCATTTTCGTGACGGTCATTTTTGTGACGTCACGAAAATGACATTTGTTGGAGATTTACTATTTTGTAAGCCCTGGATTTAAATAATTTTTTATTTTGAATTAAAAGATTTGTTGGTGTAGGATAAGCTTTATATTTAAATATTTAAAGTACTTTCCGGTATCCAGGTAAATATAAAAAAAATGCATACGACATTAATATTAAGATACAATTAAAAAAGCAAACTTTTATTTATTTATTTAATTTTATTTATTTATTTATTTATTTTTTTTTTTTTTTTTTTTTTTTTTTGCCCCCTTTAAGGTGTCATTGAGAATGTTACTCAAAATATTTTACTTGTGTTATTTATGGCAAGATGCAGAAAAAATAATTTGCATGGCTTGACAAAGAGGATGTCCATGAAATTCAAGTGCCACATATTCTGTGCAAAATTAGGAATTCTCCTGAACCTGCTTCAAATAGATATTTTAAACTTCAGGATGAAGATTTTAATAATGTTCAAAATGCTTTTTCTGAATTTCATTCAGTTAATCATTAAAATTGTAACTATAAGGATTTTAATACAATAAAATTGCTTGATATTCTCATTATTGCTCTTTCTTTTCCCTTCACAATCTTTTCTCTATTGTTCTAATATGTTCCATTTTTAATATTATATGGTCCTATTGCATTGACAAACAATGTTATTTCAGTGAAAAATAGTCATTTTGACAAATATTGTCATTTCAGTGACAAACAGTCGTTTCAGTGACAAACATTGTCATTTCAGTGACAAACCAGTCATTTCAGTGACATCATTTTTTGACATCTTTAAATGCTATAATTAAAAATTTAATGCAAGTAAACTAATTATTTCCAGTTTATAGTCAAGAGGTATGCAGTCTATGATATTTCCCATTGATATAATTTATGTTTATAAAAAAATCAATTTAAATTTATTTATTTATTTATTTTTTTTTTTTTAATTTAAAATTTTTGGGTTTTTTATTTTATTTTATTTTTTAAAATGGGAAGAACTTTTTAGAAAAGCCTAAGTCTTGTATTTTTTAATGAATCTGAACCACAAAAAAAAATTTAAATGGTAATTTTGATTTTATAAGATAATTAAAATTATAAATTTTTATTGAAAAATTTCAATAAAATTTTAAAAAATTATGTTCGATCTCTGTCAAACTCAGAATTTATTTAAGATGCACTTACGGACTTATTTTCAAAAATTCAAATTAAAATACAAAGTTTGAAAAAAAAGTTTTAAAAAATCCAAAATGCACACTTATGTGATATTCAGCCATATATTAAACACGTTGGTTAAAAATCGGTAATTAAAATAATAATCCTTTCACTATTATTCAATTTATAAGTAGATGTTCAAATCAAGAATAAAATCTTCAAGTGTTGGTAACAATGCGAAGCGTAATTAGAGATTGAGCAATTATAGTTTTAATGTCTAGGGCAAAGAGCTTCGGAGAAAATGCTTCCAAAAAAAAAAAAAAAAGTAACTTTTAAAGCAGTTAAAAGCTTTTAAACAAGAACTATAAAAAGCTGCTTGTCAAGATCATACAGATTCGTATTCATAGATCGTCTTCAAATCATTTTATTAGGAAACAACAGAAACTATGAGCAAAAACATACTCGTTCCTCTTATAGTATGTAACTGAATATTATTTCATTGGGAAAAATGTGACATCAAAGAAAGTAAATATTGTTGTAAGCTAAATTAATACCATTAATTGGTGTGGGATTTCCGTATGTCCTAGACTAATGATGGATAATCTATAATTCGCAGGTCAGCCGAAAGTTTTTCTTGAATGACACACTCATTGACTTTCCTATCGTAAAAGAGAGAACATATGATCTAAAATATTAAAAAAATAAATATAAATATCTGATGCTGAATATTAAAAAGAAAATTATTTTTAAGCCATTGTCTAACTGAATTTCTACCATATAACTGTATATAGGTTTGATTCATGACAGCGGGTCATATATTAAATGTCCATATTTGTTGAATAGTTGAGAGGAGATGTACCAGCTAACAGTATTAAAGGAATTAGTAGGCTTGCAACGCGTCTATAAGGTTTTAATAATTACACTTACGCACACAGATTTATATATATAACTATATTTATAAATATAGAATGAATCATAATATATATGTAATTTTCTTTATTTCTTTTCCATTCAAATACTTGGTTCAGAGGGGCTAAGAGTATGGTGAAACCTGGTGCAGTAATTCCTGGTATCACTCAACTGATATACATTTTTTCAATATCAATCTTTATATTTTCACCTTTTACTTACACAAATGATTATTTTAAAGAAATGTAAAACTATTTACAGAACTTAAAAAGTGAGAATAAATAATTGCAAGATAAAAAGAAATTTTTATATACCATGTTTTTAAATTTTCTGTTGAGTCATATAAACGCTAACGGAGGCAGCGGGAACCCGGAACAATTGGCTAAAAATATTTAAAAAATTCATTGTTATTGTGTTTTGAGCTATATAAAATTTTCAAATGGCTAGCAAGCTAGTCGGGAAGTTAGTTAGAAATCGATTGCAAGCTTTGTACTGGTAACGCTGCCGAAGGCAGCAGGGACCCGAAACAGGTGCTTAAACGTATTTTAAAAGTGCATTTTCATCGTATTCTGAACTATTCTGAAAGTTTCAAATGTCTAGCTAGTCGGGAAGTTAGTAAAATAAATTTTCTGTTGAATCATTTAAACGCTGCTGAAGGCAGTAGGGACCTGAAACCTGTCACAGTGTTCTGAGCTATCCTGAAAGTTTCAAATGCCTAGCTAGTCGGGAAGTTAGTTAAAAATCGATTGCAAGCTTTGTACTGGTAACGCTGCCAAGGCAGCAGGAACCCGAAACAATTGGCTAAATGTATTTTTTAAATGCATTTTCGCCGTGTTCTGAACTATTCTGAAAGTTTCAAATCTCTAGCTAGTCGGGAAGTTAGTTACATAAATTTTCTGTTGAATCATATAAACGCTGCCGAAGGCAGTAGAGACCTGAAACAATTGACTAAAAGTATTAAAAAAATGTATTGCCACCGTATTCTAAGATATCAAGTTTCAAATGTCTAGCTAGTCAGGAAGTTAGCTAAAAATCGATTGCAAGTTTTGTACTGGTAAAGCTGCCGAAGGCAGCAGGAACCCGAAACAGTTGGCTAAAAGTATTTTTAAAATGTATTTTCACCGTGTTCTGAACTATTCTGAAAGATTCAAATGTCTAGCTAGTCGGGAAGTTAGTAATTTTTTGGAATGATTCTACGACGGTTCTTGCATGGATAGTAAGAGTAGATTGACTATTTTGACTATTTTTGTTAGAAACCGAGTTCAAAAAATCAGAAAGTTGAGCGACCTGTGTTCATGGAGATGTAAACTACGTGAAATTAACTCATCAGACCTACCATTCAGAAAAAAGCTAATGTCTCTTAAATAGTGGGAGGGCCCATCTTAGCTTAAAGATCCTGCTGAATATCACAAATACATGGATTCATCGACCCAAAATATCAATGAAGAGGAAATTGAAGCGAAAAAGTCAAAATCAACAAAATTGTTAATTAATATTGATGAAAGTTCAGAAAGAAATTGGTATTATTAGTATTTTTCTAGTTAAGAAAGTGCGCCTTATTGATTGGATTCTTCACTTCATTCAAAACTGTTCTGAAACAAAAGAAAAAATAAATGGAGAGTTAACCAGTCATGAATTTCATAAAGCAGAAACAAAAGTAATGTGGATGATTCAAAAGAAGTCTTTTATAATATAAAATGATCAGAGGTTAAAAACTCTTGAAACATTCAAAGTTGAAGCACTAAAATCCTTTGTAGGCAAGATGACAAAAATTTTATCGCGCCTGTGATTCCTCCTTAAAAGCATGAAGTTACAAAGCGATTAATTTAACTTTATCATTTTAAAAACTGTCATGCAGGTCCTCAAATTCTATTAAATTTGTTGAGAGAAAAACACTGGATCTTGAATGAAAGAAGAACTGTTGCCTCTGTCTTATACAAATGTATTATTTGTAAAATATTTAACTCTAAGAGTTTAGAACCTTCTCCTTTTTTTTGGGGGGGGGGGGACGCGGGGCAGCTAGAAAATCGAGTTAAAAATGCACTGTATTTCAGATCATCGGCATCGACTTGGCTGGTCCTTCTCCTTTATTCCTTAGAGATAATCAAAAGTGTTGGGTGATCTTACTTACATGTGCAATATATAGGGCTGTTCTTTAGAGCTTGTTACATCAGCTTCTACAGATGTCTTTTTGGTGGCTGTGAGACGATTTGTATCACGCAGAGGAAGATGCTCAGTTATATATTGCAATAATGGATTAAATTTTAATGATTAAACTGGACCGTACAAAAAAAAATAAATAAATAAATAAATAAAAATAAAAAAAATATGGAGCAATCGATTCAATTCAATGGAAGTTTAACCCACCAATTTCTGCATGGTGGGTTGGTTGGGGGAAGAGATTTATCAGATGATTCAAAGATTTGTTAACAAGAATATTATTACAGGCCTGCTTTAATTATGAGAAAATGGTTACTGTATTGGCTGACTGCGCCAGTATTATCAATTCTCTGCCACTCACATATATCACACAGAAGAAATCTATTAAACTATTTCTCTAGACTTGTATCTAAAAGATATTCCTGAGTGTAATTTACCAGACATTAATGCAGTCGAAGAAAAACTCTCTCATTATACAACTTAGATATCGGTACAACGTCTAGAATAAACAGTGTGGAAAGCGGCGAATAAAATTGTACTAAAAAAATTAAGCCTGTCACCAGATGTCATTGTAATCGAAGCTAGTGTCACGACAACAAAACCGAGACTCCCTATTGGTTAATTATATGCTTAGATCACGTGATTAAACTGACGAAACTGGGAAAAGCCAATCAGGTCTTCGATTTGAGCAATAGCTTCGTTCACAGCGACATCTGGGTAAGCTTAATTTTTGTAGCATCATTTTAACATCACGGTTATAGGCGATTGCCACACTGTTTATTCTAGACGCTGTAATATCGGTAAGCACTTCAAAAGGATTTACGAAATCGTTTTCGATCTGGATATTGGGCCTACTTGCCCAACGACCGAGCAGCAAACGCAACGAATGTGAAATTTCTGTTGGCGATTTTGTTTTAGTGTGTGCAGATAACAAGAAAAGAATCAATTGGCCTTCAGAATGTATAATACAGCTTATTCCTGGCAAGGATAAAAAAAAGTTTGTCTCGTTAAGTTACAAACCGCACATTCGAATATGATTAGGTACCAATGTACCAATGTACGAAATTTAACCAAACTTGGTATTTAGTTGGACACTGACATAAACTGGTGCTGATTAGATTTGTGGAACAATTGCTCAACAGGTGGCACTGTGATCGCATTTTTTCTAAATTTTTAACATGGCAGTATAGGACAAAATTTCGTATAAATGTACCTAATGAGAGTTATTTTAATCGTGTGATTGTAAAATTAATATAAATTATTGATAATAGTAGTAGTTAACTAGGAAAAAAATTTTGTACATGTGGAGCATCGCTTCCCCCCCCCCTCCCCGGGGGGGAATAAATTTTCAATATGG
The DNA here is from genome assembly GCA_963930645.1 of Salticus scenicus. NCBI lineage: Eukaryota > Metazoa > Arthropoda > Arachnida > Araneae > Salticidae > Salticus > Salticus scenicus. Next base: position 186,131,219 of record OZ005648.1, on the reverse strand, counting down.
GTATGTTTTGAAAGATCTCGTCAATACCTTTAAAACGAATGGTTGAACTATAGATCTGTGATAATTTAAAACAAAGTTATCGATTTTTGTATTTTTTAACGAAAAAGAACTGAGAAAAAATCGTTTCTTCCGATTTGCGAAAAATTGACATCATTCGTCATTTAGTGATAATATAATACTGTCAGATAAAAATCGTCTGTATTTATAGTGGAAAATAATTTGATAATTTAATAAATAATTTGTATTGAATAAATTTTGTGTAAAATTATATAGAAAAAAGTAATGTGATAGCCACATCATACTAGTTTTCTTTAAAGTAAGCTAGTAGTTAAAATAACTGCTTGAATACCATAACAAATGTCACAAAATTCTTTTCCGAGTCACTGTAAACGAGCCATAAACATTATATACACCAGTAATACGCAAGCGAAGTGATGACGTCACTGACTATCAGTGGATGCAAGAAAAAGTTTTCCTATGTTAATTGCCCATTGGATTTTTTGTAAAAAATTTATTAAAAATCAAGGAAAATTATTTCCCGATTTTAATCCCCATATTTGGATGTAATTAGTTATCGTCTGCATGAGTTAGATTAAGTTATTTTTACTGTAAAATTGATAAAATTTGATTTTAAATTTCAAAACTCTAGAAAAAAAAATGACAAACTTCCATATTCGATTGAAAACATAAACATTTCATTTCAGAGGATGATATTTACACAATAAATATTCAACTAATATACTAATTAAAAGGAAAATTATAAATATTTTACCATAATTTGAAGTCAAATTTGTTTTCAAACGTATAAATAAAGTATCTGATATAAGATACTAATACATTGCAGCGGAATAGATTTCATATCTGACATCCTTGGCGGAAAAAAAAAGATTGCCAGCTTATCTGGTGAACATATTTAATTTCTTTTTAAAATCATGGTTATTTTAAGAATTTATATTAAGAGAGTAATGAATAATATGAAACAATATTTCGTACAATGCATATTACGAAAATATACATCTGCATGTATACTTTCGTAATACGTTTTTGATCGCCAAATAAAAAAACCGCCAAGGACGACAGAGTTTTGAAATTTAAAACTCAAATTTTATCAATTTTACAGCAAAAATAATTAATCTAACGCATGCGCACGATAACTAATATATATCTATACTCAAATATAAGGATTAAAATTGGGAAATAATTTTCCTGGATTTTTAATAATTTTTTACAAAAAATCCAATGGGCGATTAACATAGGAAATATTTTTCTTGCATCCACGGACGGTCAGTGACGTCACACTTCGCTTGCGTATAGCTACAAAATTGATTTTATGTAGCTCCATAGAATAATAATTAGGAAGAAGGAGCATGCCAATACTCTTAATGCTTACAAACCCCTTCTAGTGAAATGCCAGCGAAAGCTACTTTTGCTACTCAAAACCTTAAAGAAGGGCCATAGAATAATAATAATATCGCTGTTTGTTGTGGCAACACAACAGCTTATTAGAAACACTTATGCTCCTTCTTCCTGTATTATTATTCTATGTGTAGCTCATGAATAATTGTTCGAAATTTGCCATAATTTAGATGATTACGCGACATTCTGGGAACACTTTTATAAGGTCCATTAGATTAATTATTAAGTCTGAGTACACATTTTTTCTGCAGAAAACATGCCTTCAAGTATCTCAATAATGTATGTTAATTTCATTTCGTTGAATGCAGTGTAACCACGTTAAAATGTGCTTAAACGAAATTCTCTCCATAGGCCGTAATGATAAGAAAAACTGTTGCGTCCCTGTACACGAACCATAAAATAATACAGTCCGCCAAAAATTATACAGCGCTTTCTGTATAGAGCGTGAACATGTGTACCAATTCCCATGGAAGCTTTTGCTGCTTCCACTCCTGTACATAAAAATTCTATCCATAAACCGTAATGATAAGAAAAACTTTGGTGTGTCCCTGTACACGTACTACAAATAGAATACACACACAAAACTATACAGTTATTTCAACGTGGTTCATGAACATATGTACCAATTTTCAAGTCAATGGGAGGATTTTTGCGACCACTATCATGGGACAAAGAGACAGACAGACACACAATACACAGACGGAACCCCAAAACTTTTCGAGTTTCCACCTGGAGGCCTTCACTGACGGCCTTCAACTGGAGGCCATCAACTATAATAATGGAAAAGTGAACGAAATAAAATTTAAATAAATAAAAACTAGTATGTTGTGGCCACCACAAGATGTTCTTCTGTATTTTCCTACAGAAATTTACTAAGTGCTAATGATTTATTAAAATTATCTAACATGATAAATGCAAATGGTTTTCATCTTAGAGAAAACTAACACTGGAAATCCAAAGACAGAGTTTCATTATTTCTAAATAACATATTAAAATATACGTTTTTATAATGGTTATCTCACATATCAAGTTTCGTACAGTTGTATTCAGAAGTTGAGATATAGCCTTCCTGTTATCGAGGAAATTTGCTGTATAGCAGCACCACCTATTGACCGATAAGTATCCAAATTGAATCAGCATAATGTCTCATAATGGCTTTCTCCCATATCAAGTTTTGTTTGATGACACGCTATAGAACCTGGGATATAGCCGTCCCTTAAATTGCAGAAATCGCTGTGCAGCAGCGCCACCTGTTGAGCGTTTGACACCAAAAGTTGATAGACACTAACTTATGTCAAGGTGCTTCTACATATAAATTTATATGCAATTCTGTGCAGTAATTCCGGAGATATAGACTTCCCTTAAATTGCGGAAATCGCTGTGTAAAAGCGCCACCTGTTGGTAGATAAGCATGTAAATTGAATCAGCATAATATCTCACAACAGTCTTCTCACATACCAAACTTTGGTTGGTTATATGCAATAGAACCTGGGATACAGCCTCCCATTAAATTACGGAAATCGCTGTATTTCAGAGCCACCTGTTGAGCGGTTGACACCAAAAGTTGATAGGCTCTTATTTAGGTCAAGGTGCATCTGCATGTAAACTTATATGCAATTCTGTACAGTAGTTCCTGAGATATAGCCTTCCCTTAAATTGCAGAAATCGCTGTATAGCAGCGTGGCCGATAAGCATTCTAATTGAATCAGAATAATGCTTCATAATGGCCTTCTCACATATTAGTTTTGAATGATAATACACAGTATAACCTGACATATAGCCTCCCTTTAAATTGCGTATAGCAACGCCACCTACTGAGCGGTTGACACCAAAAGTTCATAGGCATTAATTTAGGTCAAAGTGCATCTACATGTAAACTTATATGCAATTCTGTGCTGTAGTTCCTGAGATATAGCCCTCCCTTAAATTGAGGAAATCGCTGTATAGCAGCGTGGCCGATAAGCATTCTAATTGAATCAGCATAATGTTTTATAATGGACTTGTCACATATTAGTTTTGAATGATTATACGCAGTATAACCTCATATATAGCCTCCCCTTACGGGGACTGAGACGTTTGCGGCAACCGTGAAGTAAGAAATTTAGGTTGTTGCTTTTAATAGCCATATATTTTTTAATTATGCACGTATCAATATAATTTTTTATGAGATATTAACAAGACGTTCAAGAAATATTTGATGCAAATTATTTTCTCTTACGTGTTACAGTTTTTTATAATAGCACTGTAAACATACGTATTTTGCTCTTAAGGATTTTTTCACTTTGGTACATTTTGTGAAAAATCTGTTGAAAGAAGTCCCTTGAAATTTTAGAGGGAAATGAAATAAGTGTCTCTGCGTATAGTGAACCTATTTTTTACTTCCTTATACAAAGTATAAGGAAGTATAGTAATCCCAATTTACGAAATGGATTTTGTATTTCACATTGCTCGAAAACAAATGATCACTGGATGTTCCCAATTTATACGTGTGACTGTCATGATGTCTAGTTGTACACCTGCAAGTGTCGTCTTAACACGAGCTCTCGTTTTAAATATATAAGCGACTTTACACGATTTTTCGTGACGTCTATATGTGTGTGCGTGCGTATGTCGCATAACTCAAAAACAGTTGGACGTAGAAAGTTGCGAATTGGTACATAGGTTTGTTATAACATCTGGTTGTGCACCTCCCTTTTTGGACTTTGTATGATTTTCCGTTTTGGAGATATTTAGGAAAATTAGGTTCCTAATGACCAAAAATACAAAGGTTTTGGCCATAATGTATCAAAAAACGTAATAACTCAAAAACGGTTTGGACAAATCTTGCAATCGATTTGTAACTAACTTCCCGACTAGCTAGATATTTGAAATTTTCTGAAAAGCTCAGAACACATTGGCAATGTATTTTTAAAATTTTTTAGCCAACTGTTTCGGATACCTGCTGCCTTCAGCAGTGTTTATATGATTCAAAAGAAAAATTATTTAACAAACTTCTCGACTAGCTAGACATTTGAAACTTTCAGAATAATTCAAAACATGGTGAAAATGCATTTTTTTAATACTTTTAGCCCACTGTTTCGGATCCCTGCTGCCTTCGGCAGCGTTCCCTGGACAAATCTTGCAATCGATTTTAACTAACTTCCCGACTAGCTAGACATTTGAAACTTTCAGAAAAGCTCAGAACATTGTGACAATGCATTTTTTAAATATTTTTAGCAAATTGTTTTGGGTCACTGCTGCCTTCGGCAGCGTTTATATGGTTCAACAGAAAATTTATTTAATTAACTTCCCGACTAGCTAGACATTTGAAACTTTCAGAATAGTTCAGAATACGGTGAAAATACATTTTTAAATACTTTTAGCCTACTTCTTCGGATCCCTGCTGCCTTCGGCAGCGTTATCTGTACAAATCTTGCAATCGATGATTAACTAACTTCCCGACTAGCTAGACATTTGAAACTTTCAGAAAAGTCCAGAACACGGTAATAATGCATTTTTAAAATATTTTTAGCCATCTGTCTTGGGTCCAATGACAATGCTTTTTAACATTATGTACAGTCGGTAGCAAAAGTGTCCGAACACTAGCAAAAATTCCTATATAAAAAAAGTACACTTCATACGGTTTTGTTAAATAAATCCTTATCGAATCATGTTCTTAGACTGACTAAGAACAGGATTCGACAAGGATTTATTTAACAAAACCGTATGAAGTGTAATTTTTTTACATAGGAATTTTCGCTAGTGTTCGAACACTTTTGTTACCGACTGTATATATTTCTAAAGGTGTATAAGGAAGTCATGTGGTGCCCACGTCAGATTTTTTTATGTATATAATATACCTTGTGATATTTTTTTAAAAGAGTGAAAGTATGTATTAAAAATGCATATTTCTAATGAGTAAAAATTGCCATTTTTTTTATAATCTTAAAAATAGAACAACAAAACATAAAATAGGTTCAATACATAAACAAAAGTATTTTCTATCATCATGCATAATTTCAAGGTGAGACTTTCATTATTTTTTTAGAAAAGTGTACCAAATTGAAAAAATCTTTAAGAGTAAAATACGTATGTTTACAATGCTATTATTAAAAAAAAAACTGTAACACGTAAGAGTAAATAATTTGCATCAAATATTTCTTAAACTTCTTGTTAATATCTCATAAAAAACTTATATTGATACGTGCATAATTAAGAAATATATGGCTATTAAAAGCAACAACCTAAATTTCCCACTTCACGGTTGTCGTAAACGTCTCAGTCCCCTTAAATTGCGGAAATCGCTGTATAGCAACGCCCCCTGCTCAGCGGTTGACACTAAAAGTTGATATGTACTAATAGAGTTCTAACAGATGATGTCACGAGCATGTTTGCTGAGGGGTAAGACACCTATATCTTTATAGGGGCTCTACTGAGGGGCAGTTGACCCCACTGACCCATTTTATCAGACCCATTTGCAGAATCGTGTTACAAGCTTATTGTAATATAGTGTTGTAAATGTATTTGTAAAAGCATAAAAAAATTCGACTACTACGCTTCTAAAGGCATGGAAAAATTAGCATTGTCCTTCAGCAAATTACGCTTGCTAAGTAGAAAGTCACGTGGTTGTTAGAACTCTATTTATGTGAAGGTGCATCTGCATGTAAATTTATATATAATTCTGAGCGGTAGTTCTGGAGATACAGTCGCCACAAAATTTTTGTCACACACACACAGACAGACATTTTCTAAAAAGGCTTAAATCGTTTCTAGACCTCTCAAAACACGGTTTAATACAGAAACTATTATTATCTATTGGGTTGTTCGATAAATAATATCGTTTTTTAAAACCTTCGCTTCTAAAAACCAAGGCTTCATCGAACGTGGAATTTTTCAACTCACCGAAAGATGGCAAAAGGTCATCCAATAAAATGGTCAATATATCATTGATTAATGTTTGTTGTTAATAAATAAATTCACTTTGAAAAACATGAAAAAAAAAAAAAAATACATTATTTATCGAGCATATGTACACAAATATACAGAACAGAAAAAAATCAGATATGACTTTGTTTTGTTCATATTTAAATTAAATTTTAATTTTAATTTAATAATCACATTTTGTAATAGTTTTACATAAAATTAAACTACACGCAAATAGCAGCAGCTCTGATCTAGATCGATTGCCCATCTGCACAGCACTAGTGCGACGTAAAACCCAACCAACCAAGCAACCTGATCCGCCTGATCTAGATCGTTCAGTGAAGCTTTTGAACGGTCACAATGTCAAACTTCGCACGTCTCAATCCCATTCGTCAAATTGAGAATATGACTGAACGCACTCATCTCGTTGGCTTTCAGCAGGGCATTCATCTATTTGATAATGGCAACACTGTTCTGTAGTCAACAACAACAAACAACATGGCTGACGAAAGTGCTGAAAATAAGGATCAGGAAATAAAGTTTCGTCCTAAGAAACGTGCAAGATGTTTAAGAACTAAAACGTCTTCGGATAGCGATGAGGACAATAATGAAGAGGACATGAGGTATTTCTGAATATTATTTGTTTTTAATTTATTTGAATTGATGTTTCGTGATTGCTTTGTTTAGACAAATTTAAATAAACGATTATTTTATATGTTTTGAGATGTGATGTATCCGAAAATCACAAAATCGGGCTAAGATTTACTATAGGGCACCCATTGCTTATTGCCATTGCCGATGTTTTGATCGTGTGATATGACGGTGATTCGAGACCCGAATCAGAGTATCGATACTTTTTTCTGTTGTATCGAAACGTAACATTTACTGATTCATGCATCGCTAATTAGGGGTATCCAGTGATGTTTTTTTTTTTTTTTTTGTTTTAATGCTCGCGAAGCGAACAAACAGCAGAAAACATAGTGACCGCGGCTCCATGAATTTTCATGCTTTTACTGATTCATGCTCCACGAGTTAGGGGCGTCCAGTGATGTTTTTTTTGGTTTTAATGCTCGCGAAGCGAGCAAACAGCAGAAAACATAGTGACCGCGGCTCCATGAATTTTCATGCTTTTACTGATTCATGCTCCACAAGTTAGGGGCGTCCAGTGATGTTTTTTTTGGTTTTAATGCTCGCGAAGCGAGCAAACAGCAGAAAACATAGTGACCGCGGCTCCATGAATTTTCATGCTTTTACTGATTCATGCTCCACGAGTTAGGGGCGTCCAGTGATGTTCTTTTTGGTTTTAATGCTCGCGAAGCGAGCAAACAGCAGAAAACATAGTGACCGCGGCTCCATGAATTTTCATGCTTTTACTGATTCATGCTCCACGAGTTAGGGGCGTCCAGTGATGTTTTTTTTGGTTTTAATGCTCGCGAAGCGAGCAAACAGCAGAAAACATAGTGACCGCGGCTCCATGAATTTTCATGCTTTTACTGATTCATGCTCCACAAATTAGGGGCGTCCAGTGATGTTTTTTTCGGTTTTAATGCTAGTGAAGCGAGCAAACAGCAGAAAACATAGTGAAACATAAAAAAAATGTTTCATAATAATGAAAAGTATTGTTTCATGAGATTTTGATTCGATTCACGACGTTGTGAACCGATTCACAGTACCGACTTACAAACCGAATCAAAACACCATCATACCACGTGATCAAAACATCAGCAACGGCAATAAGCAATGGGTGCCTTATAGTAAAGCTGTTCCCAAAATCGGTATGGTATCCATCTGTAGGGTGTCAGTGTGCTGGTCTGTTAGTCTGTGTACACGATATCTTGAGAACAAATGATTCCAGAAAGGTCGGACCAGTATGTTACGACACTGGCAAGAACCCTATTGATTTGCAACATTCTGATTTAAAACCTTCATAAGTTATTTGAAATTTACAATTTTCTTAACATGGAAGATTGGGGTAAAATTTCACTGGAACGTGCATTATCAGAAATAATTTTACCGTAAAGATGTCAGTCCAGCTTTGAAATATCAGTTGTGATACAGGTATGAACATCATTAACTATGAAAACTACTTTAAACTTCTCAAGTTATTTGAAATTTACAAATTTCTTAACATAGCAGAATTGCACAAAATTTCACAACGTCCATTTTTAGAGATATTTTCATCATAAAGGTATCAGACCACTTACCTATAAATATTATTTTGGATACAGGCATGATAACCAATATTTGAATATGAATTTTCCAATTTAAAAAAAAATGTAAGTTATTCAAAATTTGTATTTTTCATAACATGGCAGAATAGGACAAAATTTCTCAGAAACTCCATTTTCAGTGATATTTTCAAAATAAAAATTTCAGACCACTTTTAAAATATCATTTATGATACTGGTTTCAATATAATTGACTTCGAACATTCTAATTTTATTTTAAAACTTCATGAGTTATTCAAAATTTAAGATTTTTTTAATGTAGCATAATTTCGAGCACTATTTCATATAAACTTGCAGTATAGAATTGCATGAAAGCTGAAATATGAAACTAACCACAATAAAATTAATTAACAAATTAGGATAAGGTAAATGTACTGAACTAAACAGTAATTAGCCTATTAGGTGGGGCATTTCAATCTTCACTGTGTCAAATGATCAGCGAAATTAATTTTTCTTAACATCTTATAGTATGCCCTGTAGTAGAAATTTTGAGAAAAATTATAGCAGAATCCAACTAGTGTTTCCTTTTTTTTTTTTTTTTTTTTTTTTTTTTTTATGATTAAGAGAATTTATTAAAAGAATTAAGAATGGTAAAAACTTATTAATTAGTTTTTGGACAAAAATTAAAAAGTGCATATTTATGTAAAAATTTTCAATAACACATAATTTTTGTTAATTTTTTTTTTTTTTAAGATATTACAAAATTCTCTCTAAATTCTTTTAAGTAGGTTCTATTAATCATTAAAAATAAAAATAAATAAAAAAAGTCCTTATTTTTCCATATATTATATATATATATATAATAGAGAGAGAGAGAAAGTATTGGATTCATGAAAATTTTCAAACTCCAGTTTTTGATAGATTTACACATTTGTGGATGTCCTGAACACGGTGTAACTGTTTTTAGAAAATGTCTGTATGTGTGTGTGTGTATCACAAATTTTGTAGATGCTGTATCTCATGAACCAAAAATGAAAATTTAACCAAACTTGGTATTTAGTTGGACCCTGACATAAACTGGTGCTAATTAGATTTGTGGAATAATTGCTCAACCGGTGGTGCTGTGATCGCATTTTTTCTAAATTTTTAACATGGCACTATACAGACAAAAGTTAGTATAAATGTACATAGTGAGAGTTATATTTAACATATGACTGTGAGACTGTGAAATTATTATGAATTATTGATAATAGTAGTAGTAAACTAGAAAAAAAGGTTTGTGCATATGGGAGCATTGCTTCCCCCCCGCCTGGGTGGGTGTGTAAATTTTCAATATGGATATCCTTCAAAAAATTATGTCATCACTTTTAAAACGAATGATTGAATGATAGATCTGTGATAATTTAAAACAAAGTTATCATTTTCTTTCATTTTTTAACAAAGAAAAAAAAAAATGACAAAAATCACATTTCCTCTGATTTTGGCACAAAATTGACTTTCTTTCGGCATTTAGCATTATAATTCTGTTCTGTCAGATAAAATTCGTCTGCATTTATCATGGAAAATAATTATTATAAATAATAATTTACTAAATAATTTGTACTGCATGAATTTGTGTAAAATTTTACAGAAGAAAGTCTTGTGGTGGCCACAACATACTAGTTAAATATCCTGTTTTACCATCATGAATTCCTGAAAAAATACAAATTGAGAAAACACTATTTAAAGATTTAAAATCTGTAAAATATATATATAACAAAAACTATAAGAATTGCTGCTTGAATATATATTTTATTGAACAAACATAATGTAAACTTAAACTAGTTGAAAACGAACCATTAATTTTAATTATTAAAGTAAAGACCTTACTTGTTTGCTTCATTATTTGCATAAGCTGCTTTTCGCTGGAAGGCCCTATACTTCATCGGTCATTGCTTAAATGGAAAGTGGCTGGACTTTCAAAACTTCGTCTTCACCTATAATCAAGTGGCACCACTGCATGTCTATTCCGGTTCTTGATTCGTGGTCATTCACGGTTGTGTGCTGCTTCTACAGTTTCGCAGAAAAAAGCATAGGTGGGGTTATTGTAATTCATAATTTTCAAGAAAATAACATCAACATTCAATTTAATGACGTCACTAAAATTATGAATTACAATAACCCCACTTACGCTTTTTTTCACGAAACTGTAGAAATAGTACATAACCTTGAAGTCATGAACGACCACAAATCAAAAAACGGAATAGACATGCAGTGGCTCTTCCTGATTATAGGTGAAGACGAAGTTTTGGAAGTCCAGCCACTTTCCACTCAAACAATGACTGATCAAGCAGAGGGCCCTCCAGTGAAGAGTAGCTTAATGCAAATAATGAAGAAAACAAGTAAGGTCTTTACTTTAATAATTGAAACCTAATGTAATTTAATTTATAAATATTAAATGCAAAATGAGCTTCTATATGAAAACTACTTCAGTGGTGCCAAGTCAAAGGTGCCAGGTCCCCTTAATGTTTGATATTTTCTAGACAAATGCCACTAGTTTCAGAGCTTTATCACTAATATATTTTTTTATTATAAGAATATAGTGGTCAGACCACTAAGTTGCTGAGTACATACAGTAGTATACCCCAATAGAAATAGGGACATAGGTTTTCACATATGACATTAAATTATGCTAGTCATTGTCATTTGTATATTTCAAATTTTGTCTTCATTAGAATTTTTCTTATCTATGACATGCATATCCTTGGGTTCCTGCTTTCAATTTAGGAATTGTAATTTCACTATGTAGGCATGATAGCTGTACAGGGCTCATGAAATACAGTTGCTTGATCACCATTGGCGACTGATGTATTTTTGCTGACGATTATGTCTTCAACGAAAACTCAACACTATTTTTAATTTTCAGTATTTTGATGAAAAAAAATTGGGCCCAGAATCAAATGCCGAAACCTATGCTAAACTGCAGTGTAGTTCATATTAATTCGTTTAAGAAACAAATAGAATAAAACAGCGGCTCATGGCTATCTGTGCTTATTTCATGTACTGTTGTGTAAAATTGAGACACAGTGTTAAATCAGTATACCAATAAGGAATTTACACTGTGTTTCCACTGTGCATGTTTGAATTGATGCAGTTTACACCACTCTCATTCTCTCACTTTGCGACCCGATGCTGAATTGCTGCGCTGGTGTAATGATGCATTGATGCTAAAGGTGTATCAATTTAGAAGAAATAAATTTGGTGTGAGGATGATAAATTTAAACAAGTGTAACCTGTTTGAAAAGTAAAAAAAGATTTAGCAATTCGTAGCATGCACATAAAGGTATTTATAGAAATGGATAAACCTTATGCATATCTATAAGATTTAATCTATAAGCTTAACTCTTTTTTTTTTTTTTTTTTTTTTTTTTTTATCAAATGCAAAAGAAAACTTTGCAACTTAAATCTATAGAAAAAATTTGTATGATTACTGTTTCAATATAATCAACACAAAAATGACTTAATATCCATCAATTGATAATTATTTATTTGTGCTCTTATTTTATAAACAACATGTTTTGTATAACTGTCGTACTTATTTACTTTTCATTGTAAATTTCAACTTTTATTTTCAGTACACTATTGGAAGATGCCAAAGAACTCCGAAAAATAAGAAAAAGACCAAATGGTGTTAGGTAATTTATTTTGATTTCCTGCTATTACCTTTATAATTCTGTGCTATATGCAGGGTTGAATGGTTTTTTCCATAGTGGAAAAAACCACTGGAAAAAACCTGGTTAAAACCGTCCCGGACAAAATACCGTTTTGTCCACTATTAATTATTTGAGAGTACTAAATTAAAAATTACCTTTATTCTTTCCTTATATATAAAACAATTCTTTATCATTATGTGTATGTGAGAGCTCGTGAAATACGGTCACCTGGTTGCCATTGGCGACCAATTTTTTTTTTAACTAGTAATAATGTTTTCAACTTTAAGAAAACTTTTTTTTTTTTTTTTTTTAAATATATATTTTGGTGAAAGAATTGGAAAATTGGGCTCCAATTCTAATTTCGCTGTTTTGATTCCTGCTTCTCTCACCACTTTTGGAGACACTGTGTTGAATTAGGGAATTTACATATCTCCGTGCATGTTTCACAACTCAGTGTTAAATTATTGCACCGTTTTAGGGAATTGGTTTACACTGCTCCTGTCTGCGCATGCTATCGACCTGGTGCTGAATTGTTGTATCTGTGTAATGATGTATCATTGCTGATGGTGTATTGATTTAGTGAAAATAATAAAACCAGTTTCATGATGTTAAATTTAAACAGGTGTTTCCTGATATTAAAAAAAAATAATCATTCAAGCCTAATAAATAACTGGTTTTTAGTTGGTATAATAATTGGTAAATATACTCTTACTTTCTATATTCAAGTAAATTTTGAAATGGAACAAAAAAAGAAAAAGAAAACGTTGGAGAATATTTGTTTATGGGCTACCAGAATTTTTTGTTGGCGACCATATTTTTTAATAAATTCCTGAACCCTGTGTATGTGAATAAAATCAATTAAAATATTTCAAAATAGACATGAATGATTGAAGTAGACATGCAAAGTTAACAATATATAATAAACAAATATATCTATTTCTAAGGGTGGATTGGATGCAAAAGTGATAGTTTATAGTTAAAATTTTAATCCCCCCCCCCGCCCCCCTTCCCACTGCTTTCAACTACATTGTCATCTTCTCCCTCATAGTCATAAACACCTTTAAAAAATTTGTTATTAAGCATGATGAAATGAATGATTCACATATATTTCATGGAATTTTTTACTTTCTGAAAATACATAGGTAAGGAAAGTATTGCAATCATGACAAAAATTTGACTTGTGATGTTGGTGTATCTACATGTTTTGAGGCTCCATGAGTTCATTTTTGCTATTTTGCGACAATGTGTGTATATCTGAGTAGAGTGAACACAATATTATCTAAATGCTTTGTCCAAATGAGTTAAAAGTTGGTGCATATGTTATAGGTTATCGTAGTAAAAACTGTATACATCTTGGAGAATCTAGCACAGTTTTATTTATTTATTTATTTTTAACCAGGACACAAAGATAAATTCTTTATCATTATAGTCTATGGGCTCAAATAATTTAAAGTGTGATAGCATCTGAATTCCTTATTCAATTCAGCTGAAACTTTTATACGCATGTTATCAGTCACTGTCGACTGAATCGTATAGATTTATTTTGGTGAATCTAGCATTTATAGTTTTTTTTACAGGGAAATAAAAATAACGAGAAATTCTGTTATATTATGGCCAATAGTCTGAATTTATTTAAAATGTGAGCCTCATTGATTGAGCTTTGAATTCATATACAAATTATAAGTATATGTCACACAAACTGTATACATTTTGGTGAATCTAACACTATGGGTTCTTTTACAGATACACACAAAAGAACTTGCATGCATTCCGTTCCATTAAACAATATATTATTTGGGAGCAAATAATCAAACACTTATAATTTTCTCGTTTGTTTATTTAATGACTTCTCTTGTGTTATTTTATTTAAACAACAGTGAATTACTTTAATGTTCAGAAAGTCGACTGGAGTCACTCAACATTTTTATTATTTTTCTTTAAATTTCTGCATATTTATCAAATTGATTAAATATATATATACAGTCATACACATATATGTCACATTTATATTATTAAAGACATTACTTTTGTGAAAAATAAATAACTTTTCTATATGGAAGTAAAATTTAATTTTGTATTTTTTTCATCTGGAATTTCCATTACCAAGTAATATTTTTTTAATAAGAGTATAAAATATATTTTAATAAGAGTATAAATAAGAATATAAAATTATTAAATAATTAAGCATGTAAATTTGATTTTTTAATTTATTGGATTGAAAAGTGACATGTTGGTATTGCAAATAAAATGTTATCAGGGGTCGATCCAGGTTTTAATTTTTGGGTCCCTTTTTTGTGAAAAACAAAATATTTTTGTGAAATTTTTATTTATTTTTGTTAAATGTAAAATATTTTTGTGAAAAAGTAAAATATTGTGTAAAATTTTCCGTTTTTACAATCACTTTATGTAATGTTTAATATCAAGTTAATAGAGTTTCGTTGAGCCAAATTAAGGCATTAATTAAAAATAATACTGAAAATATGAAAACATTTAATAAAAGGATCATTTTTATAAAACAAAATCTGGTGAAGGGACTCATTTTATAAATTTGAATTTTGTGAAGGGTCCCTTTTTATGGATTTGAATTTTGTGAAGGGTCCCTTTTTACTATGTGGAATTTTGTGAAGGGGCCGCAAAAGGGACCCAAATTTTGCCTGGATCAACCCCTGGTTATATAGAAATGAAAGCTTTGTTTTGAAAGGACTTGTGGACATAAATTGATAAAAACATTTTATCTACATTTATGAGTTTTTTTTTTTTCTTTTTTTTAACCTAGCATAGAAATGTTAAATAAGATACTTTAACTTAATTAGAAAAGGATATGATGACATTAACTTAACTTATACCTAACAAATTATCCTTTTAAAGTAGCACTTACTTTAAAATTTCAAATATATTTCGAGCGCACTCGCGCTCATCATCAGTGCTTTCTGGTGGTTTCATCTCTGTTTACATCGTTCTTCATCTCGGGATCTTCGGTTCGCTTCACTTCAGCAGTGGTGTTTCTTTTAATTGCTTGTTGCCAGATAGGAGGAATTATGCTATGTTCGCGATCGTTAATGGAAGAGTGGTTAGTAATTATCTCTATTGCTTCTCTTTTAAGGGCATAGTAGTGGTTATTATATGGAGCTATTTTACGGGTTTTAGCAGTATTAAAATTAATGGGGTTAGTTTTATGGGTTATGGAGAGGGCAGTATTGGATCTATTGTATTTAATGTCGGCGAAGTGCTCTTTTTCGCGATCGTTGATGTATCTTTTAGTCATTCCAATGTAGCATCCTTTGTCTTCATTTTCAAATTTAAAATCAATTTTGTAAATGCCTGAGGAGTTTTTAGGGTTAATTAAATCTTTCTCATTACGGAGTCTTTGAAATATGTTTTTATTTGGTTTTATAGGAATATTGATGTTGAGTTTTTTAGCTTCGTTTTTTATATTTAACGCGGCACCGTTACAATATGGGATAGAGGTTGTTTAATTAGGTTTTGAGTTTTGAGCATTGTTGATGGCATTTAGGGTTTTTTGACGTTTTTTATAAAGTTTATCGATGAGGTTTCCACTATAACCGGCTTTTTTCGCGATGGTTTTAATAAATTTAATTTCCTTTTAAAAGAAGAAATTAAATTTATTAAAACCATCACGAAAAAAGCCGGTTATAGTGGAAACCTCATCGATAAACTTTATAAAAAACGTCAAAAAACCCTAAATGCCATCAACAATGCTCAAAACTCAAAACCTAATTACACAACCTCTATCCCATATTGTAACGGTGCCGCGTTAAATATAAAAAACGAAGCTAAAAAACTCAACATCAATATTCCTATAAAACCAAATAAAAACATATTTCAAAGACTCCGTAATGAGAAAGATTTAATTAACCCTAAAAACTCCTCAGGCATTTACAAAATTGATTTTAAATTTGAAAATGAAGACAAAGGATGCTACATTGGAATGACTAAAAGATACATCAACGATCGCGAAAAAGAGCACTTCGCCGACATTAAATACAATAGATCCAATACTGCCCTCTCCATAACCCATAAAACTAACCCCATTAATTTTAATACTGCTAAAACCCGTAAAATAGCTCCATATAATAACCACTACTATGCCCTTAAAAGAGAAGCAATAGAGATAATTACTAACCACTCTTCCATTAACGATCGCGAACATAGCATAATTCCTCCTATCTGGCAACAAGCAATTAAAAGAAACACCACTGCTGAAGTGAAGCAAACCGAAGATCCCGAGATGAAGAACGATGTAAACAGAGATGAAACCACCAGAAAGCACTGATGATGAGCGCGAGTGCGCTCGAAATATATTTGAAATTTTAAAGTAAGTGCTACTTTAAAAGGTTAATTTGTTAGGTATAAGTTAAGTTAATGTTAAATAAGATATTTCCAAGTTAAGTAAAAATAATAACAGGAGACTTGGCGTTGGTATATTAAAATCCGAATAAACTACTACGTCAGAAACGGATAGATATTTTTCAAAAACAGATATTTCTCTTTGGCGTTTCTGACGTAGTAGTTTATTCGGGTTTTAAGTACAAAATAGCAAAGAAACAACTTAAATTATTTTTAAGATTATAATCGTCTATGTATTAATCAATCAATCATATCGTTTGTGAAAAACTTTAATATTGAAAATAGTCTCTTTCGAAGGGGGATAGGGGTGTTGGGGAGGGGATAAAGTTATTCTTCATTTTTAATTGTCAACATTATGTACTGAAGATAACTCAACATTGCACACAAAATCTTTTTTTGGCTAAACAGCCATGCCTATTTCTTTTGTTTTTAAGGACTTAGATGTAGTGTTAAATAAATTTTTTTTCCTCTTAATATCCAGTATGATAATGTTATAATAGTCCACCACAACAGATTTACTTTGTTACATCTACAAACTGTAAACTAATGTAATTAGCATTTTCTTAATGATTTTTTTTTTTTTTTTTTTTTTTTATCGTGATTAAAATAAAATTATGCTTTTCATTAATCAAATTATTAATTTTTAATAAAATATTTCTATTGCTAAAATTGTAATTTAAAGTTAAAATTGCAATTTATTGTTTTAACGGAATAATTTTATGCACTGAACATGTACAGTTCAGTGGATTTTATTTTGTCCAGTTTCATGTGGTTTTTTCCAGTTTTGTCCAGGTTTTTTCCACTTTTGTCCAGCGTCCCGGACTTTTGACGAAAAAGTGGACGAAATGACAACCCTGGCTATATGAATTAACAAATTTTATTTTGTTTATTTGCAAAGGAAATGCTTTTCATAGTGAAACAGTAGTTTCGTGCAATTTAAAAATATCAATAATTATCTTTTAATGATTTTTAATACTTTTACTCATAAACTGAAAGTGACAGATCTTATACTATTAATTCTATTTTAGGATATTGCATTCTGATTTGATTTCTAAGATAAATTACTACATTCTGCTCATCCATCTAAAAAAGATTAAATATCTTTCTCTTGCATTTAATTAAGATTATTCCATATTTTTTTAAATGAAGGGGGGGGGAGAGAAAAGCTATTATAAGTATGCTAGGACAAAATATAAAAAATAACAGCAAGTACTATATAAATTTAAACAAGCTGTTTTTTTAAATAAGCACCTACTTTCAAAAGTTAGATCCTAAACTAATTTGAGAATTTTAATACTGTATTTCTTAAAAATAATGTGCCTTCTATTTATTGTGAGATAATTATATAGAGTAAAAAAAAAAAAAAAAAAAAAGTTATGCTTAATTACACAATTGTAACAATAGATTTAATTAAGCTATAATTGACTGTGGCAACTGCTTTTATGAAACTCTTTTTCCAGAATTATGAGTTTGAATTGAGTGAAATCAAATTGCTGAAATAATTTAATTTTTTCCTATATAAAAATACAGTAGAGAGTCAAAAATCTGCACAGCTCGGGACCAGAGGTTGTGCGGATTTTAGGATTTTGCAGATTTCGGGGCCCATAAAAAATGATTTTCACTTTGAATAATAAAAACAGAATATTATTCAAACTAAACACATACTAGTGAATAATAACACTGAATATTAAATTACTAACTAGGTACATAAGAATAATAATGAACATTAACAAAAATATATAATGAAAACAATAAATAAATATGAAAAAGAAATTGTCAAATTTAGATAAAATCTGTTCACATGTAGCTTTTAAACTAAACTTGAACCTGCATGATTTATTTATTTATTGTAAATACTAGTAACACAAATTTATTTTTCCACGAATTTTATTGAGTTCTTCCTTACAAATTATGCCTTCATCAGAAAACATTTTAAAAAATTAGTTTGTTATTATTTACCTGATTGATATCATCATATCACAATAATCATTGTTTTCTTTTAATGAATTTAATATACTGTCAATTATTTCATTAGCAGCAACTTGGCTCTTGCAGTCTTTCATATTATTATTATATTGTTTTTCTTTTTTCTAATCATAAAATGCAATACATAAAATCTGTATTCAAGATCTTTTTCAAAAATTCTGATTTGCAGTTTTGTAATTTATTCATAGTGAATTTCATTGTTTGTATCTGACAAGCTGTGCGGATTTCGGACTTTGGCGGATTTCTGGCTCTCTACTGTATATACAATGATTCATAACTCTATGTACAATTTTTTTTACTTCCCCCCCCCCTTGTTTTTTTCATTAGAAAGTCGAGAAAATGGTTGGTGATATAGTGGCACAACTTTTGAGTCTTCTCGTCTCTCTGTTAGTCAATGAGTTAACAGCCATTTGGAGCCCGGGGCTTCCTGCTTTAATTCCGTTACTGTTTGAGGATGTATTGCTTAGGTTATTTATGTCTATCTATTTATATATTGACACCCCGCTCTGAGAAAATAATAATAAAATCAAGAAATAAAATAAACTGCATTGTATAAAGGAAAGAAAGGAAAGCCAAACTGCTATAAATGTGCCAAAGATTGATAGTCTACTTCAAGCTATCTGAGTGCATTTGGTACAAGCTCTGTCAATTCTCTTGAATGAGGAATTGAAGCATCTGTCTATTGAGATGCGCCATCTTCTTTGATTATTAGTCTATTGTTTATTCTCTTGGGTATAATGATGCTGTACAATAAAATGGTTGCCAAATCCAGAGGATAAAAGCTAAAAGCTGTGTCTTCATTTTTTTCAGTCAGTTGACTTTAATGCATAAGAATCTAAAAGCATTTTCCAATGTCATACTTACTCATATTTTATTGAATTATTTTTACATTTGTTATTTCTTTAAACTTTGCTATATTTAATGAAAATAATTTCACTTCATTAAAAATGTCTTTTTTACAGTGCTATTGGATTGGCGTTAGGAAAGAAGTTATCAACTCAAGAAGAACTTGTTGCAGTAAGTTCGGAGATCTTTACTTTCTTCAGTCCCAATTTTCTTTTCATAAAGGAAAAAATATTATAATCTTATACATACATTGTATAAAATTGTGATATTTTTACATATTATCTGTTTATTTATACATTCAATTTATTATTCATAAAAATTCAATGATTTTAAAAGATCCCTTTACAAAAGTTGAAAAAAAAAAATGAATAAATAAAAACTTTCATGAAAATTAACCTGTGTAAAAGAGTTTCTTCCAAAAATTTAGATTGAGAAATTTGTATTATTTTGACAGTCAACTTTTAGCAACCAGACACCAAAAGTATAAGAACTTGAAAATTTATGGCTAAATAATCATGCATTTAAAGATCCGTTAAAAAAATAAAAAATAGAATAATAAAATAAAAACTTAAATTTTGTCATCTAACTGCAAAATTGCATATTTTTGCAGTTTTTGGTGAAAAAGAAAAATAAAGAAGAAAGAAAAGAGAGAGAAAGAAATCAATTTTTCAGCAATTAATTTCAATTCAACATAAAAATTATCAATCAACAGTTAAATGATTCTCATTTTGGCAACTAATAGCTGGCAATATCTCAGGATATCACAATAGTAATCATATCTTCATTAAGTATATGTATTAAATAAATAAAAATAAAAATCAGCACAAGTTTACCAAATCACACATCATAAAATAGAAAAAAAGAAAGAAAATAAATTATAGTGCTTGGGAAAATATGAATGTGCAAAAATAATTGATTTGCTCCCAAGAAAAATAAAATACATTCTAGTGATTCACTTATAAAAATCATATGTTAAAGATATAAATCATTTGAAATATCTAGAAATATTTATTTCGAGTCGATTGATTAAAATAAGAAATAATAAAAAAAATATATATATATTTTTTTTTTAAACATATTTCAGTTTAATGCCACAGGTGCATTTTATACTACAATGAATGCTTTTACCTATTCTTGGACAAAAATTCTCCAAGCATATCAAAATATCCGATACAGTTTACTTTCTGTAATACTTATTATTATTATTAATTTCATATATTATTATTGATTCTTTTAAGCAATGACCTTTTATATTAAAAAAAAATTCTATATATTAAAAAAAAAGTATCTGTCACTGGCGTCAATTTTTTTTTTTTTTTTTTTTTTTTTTGTCTGCGACAGCTTTTCCTCGCCGAGGACAAAGCATCATGAGAGGTATCAATGTGTTCCAAATGCTTCAAACAAAGCATTTCAGGTAGTTAAAAATCTGTATCATCTTAATTAACGAAGTTATAAAAACATCGGATTTATAAAGGTACTCTATTTGCCACCGTAGAAAAAGTTTCTCTTTTGACGTTGTTTTTCTGTCATGACATCATTTTCCACAAGAAAATTAGAG
Source organism: Salticus scenicus (assembly GCA_963930645.1). Lineage (NCBI taxonomy): Eukaryota > Metazoa > Arthropoda > Arachnida > Araneae > Salticidae > Salticus > Salticus scenicus. Next base: position 186,110,283 of record OZ005648.1, on the reverse strand, counting down.
TGTGATCCATGGTGTAAAAAATAATAAAATCAATGTCAATGTTACTATTAAGAAAAGTATTTCTATTACTAGAAATTTCTTATGTTGTTTATCAATTTTTTTAAATATTCTTTCTCGTGAATAATGATTGTGATATCCCATCATTATCCATTGTAGGTCAGCGTAAGTTTTTAAAAATGTTACTGAATTTAGGTTTGGAAATTTGATTACCAAAATAGCATTTTTTATGAATCAGATTATTTATTCTTTTAAAATTATCATCCTTGTGAGAACCATTTTTTTTTTTTTTTGTCTTTAAAGTGTATTTATCTTTTTTTATTAAACTTTTTTAAAACTTTAAAAAAAAAAAAAAAAAAAGACATTTAATATTAGTATTCTGTTCTATTTTTCTTATTTTATTTAACGAAAGATAGGCCTATTTTCGGAAAAGAAGGTGAATGTATTAGAAATTTTTTTCAGCCAGTTGTTTAGAGAGGGAAATGAAAAACATTACAACTTATAAGAAGTGCTCAAAATTTTTCCCATTAGCTACGATACAATCTTGTGTCTTTTTGCATGTGTACAAGTTGACCAGAGCTTATCGACCTCTAGCGGATTACAGTCGAGTTTTCGACCCCCAGTTGCTATATAATTCTTACTCCTCATGACCTTTTGGAATTTTTAAAAAAAAATGTGGATTGGGAAATCTGGTTTATATAATCGTACTTTCTTGGCAACTGCAGAACATTTAAATGGTTTAAATGTACGGAAAGCATATATATATATTTATACATACTGATGATCCTTGTTATTTTTTCATGCAAAGTAAGGAAAGTATATTTTCAAATATTTGTTTTATTAATATTAAAAATAGGCTTCATTTTTTTATGTACATTTCAAAAGAGGCGTATTTTGAAAAACACATTTTCGCTTTTGTTTACATTTGGAATCCATGGCAACCACTTCCGAAAATTATATTTTGCCGTAATTACCAAAAGAAAATTGCCAAATAGAGTTGTGGACCAACCTTCAAGTTGTTCCAAATAGAGTCAAAATCAAACTCATTTATAAATCTTGTAATTTTGCACTGATAATTTTTTAACATTACAGAATTGGACATTTCTGGAACACATTTCATATTTCTAATTAAGGCAAGAAAACAATTCATCACCTAAAAAGTACAGGCATTAGAAAAAAGTATAGGTATTAGGAAAAAGTATAGACTTTAAATTATAAGTACTAGATTTATTTTTATTTTCTTTCTTATTTTTCTCAAAAACAAACAAACAAACAAAAAAATAAAAGCAATTACACCAAAAAATTCATCGCAAAATAATGACAAAAATTTAAAAGTTGCCAAGGGATTCATATACGAGTACTAACGTTGTAAAATAAAATGGTTTAAATATTATAAATTTCTTTCAATTCTAAAAAAAAAAAAAAAAGCATAATTTTAAGCACAATATTTCATTTAAAAAGAAAAAAAAAATGTGGTATTAAATATTATGCATTTTAATTTGACATTATATATGGGAATTTCTATAACATTTTTCTGCGCTTTTGTTTTGCGTTGTACACTATTAATTTTCCCATTCAGCGAAAAGCCTTGCAGGGGTTAATAAGTGAAGTGAACCGGAGGTTGGTGAGCAGGGGGCAGAGCCCCCTAGTAAATAAAAAAAAAATCCTAAATTACCCATTAATTTAAATGATAAATTGAGGATTATGAAATAAATAAAATTAGATATTATCAATCACATAAAAATAATTAAAAAATATATATATTTAGAAAGAAATAATGTATAAATAGAAATAGCCTGTATATGAAAAATAAACAGTAACTGTTATCGGTTTTAATGTTATCTCAATTTGTGATTATTATATAATACAGAAATCTGCTTATGCTGTTAATTTAATGGTCTCTTGACAATGTCGGCAGGTATGCTTTAGCTGGGCACAAGTGATAAATTGCCCTTACATTAGTATTAATGTTGACAATAAATGAAACTGGAAATTTTTAGCCCTTCAAATGAAATAATGAAAACCAAAAGTGATTTTATTTAGCACTCATTTATTTCATTAATTTGATTAAAAAATTGCTTTTAAATACATTGAGTTATTGGTTTTATGAAAATGACTAAAAAAAAAAAAGTTGGTGTCTTGCATTGTTGCCAATACAAAAGAATGTAATATTTATGAAATTTGTGATGGGCTAAGAGAAAAATATATATTTGATTATATAAGATTTTAATTTAAGAAAAAATTAAATTTTACAGTTACATTTTATTAACTTTTTTATATATATATATATTTTAGGAGGATCCCTTTAAATTAAAAACAGGAGGCTTTATCGATATGAAAGTATTAAAGGGCAAAGGAAAGTATGTTCTTGACTTTATCTTTCTGTCTTAGATATATTTAATTTTCTATTTTATTTATTTATTTATTTTTTAATTTGTAATTTGTTTTATGAAATAAAATTAATTACTAATGTTTTTATAATTAATCCAATTTAATATTTTTAATTTATTAGGCAAACAAATAACAAATATAGGGATTTAAGTTATTGAATGTTAAGTTTTCAAAGCTCAAGAAAATCTGGTCAGTAGCCAATAGGTTGATATACCTCATAATATTTATAATTTATTCTAGAGTATTATTAGTACCCGCCTTTTTTTACACCACTGTTTTTTAATAATGATTTTTTTTCTTATTTCATTGTAATTATATGATGGAGAAAAATTCTCTGCAAATAAAGTAGTGTGAAAAAAAGGCAGGTACTAATAGTGCTCCAGAATAAATTATAAATGTTACCAGGTATGGTTTTGGCTTTTAAAACTGATAGACTGGAGGTGCCACTTTCAAACCCAGGTCAGATCCATTTCTTTAAATGTTCACAGTTTTTTGTGGTTTTCTTTGAAACTTTTATTATATAATACAGGCTAGGACCCTTTGGGTAGACCCCATGTAAGGCATTTCTTTCATGGCTATGACACTCGTGAAATCAATCCGCCTTAAGAGGCCTCTCCACTTATCATCCCCAGAAGCCAGAGCCAATGTTATGAATTTCGGCCCATTATAAGTTATTAACTAATATATATTTTGGAACTCTGCTTTCACATTCAAAAATTCACAACTATTAAACAATTTATCGCTTTCAAAAATTACTTTTTAAAATTTTTAATATTTTATTTTGAGGTTGTAAAATGCGAATTTTCACAATGTGAAATTTTTAATTTTTGAGCTTAAAAATGATATCTTAAAAATAAAAAGAAAATCGATTTTTAGAAAGTGATAAATTGCTTAATAGTTGTGAATTTTCAAAAAGTTAAAACGGAATTTAAAAATATGTATTAGTTAAGGAATTATAATGGGATAAAATTTCCCACAGAGTAACATTGGCTTCGGCTTCCGGAGACAATAGGTAGAGAGTCCCCTTAGCCCTAACACCAAAGTTGAAAAATGTTTGTCATTTAGAGAGGATCCTTGAGTGATCCTTATTAATCATAAAATCTATACAGAATCTAAAACTTACGATCAAATTTAAATACATAATTATTAAAAAAATTTTTGAAGAAAGGAAAAATGGTTAAAAATGAAATATTTTAAAATGTATGGCTATTATGAAAATTCTTAAAATTTAGGGGGGGGGTTTCTTAGAATCAAGTGTGCCAATATCGAATATCAATTTTCTGATGATAAAAACCAGATTTTAGAAATTGTATTAGGTAATGAATAATCCCAGTTTTTAAGAAGCTATTAACCTGAATACAAAATTATGTTAATGCTTTAAAATAACATGTAATGTTTTAATAATTACGCTTGCCAAATACTGTTTAAATTGGTTATAATAATTCTTTTCGTTTTTAGCTTAAATTTCTTTGGTTATTTTGTGTATTTTCTAACAAGATATCTTCAAGATGTCTTTAGGATGAAAAGACATCCCAAAAACATCCTGAAGATGTACTGTGGATAAGTGTGCTGTTAGAGTAATTACTTTCTGATCAGCACTTGATTTTAAAACTTGCTTGCTTGTATTTTTTTTTCCCTGTATTTAAAAAACATATTGATTCTTAATTTTATTTAACAATAATTAAAATAAATGAATTTAAAAGTATCTCAATTATGCTAAAAAGTATCAAGTAAAAGTAATAATACTTTTACCTATTTATTATATGTAAACATTTGTCTACATGATTTTTTTCTTTTTTGATATATAGATATTTATCTCTTTATGTTTTTAGACTCGGTGGAGATGAACTTGATGCAGTAAATTTAGGCAGTGTCTTTTCAGCTGAGACAAATCGCAGGGATGAAGATGCTGATATGTAAGTGTGCATTAACGGCAAATAATTACTCAATACATTTAAGCAAAATATAAAGGAGAATGTACATATCTTATTTACCCAGACCAATTATTAAAAGATAGATCATTAAATTAAGAAGCATCAACAGTGATAATGTATAAAATACAGATCTGCTATGAATTTTGTGGAATTTTGGCAAACAGTCAAAAAAAAAAAAAAAAACAATGAGACTGATTTTATAGGGTTAAAAAAAATGGGAGTGAATTATTTATTTTGCATATTTCTGATCTATTCCTATTCTCATCAGTGTTATTTAACAAGTTTTAAAGAGTTAAATTAAATCAGATTTATTCATAAGTCTTCGTACAACGACAATTTTGCTTTAAAATATCTTTCTGAAATTCGTTAGACATATCTTTTAATAAACTGAGCTCTGTGTTCATGCACTTTTAAATCTGATTACAGCCTTATTACCTAACTTGCCTGTTTCTGCCAATAAACTGAATGTTTACCTATCTACACAATATGTGGTAGGATAGTAACATCATGATGATTACTTTTTTTGATTAGTTACACTTTAGAACTATATATGTTGTTATGTTGTCAACAATTATATTAACTAAACTGGAAAAAAAAAAAAAAAAAAAAAAAGTAATAATTTGTTTACCAATAAATAAATTTGTATAAAAAAATTATTTGGTTGTATTTAAAATAACAATTTATTCTATAAATTTTATCAAACATATTTTATATGTTTATTTTGGTAATTTTACAACATGAAAATAATATATCCTTAAATTTTCTCCAACTTCCAAAATTTTTGATCACTTCATACCATTAATATTTTGAACTTTTTTTTTTTTTTTTTTTTTGCATTCTTTACAAATGTTTTTATTTTTTTTTTCATGAGATTATATAAATTATGTTGTTCAACAAATTACTCAAGAGGGAAACAATGCATGTAAAATTATGTATAGTAAATTCAATATTAAGCCTGAAAACTGTTACAAGAGCTTTGCTATATATGTTATTCACTATAGTGTAGATTACATTTTATTAATTTTTATGCCTTATGATGAAGAAAGGTGTCATCTAATGTGAGTTTCTTTGTAGGATGAAATATATCGAGGAAGAATTAAGTAAGAGAAAGGGAACAATGGGTATTCCGCCATTGAAGAAAGAAGCATTGTAAGTAATTTTTGCTATTATTTTTTATTAAGTTAAAATCCAAATAATCATGTACAATTTTATTGTTTAATTTGAATTTAAAGATAAAGATGCAGATTAATTAATTCTATAAAAACGTATTGTTTAATAAAGAAATTACATTGTAGATCTTTATTTTTAGGGCACAAGCAGATAGCAATAGTGCCTATGAAAGTGAGGAAAGTGTTGGAAGTGAAGGGTATAAAGCTATTTTACATTATTTCCAATATATATATAAAGAAAATTTTATATAATAGTGACTTTAGTTTATTGTTTATAATTTATCTTATAAAAAATTATTGTAAATGACAAACCAAATAAAATTTAATCATGAAACCCTAACTTAATTTAAAAAAAAAAAAAGCCTGAAATGTAAGTTTATAAAGGATGTGTTTAAGGATATCTTTCAAAGAGAAAGTCACTTAAATTTGTGTTGCATTCTAAAGGAACTAAAAATAAATAACCAAGCTTCAGAACTGAGGAATTTTCTTTTTTAATAAATTTTGAATTATAATTATCAACTGTAATTGCCCTTGCATGATGACTTCTTCCTGAGTGATGATGTATCCTAAAAATTGGCTCAAGATGTTGATTTTTATATAATTTTATAAAAAAAAAAAATGTCTTTGTAGAAAAAACAGGAACAAAAAGAAAAATAGTATGTTGTGGCCGCCACCACATGACTTTCTTCCATATTTTCCTAAAAGATTCACTAAGTGAAAATAAATTATTTAAAATATTATTTATTAAAATTATCTTCCCTGATAAATGCAGATGATTTTCCTATCAGAGAAATGTAATATTAAATATCCAAAGAAAGTCAATTTTATTCTCTATATGATTTCTTTAAAAAAAGTTTTTTTTTTTTTTTTTTTAATTGATAACTTTGTTTTAAATGCAGGGTTAGTACTTGTCCTGATTTTCCTGGAATTCCTCAAAATTTGAAAAACATCCTGAAATGACCTTAAATATGATAAGTTGTCCTAAAATTCCTGAAATCTTTAGCCATTATGCTATATATTGGGTGAGTGTGAAAGTTTTACTCATTTTTGGATATGCAAATTTGCAATGGAATTGACGTCACACATGATATTGTAAGGACACAAATCGTCAACCAATCACACGTGTGGATGCCTCTCATATAAATGCATTGTGTCTCACAAAGTTAATCATCTAAAAAAAAATAGCAGATGGTGTAACATGGAAAGTGAGAAGGAGCGTATAAGACATTGTTTGTTTGTTTTACCAATTCGATAAAAAGAGTACGGCAGCCACAGCATGTCGCAATGTTTCTCAAGTTTATGGGGAGGATGCAATAGATGAAAGCACATGTCATCGATGGTTTCGTAAATTTAGGGAAGTAAACAGAAGCTGCCAAGATCAGGCTAGGAGTGGACGGCCATCACACGTTGAAGATGATGATATTGACCAAGCCATAAAGAACAACCCGAACCCAACTGTGCAAAAATTAGCGGAGACCTTCAACATACACCAGACAGCGGTCGAGAGACGGCTGGTTAAATTGGGTTTTACGAGAAAGTTGGATCATTGCGTTCCACATAACTTGACAGCTGAGCTAATCAACGGGATGACTAATTCGCTACCTGTGTTTCTTTGCTTTCCCGGTACAAAAATGACCTATTCTTGACACAAATTGTGACAAGAGATGAGAAGTGGGTTATGTACCGTAACGTAAAGTGTCGTAGGACTGTGCGTCGCTTGAGTTCAAGATTCCATTTAATTCAATTGACTTCAGGACTCCATTTAGCAGTTTTTCCGAAAATCGTCAAAATGACATCATTCCGAATTGTGTCTGCAATTATAAATTTCCACCAGCAGGTATGAAAGAGAACTTTTCAGAAATCTAACCAAACAACAAAACATATTGGGAAAAAGAATTTGATCAGAAACAATGCATAGAAAACAATGAAAAAAGTTTAAAAAAATTTTTTTACTAAATAATTACAAAATTATAACCAATCACAAATTAAAAAAAGTAAAACTTAGAACATATAATCGCTTAATACAAATGCACAAAATTCCCAATCACAGTAATCAGTAATACCATAACGTAATCAGTAATACTGTAACGTCTGTATGCTTCACATACATGAAAACAAGAAGAAAGAAAATCACTGGATACCCTTATCTTGAAATGCATGAATCTCAAAAATATACAAAATTTCATACTGTACCGAACATGCGTCTACATTAAAAAAAAAAAAAAATGGATACCCCTATATAGCTGTGTATGAATCTCAAAAATGCATGAAATTACATATTGCAGCAATCACTGACACATGTATGAACACTTCATGCACATAAAAAAAAAACAAAGGACAGCTTTAGAAAATTTAAAACTTTTTAAAGGCACCTGTTATAATGATCATTTAAAATGATCCCAAATCGATGGTTCAATCATTTGTTTAATAGTATTAACAAACTCTTTTGTAAGGTACCCATAATAAAAATTTGCTGTTCTGGGGGGGGGGGGGGGGGAAGCAATGCTCATCCATACACAAAATTTTTTACCAGTTGACTATCACTATTATAAACAACTTTTTATTTGATAAAGATTCATAAAAAATAATTCTCTTTATGCATATTTATACAAAATTTTGTCTTATACTGCCATGTTAAAAATTTAGGAAAAATAGAATGACAACGCCATCTGTTGGATGATTTTCACTAAAAGTTGATAGGTACTAATTTATATCAAGGTGCAACTACATACCAATTTGTATGAAATTCTGTGCAGTAGTTGCTGAGATACAGTTGCCTCAAATTTTTGTTACATGCACACACAGACAGACAGACATTTTCTAAATGGTATTCATTGAATTTTGAATTCAATTTCATAATTTTTTTTTCTAGGTTGTCTCTGAAACAATTGAGGATTATTTTGCCATGGCTTCCATTGGTTTCTCGTTTACAGCTATATTCATTCTTCCTAAAATATTGATTAATCGTGATCAATCTTTAAAATTCTACTGAAACCTGCTACAGTTTCCTGGCCTGCTACGTTATTGTTTAGCATTTCTTCAAATATGTTTACAGACTAATTTTATTATACTTTTCTTGATTTATTTAAATAAAACTGATATATTTATAATAATTATTTTTAATATAACGTAGCAATAATAAAACATTCATACGTTAGAAATCGAATGTTTTATGTAGATTTTTTACTTTCAGTTTACATTTCTAAACATTGTTTTATGTGGTGGTTTATACGTAAAATTTAATGACTTTTCTGCTATTTATACCTTAATTAATTAAACAGACATGTTTTATAACAATGTTGTAATTTAAAGAGCTATTTTTAAATATTTTTGGAGAAGATGGATGTGGATGTTTTTATGTTATAAAGTGTTAAATGTTTCAGAAAAAAAGTTAATTATTTTTCTTTACTGTTGATTCTAGTTACTAAAATGTTAGCCATTCAGGTTTAAAATGTGTTTGAATAAAAATAATTATCTTTTTCTTCTTTTTTTATTAAAAAAAAAAACAAACTAGCATTTCTTTTGTTTTTGCTAATCATTTCTTTTTCTAAAACACAGGAAAAAAGGAAAGGAAAAAGAAAAAACTAAATTCTTTATGTATTTTAGCACACATAATTAATCTTTTAATTATTTAGTTTTATCTATTGTATTAGTTAAGTTGAATTTATAATCACAATGTTTTTAAAAAATATATATTATAATGCTAAATTTCATAATACATGTGTATATATCCCCTCTCCTTAACCTTAACCACTTCACTGGCCTCTGTAGTATGTGGAAGGCTACGTTTCTCCCGAGGTATCTCGGGATGGCCGGTGAAGTGGTTAAATTAGTTTTTGAAGCACTGTTATATAAAGCTATTTATAAATAATTATATTGGGTAAATTGTTCCTAATTATTGCCTATTTTTTTACATCTGTCCCTTTTTTTTTTTTTTTTTAATGTTAATTTTATTATGGTAAATAGAAACACAATATGTGATACTAGCTTGCATATACTTTTTGCTATTTTTGATGTTTGCTTACAACATAATTTTGAAATCTGTGGTGCTTGCTTACAAAATTTTTACTTATCAATTAATAGTCTGTTTATTACTCTCATAATACTTCATATATATTCTATATTTCCTACTGAAAAAGAATGTGATAGTACAGTTATTAAAAAGAATCTTCTTTTTCTTAAGTTTAGACCACTCAAAGCTGATGATGTTTTGTTTGAAGTTCCTGAACATTTACGCAAATCAACTACTAAGAAATCTGAAGAAATGTTATCAAATCAAATGTTGTCTGGTATACCTGAAGTAGATCTTGGAATAGAGTGAGTAATCTAAACTTACTGACCTTTAAAAAATATTGCTAAATAAATAATAATAAAAAAACTGTTTGGAATGGATGTTTCATGATTTACAAACTAATTCTTACACAGTTTCTAATAAACCATTGTTCTATAAATATTGTCACATTATCACTCATTCTGCACACACTTTACTGTACTGCAGATGTTGGTGGATGATGGTGTTAACCATTCCTTTACTCATGTTGAGTTTGTCAATGATGTCATGGGTCCAAACTCTTTGATTAGCTCTGATTATTTCATCAACAATGGCAATAGAGTCATTGCTCCAGATGAATATTTCCTAATAAATTGAAATCAGAGAAAATGACAAATTTAATAATTTCTTTAATTAAATTAATATGATAAAAAATTCCCATGTAAATAAATGGCATTTACATAATCAAAATCTGCATACTGAAAAAAAAAAGATATATTTGGTTACTTTATCTGAAATGTTGATTAGAATCAAAACCTGAAAAGAGAGTGTGAAAGGTGAAAAAAGTACCATTTGACAGTATTTTAAGTGGTTTATCCAGCTTAAATTTCAGTCACAAAAATTTTAAATTTTGTAAAAAAATATACCAAATTCTCCAATATATTGCACTCTGGCAAAAAAAAAAAAAAAATTACCCAACTGAAAAATGCAGTATTTGAGAAAAATCAGATATTGATAAAGCATTGGCTAGTCTAGAATAAAAAAAGACTCAATTGCCTTTTAAGTGGATAAACTGCGAGGTGAGATGTGATGCTTTTCGTTCATGTATATACATTTTTGAGTAATGTAAACTCAAAATTGTTGTTTTTTGACTTGTGCCACTTTTCTTGCCATGGTGGGACATGTGTATTCCTCCACCATATGCAAAAATCGGTGAAGTAATCACATAATCTAAGTTCATTTTCTTCATTTAGGATATGAGCAGTTTAATTTAACAGCTTAAAAATATATACTGGGCTTTAAAAAAATACTAAAACTTATTTTATGTTACTAGATTACTATAATAATACTTTTCTTTGTAAATGCAAATTTTGCTTATTTTACAAGTTGGAATTACTACAATAGTTAACCTGGTCAAACATTTTTAGGTAAATTTTGGTTCACTGCAGATTGGTATAGAAAATTTTACTATTGGGCATGTCATGTACTTGTAATGTAACTGTTGTTATATCTTAAGTTTCTATTTTTATATTGCTGGCTGGTAAGACTTTAAGTGAATTATTCCCCTTCCCTGTATATATCTTATGTTTAGCCCTATCGCTATGACCTGGGCTCCAAGTGGACTCAAGACACTTTCTATCTGGCTGAAAATAATAATACATATCGTATTTTGCGATGTCATAACGTATGATATCTCACTTCAAGATGTGTTACTCAAGAGTAAAAATGCAATTGCACAAATATCAGGAATGGTTTAAATTTTTTTATCTGAAGCATAAATCTCCCATTTCTAGGACATAGTGATAGGGTTAATGTTATTTTACATACAAGTGATATACATATTATTCTTATTTTAGTTTCCAGAATGTTTCTTTTCTTTTGGTTTAAATAGGAGTTTATGTCATCATTAATACAAGGACTTGCTTTTGGAGGAGAAAAAAAAAATAGTAAACCTAGTCAAAAAATTTATAGATCACAGATAAATTTCAGTTTATTGCAAATTTCCTGTTAGGCACATCTAGTACATGCTATGTAACTGTTGTTCTATCCGAAGTTTTCATTTTTATATTGCTGTAATTTATTTATTTTTTTCCCTTCCAAAAGCAAGTCCTTGTGTTAATGATGATGTAATAAACTCCTATTTAGACCCCCCCCCCAAAAAAAAAAAAAAAAGAAAAAAGGAACCAGAACTTTTGAAAAAACTGCATTTTCTAAGTTTTAGCAGCATCTGTGATGCATTTAATCTAGAATTTTCATAGAGTTATTCCATATGGTATATTGTTTAGATTCTGTAAGATCTAACAAGCACTTGTAATTCTGGTATTGCTATAGGTTTTGTTATAAAGATCCTTTTCCTTACATATGATGCAAGAAATATTTTTTAAACTCAGTATACTAGATCGATAAATGTTTTTATTAATATACATTTGAATAAATGTTTGGGCATAAATTTTTAGAGTAATATACCTGGCAAGTCATGCTAAAAATTTTGAGATTTTTCAATTTTTGGTAAATAGTACACAGAACAGCAAGCACCTGCTGGAGGTCTAGATGTATTTATTGTATACAGTATTAAGAGGTTACTAGGAAGGAAGTATTTTTAATCTATTATATCATTTTTAACTGAAATGTTGTCCGATATTGGGGGAGGCAAAATGGTGCTCCTTCTGCCAAACACAATACTTTGACAGAATTATCTTTACATCTTATGTTTCATGGCTGTAACATCTCTGATAGAACTCCAATTGATTTCTGGCAGCGAGAGTACATGAAATTGTATGTGTGTTCAATCTGCCAACTATATCAGATGTAGATGTCATCATTCCTGAAGTTCAGTTAATAATTCCTCTTGTCATGGTACATGCTTTAATGTTATCCACTATTTACTGTGGGCAAAATGTCATTGTGTATGAAAAGGAACACATGGAAAATTTCTGAAATGCCATAAATAAAGCGTTTTGTTTTTCTACCACTTCCTCTATCTTTAAAAGATTATTTTAAATTTATTTTTAGTCTCTGTTTAGCAACTGCAATTTCTTTGTTACAAGTACTGTTCGAAATTTATTTCTCATATTTTGATTTTAAAGATCATATCTCTCCCCTCACCCCCTGCCAAAAAAAAAAATAATAATAATTTAAAATTTGATTCTTTAAATATAACTATGGGAGCTAATTAATTATTTTTCGTGTATTTTTATTACTTGACTTAATATACCTGTATCGAATTTCATTCTGTTTCCATGTATGGTATAGTTGCTAATGGTTCATATATTAACCCTATCACTATGTCCTAGAAATGGAACATTTCTGCTTTAGATGAAAACATTTAAACCACCCCTGATATTTGTACAATTGCATTTTTACTCTCAAGTAACACTTCTTGAGGTGAGATGTCACTGGCTAAGAGCTCTCAAAATACGATAGGTATTATTATTTTCAGCAAGTTAAAAAGTGTCTGGGGTCCTCCAGGACCCCAGGCAATAGTGATAGGGGTTTACTAAATTTTGTCATAACCACCTTGTCAGTAAAGTAGATCTAGATCTAAAGCAGTTTAAGAAATAGTTTTACTATATTTATTTTCTGATGAATATATCTTAGTGTTAAGATTATTGTTTGCTATCAAGTCTCTCTTTTTTTCTTTTTCTTTATTATTTAGTTTGATTTTCTTTCTTTCTTTCTTTTTTTTTTTTTTTTTTTCATTTCAGAGAACGAATTCGAAATATTGAAGCTACTGAAGATGCGAAATTAAAAGTATTGAGAGAGAGAATGATTAAAAAGGATAAAAGTATATCTTTTGTCCCAACAAATATGGCTGTTAATTTTGTACAACATAACAGATGTAAGTTTTTTTTTTTTTTTTTTTTTCTTTGCTTTTCCAGAATTAGATATTTAAAATTACGTATTGTAATATAATGCACCATAATATTGGTGTCACATGATGATAGATTTAAACTTTGTAAGCAAACAAAATTGTATAAATATGCAGCAATTGTTTTACATCAAAATAATTAAACTGACTGCACATTTTAAACACAATCCTTCACATCAGGTAAGATATCACTTTCATCATGTGATGAAAGGTTGTGCTTAACACATTTGCTGCTGATCTTACGTGACTGACATCGGAAACAACACCCACATCACACACTGGTGCAATAATGGCAGTAAATGTGTTAATTATTTTGACCTCAGAGAATTGTTGTGTATTTTTGTAAGTTATTGTGGTTGCTTACAAAGTTTATTCATCTTATTTAAAAATATATTACATACATTTATTTAAGATTTTCTGTAAATGTTATTTCAGACTTTAAAGATTTTATATAAATATATATATTGGTATTTATTTAAATTTGTTAGGGAAAATATATACATATGTATAGTCCTAAAAACTGTTTTTTTTTTTTTTTTGTGTGTGTGTGTGTGTGTGTGTGATTGCATATGACCCCTGACACTTTTCTGTGTTTCTTGGGGCTCTATGCTTAAAATTTAAAATTACTTTTCACTATTCAAACTTGTAGTAAAGCATGTTACAGTTTTTCCTGGAAATGCTGTAACGCTTAAAATTTTTTTAGGGTTACTTTTTTTCCATATGTGTACTGGGCTGTTAAAGCAAATTTTTCAATGACTTTGAACCAAGACTATTTGGAATTCCTTTTGAAATACACTATCTACCAACAAGTATTTGTACATTTTTGAATTTAGACGTTTTGTCAAATATTTAGAAAAGTCCTTTAGAAATCATCATGAAACTTTGGTAGTGTAAAGAACACATTATACTTCATATTTTTCAGCAAAAGTTGTGTCCTGAAAAGGAAAAGGGGACCAGTAAAAAATTAAACAAAAATCAAAATGTTTTCGATCACCCTGTAAAAAGTAATGCTTTGAATGTGTTTTGGCTGTGGTAGGATTTTTCTCATCATCTGTATAAAATTTTATGAGGCTACCACATATATTCATGGAGATATAATGGTTTCTTTAAAAAATTGCAAAAAAAAAAATTCTACTTTTTTAATTATAACACATAGGGTAGGGGTGCACAACTTTTTCGGCTGGAGGGCCACTATCGCTGTTCATTGGGATATGAAGGGCCACAGACGAGATAATAAAAAAAAAATTAACGCAGATATATTTGCCGTGTTTTATATATATATATATATAAGATGCACACACACACATATACACATGCATATATAAAGAGGTGCACTATCATTATCATGTGCCCGTGTGCAGAACTTGAGTTTGTATCATATGTAAAGGCTGATATAGGATACCAAAATAAGCAGTTTTGATGTAGGTACTATGTGGGTATGAAAATATCACTTTGAGTTATTAGACGGCACTGGCGAGATATGCGAGTGAAAATGCTTCTATGGTCATAATTGTCATTTTCCACAAGAATTTCCAACAAAGTGCATTGTGTCACCTTCCTGTTCTGATGTAGCATAAACAACATGGTCTGCAAAAGTTGCAGTGAGTTTGATGTGGATTTGGTTGCTATATTATTATAATAGCAACTAAGGGCATAGCCAAGGAAACATAGACCTTATATATATAGACTACACCACCAATAGGACTTCCCATTATAGTAAATGTCTTCAACATGAGGGTGTAATCTGAAACCTTTCATCCTTTGCGGTCAGCACCGTATGTCACGTGACATGGAGTTGAGGGAGATTCTTCCATAAGAAAGCACTTATTTTTGTAAGAATTCAAACAAAAAATTCTCCCCTTCAGAATGGTTTCTCACAAAACAATTTTTTTTATAATTAATCTATGATATTTTAGCTTTCCAACGATGCGTAAATCTAAAGACTTAAGTAAAAAGTATGTGTACAATACAGAAATTAAAAAAACTCTAAACTACTTTCTTTCCTATGGAAAAATCACATAATATTCATTCTCGTCTCTCTCTCCTGTCTACATCACGTGATAATTTTGCTGGGGAAGCTGCTTCATGTCGCAGACAGATAATGAGGAGGGATGCGTGGTCTATTATATAAGGTCTATGCAAGGAAAGGGAGGGGGGAGGGGTAATTGGAACACAGATATTCCTGAATTAAATAAAGTTTTATTTTTGATCTTTTAAACAAATTAGGAAATCCGTCTCAACCTCCTACATGCCTTCTGATGATGTTAGTGCTCTCTGTTTGTGGTTACGCCTCTATTAGAAACCAGCTAAACTATCATGATAGTAATCAGTCAGCAACTACATCTACCACTGAAAATCTGAGATATGTTTCATATTTTTGCAAATGTAACCCCATTACATGTGCAGCAACTGAAAATCTTGGTGGTCATTTTGAAGCACAAAACTGTCTATTCTCATCCAGTAAAAGTATTTGAATGTTTTGTCAGCTATGCCTGTGTTGAAATTGCTCCCTGTACATTCTTTTAGCCGCTGCTCCATTTCTATTTGCAACCTCATAAATCATAAACTGTGTTTATATCAGCTCTGTAAAATAATAAGCATTATTCGGTCTTTTCGTCTTTTTTATTTCACCAAACAGACATAAATTAGACTTTTGAAGCTTTTTGTTTTTTTTTAATGGTAATTAATTACTACTATAAATTTATGCTTCTTCACCATTAATTTTAACACATAATTATTATTGTTTTTCTTTTTAGACAGATTTTTAAAAAAATTGGGGGGGGGGGGGGGAGAAGGAGCTTTTACTTACTGATTGTTACATTTTTAAGTTTTTAATCTTATCAGATAGATAAAGATATAACCACTTACCAATAGATTTTACTATGATTCTCACAATAAAAAATTAAGGAACATACTGTGGAACATTATTGAGAAGCTGAATAGAAAACTTAGCTCTCAAACAGAAATATGTATAAAAATCAACATTTTCATCCCTCCCCCCCCCCCCCCCCCTCCAAAAAAATAAAATAAATAAATAAATAAAAGAAGTTTTTGTAAATGCCAGTTTTTTGAATGCAACAAATAAATACTTTTTCTTTGTCTCTTTTTTATTTATTTTTTTCCTCCAGCTGATGATTAATGCAATCTAAAATGCCAGTTCCTTGGCGGGCCGCAAATTGATGGCTACTGGGCCGCATGTGGCCCCCGGGCCGCAGGTTGTGCACCTCTAACATAGGGTATTAGGCCCAGTGCAAAGCCATTTTTAGGAAATATGGCATACTAAATTAGACACAGCATACAGCCATCAGAATGCAAAAATGTTAAATATATACACGAGCATTTTTACTAAATAATTTTTAACTATGCATGCACAAGCTTTATAAAAATTTCATTTGCATAGTTTAATAACCAAAGGTATTGAGCAACTTATATGAAAATCCCAAACAAATATGTAAATTCAAAACATTGCGAGAGATAGAAGAACAGAATTTAAATTTTTCTCAAAAAAAAAAAAAAAAAAAAGATGTTAGGAGGTTTTATCAACATTTATTTACAGTCAGTGAAAACACTGTATTATCATTGGGCATTGATTGAATCGAAATAAAAATGTGAGTAAAACCCCTTATAGTGTAGCTTTTATTTTGAGAGAACTGAAATTCTGTTCATTCTATCTCTCGTAACATTTTGGATTTCTGGAACGTGACTGAATTGTTACTCATAAATTTAATAACCAATGAAATAGTGTAGGAGAAGATTAAGCCCTCTAGCAGTTCGTGCCAGAATTACAGGGGTGAAACTTTTCAGGGGCTACCCCTGAATTCAGGGTTTTTGAAAATTTTGCTGTCTTTGAATTTCATGTAAAATTACTCTGTTTTTACATTAATTTTTTCATTTTCAATGTTTAATTTGTCTTATAATGTATTACAAAGTCTGCAAATGCCACTTAATGTAGGTAGACATGTAATATATCATTAATAAATGTCCCCTATCTGCATGTAAGGAACAGTTTTCAGGGTTTTTGCAAGCTAGGTAGTTTCACCCCTGGAATTAGGACTTTATAAGAGGCTGCACATAAAAATCGATACTTTTTTGTATATAGCTCATGCCACAGCAAACCCAAGTCAAATTCCACTCTGGGATTTGTATTAAGTGTCGATGTTATTTGCTATCATCCTAATATTCAGCATGCTTCACTGGCCTGACTGATTTGATATGACTCTGTATTTGTGAGACAGAACTTAATGGATACAATCTCGTAAGAATTACATTTGGTGATGAATTGTCGCAGAATTGCTGAGGACTTATATCCTCCCTAACTTCCTACAATTTTACATTTTGAAATATAAGTGTTTTATGTATATATTTTGTATGACAAAAATACATGTATGTCCTGTAAAACAGTGTTAATTTCTAAAAGTTTGTTGCTGAATATAGAAAAAAATTGTATTGATAGGGGACTAAAATAAATATTAATTCTGATATATTTTGCATTGTAGTAAATTATTACTTTCTTTTTTAAACTATATTTATTCTAATACTATTTATAAGCTGTCAATAATTTTTATTATAATTTAAATAAAATAGTTAATAGTCTATGTTTGAATTTGGCTGTAATTTTGAAATTTATTATTATTGTTAATCATCTGTTATATTTTTATCATTTATTCTTTTATATATATATATATATATATATATATATTTCCCACTTGAATTGCTTTGTGCCTATATATAATTTTAATTGTTACAGTTAATATTGATGAAGCAGAGCAGCTTAATGTCAAAAAAAGAAAAGAAAGTGTGCCAGTTAAAATAGCACCAATTCCAGTTCCTGCAGGTAAATTTTTCTTTCCTTTCTTATTTTTAAAATACAATGAATAACTTTATTTTAAGGCTCCTTCCTCCGGTCACCAAATCCCATGTAACTCAATGGAGAAATTTATTTATAGAATTACCAATTGCGTAATGTATATATTTTTTTTTTTTCGTTTTCACATTTGGAAAATTCACAGCCATTAAATAAGTTATTATTTTCCAAAAAATTTTTTTTTTAATTTTTAGTATTTCATTTTGCAGCCAAAAATGAGAAAAATATATTTAACTTTTTCTCATCTTTAAACTCAAAATTTTTAGAAAATAAGTACCAATTGACATTGATAAATTTTCAGAATGTGAATGAAGAATTTAAAAAACTATAGGTAATAATGTGTAATTTTATAAAAAAAAAAAAAAAAAAAATCCTCGGGTTTTGGTTTATGGTGACAATGGGGAGAGAGTCCCTTTAGATTAAAATAAAATGAATTAATATTTGTTTGCTTTTTAAAAAAAATCATAAAAATTATTATTATTATTTTTTTTTTTTTTTTTCTATTCTATACAATTTATTTTAGGTGCTAAACCAAGTAAGAACAAAGGAGAGGATGATGAAAAAGCGACTGATGATTTTCATTTTGAAAAGTTCAAAAAACAATTTAGAAGATTTTAGTTTTTTTTTTCCCCTTTTCCTCTTTACTGTATATAAGTACTCTGTATTATTTTAAATTAAATAATTAAAATGTTTATGTATTTGTCTTTATTTGTTATGTAAAACAATTTATTTAGTGATTTGCATCAAAAGTTACCAAGTAAAAAATGTATTACATAAAGTAGTAGATTATTATTGTACAGGGTAGCCACTAATCTTGAAAAGTCTTGTAAAGTCAAGGAATTTTCAAAAATTTTGTGGGAAATAAACAGCATAAGTCAGATAATTTGGAAAAGTTCTGTTAGCCACCCTATTGTATTTTTTTCCTACACGCTGAAAAACAGTGGCTCAGAATTCACCCTTCGAGCAGCTGATATGTATTTTTCAGTTCACTCAACACTTGTTTTCTCCCTAATACACTTTTTATTCAAAAGTGCATAATTATAAATCTTTATTTCATAAGTATGGAGATCATGTATAACCCAGGAGCAGAAAGTGCTTAAAACTGCGACGCATGTCACAGAACAATTGAGGTTTTTGCAGAACATTTTAATCTATCTCCCAACTGGATGATGTTGATACATCTAACATTCTAAAATTAATATAACCTAGATATGTTCAACTGATCTGTAAATCTGTTAGGACACTAGAAAATTGCTGGAAACAGTCGTTTCAATGTCCAGACAAAATTTATAAACATTTTGTAAGTGGTATATTCACATTAATATGACAATATTAATGCCAAAAGTCATTGACAAAATTGCAAATTCTGAGTGTATTCCTCAGTTTTAGATTATAAAATTTGGATATGTTTTATTATAAATATGTAATAAATATTTTACTAATAAATACTATTTTTATGCTTATTTTGTATTTTACTGTGGTCTGACAAATTTGGACAAAATGCCTGCAGAACATTTGCAAATTTTGATGTCCTGTTGCAGAACATCTGATATAATCCTGCTCCTGGGATGTATAATAACTAGGCATGAAGTGTATCCTTAAATGCATATTCATATTTTTAATTTCAAGCTGAAATAGCTTTTGTTTTAGTACATTGTAAAGAGCATGCAGTGAAAACAACATTACAGTTTTGCCCTTTTACAAGATACTCCGTGGGTTAATAATGCTTATAATAGTAAATTGTATAATCTGAATCAAGTTTATCACAATTCTTATTTTTAAGTATTTATTTTTTTCTATGATAATGGTATGAAAATAATAGCAAAAAATTCTAGTGCATCCCAGGATTTTTCTGCCTATTTAGTTAGACAAAATACTCATATTTTTTCCTTAGATTTAAAAAAAAAAAAAAAAAAACACTTTATAATGATGTAATATGAATCATATTACATGCCTTTTAAGACAAACATTTTATGTTTATTCATAATACAAGCCTGCCATAAACACAAAATCCCTTTTCGGCAAGCTTAAAGGCAAAGGTAGATTCTTTTATGCTAATGTTACAAAAGTAAAGAAATATTACATATGCATTAACACATACTTAGCCAATGGTTTTGTTCCCACACATTGCATTATTTATGTCGCTATTCTATTTTTAAGAAAATTAATTATAAACTACCACTATTCATTCTGCTTAAAATTTTAGGCTAGATTTATTGGTCAGTAAATGTTTCAATTTTTTAAAATCCAAGCTCATAATCATTCAACAAATAGATGCCATAAAGATATACAATTTGGGGGCAAAACTTGTGACTTAGCAATGAAATTTGTCATTTGTTGGCAAATTTTGATAGTTGACGACAAAATTTTTGACTTGGCGACGAAATTAGTTATTTGATGACAAAATTTGGTGAGCTTGGCGATGAAAAATGGCAGATTTGGCGTCATTATAGTTTCTTCTTAAGCAAAAACTTCGTATCTCTTCACAGACCAATATCTTGTTTCCTCAAGATAAAAAGTCAAAGGAAGCTGTAACGTATTACTCTCAATTTCAAACGTAAATTTAAATTCTTGCGTAAACCGGTTTTCTAAACTATTCACCACAAACGATATTTTTACCAAGGCTAACATATTATTTAATATTTGTTTAATTTTATATTTTTAAATGATTAATTAAAGCTATTATCATAGTTTTTATATTTTCAGCTATCTTTTTTATTATCGTTTGCACGTGACATAAGCATCAGACAGGGTTCCCACGGGTCAGGGAGAACAGGGAAAAGTCAGGGAATTTGAAATTACTGAAAAAACTCTCCATGCCCTAGGGTCCACATCACTCCTGTAGATGTAATTCATTGCTGTTTTGTTGTGATAAAGAATGGCTTTTTTTTTTGTATGTGTGTGTCTTTAGTGCTTATTTATCATGAAAAATTGCAAAGGAAGCAACTTTTCTTAGTTTGTTTACAAAAAAGAATCTTAAAAAGGCAAATTTATAGACAAAATAACTAACCAAAGGAAAAAAATGTTGCATTAAAAATGCTATTTTTTTTTTTTTTTTTTTACAATTTGAAGTATTAAATTTTGCTTCATTTAGAGGAAAAGAGGGAGCACCATCTTAGAAATTATCGGACGGGGGGAGGGGAAGACTCGAGCCCATATAACTTTATGCCTATGCTTCTGACTTTAGATTTTTTTTTTTTTTTTTTTTTTTTTTTTTTTTCGTGTATAATTTTTTTAAAAAATAGTCTTAATTAGCCAATTATAACAAAAATTAAAAGTTGGCTAAAAATTGCAATTATGAGTTCGCATTTTGTTAAGCTTTAAAGAGGGACAAATTACTAATTTACACTATTAAGAAATTTTGTTAAAATGCACCCCCCCTTGCTACGCCCATGCACATAAGGGTCTCAATGAAGTTTATCCACCATTTTTAACCTTTTGCTTACGGGTGGGAAAACCGTAATCCCGCGAAAAAAGGTGCTGAAGAATCCGGGGTCGGTCTTACCGTTGTCCCAGGCATTTTCGCCCCTCAAGTATGGGGTGCAGTAATTGATTTTCTCCGTGGGTGGCTTATTAACTGCTGGAGAAGGGAACTGTGTAGGGATGATAGTATTTAATGTAAGGAAAATAGGGGAAAATATTAAAAACGATGGGAAACTTGGGAAAAACGATGATAAATACCTTTTCGTCAGTTTTGACGTGATTAATTTATATCCGTCCATAGATATCAACGAAATATGCCAAATTATTAATGAAACGATTAAAGAAAAGTATCCTGATCCTGAAATATAGCCCGGACTTTAACCACTACTACAAACTTTTTATTGAGGGAAAATTATTTCAAATTTAACAACAAAATTTACCAACAGATGAAAGGCGTCCCTATGGGATCCCCCCTCTCCGGCTTTGCAACCGAATTTAAACTAAGAAAACTGGAAAATGAAATCCTTAATAAATTAAAAAATAAAATCTTCTTCTGGTATAGGTACGTCGATGACGTATTTGCTGTTATCGACAAAAATTTAAATGTTAATGAAACTCTTAACGAAATTAATAATTTTGATCCAAACATACAGTTCACATGTGAAGAGGAAAACAATAGACAGATCAATTACTTAGATGTCAAAATCATACGCACCAATCAAGAAATTAAAACGACCGTCTATAGGAAACCAACAAATAGCAACGAAATTATTAATTACAAATGCAAAACACCTTACAGATATAAAATTAACGCCATAAAATCATATATAAATCGCGCTTTTCTAATTTGCAATAATCCAGAAGACTTAAATAATGAATTAAACCTAATTAAAACGTTCACAAAACAAGCAGGATACCCAGAAAGAATTGTAAACAAAATCATTAAAAATAAAATAAAACACATTGATAACATACCTAGTTTTCAAAACCCCCCTTTAAAATTCACGACCTCCATACCATACGATCGCGGTGCCTCAAACAAAAGTAAACGCGCAGCCAATAAATGCAAAGTTAACATCCCTATAAAACCTAATAAAAATATATTTCAACTTATCAGAAATGAAAAAGATCCTATTCCCCCCCTTGAAACCTCAGGAATATATAAAATACCTTACACTGATCAAAACAAACAAACCGGCTCGTATATCGGAGTAACAAAAAGAAAAATTAAAACAAGAATAAAAGAACATATGAGAGACATTAAAACTGGAAATCAAAATACAGTGTTAGCCAAAACTTTTTATCAGGAAAACATAGATATAAATTTCGAACAAGCCACTAAAATAGCTAATTACGAAGAATACAATTACTCCATGTTCTGGGAGTCGATCGAAATAACAACCAATAAAAACGTTTGTAATGACAGCAGCGCAGTAACTCCAAATAGAAGGTGGCGCCATATTTTGAAGAGGCAGAAACCGACAGAAGAATCAGAATCACTCACAGAGAAGCCGTCTGATGAGAGTCGGGATCCCGACCGAAAGATTTAACGGCCAACAACGAGGTAGTAAAAGGTTTTTTAATTTATTTAAGTATGTTAAAATACATTTTTAGTAAATACCGACTGTAGACCGTAATAGTCCGAAATTCTTTTATGTATACTGGAAAAGAAGCCAGAGTGATTATATACGTCAACAATAAACTCATTAATTTTTAAAACTAATTTGACATCATTTGGATATTACAGTACGCCATCGTAATTCTTTTGTGTCGCCCCATAAATAAAATTTTTAGTATATGCATACCCTTTTTTTTTAGAGTAAACCTACTTTTAAGCATCTTTATAATGTACTCTAATTCTATTATGTTCAATACACAGACCTGACAACTGCTACGAATAATTCGTAGTTTCTACGAATTTGGGGCGTAAACTACGATGCTACGAAAATCGGCTCAAAATTACGAATTTTTATCTAGCACCAAAACTGCAACATTTCTGACTACGTTTTGCTTTGTGATTTTCAATCTTTTTCCATCCACTCCATAAATGTCAATTTTCATTTTAAACGTCCGTTATTAGATTACAGAATGTATAAAGTGATAAAATTGTTAAATATTTCTCAGTCGTGTATTTTTTTTGTGCCCCCCCCCCCTCGCGCCCCACCCCACTTCCTAACGATCGGCAAACAAACGCCCTGCGGCACTTTGGGATTCCTAATCTTTTCCCATCCGCAACATAAATGTCAATGTTTTTTTTTGTTTTTTTTTTAATTTACTTTATTAGATGCTATAAGATAACCTATAAAGAAGTAAAATTGTTCAACATTTCTCTTTTTTTTTTTTTTTTAACCCCTCCCCCCCCCCCCCCCCCTAACAATCGGTCGTTAAATGTATTTAATATTTATATTTTAAATTTTTTAAATAATTATCCCAATGCTAAGATTATAATTTTTTGCAATAATTATAATTTATATTTAAAATTATACACATAATTAAACACACGACAAAAATATTTATTGATTGGCTAGCATTTTTGCTGAATTTTAATAACTGGTTGAATATAGTGTAAAAAGAGTAATTCTGAATTCAGAATAAAATTATTTTACACCTGATTTCATAAATCGTGTTTGTTTCTTAAACAGTACAGTCTTTCATTATATATGAACACTAATGCAAATTATTTTGATAAAAATAATAACTTTAAAAATATTTAATCTGAGGGAGGGGGGGGGGGAAATTTAACATAATGTGGCCGGATTGCTGTGGCAAATGAAAAATTTTCCATAGATAATACGCACTGCCGGCATCTGTCAGTGCGTATTATCTATGGAAAAAATTTCATCAGGGCTCAAAATAATACCTCGTGGATTTTACACAAGAAAATACAGTAATATACATTTATTTGTTTAGGATTCGTGTGTTGCATGATAAAAATGAACCAACCAACCATCCAATCCATTTTTAAAATTGGTGTGCTACTAATTGTCATTTTCAAATGTTGGCAGGTATGAATACAGCATACACGCATTAAAGTACGCTTAAAAAAAGAAAAAAAAATGTCCATAGGCTCTAATGTCATGTATTTCTTTTATGTATCTCTGTACATGAAGCATAAACATTTCATACATCAGTAAAAACTATTCAACTTATTGTACGTTTTTCATGAATAATTGTTCGAAATTTGACATAATTTGGATGATTACGTGACATTGTCGGGACGTTTTTGTAAGGTCCTGTATAATAATTAGGAAGCCTAAGCTCACATATTTTCTGCAGAAAACATAAGTTTAAGCATGTCAGTAATTTACGCTAATTTCATTTTGTTGATTGCAAAATAATGATGTTAAAATACTATGAATAGAATATATACCAAAACCATACAGCTTTCACGGGGCTCATGAATATGTGTACCAGATTGCAACTCTATAGCGTGAATTTTGCAGCCGTTATCGCACGACAAACAGACACACATACGGAATCAAAAATCTTTATTAGTCTCAACAGGGAGGACTCCACTAACATTTCAGCAGTAATAATAATAAAAAACGGATAACTCTATCTGTAAAATCAGCTGAATTATATAGTAAAAGAAATTGACTTAAGTAATTTTTTGGTATCATTTACAAGGCTTCGTTTAAAAACTGATCATATACAAATTGATAATCGAAATTTTTACATCGAAAACCTCATATATGTTATGTATGTCTATAGAGAAAGGCAAACAGTAAGTCTGTCTAATTACGATGCTGAGTACATATGACCCTCAATTTTACTTTATGTGACTTTGTAATTTGGATACATAATTATAAGTTATGTAAACAGACAGTAATGTAATGATGTTTTTATTTTTTTATAATTATGTTGTTGCTATAAAAATAGAAGGCCGAATTGATCTAGAGTGTCATATAAAACTTTTAAATATGTGAATTTTTGTAGATTAACCAGAAGAATTTTTTCTTAATTTGAATACTTTTGACAAATTATATTGCGCAGTCATCTTTATTCGGTAAACTATTAAACCACGTTTCAGTCTTTTTGTGACGCCTTTCATATAAGATTCAAAGAATCTTACTATGTCAAACAGGGACAGAAGCTCCATTTGTGACCGAGAGTTTCCGTTCTCAAAGCTAGTAGACGTGAGGTGGCAGGTTCGATCCTAGCTCCAACTCTTCCATCTAGCTGTTTAGATTTTTCCGTACTTTTCTCCGAAATTGACGTAATACAGATGGACACCTCAAACAGACCTCTCAAAGAAGACATATAAAGATTTCGAAATGGCTAATTTTAAGAGACATTATAATATCTGAAAAATATGTTTTCTGCTCGCATTTTTTCCCTCTTCAAATTTAAAGCACTACATATATGATTAAACATATTTTGAGTAAAAATAAATTAACTTTTAAAATGATAGATTTTTTATAATAATAATAATAATAATAATAATCATTAAAACATGACAAACGTTACGGTTGTAAATAAGTCCTTGTCAAAGTTACATCCTCTCCCATGAATAAAGCTAAAATGACACTTTTGAAATACTCTGCTCTTTTTTGGTAAGTTTATTAGAATAACGTAATTATTGTGCTTGGGAAGTTTAGGTACTGATGAGGTGTAATTTACAGTCGAAACGCTTGTCACATTATCAATGCTTTTTAAGTTTGGCTTTTATCGTTTATCGTCAGTAAAAATATCATTTTAATGCTGACTTAATTTATCAGCACTGAGACATATTAATGCTTAATTATATTAAATTTATTAATGCGCAAAACAAATTATTTTCTTTTATAAAACAAATTAAATCTTATCATAGTTATAATCTTAATATACGTCAAAATCTGGTGTTGGTATGTCTCTAAAGGACAATTTTCAACTCTAGGGACCTTGGCCAAGTCTTACAAAAGGTTTCTAGACCATATTCAAGCGAGTTTTGGGGGAAATTTCCGGAACGTTAGTCCGACAAGCGCGACCAGGTTTCAAACCTGGGAATCACTGGTGTGTTAGCCTCTCGACCATTAAGAGGGAAAATTCCTTCCTGTTACATGGCTGTTAAAATTCATTAAATGCTAGCTTTTGATTCTTAAAAACAGCTAAACGTTAAATTTCTTTTAATTGCCTTCAGCTATGAAAATTAAAATAATGGAAATAATTATTTCAAATGCGTTTAGCGATGTTAAAACGAAAACAATAATAGTAATAAAAACACATTTTCGTGTATTATTAAAGATACACTATTTTTGTTAAATTTTGTTAAATTTTCTGTGTAACAAACAAAAAGTATTAAAAAATTCCATTCTAGCGTATTTTATTACTTGGACAAAATCGCAAAAAATAATAATTTTCAGTATATCTACAAAGAACAATTAGAACAGAAAAAAGCATTGCTCCTAAAAATATTATTGTGGACATAAATAAATTTAATTTATTATTATTGTAATTTAGGAAGTAATGGAAAATATCAGCAAAATTTAAATAAAAATCTCCACTGAAATAATGCTAATTTTCAACATTTAATCATATATCTACCTAATTCATATTTAATAATTTAAGAAATACATAAAGTATTTAATAAGAAGTTTTTTTTTAAATTCAGTTCATTTTAATTTAAATATGCGTGTTTTTACTTATTTTGTATAAAATCTGAATCCTGCTTATTAAAAGAAAACATGCGTTTTTAATAGTTTTTAAATTCTTTAATTTTCCATTTTTTTTTTTTTTTTAACTTTCCTGTCACTTTGCTTTATAAAAAGTGAGCCTTTAATTGCTTTGCTAATGACAAAAAATTTCCAATTATTTTCGAAAAAGATAACTTGATTCCTGAAAAACGTTATCACCTATTTTAATGCCATTAAATCTGTCCAAGTATATATTTATCTCCATCAAGTATAAGAGAAACATTATTTATAAACAAGGAATGTTTCCCCTGACATGTGAACTCGTTCTTATCTTTCTGCACAGGGAAAATAAAATCCCTTTTCTGGCTACCGCGACTTAAAAATGAGTTGAGTGTGTGCTAATGATCAACACCTGCTGCGAGTGACCATTAGTAAAGGGGGTAAAAGTTGCTTGAGTTTTCCCGTATGCAGAGCAATTTGTTAGGCTATCCTTCCCCGTTTTCTAAAGGTTAATAAAGTGGCAGATATTTTAAGTTAAGCGGGGCCACTTGATATCCTGCTACCACTTGAAAATTTAAAATCACAAAAACTTCCGAAATAATACTCCAAATCGAACCAAATTTGGACAGTGTCTTATCTTATAAATATCTTAGATGAGTTTGTTAACCAAGTTGCTCCGTCATTTTGTTTTCAAGTGGTCTCCACTTCAAAATTTCAAATTCAAATTGTAAAAAGCATATTCCGAATTTGTTTGAAGTTTGATGTAAATATAGACCACATAAGGATCTCAATGAAATTTATTAATGAACAACAAAATTTTCTTTTTGTAATTATCTTCTTTATATGTTTCAGATTTGTTGTGCTTGCTTAGATTGAGATTTTTATATTGGCATTAAGAGCATAACACAGACACTGATTTGATTGATAAATTTTAAGCTTAATGTCTCAAACACAGATGAACAGAAACCTGCAATCTGCAGAATAGTGGTTTTAGAATGTGGATTTGATCTGGAGTAGGAAATTCAGAGTTTGGAAAATTACAAAGGATCAGTGATCAATAGATTTCTAGTGATTGTTACTTTGCTGATCATGAAAGTAAATTAGGCATAAAAATGCTTTACATTCTGCTGTCTTTACCAACAATAATGATAAAAAAATTCTATCAATTTCTAAATTTCTTTTTTTAATATAAACATTTATTCCATAGAAAAAAAAAAAATATTAATAATCACGCTGTAGATTTATATTAGATTTTTCATCACAATTAAGGTAATATTTCTTATATTTTCTTTTCAGAAAATATATGTTGCATATGTTTTCTTCATCAAGTTTTTGAAAAATAAATAGTTGATGTTCAATAAAAAATAAAAATTTATTGAAAAAAGGTCAAACATTGATAGAAGACTTCATATATTTTATCTGCAAGTCCCTCCTCTTTATTTTTAATAAAGTTTTTTTTTTTTTTTTTTTTTTTTTTTTTGCGACAGATTACTTGAGGATTGATGCAAACTTTGTTAAAAGAGCAAGATCACACAACAGGTTTGACCAATGTTTCATAAAATTTTTTGGGGGTGAAGATTTACATTAAGAAACTTAAAGCATCGGCACATTATTTTTTCATAAAAAAATGAAATGATTAAAACAATATTAGAAATATGCCTGTGAACTAGTTTTTAATTATTTTATATTAACATCATTCAAATATGGCACTATTACTTCTGTATTCAATAGAAAAAGATAATGGATTTGAAAAGATTTTCTACCTTGATGGATTTGCATGTTTTCAGATGACCAGAACACTCAAGTTAAGCATTTTTAAGAAATGTCTGTCTGTGACAAAAGTTGTGTGTCAGCTTTAGCTTAAAAACCAATGCACAGAATTTTCATATAAGTTAATATTTAATTTCACATTGATATAAATTGGTGCCTAATAACTTATGATGCAAATTACCCAACGGGTATTACTCCTATGCTGAGATTTCTTTTATTTAAGAAAAAGCTATATTTCAACTTCTATTATATATAATGCAAAAGACTTGAGAATTGATGAAACACTATGCTTATTCAATTTGGGTACATATTGACCGAAAAGTGGTGCTGCAATTTTTTTTTTTTTTTTTTATATAAATGGAAGCTATATCTGTTTCTGTCGTGTATAATTGCAGAAATCTTGAAATGGAAGAGGGCCATTGAAAAATACTGTACTCTTTCAATTTAAGTGCTTAACAGCTGACGCTGATATATTGTAATTTTTCCTGTGAATAGAAATACAGATCAGCTTTTATAGTTTCATCAGATTGCAACATTTTGGTCCTTCCTCGACTGATTACCGATGAGCAAAAGATGCTATCTTTTTCTACGAATTTGAAGGGTCAGTATGAATGAAAAAGATCTTCAAAACGTTGTACTTTGTTACGGAAATGACAATGATCACTGAATAGTGACCAGATTACATCAGATACCAGAAAGAATTAGCTTCAAACATGTACAATTTTTTATAAATATATGTGAATATTTAATTACAAATTTTCACTCTGTCAAGCCATCAGAATCAAATTGCGACAATTTTTCAAAGTACAGCACCATACAGTGTATATTTGACCGTTTTTATTTATATAATACAAAAAAAATAATTTTTGTTTTGTTTAAAATTGCTGCATAAAATTAGTTTATGAGAAATAAATTTGAATGTGTAAATTCGTTAATGAAATGGTGAGCATTTAATCACAAAAATATTATTAGCATATATTAATAAAAGAGAGATTAATGAGAAAAATTAAAAATGTATGGAGAAAGAAAGAATGGAAATCAAAATTCTATAAATTTTATTTATTTATTTTTATAGTGTAATTAATGTAAGATAGTAAAAAAAAAAAAAAAAAAGAACTTCATTGATTATGTACATTTGTCTAACGTATCGCTATATTTTGTGCACTTTAAAGAATTAAATTAGTCTTTAAAGAGGTACCTTTCATAGACAATAATGTAATAGTTTACTTTTATCAGTTCTTGCAGAAAACCGGCATGGTAGTTCTACTTGTTCCATTTTCAATAGGGAATATGCTATAATAAACATGATTCTTATCTATCAGTTTATAAATGCATTTAAAAAATATTTAGTAAAATTAGGAAGAATCACTTACAATACTATATGAACAAATCGACAGACAGACTGAACGAAGCTCAAACACACTTATTAACTTTGTTGGTAAGAAGTTTAAATTGATCATACTTTATTTAAGTTTTAACAAAGAATTAAATTCCAAAGGAACAATAAGCAATATGTATGAGTTATATTCTTAGATTTTTTTTTATCAATATGTCATTGCTCTTGCTTATATGTTATTTATTTCTTATACGAGTAATATAGCCCTTAAAATTATTTACTTTTTATTGATTTGAGTGTAATATTATATTATAATGTTCTAATTTCATTATAAGCTGAGCTATTTTTTTTTCTTTCATAAAATTAAATGAATCCAAGTAAAATAGTCTATGGGTAGGAGAAAAGGAGAAAAAAAAAAACGCTGATATAAACACTGCGTGTACTTTGCAATATTACAATAATTGTTTTGATTGCATTCTTGATATTTTATTAAGTTTAAAATTGCTTTAAACAAGTATTTTCCACCTTCAGTAAGGGGACAAATGTTTATCGTATGTGGAACTGTTGTATTACAAAGAAATTTTGACTACCAAATAAATCTTAAATAAATAACTGTACTTGGTATTGGTGGACTTCAGTCAAACACCTACCCCATATTTGTTCCCATAAATTTCTACAATAGATAATGGTATACTTATGATAAGAACAATGAACTTAGCTGATGGTCAAGCTTGGCTGGAAATTGAAATGCCTCATTCACTAGGCTGCCTTTCCCTTCCTTTCAATAGATTTACTTTAATTAATTTTCTGCATAATTTTACTGATGCAGTTTCGTACTTTAGTTTTTATCTAGGTAATGCAAGTTTATGCGGAATATTACCCTGTTCTTTTCATCGCCAGTTTTTAAAAGAGAATGTTGATATTCAATAATATTCATACCAGTATCACCAGTGAATTTTTAAAACTAAACCGTCTTGTTTATGTTGAAAGTAATCCTTATATTTTCAAAATATCCCTTATTTTGTCCGGTTCCACTAGTTGTCATCTTGGATACTATATAACATGTGCCAATAAATCACCAAATATTTATCCCATATAACTCTGTGGGAAAATGATAGATTCAGGACACCAACCACTTGTTCGATTTCAATAAAAAGTTTCAAGTAACATACCTACATGATACAGATTTAGAATACCGGATTTAAAATTTCTGCTAATATTTGTTCTTGTGTTATGCTTACAAGATTCAGACACAGAGAGACACATATTTTAGACAAATCAATTGCTAAAAATATGGTTTTTGGTTTAAGAGGACCTCAAAACTTATAAATATACCAAAAATCCAATGTAGAAAATTAGGCACAAAAACAATACTTTATCTATCATATATAAGTAAGAGAAAGTAAAAAATTAACACAAAATAATACCCAAATATGTTTAGAATATATTGTTAAACTATAGCAATGTAAAATCCATAGAAAAAATAAATTATCAGGGAATATTAAAAAAATAATAATTTAATTTAATTTTAAAAATTTAATTCAAATAATTTTCAGGAAATTTTAATGTATTTAATATTGTTTATTTTAAATACACATGTGTGCAAATTTTTAGGAAATTCTAAGACAATAATTTGCAATGAAGATTCATAAAGTCCAAAATTTTCACAAGTTTGACCTGAGCCCCTCCAATAATTTGGAAAACTCTATGCCTAAGTTAGAAAGAAAATCGACAGCTTGAAAATTTTAAAGTATATGTGCAAATTGCCTAGAAAATAAATATAATAATAAAATTTTAATTCATTTTGAAGATTCTCTGGAAAATCCCCCAATTTTGAATCGAATATACAGATTTTTAGACTGTGAACTAATCCCTATTTATAACTACTTTTTAATTTTTGTTACAATTGGATTAAAATTTGAAATTCATTTAAAAAAAAAAAAAAAAAAATTAAGTTTTTATACTCTAGTCTAATAAGCCACACGATTTATTTGAAATCTTGAAAGTGGAGTTGAATAAACTGCATTTTAAGATGTCAAAGCAAATTTTGTCTGAGAAGAAAAAAAAAAGAAATCACAATTCAATTAATTAAGAGTACATATCAAACATACTTTTATCACTTACCTAAAAAACACTCCCATTAAATCAGCGTTCTAAAAAAAAAAAAGGCATTGAATTCGGTCTATTTGTTTGGAAGCTACTGTGGCACAGACTGCAAACTTAAAACATCTGCTTTTTTGGGGGCAGAGGAAGGGTCAGGGATGTTAAAAAATGGGTATTTTTAGAAAAACCTTCTGTCATGCCCAAACTTATACACACACCATAATGATCACCATTACCAATAACAACTATTTCTCTGTTGTCGCCAAAAATATTTTTTACATACAACTTTGGGCCTGAAAAATCTTGCACCCCCCTAGATAGGATGCTGGCTACGCCCATGCTTATGTGGCTTGTATTTACATCAAAATTTAAGCAAATTTTGCTTTAAATATGCTTTTTACAATGTGGGTTTGAAATTCTCAAGTGGCTGCCACTTGAAAACAAAAAGTCGGAGCAACTTGGTTAATGAACTCATCCAATATATTTATAAGATCAGTGTTCACTGTCCAAATTCGGTTCGATTTGGAGTATTATTTCGGGAGTTATCGTGATGACAAATTTTCATTATAGATAGATAGATAAACAAAGTGATTGCAATAGGTCGATTTCTAAAGAAATCAACCTAAAAGAAGATAATTATAAAAAGAAAATTTTGTTAATATTTATTAACACATTGAGTGCCACATGAATTCTTAAGGAAATCCCAATCAGGCTACGCGTGCTGTTAGAAGCGTGTTATGTTTACTGTGTTTCAATAAAATCCATTAAAATGCCTTAATGATATAATCCTATAATAAATAAAAATTAAGTAAATTTTAAATAAATTGTCAGTAATTACTTAAAACAATGTAATTTTTTTAGTTTTATATCATATTTCACACTGTCAGCCACCGATGGCTGACATGGCACTGAACGTGCTAAATAATTGTGTATTTTGCAATTTTACAACAGACCACAACATGAAACTATTGTATACTGCTCATAACTAAGCTAATTTAGATCATTGCTTCTTGTAGAAACATCCAAAATTTATAAATGATGGGTATATTGCGTGACATTATTATAGAACTTTAAGTATCAATATTACTTTGGTTATTTTGGAATTTGATTGAAATATTCTACACAAATATTCTTGATCTTGCATGAATGATCTGTTTTGGTGTACAAGTTCCTATCTGGGCAAATTGCAACCTCAGAGAACAATGCAAAATCTTTTTTTTTTTTTTTTCTAAAAAAACCCCAAAAGTTTCAAGATAAGAATAATTGAATTAGCAATTTAACATCAAGTTAAATAACCACTGTGTTTTGTGTTATAGATTTTTTTATTTTATTTTTATTTTTATTTCTCCAAAAAATAAAATAAAGTTAAACAAATTTCTACCAAAACTGACGTATTATCTGAATTTGTTTTGAAATATGAAGTTCATATGCCTTTAATTCAGAATCCTACAATACTTGTATTAGGACTAGGCTTTATATCGATGTAAAATAAAATATTGATTTAACGCTAATATCGTTAATCTAATTTAAATATTTCATCTTCCGTAAAATATCGATGCAGAAACATCAAAACATGCGAAAATCTGATTCCAGGCTAAACTGCTTCAAGCTGGAATAATGCCAGATAGCTATTCATTCAACTGGATATCGGTTTAGTCTAAAGCATGCGCAGTCATAGACAGCTAAATCATGAAAATCAAACCGCAAAAAATCAAGAGAATATTTGAAGTGCCGTTTTGATTTAGTGTTATGCAGATGCACAGGGAAAAAGATAATATCGGTTTAAAAGATTCATTCATTCCAGCCATGATTACGGTTTTAAGAAATGCAGGTGCAGAAACAAAATAAAAACCGATTCTGAAACAAGGATTCCGGTTAAGTCTGGCTAGTTGAAATGAGATTATTCGTTCATTCAAAATTAGTTTGATTACTAGAGATTTATTTTATCAATATTAATATAATCTTCTGCTATTTTTTGTTATATTTTTTGCCAGTTCCTGTAATTTAAAAATAAGAGACCCTAATTTCTGTTTATTAGATAAGTGAATTAACTATTCTTTATTAATATTTTATGCAATTAATAATATTTCTTCGTTAAATTCATTAATTTCAGTACAGAATATGACATTGTCATATTGTCAAAAATAAATTAATTCAAACAACAGCGTTGTCTTAGATATGATTATTTTAATATTTAAATATCTAATTTTTACTTCTTTCAAAGTTAATTATTAACAGTATATAGTATGGGTATTTAAAAATAATTTTAAATACGGTGAAAGATTTTTTTTTTCCCTGTAAATGCACCAAATTGTTCTTCTTTCTATCAATTTTATTTCCCTCTACTGAGATAGCTATTTAAGTCTTTTTGTCTTTTGTAATATTTGATGTAATTTAATATAAAATAACTAAAAATTTTTAAATTTCAATAAAAAAGAAAATCTCGTGATTTTTTTAAGAAATTGTATTTTAGAAAATTTTAATTAAGAATTATATTTATTAGGAGATTCAAAGCACTATAGAAATTTAATAACATGTATGAAGCTCTTCTCTTAATTAGCAATTTTCTGCTGATAGCCATTTTGCAATTCGTTCGCATGTAAGTGGGGAATATAAATATTTTAATGCATTACAAAGTAGTAAGAAATAATAAAATTCTGAATTTATCAATTAGTTTTAAAAATATATAATAAATTGGGGGTGTTTTAATTATTCTGAATGTTACTCGCGAAATGTCACATTGCGAGTCACGCATCAATGTGAAATTCTATATAATTTGTGGTAAAACAAAACTGTGCTATATAATTATACTGTTTTGAAATGTATAAATTTTATACTGTGGATAATAATGAATAATTTTATAATAATTAGTATTAAAGCATTATAACTTTATCTGAAGTCTGACTTTTTCAAAGGTCTTATTTTAGTAAAAAATACAGTTTTGTGATTAAGATAATAATTTCGAAGAAAAATTTTAATTTGGTTAAACTGATATAATTTTTCTATGGTCCCTTGTTGATTTTCGCATTTTTATGTTCTTCTGTAGGTATTCATTAAAGAAAGTACTTGTAAAACTTTTTAGCTTCTGGTTTTCAGTGAATTTACACGTTTTGACCATTTTTAGAAATTATCCCTTTGCTTGTGTGTGAACAAAAAAAAAAAAAAAATTCCAACGACTCTAGCGCGAGAAATAATGCACAGAATTTCATAAATTTTTACATACTTGCAACTTGATATAAATTAGCACTTATTCACATTTTGTACACATCGCTATACAAATGGCATTGTCATCCAATTTTAGAACGTACACTGTAAAAAAATATGGCCTATTTGCTGCCAGAAATATTCTGCAATTACAAAAAATACGTTCTGGCAACGTAATTTTTTCGTAAATTACGCATATTCTCTCAAATTACAGAGAATTTCTCACAGCAAATAGGACATACTTTTTACAGTGCAGGATATAATAAATACTTTCCAGTATATACATATGATAGATTTTTGTATAAATGTACGAAATATACAGTAAGGATTATTTTTTACTTATCATTGTGAAACAGAAAAACAATTTTCTGTAATAGTAATAGTCAACTAGGATAAAGTTCTTGAATGTGTAAGTCACTGTAAAAAATATGTTCTATTTGCTGCCAGAAAATTTCTGTAATTTGAGAAAATACGCATAACGTACGAAAAAATTACGTTTTCAGAACGTATTTTCTCAAATTACAGAGAATTTCTGGCAGCAAATAGGACATATTTTTTACAGTGTGTATAGACTTACACCGTGAGGGTAAAATTTCAACACGAGTAATAAATATAAAGTCATCTGTGATAAATATAAAACAAAATTATCCACTTTTTTTTTTTTTCATGAGAAGAAAAAAAAGAAATGTCGCCAAAATAAAGTTCTCGCTTCTCCATTCATGCTGTATATTAAGTGAGTCCCACTAAATCAGTATTCCTAACTCACATCTTGACATGTTCCTATTGGTACATTGTTAAAAAAATGCAATTTTGTTGCCAGAAATCCTCTGTAAAAATTACAAAATTCTGTGAAAGTTACAGAAAAATATGTTTTGCCAACGTTTTCCGTAATTTATGACTTTTTTCTCAAATTACAGAGAATTTCGGGCAACAAAATTGCATTTTTTTTTAAAGTGCAGCTTAAAGTGGCCTATTTATTGTGAAAAATCATTTTTTTTAAAAATGCAAAAGTAACAAAAGTCATGCAAAATCCTATTTTAAAAAATCTTACAAAAGTCCCAAAATTTATAATTCATCCCTGGACTGCAGTAGCCCGGTCAGTAGAGCACCAGGCTTGTAAATGGAAGATGGGTTCAATACTTGAGCTTGCCAAAGATCGTCGTGTTCACAAACGGTGGCTGGTGCACGTAAAATCCGTTGTGATCAGCCTGTCCTCTATGTTCCCATTTAATAGCTCTGGAGTTCACCGAAGTGGGGGAGCCATCACCTCTGTGAAGATTCAAAATTGTGATGGCATGTATCCGTACCATTTTTAGGAGTGCGTCCCAGACCGTCACCAGTTCGCCATAGACTGTTAAAAATTTCAATTCAAACTTGATTCACTATAGTCGGAAGCAAAATTATTCGAGTGATAGCAAAAATACCAATGTAAAAAAAATAGACTTAATACTGTTTTGTTAAATAAGTCCTTGTTGAATCATGTTCTTAGACAGGCTAAGAACATGACTCGACAAGAACTTATTTTACAGAGCAGAATTCAGTGTACCCTTTTTTACATAGGAATTATTGCTAGTGCTCGAATAATTTTGCTGCCGACTATATATGAAGAAAAGTTATAAGCAATACCTTAATATGGTTCAACCTCATTTTTAAATTTTCTACTTCCTGCGATTCAATTTAAGTTGCACCAAAATTGGAGCTACCATACATCTACTCACAAAGGTATGAATCGGTAAAATTACTATTGAAACCAAACCAAGATTAAAATTAAAAGCGTGGTCGAAAACATAGGCTAATGGGCAAATTTTAAACAACAACTCACTTATGGGTCAAGATAAGACCCTAGAAAATTCAATCCCTTTCATCAAAATCAACGAAACATAAAAAGCAAGAAAGCATGGCCCAGTGTCAGAACGTTTGACATGAGACAAAAAGGTCTTCAGTTCAATCCCCGCCTCGGTCGAATTTTGATTTTTTTTTTTTTTTCATAATACCAATATTACTAAATCATGGTAAAAAGTTAAATCATCAGGTGGTTTACAGCTACTTCAGTAATAAGTTTTGGTTCAAACTAACATGAAATTTTTAACAGTGTGGCGCAGTACTACTGTGGCGTTAAACCCAACCAACTAACTGTAAACCGTCTCTACATCCTGAAGAAAACTGCTAAAAGTCCTTACGTGTAGAGATCTTACCCTATAGTTGGTATCGCTGCATTAAATCGATATATCCTTATATTGGTATTTTTGATGAATGATATATTGATTTAAGAAATGTCAAAATCACCCAGCGCTAACTTGTATTCAATCTAGCTATTAAAGAACCATCACAGTTAAACAAAAGTAAATGTTTCACTCTTCTCTCTTTTTAAAAATGCAGAATTTAAATGTGTATAACACAAGATAAGTATTGTAACATCATTATATAAGAATGATTTGAACAAATATAAATTAATGGATAAAAATATATTGAATGAAAGATTACATACTAAATTAACAACAGAATTTTAAACATTCAAAGTGCCTTTATTAAACAGTGAAAATTTGAATATACATAATTTATTATAGTTAAACTTTACACAATACATTTATAGACAATTTTATATCCAAGCTTTTACAAATAAAATAATACTGTATTTTATTATATTGCAAAATATTTTTTTAATAGGAATATTTTTTTTTTTTTTTTAAGTGCAGTACTCTGTATTCTGTTAACACATATAATATTTTAAATCATGAAAATATACAATAAACTCTTAAACAATGCAACAGAAATAAATTATGAGAATTCAAAAAGAACTTGTTAATTTTATAAGCTTTCTTTCATAAACTCTGTCTAAAAGTACTAAAATGTGTAACAAATAAAATCTTTAAAAGGAATTATTTATGAACATTTTTTAAAATAAAAAATGTCTAAAATAAAATATAAAACCCGTATAAATAATGCACATGTTTAACTTGGTATATAAAATTATGTTTCATGGAACATATTACAAAACATTAAAGCAAATACCCAATAAAAAAGAAGAAATAATTCAACAAGAACTTATAATACAAAGAAAATTATCAATATTATTTGAACACATAAGACTAAATATTCTGAAACACTGAAAGACAACTTCCAGTCTGTTCTACAAGGAAAAGAAAGAAAGCCACAAATCTTTTAACACAAGTTAAATGGCTATGACAAAGAGAACATGACATCAAAATTTATTTACAAAGAAATAAATGCAAAATTTTAAGACTGGTTTGTGCTTAAGAATGCATTAAAAGAAAAAGAAGACTCTTTTTTTAAAAAATCTAATATTTAAAAACGTTAATTTTTAAAATGATGATGTAAAAGAACTTGCATTGTTTTTAGTGACAAAAATTTACAAAATGATGACAACCTTTCTACATTTTTTAAATTGTGGAAAAATAAAAAAAAAATCCACATATGAAAAAAATTAAAAAACAATTATGAGGATCTTCTTGCGTCAAGACAGCCCTTTTTTAAAAACTTTCTTTGGTTATCTAATTACATCCATGAGCAGTTTCAGTCTTAAAACTTTGAAGAATGTGTACAATAATGTGACCATGTACAATAATACACTGAAAACAGAAAATAAAATCTGCTAATAAAATTTTAATAATAATTAGTTAAAAAAAAACTTATAAACCTCAAACTGATGCAATTACATCATTTCAAGTTTTGATAAAAATATAGTAGCAAAAATACAAGTAACTGTATATAAATTAGATTTTGTGCAGCTGAAAAAACAAATTTATTCAGCAATTACAGCTAAATGCTGTAAGAGCAGTGCAAAATCACAGCATTTTAAGCAAATCACTTGAGCTCTTACAAAATTGTGCTCTAATGTGGCAGTGAAACATATTCAGAATGCATACAAAATTAAGGCCCCATATAGCTGCACTTTTTGTTCTGGCAGAGATTCTTTAAATGGTGTATATAAAGATTTCTTAAATTTTTTCTAAAAAAAATGAATTAGTTTTAAATATAGTAATTCTGAACAATGACTTAGTTGGCAGAATATACAGGCACTATTACTTTTTTTGTAGAAATAAGGCAACAATATGCACATGTAAAAAAAAAAAAAATTAAATCTTCATTCAAAAAAGTACTAATTTTTTTCTAACATGATATCAATATATAAAAAAGTTTATTTGAAGTCTCTCAAGATTTACTAAACTATTTATATTTAAATATAAAGAGGGAATTAAAAGTCTACCATCATCTACGAGTGCAAAAGATAAATGAAAATTCTGAAAATAAACAAATGGAATAATACCACCAATAAAACCTGACAGGAATGATGTAAAAGGATTTGACATATCCAGAGAAACATGAAGTCAAAATCGTAACTGCAAAAGTCATTTAGTAACACAGCACTAGTTTTGGACTCGATGTAGCAGTGCTATAGTGGTAACCTTTAGGTAAACAATGGTAAATTTCATTTATTCTGCATGCTGATATGCCACATGTCAACTCTTATATCATGTTTTCAAGAATAAAACAGCGATTTGTAAAACTTCTCATTCTTGATAATGCCAGCAAATGAAATATTTGCAAAAGAAGTATATTCATCTTTGGATAATTATTCTTAGATGACTAGTTATGGAGTTAAAAAGATGAAAAAAAAAAAAAAAAACTACAAAGGATAAAAACAGAATAAAATTATATAAGACTAAAATTTTAATTTTTAAATACTAAAGTCATTTTATAAATAATCGTAAAAAATATTAATTTATAAAACTGTCAAGCATTTATGAAAAAACTAAAAATGTAATGCATACTTATTCAGCAATCAAGTAGTAGTATCTAAAATTAGATTACTTTCTTTAAAAGTATGATTTTCTCTCATAATCCCCTTTTTAAGAACCATAAAAGAATTTATTGTTTAAATTAGTAAAAAAAAAAAAACTTCCTTTACTGAAATTTTGTTATTGTTACTTTTGGTCAGGACCCCGACCATCTTCAGTAACTTCATGGTGGTTATTTTCTACAAAATTGATGGCTTCTCCTTTCTTGGCTCTTGGCTTGAGTTGGTGGCGCAACATGAAGTCAATTTTAATTTATTTAATATTAAAATTGACTATGCGAATGTTAGAAAATTAGTCCATTACAATAATTATCAGCATGCTCTTAATCATGAAGCAGTTGAAGTCCTTACTAATCCCTACAGTTGTAACTGAAACAAAACTATAGGGAAAATCGATCAAACGTGGCGCCATCTACTCAAACCAACAGCCAAGAAAGGAGAAGACATTGATTTGTAGAAAATAACCACCATGAAGCTCCTGAAGATAATCAGGGCCTTGACCGAAAGTAACTGTAGCAAAACAAGGCATTTTTTAAACAATTTTAATGCTTAAAATGAAGTTTTAAAAAATTATATGAAAAGAATTTATTGTATTTATACCATAATTATGATAATTAAAAAAAAAGAAGAAAAAAGGCAACATTTTTTTTTTTTTTTTTTTTTTTTTTTTAAGGCAAAAAAAAATGCAACAAAAATATTTTGAAGTTAATGAAATATTAAAATTTTTAAACTATGAAAATTAATGTTATATAGGAAAATGTTACAATATTTTTCTAAATAAATGTAGTATTGCTGATATTTTAAAATGAAACAATAACTCAAATGATAAAAAGATCTTTGAGAAAAATCATACTACAGAAAAAATGTAATTTATATATTGGAAGGAGAGGGGGGGGGGGGGAATAGATTCAAGTGCATATTGCATGCCACAGAATCAAGGTATATCAGTACATTAAAAATTTTCTTTTTTACACAGATCTTTAAATAATTTTAGTATTTGAAAGAGTATCAAAAGCACACAAAAACTGCCATTACCAGTATTTATTTATTTTTTAAGCTTCCCTTTAGTTGTATATATTAGAGAAAATAAATTCATTAATTTAAAAAAAAATCAGCATTTTCAGAAAACTTTCTTCAAACAAGAAATGTTTATTTTGGTGATGAAGGATCTCTAAATTTATTTCTCTTATCAAGTATCCTCATGAGGTCTTTGGACATATAATACGGTTTTTCAGGAGATCCATCATTTCTTTCACAGTCTTCCACTACAATAAACAACAGAAAACAATCTTAATAAACTTATTTGATAAATACCTTATTTTCTAGTGTATTATTTACAGATCTGTAAATCAGTTTTACACTGGAAATTTTCATTAACAGACAAAACTATTTTTAAATGAGCTTTTGTTTCTTAAGAATATAGCCTTGCTTGTAAATTAAATTTTCTGGTATGAAACTGATTTATACTACTTGTGGATTATATGACAGAAAATATGATAAGTTCAATAATCAAATGTGATTTCATGTAGCTTGATCATTACTTAAGATTCAGATCATTACTTAAATACCTTGAAGCGATATGGCCTGTCCAAATGCATTTCCTTTGGGCAGGCTGCATTATGTGTTTCCCATAGCCCTTAATTTTGCATGCAACTAATTTTAAATAAAAATTTTGGTTATAAAATAAGTATATATGCTTAAGAAAAAGTAAATATTTTAAGAATAGTGGCAGGAGAATTTCTTGTAAAAAGGCATGTCCCTGAAACCCATTTAACATTGTTTTCCCTCTCATAAGTACCAGAAAGGATTTCTTAGTTTTTGCACTCTTAACAGAAGACAGTATTTTAGAAATTTTCTGAATTTCGCTGCAAGTTGGCTACTCCTGGTTTTCCATCATATTAATTTAAAAATATGATGTTGAAATTTCTAGAATATATATATATATATATATATTTTTTTTTTTTTCCCCAGAAAATGTGACTACCGTGTTTGCTCGCGTAATAGTCGCACTTTTTTTGCCAATTTTTCATTGTGAAAGTCCAGGTGCGAGTATTATGCGAGGAAATCTACTACATAATATAGTACGCTCTA
The DNA here is from genome assembly GCA_963930645.1 of Salticus scenicus. Classification (NCBI taxonomy): domain Eukaryota; kingdom Metazoa; phylum Arthropoda; class Arachnida; order Araneae; family Salticidae; genus Salticus; species Salticus scenicus. The sequence goes on along the minus strand of OZ005648.1, from coordinate 186,067,711 downwards.
CGGATACTGATATAAAAACACATTATAATAAAATTATAGTAACTTACCAAATGTTTCCAGATTAGTGCTGTTTATTAAATAAGTAATAAAAGTCTTTTCGTCAGTTGAACAAATAATAATATTATAGTTTTAAAAAATTAAAGAACACGCTTTTATAGAAATGTGAACTAAAAAGCACGAAATATCTATCTTAGTATTAAAATTCAGGGTAAGAGAAAATTGTGTGAGTGACACACCGTAATATTTACATACATTTAAATCTTTAATTAAAATAACTTAGAATTAACAAAAACCATTTTTAAAAAATCTCCCCTAACGGGGATCGAACGCTGGACCTTTAGATTCGTAGCGCAGCGCCTTACCTCGACGCCGCATCGTTTACGTACGGAAAGTATTTTTTTTACAATATAAATTTTTTGTTTGCTCCCAGAGAAGTTACAAACAAACATACATACATACATACATACAGGTGAAGCTAATAAAAGAGTGTTAAAAAGAGGATTTTTTCTTTTTATGGTAATATTTTTATAGACAATAATCTTTGTGAATTTTTTTACAAAAACTTCTAATAACAAAATACATTATATTAAATCACTTTCACTGAAGATATCAGTATCACTGTTATAGTGTGAATCGGTGTCTGAGTAATCTCCGTCATTCCATAAAATGTCATCTTCACTTCCATCCAAAGCGTTAGAGATGCCTGTCTTCTTAAAACTTTTTGAAATTATATCACTTGTTATAAATGTCCAGCTTTGTATTATCCAACTACACATTAGTTCCAGAGATGGACGCCTTACTTTTCCGCTGGGAATTTTTTCTTTGTTACTATTGGCCATCCAATCTGCATATACTCATCTTATATTGTCTTTAAACGGTTTGTTAATCGATACGTCGAATGGTTGCAGAATCAATGCGAGTCCTCCAGGAATTATCACAAGATCTGTTTTGCCTTCTGAAAGTTCCTTTTTCACATCATCAACAAGATGGCCTCTGAAGCTATCGAGTACCAGCATGGCTGGTGTTTTGAGCAATGCTCCAGACCTTTTGTTCCAAACTTTGTTAACCCAATCTTTCATCAATCCAACCCTTTTCTTGAAATCGCACATGGATGCCAGCAGGAAATTTAACCCCTTTAGGAACAGCTTTCCTTTTAAAAATAACAAATGGAGGTAGCTTACTTCCATCTGCAGTAACACCGAGCATTACAGTGCAGCGTATTTTTTCATATCCAGTTGTGCACACAGATACACTTGAAGCACCTCTTTCTGCAATAGTTGTGTTGCGTGGCATGTCAAAATAGACCGGCGTCTGATCAGCATTTCCAATTTGTGATGGGAGATATTCCATTCTTTGGCGAAGTCAGATAACGTACTTGTGAAAAAGTAGAATTTTGTCCGTAAAATCCGGTGGCAGTTTCTGGCAAAGAGTTGTTCTTCTTCGGATTGTTAGGTTGTTACGCCGCATAAATCTTCAGGGGTTAATCCAGAACGAATTTAGTGCCGCTTTGCGGCACTTTCACAAATTCAATTTTCGGCCATGCGGTACCTTCACAAAGTCAATTTTCGCCGATGCGGTACCTTCACAAAATGAATTTTCAGTGATGCGGTACATTCACAAAATAAATTTTCGGCAAAACGGCACTTTCAAAAAGTCCATTCTTAGTGATAAAAAAAAAAAAAAAAAAATCTCACTTGAAACTTACATTTTCTTTATATTTTTGGAACATCTCGCTCTGAAGAAGAAACAACAAAAATCCTTTGTAACCCTTTTCTGCTGTAAAGAAAAAGAATCAATCCTGTACGAAAAACACACTCGAACACGATCGGTCGGCTCGAAAACAAAAACAGTTCCGAGACGCAAAAGCGTAGTTCCGATTCATATACAAAAAGATTACTAGTAAAAAGTGCCGCATAACCGAATCTCATCATTGAATCACATCACTACAAAACGAATCGCCAATGCGTGCCCTGTATCGAAGCTCAGCTCTCAGCCGAAATTTGGAAAATGGTCGAAAAACCACATTCTTTCAAAAAATAAAAAAGTATTTCTCTGCAATATGATAAACATACACAGGCAACTAGTGCCCCCCCCCCCCCCCCAAAAAAAAAAAAAAAAAAAAAACTGTTTTTAGACGAGAAAAGAAAGTTCCGATTCAAAAAGGTTATAGTAAAAAGTGCCGATACTCCGAATCGCATCCTCACGTAATGAATCGCCAACAGAAGCTCTGTTTCAAAGCTTAGCCTCTGTCTTTTCTGCTGCGTTCTAAGTTCATTGGAAGAAATAAAATGGTTGAGCAAATGTGATTACAGTAGTCTGTATATGCAATTCAAGAATTTTTATAAAGGGTCTAACTCCATAAAGAATTTCAGTAAGATTTTACTGTTCTATTGCTTTGCGAAAACATAAAATTTAAAATAAATTATCACATTTTCTTTTGGTTAAATAAATATAATTTTACAGATGATTAAAAAAAGTTGGAAAACTGTCTATAATACAATTTTAACCAGTCCTATCTTGTGTGTGTTAAAGTTTTTACTTTTTTTTTTTTAAAATGCAATTTATTTATACATTTATTCTATCTTTTAACAATTTGACTTGACATTTTTTGGTGTTAACCTGTCAACATATATGCAATTTCTCAATTTTCTACTGCAATGAAGTTTTACAAATGAGAAATGAGGTATAAAAGAAGTTAGTAAATGGAGTAAATTAATGCCACAGATACGCTATAGCGCGTAAATTACGCAAAAAATATCAAAGGTGCCAGGTGGGAAGCTAAATATACTAATATGGTGCCTAGGGGATGCGCAATAAAATTCATCCTCAAACGAAAGAAAGATTTTTTTTTTGTGTGTGTGTGGGATGAGCGTTCTGTAAAATCGTTCACATGCGTTTAAAAATAGCTTTTGATTTTTTTTTTATGTTGTTTCGATTTTGCGATAACAATTACTTAGATTATAAATGATTTCTGCAAGACAGTTGGACATGGACATTCCACGGTGACTTCCGGAAACGCGTGCTCATTTGTCCAATATTTAATCATAGTAAAAGTATCTATTATATTTAATAATAAAATCACTGAATAAAATAAATAAATAACGCTCAATATTCCGTTATCTCTTGACTTGGCTAAATGATAATAAACACACTCCTTCAAGATCCTAACAGAATCGCTCACCTACTTCTACATAACACGTTGCTCTTTGACCTTGAAGCAGGCCGCATGCAGACTAGCGTAACTCTCATCTGTACATCTTTATTTCTTTTGAGAGCTAAGAACTAACTATAAAAGAGATAATATTAAAATTTATTGACATTATACAAAATCATAGAATATTTATCTTTATACTTTTAATAATTCCCCCCACCCCCCAAGAAACTGAAAAATACAGGTTTTTATAAAATTCCGGAGTGCATGTCTCCTATTTTATTATTTAATTCGCCAAATTAAGTATAATTTGCTTTTAAGGAGTAAAAATAGCATGTGGCATGTTTCTTTTATTATCAAAAATCAGTTTTCACAAATCTGTAAAATTCAAAATTGCCGCGATCCTTGCAATTCCGGATTTAAGAGGACCATGATAAATTATTACTTCAATAATTATTTCGGTAATTATAATCTAATAAGTTTTTACAAAAGGACGAAAATAATATACATTTTTTCATATTAATCGCGCAGGTCGCTGTTAACGTCTGGTTGTTCCAGTGAAATGAAAGGCATGAACATAGCTACCAACTTTCCCGTTTTTTCCGGAAACGCCATACTTCAATTTTTACTTTATTTTGTATTCAATAGAAAAACAAATTGGTTTTATTAATATTTTTTTTACTTGCGGTTTTCGATGGTTTTATACGTTTTGATAGGTCCTGAACAAGATTTGATAATTTTTAGAAAATTCTATTTGTGTGGGACAAGAATTTGTGGCGATTATATTTCAAGAACTAGAAAACACAATTTCATATGAATTTATATGTAGTTGCACTTTGACATAAATTAGTGTCTATCAAATTTTGGTGCAAATCGCTCAACAGGTGACGATACGATTTTTTCCATTTAAGGGAAGACTATATCTAAGGTTGTATCATATATACTCGATCAAAACTTGATAAGTGAGAAGGCCATTATGAAAAATTATGCTCATTCAATTTTGGTGCATACCGACCGATAGGGGGCGCTGTTATACTGCAGTTTTTCCCTTGAATGGGAAGACTATATTTCATATTCTATTACCATTTATTGCACAAAACTTGGTATATGAAAGGACTACTGTGAAATACTATGCTGATTCAATTTGGGTTCATATCGGCCGACAGGTGGCGCTGCTGCGCGCGTAAATAGAAAGACTAATTTTCAACTTCTATGGCATATAAATGCGCCAAAACAGTTATTGACTTAATTTGATGTATATTGGCCTACAGGTGGCGCTGCTATTACTCACCTTTTGTTATTTTCCACGTGGCTACATTTCAGCATCTGTTGATTAAATCTGCATCAAATTCCACAGATAAATAAAAATATTTACTGTTAGAAGCTATGTTTGAATTTTTGTGCATGTTAAACAGTAAGTGGCCTTGTAATATAGAATGATACAGAAGAAAGTTTTGTGAAGGCCATAACAGACTATTTTTTAAAATAATTTTTAATTAATTTAATCGTTAAATAATAATAATAAAAATAATTTCAGTTTTATTTTAGAAAAGTGGTGAAAAATGTTATTTAAAAATTCAAAATATTGACAATCTTTGTAATCAAACATTAGTTTATTTCAAAATTTTCTTTTCCTTCCTTCCCTTTTTTTTTTTTTTTTTGTTATCCTAATGCTGATAATTTCAAGGACTTTTTTTTTTTTTTTTTTTTAATGGCATTTTATATCACTGAAAATAAAATGTATTTAGTAAATATATACATGTATAGCTATTATACTGTACTTTCTTTTGTTAATTTTTCCTTTCTGGTTCCAGAACACACTGGGCTAAATATTTCCAGTTGTTTTTAAACAGCAAAAACCTCCTACATAATAGTTTTAAGGAAATCTCAAAAAGAGCTGATGAAAAATTCATAAAAAAATATCTTTTAACTACAATAAGATAATTTTAATTTATATCTTTATAGTATATACGACCCATTTTTTTGAAAGAAGGACCCAGATCTTCGGAACTCATGGGTCCTGAGGACCCAGGATTTTCCCAAATACCCTGAAATTGGACGTTTAGCTTTTCCTTCATTACTGTTTAAAAATTGTCAAAGTGACACAAAATGAGAGGAGGGAGAACGTATATATAATAGCTTTATATTATAGCATTTGATATGATGAATATTATTTGCTTATTAGAGAATAAAGCATTTATCCATTGCTAGTTGAGATCTTTAAAATTTGTGACTTTTGAAACGAGTCTGTTATATGTGATGTCTTAGATGGTTTGAAATGTCATGTAATATGCATACTCAAATATTTTACAAAAAAATTATAAACAGCTTCAATTTAGGTATTTACCCAATCAACATAAATATAACTCTATTTTACAACTTTTATATTTTTATTGGTATTTTAAAACTGTATAAATTACTTTGTGCACTTCGGTTAATTTGTTCACTAGGCATTTTTAATTTTCACAAATTAATAAAAAAAATTTTCACAAATTATTTACAAAATTCACAAATGGGGTACCATTTTCAAAAACCTGGATTAACCCCTGATCTTCTTAACCACCCGTGACTAGCTTTGAAATTTTCTTTTGGAATATTTTGCTGTACTGCAATTTCCCTTGCTCTTCTCTGCACCATTTCACACGAAACTGCACATCCATTATTTCATAATGCACGAACATAAGAAAGAAGTTCACTTTCTATCATTGGAAAAATTCCATGCATTGGTCCTCGGAATGCTCGCCTATTTACATTTGTTTCTTGTAATAATTGTTTGGATTTTCTCCAGTCCCTTATTAATTTTTCATTTACATTCCACTCTCTTTCAGTAGCTCTGTTTCCATTCTTTTCAGCATATTCAATAATCTGCAATTTAAATCCTGCCGTATAACTATTATTCTTTCTTAACTTTCCCATATTCAAGCAAAAAAAAAAAGACTTCCAAAACACGCCACGAAATTTACTGCAAAACAAACTATCGGCAAAGATTCTTTCTATGTTGTAACTTTAGATACGTGCAGCCCAGTAAATTTCAAGTACGTGCATACTTTTTTTAAGAACGAGTTGAAAGCTTTAAAATGAGGAGGGGGGGGGGGGATCCTTCCCCAGGGAGCTCTCTCATCCTCCCGAAGCAGGCAATAGGCCACATGGCTGATGCGTGATGTCACGTGCGCGTGCTCTATACCTTATCTCGCTATGGAGTGACAATTGAGTATGACAAGTGCGAGTGACAAAACAGATGAATCCATTATGAGTAGCAGTTCTTGGAAAAGTACAGTTGCTAATTTTATAGTACTTTCTAGACGAAGGTCAAATATCAGACTGCGACTTTTATGTGTGGAAAATGTTTTGACGATTTTTTCTGCTTCAAAACGGGGGTGCGACTTTTATGCGAGGGCGACTATTACGCGAGCAAACACGGTATCATAAAACTATGGCATTCTCTCTCTCTCTTTTTTTTTTATTTATCTTATATGTAAATCAAATAATAATAGTGGCTAAATTTGTAAAAAAAAATATATAAAGTTTATGTTTACAATATTTTCCTTTAATTAACAAATTTTTTTTTAATGATGTTTTAATCAATTTTCCACCCAACAGAATGTTCTAATCATACTTGATGATGCTTGCTAAATAGTGATAAATGCTTGAAATAAATTGAGTGATATATATCTTCTTAATCTCCCTTTAGCCTGTTCAGTGCTCACGCTCAATCGGCCGATTTGCCATCTTTTCTCTTTCCTAAGATCATGTTGTTGCAGAGCGAACATGAGTGTTGGCAGCCATATTGGATGCAATATCCCCTTTTCACCCATAAAGTGTTCTGAATGCTTTCATCAGGAAGTTTTTTGGCATTTTTTTGGAGTTATAAACTTGGCAAATATTTTGATGTTACATTGTTGTTGACACCTTGTATCTTATTGATTATTAAATTATATTTTTTTTAATGGCTTCTTTTTCAAAGATTGAATGTGCAAAATTTGAAACTGGCAGTTTGAATCCATATAGAATCCCCTCCACACACACACACACACACTTTAATTCTTTATATATACAAGGTCTGTCCCGAAAGTAATGTGCCCATTTTTATTTTAAGACATTTATTGAACCAATTCATTCAATTACTCAATATTCTTTGAAATACATCCATCCTGCTTCGACAGACTTGTTCCAATGTGATTTCCATGCTTTATATGCATCCTGGAAGTCCGTCACAGAGATGTCCTTTAGTAACCTCGTCGTAGCCGCCTTGATGTTCTCCAGGATCCCCAAATGCTGTCCTTTGAGGGATTTTTTAATCTTCGGGAACAAAAAGGAGTCGGGCAGGGACAAATCAGGACAGCAAGGAGGCTGGGGGAACATTGAGAGGCTGCCAGCATTGTCATGGTTCAGTTTCCAGGAATTCTTGATCTCGTGCCTGACACAGTTGACCCGTTGTTTTAGTCTTTTCAGTATTTCAACATAGAATTTGGCGTTGACTGGTTGGCCAGGTGGAACAAATTCAAAATGGACCACTCCCTTGGAATTGAAAAAAAAAACAATGAGCATCGCTTTGCCCTGCGATTTGCTCATTCTTGCATATTTTGGGCGTGGGGGTGACGCCGTGTGCCACTCTATGCTCTGTCTTTTTGTTTCTGGATCATACTAGAAGATCCAAGATTCGTCACCACTTACCACATTGTCCAAAAAAGTCGGATCGTCCTCACAACACTGCAACAATTCTGCTCGAGAGTATTTTCCATCTTGATTTCGACCAAGCACTTGCACAAGGGTTCACTGAAACAGACACCGTGACTCTGCAGAAGCTCGGAGCCGACTGGCGCTGTGTTCCCAAGACTCCACTCACCCTTCTGTGCAAGCGGCAACCCTGTGCGATGGGTAGTCACAGCAATAAAAAAATGGGTGCATTACTTTTGGGACAGACCTTGTACATAGAATGATTAGCAACTTTGTAGCAGTATTTCTCAGAATTTTTTTCGAATTAATAATTTATGCTCTCCAAAGTATAAAAACAAGAATATTAATAAACTGATCACAGCCACTGCTAAAATGGGTTTTCCTAAAAAGTTTGTATTTTCTATTTTATATCCATAACTCTGTCTATGTCAGTACATTATTAAAAAAAAAAAAAAAAAAAAAAAGTATACACAAAGTGTAACTCAACAAAAAAATTATAAAATAATAAAAGACAATAAAAAAAGGTGTCGGTTGGGTGGGCAAATGTTTGATTACGGCAGATGGGTGGTGTTGTTTGGCTGGATGGTTGGGTGAGATTGTGAAATTAAATTAAAAAAAAAAAAAAGGCAGAAGGCTTGTTGCATTTACTTTGTATTAATTTGCAATCTTTCTTTTTCCATTAAATTTTCAGCTTCTTCATTGTTGAGTTGTTAACTATTCTTAAAAATCTAATCATACTTTAAACACATAGTAATCAATCTATAAATGTTATTGTTGCTTCACAGTTTCATTATTCTTTATCTGCTATGAAATTTTGCTTTTTTTAATCCACATGACTCCTATTCTGGTCTTGGCAGGCTGGGGGAGTGTTGCCGGCGTGAAACTAGTTTAACCCCAAAGGCAAGTCACAAGTCTTGCCACCTGCCTCCTTCCTTCCTTTCTTAAGTTTCTTAAATTAATTTAACATAAATTTTGATTTAGTTTATGTTTTTCTGTTAAGATTTTGTTGAGTTAGTATATATTGTTTTGTTTGTTATGTGGGCTGTTAATTAATAAATTTGGTTTCTTTAAATATGTGTGTTTCATCCCCTGATGAATTTTTTCACCTTTCTGAGCTTCTCCTACATAAAGAAATTTTTCATTCTTATTGGTCTTTGTGGTTTCAGTGGTCTTGTATCTGTTGCTTGGCTTCTACTACGCTTAATAAATCATTATTATACATATATACATAATATTGAAACTTTTTTTTCTATATATGTCACATGAACAAAACATACTACAATGACCTGCTTAGGAATATCCATTATAGGGCCATAAACCCCTTGCTCAGAATACCCAAGCAATATATACAGACATTATTGAAATATAAATAACCTTTAATTATTTGATTTTCATTATATATATATATGCATTCACATTAGCTTGTGGGCAACAAAATCAAGAAATAAATAAAAAAACACATGATTATTTGATAATTTGAAATTAATATTTAAATAAATAAAATTTTAAAGCTACTATGATGTAAATTTTATCAGGAAATTTTTGATGATACAGGTTTTTTAATAACTTTTTTTTTATTCATGAGTAAAGAAATGTTTTCTTTTTATGTAAAAATTAAAATAAATAAAAAGTTGTAAGCATTTTATTTTTATTAGCATCAGCTTGAAATTAAAACTCAAAGAAAAACGTCAGGGGAAAAAATAGCACAAAACATAAAAATCTAACAGGAATATCAAAAATCTAAAGGTATATTGCAAATCTGCATGCATTCCTTTACCAAGGAAATAATTTACAGAAATTAATTATTTCCTTGTGCCATAGTTTACTATACATAGTTTGTTATGCATACACAGAAAAAAACTGTGGCACATTTTGCTTTATGTGCCACAGTTTTTTTTCTGTCTGTCACGAACAGACTCTTTCTTTTATTAGTATAGATAAAAGTTTCTCACATAATTTTACAAAGTATTTAATTTTAATTTGAAAAAAGTTTCAACTTCAAAAATCAATTGAATTATCCAGAATTGGTGTAATTCTGGTATTTCATTAATTGCAATACATATTTCTAAATATATATTGCATAAATTACAATTTTTTGTTTTTTTTACAAATGAACTGAGTACAGTTGGAAAATGGGGGGGGGGGGGGGGTAAATTTGTTGTTAGGCTGTTTTAAATAGCGACACATTTTCTAAACTGGAAAAATATTTTCTGGTGTAATATTGCTCATATATTTAACTGACATCTTGAGAAATTTAAGAAAAACTATTAATGTTTATATTAAAGAGAGAGAAAGAGAAAAAAAAAAGAACAATTCCTTTACACTGTTTCATATATTTGAAACTTGCAATGACTTATGTACAGAACATTTGAAAGTTGAAGATCTTTTCACACTTGAGACTGATCCCTCTAGTTTTATAAAATGGAAAATTCGGCCCTTCTAAAATCTATAAGTAAATATTGAATCTCTCTTCCAAATTCACCCATGAGGTTCCTTGACTCCCAGTTTTGATTTTGAATTTACTTACATCCCAATATTGCACCAACTGATTATTACAACAAATATTAAATATATATATAATATAAAAGATTCAAAATTTAAAATTAGCAAATGAATTAAATCAAATATTCTTCATATTATTATTATTTTTTTTTTTTTTTTTTTATGTTACATGGTGAGTTGCATTCCTGAATTATGTCTGAAATTAAAAATTAATAGAATTAAGCACAATAATATGATATACATCAAAGAGGGGAAAAATAATTAAAAAAAATATTTATCTTTTAAATTAACTTTATGATGGGTTGTTTATAAATTGGATGGAAGGAAGGATGAAAGGATGAGTAATGGAGCGTGAAAGAGCGTCGTATAGTGGGGCAAGGCCGAATGATGATTCATTAAGAAATAAACAAGTTACATTGCGTTTATCTAGATAACGGCGGACATCTATCAAAATAGCGGCAATTTTTTCTGAGTGCTGTTTTATCAGCAGAAGGCCGGAAATATATTCTCTTGCTGATTATTTATCTAAAAAGAAAATATGGTCACCTAAAAAAATAAAAAATAATTATTATAATGCTTACCTTCAGATCTGTAATATAAATCAACATAAAATTGACGTTAATTCATTCACAAATAAAAAACACCATTATGTTGCTAAACTTGTTTAATTGAAATATTATAAAATATTGCAGAGGTACCTCCTACACAAATAATTATATTCTTTTTTTTATACTTTCAAGATTAACATTATTATTTATTTGATTCGGTATCATTTGAATTTTATTTCTTTCGTTGAAATGACGTTCATTATGAGTTGTTTTAGTTCCCCATCATACTATAGGTATGGGGAACTTAGGTAATCGTGAAAAATTTCGACCTCGGTTTTTTTACTTTTCTACACGTTTTCAGGTGTGAGGAATCCGAAAATGACAAAATTTCTATGGTGTCTGTCTGTAGGGTGTCTGTTAGTCTGTTAGTCTGTTAGTGGGTCAGTCCGTTAGTTTGTTAGTCTGTGTACTGCACACGATATCTCAAGAACAAATTGTCGCAGAGAGGTCAGATCAGTTTTAAAATATTACTTTCGACACTGGCAAGAACCCTATTCATTTGCAACATTCGATTTTAAAAACTTCGTAAGTTATTCGAAATTTACGATTTTCTTAACATGGGAGAATAGGACAAAAAATCACTTAAACGTGCATTAAATGAAAACTTTTTACTGTAAAAATGTCAGACCAGTTTTAAAATATCAGTTTTGATGCCGGAATGAACATCAGTAACTATAAATATGCTACTTTGAAAATTTCGCAAGTTACTGGAAATTTACGAATTTCTTAACATGGCAGTATAGGGGAAAATTTCACATAAACGTCAATTTTGAGAGATATTTTCATCGTAAAGATGTCAGACTACTTTTGAAACATTATTTAGGACACTGGCATGAATATTAATGACTATGAATTTTCCAATATAAAGATTTCGTAAGTTATTGGAAATTTACGAATTTCTTAACATGGCTGAATAGAGCAAAATTTCACATAAACGTCAATCTTGAGGGATATTTTCATCGTAAAGATGTCAAACCACTTTTGAAATAATATTTAGGATACTGGCATGAATATCATAGACTATGATTTTTCCAATTTAAAAAATTCTTAAGTTATTTGGAATTTACGATTTATTTAACATGTCAGAATAAAGCAAAATTGAGCATAAACTTCCATTTTGAGGATCCTAAATACGTTAGACAACTTCAAAATTACATTTATGATATTTGTTTGAACATGATTGAATACAAATATTCTAATAGGAAAATTTCGTAAATTATTCGTAATTTACGATTTTATCAACATAGCGAAATTGTAAATTTTTCATATAAATATGAATTTGAGGATTATTGCATTGGAAATAGTAGCATGAAAACTAAACAACGGAATTGACCCCGATAAAATAAATTAATAGATTAGAATAAGATAAATATATCGAAGTGAACGGTGGATAGCCTATTAGGCGGGGATTTCATTCTGTCACTGTATGAAGCTTTGGTCAAATTGATTTCTTTTAACATTATTGCCGAAACGTCAGTGGAGGCCCTCTGTTGAGACTCAAAACGGTTTTGGGCTGTGTCTGTCTGTCTGTCTGTCTGTCGCGCGATAGCGGCCGCCAAAAAAGCGCTATTTACTTGAAATTTGGTACACATGTTCATGAGCCCCACGAAATCAGCTGTATAGTTTTTGGTATGTATTCCATTTGTAGTTCGTATACAGGGACACGTCAAAGTTTTTCTTATCATTACGGCCTATGGGAGAAATCTATATGTATCACGATAGCGGCCACAAAAATCACGCTATTGACTTGCAATTTGGTACACGTGTTCATGTGCCCCGCGAAATCTGCTGTATAGTTTTGGGTGTGTATTCCATTTGTAATTTGTGTACAGGGACACGCCAAAGTTTTTCATATCATTACGGCCTATGGGAGGAATTTGTATGTACCGCGATAGCGGCCACAAAAATCACGCTATTGACTTGCAATTTGGTACACGTGTTCATGAGCCCAACTGAATCAGCTGTATAGTTTTAGGTGTGTATTCCATTTGTAGTTCGTGTACAGGGACACGCCAAAGATTTTTTATGATTATGGCCTATGGGAAGAATCTGTATGTACCGCGATAGCCACCGCAAAAATCAAGCTATTGACTTCCAATTTTTGCCGAAATGTGAATGGAGGCCCTCTGTTGAGACTCAAAAGGATTTTGGATTCCGTCTGTCTGTCTGTCTGTCATGCGATAGCGTCCGCAAAAAACACGCTATTGACTTGAAATTTTGTACACATGTTCATGATGCTCACGAAATTAGCTGTATAGTTTTCGGTGTGCATTCCATTTGTAAGTTCGTGTACAGGGACACGCCAAAGTTATTTTTACCATTACGGCCTATGGGAAGAATTTGTATGTACCGCGATAGCGGCCCCCAAAATAACGCTATTGACTTGCAATTTGGTACACATATTCATGAGCCCATTGAGCAAGCATTTGACGAAACTGATATAGATCTGAGACTGACCGCCTTGGCGAAAATAATGCTCCTTTTATAATTTTTTTATCGAAAACAGACTGTTCTGGAAAATTCTCGTATCACATCAGTCAATGAGATTAGAGCTTCCATATTTGGTATATCCCTAATAAGGATTTTCTCGCCAAGATCGCCAAAAAAAATCGCCAAGGAGGGAAATAGTTGCCAAATTTGACGCCAAATTTATTTCTTCCCTTATAGGAGCTTTTTAATGCGTTTTTAAAGGAAAATTTGGCTATTTTAACGCTTAAACGACTATAAAGGCACAAAATTAGCATTTTATCAACTTACTAAACCTCTTTGAAAGAATTTATACAAAAATAAATGCAATTATTTACAATTTCGTAACACTTTATATCATATACAAATAGGTATACAAAGAGAGATACAACGGGGTTTGAGGGGGGCTGCCGCCCCCCTCAGGAATGTATTTGATTTTGGTAATAAGTCGATCGAATCAATATATACTATTATATAATAAGGAATAAATAAAAATGACCTATTGAATAATGTCTGATGCAAATAGGACGTTGAGGCTCCTGATCTGCAGATCCACTAGTAATATGTCTCGCACTAGAAATTTCTGAGAACATAAATATGATGGGGAACTGAGCAGAGTCCACCTATGCCAACTAGTTTTATTGTTTATGATTGTTTCAATATGATAAAGATGTTTTAATTTTTATAAAACATGATTCATTATTAGTTCACATTTGAACGATTCACATATAATATATCATGTAATGCATTTTGCATTCACTTCACGATTATTGTATTTTAATAGCCGCTTGAAAAATAGGCATTTAAGATGATCTGATGAACTTATTTTCTTTGAAGAACTTCTTTTTAATGCTGACGAAATAAAACAGATATCGATTCTCTTGAATTTTATTCGATGATATTTATTCGGTTGGGTCCGTAATGATCATGAAGGATTATGGGAGCCTGATTATATTATCGTAGATCCATTAGGATGAAGACTTTGCAGCGTAATCGTAAAGAGCAGCTCCCACCAATATGAAACTTCTGGAGAAGCAACACTTGTTGCATTTGAAAATTTATTTCTCCCGAAAATCAGTTGCTGGGGATGACACACAAAACGATCAAGAAGCAATTCGAGCAACATCGTTGATGGTTTCAACTTCTGATGGATCAGGTAATTGATGTGGTGAAATATACATAGTAAAAATATTCTGAATATTAACATCCTAAACAATAATGAATAAATACATCACTTAAAAATTGCAGGAAGGGATGCTAGGATTCGGGCCGCACCCAGCGATCATTTCTAACGGCAGAGCCACTAGGCCGACTTTGAACCGCAAGCTCCTTCCTCTCTGCTGCTCTCCGTCAGAATGTGTCGGCATTCCTTCCCAAATCTCCCGCCTCAAACTGCCGAATTACCGGGAAATTTATACGCGCTAGAATAGCTCGCTCCAAATATTCTTTATTGGAGTTGATTTTATGAATGGAAGTTAATTAAAGTTGACTAAAGTGAATTATCTTTAGTCACAATTTATCTATTTTTGATTTATTGAAAGATTAATATATTTTTTCTATTTTTTGTTGAAAATTTTGTGATGACGCTATTTTTTGAAAATGTGGAAGAACACTTCCGGAGGGGACATTGAACTCAAGCAGAAATTCTTGGAATGAGTGAGTTCATAGCGTCGGCTCTGAGAGAGAAAGCGGTGTATTTTTCAAAATACAAAATATCAGAGACATCTTTTTTTTTAAATAAAATAGAAGGAATCCAGAACGTATTTAAATAATTTTTCAGATAATTATTCACCAAATATTTTGGGATTTATTCTGGATTTTGGGAAATATTTATTAATTATTTTCTAGGTTTATTAAATAATTTTTCAGAGCATATTAACTGAAAAAATAGATTTTTCTGGATTTTAAATAAATTATTTCCGGAG
Organism: Salticus scenicus; assembly: GCA_963930645.1. NCBI lineage: Eukaryota > Metazoa > Arthropoda > Arachnida > Araneae > Salticidae > Salticus > Salticus scenicus. Next base: position 186,052,382 of record OZ005648.1, on the reverse strand, counting down.
TTTAAATAATTATTTCCGATTTCAATTTTTGAAATAAATCATCTCCGTTTTTATTATTTTTTATTAAAAATTCATGATATCTGAATTTTGGAAGGAAGTTTTAAAATGATGAATTTTTGAATAAAATGTTAAAAGTGTTTACCTTTTAACAAGAGGAAAATAGAAATATATTTTGATGACTTTAAATGAAATTATTTTTCATTGCCTTAACTTTACTCTTTTCTTGTAGAATGAAATAACTTGTAATATAAAATGGAAATAAACACATAAATGAGATTTAAAAAAAAAAAAAAAAAACTCAGTAATTTAATATAATTAAGTTGTAAAAATACTTACAGAAACACAAAAACAAAGTATCAACAGCCATTCCATACACACTGAAAAACCCTGAAGCTATTAAGTAGGATCCAATAGTAATGAACTAAAAAATATATAAATAAAAACATTAATATTTAAAAAAAGAATATAAATAATTACAAGATAAAAAGAACTTTTTATATACCATGTTTTTAAATTTTCTGTTGAATCATATAAACGCTACCGAAGGCAGCAGGAACCCAGAACAATTGGCTAAAAGTATTTAAAAAATTCATTGCTATCGTTTTTTGAGCTATTATAAAAGTTCCAAATAGCTAGCTAGTTGGGAAGTTAGTTAAACATCGATTGCAGGCTTTGTACTGGTAATGCTACCGAAGGCAGCAGAAACCCGAAACAGTTGTTCAAAAATATTTTAAAAATGCATTTTCATCGTGTTCTAAACTATTCTGAAAGTTTCAAAGGTCTAGCTAGTTGGGAAGTTAGTTAAATAAATTTTCTGTCGAATGATATAATGTTTAGCTGCATCATTTCTTTTTACTGAGTTAAAGCTGCTAATTGTTTATTTCACAAGTTTTTAAATAAATTTAACTTCAAATTTTTTCCTATCTAAATACTTTTTATGATTTATTAAGAATGTTTTATCTTGTTCTTTTTAAGAATTTCTGTCCTTCTTCCAAAAAATATTTTATTTTATCTAGTTTGATTAACTGTAATTTTCTTCTTTTTTTAATGCAAAATGTACTACTTAATGTATACATATTAAGTTTAGCATCTTTTAATTATTTAGATTCATAAAGCTTATGGCAAACTCAATTGTCTTTTCTATTATCAGAATGAATAAGTGACCAATAGAATTGTAGGATTCTAGAGTTATTAGCTATAGGAAATTAGGGCATACAAAGCTATAGAAATGACAGGTGAAATTAAAGACATACATGTAAATCCAACTAGTTTTGTCTATGTTTTTTACATTTTTTAAATAAGATGCATCGACCAAGTACTTAAAATTTAATAACACTTTCAGTGGAAAAAATCAGCCATCAATATTAATTACAAGTTATTTTGAATTAAAAACTACTTGGCTACTTACAAAGATGTTAAATGAAGAATCACATTTTTTGTAAGAAAATTTTTATACAGTGAAACTTGAATAATTCGAACTTGTTTAATTTGAAACTTTGGATAATTCGAATATTTTACACGGTCCCTTGAATTTTGAATTAAAATAATGTTAAAAAATGGTGGATAATTCGAATTCTATTTTGGGTAATTCGAATTTTTCATAGGATTACCTTTAAAATATTACAGTAAAATTCAGTGGCGGCTTGTGCACCGAAAATTGGTGAAGAGGCACAATCTATTTTACGCTGTATTCATTTATAGAATATAAATTTACATTTAAATAAGTATTTTTAGTTAATTTTGGTTAAAAACATACTTAATAAAATTTATGATTAAAAATACTTAAACATTATTTTTGAGCTCTTCACCTATTTTCGGTTCACGAGCCGCCACTGGTAAAATTTGTTCCCGAGATTTTACTCATCTGAAGTGCATTATCTATTTTTATAGTTTTTCAAAAGAAGGATAAGGAAATACAATAGAAGCCCTTAGCTAGTGCACCAGAAGATATGGTGCATGTGTATGAACTTCGAGGTTTTTGTGAATTGAAAGTCATGTGTAATGTAGAAGATTCTATTTTTGTATCAGGTCATCTATGATTTTGTATCAGGTGCTATGACACAAAGATTCTACTTAAAAAAAGAAATACAAAATATTTGACTATTTTTAAAAAGCGTTGAATAATTAAGCTCGTAAAAAATATTGATTTAATTGGGGGGGGGGGGGTTGAAAGGGATAATGTAGCGGTATTCTTAGATATTAAGTTTATGTGCTAAATCTCTGATCGTAGAGTTTTAATTTTTTAATCTATCACTTTTTTTGACAAAATAGTATATGTAATTCGAATTTTTGGATATTTCGAATTTTTTTCTGGTCCCTTCAACTTTGAATTATCCAAGTTCTACTGTATAACAAAACAATATTGAAAACAAAATCTTTTACTTGCTGCCATAAATACAGAAAATGAATAAACAAACAACAGTTTAATAAAAATACTCACAATAGGCGGCAGTAAATTGTAATTCAGTTGCGGAATGCCTTTGTATAGTTGTTGATCAGTACTGAAGAAGTAAAATGAAGTACCAGCTAAAGAGAAAATAACGTATTTATATGTTTTTAATAAAAAGTTTGCTTCAAATCATGCAACACAAAATTAATAAATAAGTACCTGCAAATGAAACAACTACAAGTTTCCCCAAAAGCAGCAAGAAGTCAGTAATTTTATCAAGTACTACAACTCTAAATAAAGGAATAAAAATTAATACAAAGAGACAGAATATTTGACTCAATACAAAGCAACATTACTTATCGTTTACATGGCGTGCAATATCTAAATTAATTTATTATAATAATGTAAACTATATTTCTCTATTTTTTTTTTTTTTTTTTTTTATAATAATGTTTACAACAAGATAAAGATTTATTTGAAACAAACACACACACACACACATGAAACTTTTTTATTTCATACATCATACCTTCTATGAAATAAAAATATTTAAAAAATAAATATCATAAAATAATTATTACTTTACATACAATTATATAACATTTTGTCGACATGTCCAAACACAGAAAGTATAAACTTACTTCAGTAATGCAAATCTTATGTTTATAAAACATAAGATTTGCATTACTGAAGTAAGTTTTTTGACAATAAATTATTTAAGTAAATAATGATAATATTTTCTATGTTTAAAATACATACATGTATATAAATAAATTAAATAGAAATAGAAATAACCTAAATTTATAGAATAAATAATTTCCATCTGTCAAATTTAAGTAAATAATAGTTTAAATAATAAATTTAAATAAACAACAGTATAAATAACAATAATAAATTACAACAGTTCAGTTTCTTAAAAACAATCATAATAATAAACTTGTTGATAATATAAGAGAGGGGGCTATATGAATGAAGTGCCAAAATCTATTTAAATAGAAGTTTATTTATTTATTTATTTTTCTTTTTTAATTTCACTTAATTTAAAATTAATCAGAAATTACTGTATGGAAATTATTAATGCCATTTGTTGTGGATTCCACAAACAATTTAAGTTAAATATAACTAAAATTAAAATAATAATTCTGCAAAATTACTGTATTTCTTAATGCTCTAACATGCATCAGAAGGAATGTTCCTGCAAAATTATAGCTCTAGATACTTGGTATGTTCAAATCTGAGCAAGAAAAGAGAAATTAACAAGGTTAAAGTCATGTTTATGAATTGACAGTAATTGGCTCATTTAAATCAGGTTTTCTTGAAATTTGGTATGTTTCGTTTTGAAGATATAGTCAAGGGCTGTGAGATTGAAATATAAGTAACTTAAATGTAGAAGATTCTGTCAATAATATTATATACTTGAAATAAATAAATATGTATTACAGACATTTCTGGAGTATTTTAAACATACCAATAGGCTAATGAAATCTAAAGATAGCTGTGCATATACGACTTTTTATTTCTAGTTTCTCAGGGGCTTAGAAAAAAGAATGCTGTTTGAAAGCTTAAAAATATCTAAAATTGAATTTAAAATTACATATTTTGAAACTCATAATTTAAAAAGTTTCAGTTGCAGATATATAATTTTTTTTTAATCCTCCTCCTATTTAGTGGTAAATTTAGAGTATTATATTAAAAACAACTTAAAGAATGGGAAACTATAAAAATAGTTAGGATTTCATAAATTTTTTTATCTAAAAACATGCACATATAACTATCAGTTTAGAAATTTTGGCTAGTAGCTAGTGTTAAGAATAGATATCTTATAAATAAAAAAAAGAATCAAAAGTATAAATACCGCAAAATATTTCTCATTAACAGCATAAATGCACGTCTAGCTGAGGAGCAGAAATTTGTACCATATATAGCCACCTAAATTACAATAAAAACTTATTTTGAAATACTTATAAGAATTTTTTTTTAATGAATTTTGTTATAAATGTGAATATAAAAAAAACCATGCCTTTAAAAAAAAAAAAAAAAGCAAACACCTACAGTTCATAATTAGTTAACCCTTTATAAGGCCGTGGGAAGTATACTTCCCACAAACTTTATTAATTTTTAAATGTTGAATCCTATACGTCCTAATTGATCTGGCAATTGTAAATGCCTTCATTCTCTGGAAAGTAAGTAGAAGAGATTTGGGACCTAGAGACCAATTAAATTTTCTACTTCAGCTAGCACGACAACTGATTTCTGGATTTTCAAGTCGTAAACGCAAAGGACGGCCTGTAAGTTTCCTGAGCAGCAAGAAAACTGTTCCAGATGACGTACGATTGACTAAAGTTAGTGACCATATGCCAACTTTACAAAAAATATATAATGCAATGCAAAATAAAAATAAATGCAAAATATATGATGTCTTACCTTTGAATAACTTCCAGTGGGCAGTGGAAAACATACTTAACACACACACACACAAAAAAAAAGGTGATCTTAAAAATCAAATTAATTTTAGGTAATAAGCTAAATGAATTTCTTTTTATAAATCAATCTCAATCCCAAAAATATTTTAACATAACATTACTAGAAAAAAATGGCCCTATAAAGAGTTAACTGCAGTATAACTATATATTGCAATTGGGTTATAAAAATATTAAATACATCAAGAAATAGGAGTATTTGCAAAAAAAGTGTTTTAACAGTACATGTAGGAATGATTAAAATATATATGTATATATTTTTTTTAAGGAAATATTCACAAATAGTTATTTTTAATATATATCAATATATATCAATTTATACTAAATTAAAGCATTCATATTTTTTCAAACTTTTGTAAATCTCACTAAATTTCCCATGTTACATGTGCTGCAGAAATGAAGTAACTTGAAGATTTTGGAAAGATAAATATTTAATTAAACTTCCTTTTTCTTTAGATTACTTGGGGGGAAAAAACTGGTATGTTACAGCTACACAACTTTATTACCAGCTATTACACATATTACATGCACTTTCTGGACATAATGTGAGCAAAAGGCATAAATTAACCTAACAAATTAAACACCTGAAATTTTTTTCGTGCAAAAGAAAATTTATGCATGTGTATATATATAAAAGAATTTATATTGCAAGTTAAAAAGAAAAAAAAAAAAAAAAAAATCAGTTGAGCTGCTTTTTGAAACACCAATTTACGAGATTTAAAAACTGACATATATGTTAGGAGGCACCGGAACAAAATAAAAATAGTGTGGGAATAAAAACGGTATGTCAGACATGAAACACACCTAAAAATGCTTGAAGGTACCCACCCATTTCCTTTTAGAAGAAAAAGCATCATTCTGTATAAAAGTTCAGATGCCAATTATAAAAGTTTAGAGAATTTACAAAAACGCTTTATGGATAGAAACTTACAACCAGGGAAACAGAAAAGCAAAACTGCCCAGGCTATATAAAAAAAACCATAAAATAAAAACAAGACCCCCCACAAACAGTTGTTGTGAGAAAAAAAATGGCCCTTTTTCCCAAAAGCTATAAAATATTATTAAATAAAGAGTATATCGTGGATTCACACGCGTATGGCCCACCTGAGAATTTGTATAGCCACCTGAGAATTTTGGGATAGGCTCAAATAGGCTCACCTGACTATTTTTCCTGGAGCAAAAAGATCCCCTGTGTGATGTTAAAAACATCACTTCTTTTTAAATGTTAAATAAGATCGTTTTCTGCACTTAAATGCATTGTTTCTCTCAGCTGGCTCAACTCACCCTGTTGTGTTTGCTTTACTGCAACACACACACAGGAGAAAAATTGGTTCTTCTTTCCTAGTGGTGATGTCATATCACACCATGCTGAGAACCAATAGGGTGATGGTTCTGACTCCACCTTCTGTTATTCTGGCAGTTTTAAATTTAGTTGGATTTCAGCAGCTCTCAAGAGAAGAACATGGGGTGAGAAAGATTTGTTTTGCTTCTGTTTTAAAATAATGACCATTTTATCATTTGGAGAGAGAGTGCCTACTTATTAATAATAAATATATATATATTAGTTTATATGAATACTTATTCAAATTTTAAAAATCATTAATTTTTATATCCTACTTAATTTGGAATTACTAATGTGATTTTGAAAATAAAATTAATTAATTTTGATTCAGCAGATTAGTTTTATTACAAACATTATTTTTGTATGCATTTTTCTTTTTACAGCATTCTAGCCAATAAGTAAATTGATTCCTCTTTTCTCTTATGTAAATAAAATTATTTGGATATATATATTTGACCTTTTGACCCAAAGAATAAAAAGGGTTAGTGGCCAGAACGCAATGTACACCATGAGGTTCTTTGATCCTCACTAAGTAACTTCTGTTGCTATGAAAATTAAAAATATTAATAAAATTAATTTAAAATATGGAAACATAAAAGGTAAATGAATTATTTACATCACATTTGGTGCCGGTTGTGTCAAATTGTGATCAGATGAGAAAAGATTGAGAAATAAAAGGAAAATGAAAGGAATACTTAATTATTGTTCTTAAGAATAAATGATACTGTAGAGATTGTTTATTTTGAATAAGTTATTTTATTTTTATTGCTAGAATTACTGAAATTATTTTTAAAGTCATACATAACCAATAACATTTTTTTTTGTGATTGAATATATACCAAGTGACCTATAAGACAATTCCCTGTTTCAAAAATTGTGATATGCTGGAACTTTGTACAAATGAAATTTTTTTTTGGTTCAATATATTTTGAATAACTGATTAAATAAATAATAGTCAACAGAACTTTGTATTGTTGGCTTAAAAAAAAAAAAAAAAAAAAAAAAAAAAATTTGTAGGTATCTCTCTCTCTCCTCAACTACGTGAATTTATTATATGCAAATAGCCATCAACACATGTAAAAATCAAGAAATTTAAATAACAAGCTTCATACATCTGTGTTGTTTTTTTAAACCAATATAATAGTTTCATATATATACAAAAAATAATGGCTTCTAACAAAGGATTGACAAGAGGTTTACCATTCAAAACTTTAGTAACGCCATTTTCTGGAGACCCTCATTTATTGGATTTTTTTATTGAACAAGTGAAATTTAAAATTGAGAACAGCAAATGGGAAGAATCCCATGCTTTGGCTTTTGTGAAATCAAAATTGGCAGATACTGCTCTTAAGTTTTATGTCTCCTCCCCAGCTTGCCAAAAAGCCAAAAATACAAAAGAGTTATTTAATATATTTAAGAAATATTTTAAGGTAGAGTCGGCAACTGCAATAGCACAACAATTTAACGAATTTAAGTTTGAGTCCGATGTCAATATTAATATTTTTGCTAATAAGCTTGAAAATTTAGTGAGAAAACGTTTTCCTGATATGGAAGAAAAAGCCCTTGAACAACTACTAATCGCAAAATTCAATGATCTCATTCCGCCCCACTTTAGAATTCATCTACTATCACAAAAAGCCACAACCTTTTATCAGATGGTGGAATGTCTCGAAAAATTCCAGGAAATTTATAACTTGCAAGTAAACCCTGTCTTACCAGGAACATCTTTTGCTACTATTCAGAACTTCAATCATAAAATAGATAGTGAAGTGATAGGTACAAACTCAGAAAACAATTTGACTAAGATTAACAATTCATCTTATAGCAAGCGGCCATACAATAAATTTCCACAAAATAAAGGTTCGCACACGATTCAATGCCAATGGTGTGAAAGACCTGGACATTCTGCTCAGAGGTGCTTTGCACTCAGAAAATTACAAAATAATAAGTTTTCTCACAGATATCGTAATGGGCAATGTTTCTCTAGACCTTATAGAGACATGTCACGGAGAGCCAGGGCCCCTAAAACATTTAAATCCAACTCCCCTCAAACCAAAAGTAGTCATTCACAATGACTAGAAGTGGAGAATGGTAGAAGTGACACTAAACTCCTAAATACAAAGAGTTCCTCATATGGGTCAGGTTTGAATAAAGTCAATTACCATAACAACTTTTCACAGACTAACTCAACATATTCTAATCTACCTAATAATTTTTTTGTAAATAACAATGAAATCATTCTGAGATCTCCAGACACACAGGCAAAGTTCCCTTTGTCATTAGAACGCAAAGTCAAATCTGTTGCGATACAGACAACATCTCCTGTACTGGTAACGTCCCCAAGTGTGGAGGAAAATGGAGACTGCATATTAGTTAATTCACTGGAATTCTTGTTACACACAGACAATGATCTGCCCAATCTCCCCATCATACAATTACTGTTAAACAAAACATTAGAGAATTTTCTTCTCGACTCAGGAGCTTCTGTGTCATTACTCTCAAAACATTACTTCTTACAAAATCAAAACAAATTATATTACAAAAGAATTGCTTCAAGAGTCAAGATATCTACAGTAAACTCTATAGTCCAATGTGACGGATGTGTTTGCATTTCCTTTAAAATAGGGAAAACTTTTTACAAACACACCTTTTTTCTTATTGAAATACCAACTGAATCTAAATTTATTGGTATACTTGGCTTTGATTTTTTAAAGTCCCATCACGTAGTTATCAATTTACACAATAACAAAATACAAATTAATGAAAATGCTTTAGATATTCTAGACACTGTACCCTCTTGCAGTCTTCTATCATCTGAATCTGATATGAATCGGGCATCACATAAGATAGCTACTCATATGGATTTTCCCCAAACTGGATATAAAAAATCTAAAATTGATGTTCATAAAGAGAACTTACCCTCTTATCAAAAATGTTGGCTTACCCAGAAGATTATGATTGATCCACAGGATACTATATATGTGCCTGTGCGGTCCACGCTTATTCCAGAAAATCAGTTAGTAATGTTTACATCGTCTAACAAGCATTGTCCACTTGTGTCCTATCCTTCTCTTATGGAGGTACAACATATCAAGGAAAATTCTACTAAACAAGAATTAATTCAATTTTTTATTCCTATGTATAATAATTCGAGCAAGAAACTGCATATAAATAAAAATACCGTTTGCGGATACATTTCAGAGATAGATAAAATAGAAAAAAATTCCTTGGATCTTGCAACAAATACACCTGATCACATGTGTAATCTAATTAAGGCTACACCAGAAGTTTTATCCTTAAGACAGAAAGAATTTAATGTAAATAATTTTTCTATTCAGCATTTAAAACCTACAGAAAGGGTAATAATGCAAGATATTCTTCAGAAATTTAACTCTGTATTTTCATGTTCACTAAAGTCGATTGGACACACCGATCATATCACTCCACATATAAAATTCATTTCAGATATTCCCTTAAAAACTTACCCTTTTCCTATTCCACAAGCTATTCAAGAAGAGGCAAAAGATCAACTTGACAAATTACTGGATGCAGGGATCATTGAGAGAAATATCTCTGAATGGGCATGCCCAATGCTTATGGTTAAAAAGAAAGCTGTGTCTAAGGAGGATAAACCTTCCTTTAGATTGGCCCTAGATTTAAGGTTAATCAACTCTATGATTCGATGCTCCACTTATCCTCTTCCAAGAATTGATATGATAATAAATAACATCTCAAAATTTAAATATTTTACAACATTAGACTTTCCCTCAGCGTATCATCAAATTTCATTACCTAAAGAATACAGACGACGTCTCTCATTTACTACACAATGGGGAACTTATTCATTTAAAAGATTAATGTTTGGGCTGAGATCAGCCGCATCAACATTCCAAATGCTTATTGACACAATTATACAAGAGTGCAATTGTTCAGGCATATATGCTTACCAGGATGACATTATTATAGGAAGTGACTCTTTCCAGGAAACAACAGAAAAATTACAAACACTTTTAGCTACTCTACAAAAGTACAATCTGACATTGTCTCCAAAGAAATGTAAATTCCATCAGTCATCTATTGAATATCTCGGTTTCAGCATCCAAAATCAGAAAATACATCCTATTTCTTCCAACATTACAAAAATTACTCAATTTCCTATCCCAGCAACCAGAAAACAACTAAAAAGATTTATAGGATTGTGTGGATTCTACAGAAAACTCATTCCATGCTACTTGCGATTAATTGATCCTTTGATAAAATTAACATCTCCGAAAACTACATTTAAATGGACAGAGGAACATGCTGAAGTCTTTAAACAAATACAGAAAGTTTTTTTCTCTAAACCTTTTCTTTCTTTACCCGATTGGTCAAAACAATTTTTTCTTAATACAGATGCTAGCAAAATTGCTATTTCAGGGGTTCTTCTACAAGAAAAGGAAGGCATTCTGCTTCCGGTTAGTTACTTTAGTAAAACACTATCTAAATCAGAACAGCGATATTCAGCCATCAAGCTTGAGCTGATGGCCATAGCTAAGTCAGTCAGTGCATTTAAATTTTTCCTTTTCAACCGACCTTTCACCATTCTCAGCGATAGCAGACCACTCGAACACTATAAGAAAATTTCCTCTCCTGCTGATCTAACTACTAAATGGCTGATTGAATTATCAAACTATCAATACACATTCAGATATGTAAAAGGTAAAACAAATGTTTTGGCAGACTATTTTTCAAGAGAAGACTTTTCTGCATACACTCAAGATCTTAACTCAAACCCAGAATTAATTAAAGAGGCTAACAATTTACCCATTTCTTCAGCTTCTCCAACAATTGAACTCCATCATTTCAATGTCACACAAAAATCTGATAAGTCACTCACCTCATCAGAGCCTCATCGTTCTTCCTTACCTCAGTTGTTAAGCAACGATGCTGCTCCACTCAGTCGTTCCTTAAACAGCTCTGACGCAGATAATCTTATGATGGAAATCTCGGAAGAATGTTTTTTTAAAGAGCAAAGAGAAGATGACTTTCTGCTAAAAATTATTGTCGATATCACTTCGGAGAAACCTTCTCCTAAATATAAAAATTATTTTGTCCATCCGGACACAGGTCTGTTAATGATCAAACGAAAGTTTCACCAGCCTGAAAACTCTCCAAAAACAAAAATTGTAGTACCACAGAAGTTAAAACCTAAAGTATTAAAAATTTGTCACATGCCTCACTTTGGAATTAGAAATACATACAGAAGAATACTTAAACACTTTTATTGGACAGGATTATTTGAAGATGTAAAAAACTTTGTTCTGTCCTGTACATTATGTATTCAATATAAACCACACAGAATTCCACCTGCTCCACTACAGGAAATGTTTGTTCCTTCTGCGCCGAGTATGTTAGTTTCCATGGACTTTTTGGGTCCTTTCTCCAATGGCTTCCATGTGTTAACATTCCTCGATCATTTTTCTAAACATATTGAATTGGTACCAGTAAAAAATGCAACAGCACAAGCTGTAGTTAAAGCCATTACGGGATACATTACTACCTTTGGTCGACCCTCTGCGATACTCTCAGACTTAGGCCCACAGTTCACAGCAAACATCTTTAACAACTTGGCACAGACATTGAAAATTACAATCTCCCATTCATCATCAGGACACCCGCAAACACAAGGCTCATCAGAAAGAATTAATACCAGCATTAAATCCTCAATTTCCACTCTTACCAAGGAAGGATTTGATTTTCATCAGGCTTTGATGATACACAAGAACCTGTATAACACCACCGTTCATTCTTCAACTGGATATTCTCCAGCCTTTCTGCATTTTGGCAGGTCAATAACAAGCATCTTTGACTTGTTTGAAGCTCCTCAGTTAGAAACACTGGAATTTCCATATGAATACCATAAATATATGGAATCAATGAAACAGATCTTTAGGCAAGTGCATCATAACATGAAGTTTTACCAAAACCAACGTAATACTAGACAACATAAAAAAGCAGTTCTCCGGAAATTCAAAGAAAATGATATGGTCTTTATAAAAACCAAAGATACATTTAAACCAAGATTCATAGGCCCATATTCAGTTCAAAAAGTAATATCTGACGTGTTACTCTCTGTCAGAGAATTCGAAAATGAAGGGGCTGAACCATTCACTATTAACATAGACCGTGTCATCCTGGCGCATAAAAGAAAGCAACATCTCATTCCACAAACAATTCTGACAGGTCAACCAGCTGGGATTGTTCAACCGCAGTCTCATTATGATCTCAGACCAAGATGCAAAACTTAATTTTTGTTTTTTGTTTTTTTGTTTCCATTTTCACAAATGTTCTTTTAACATGTTTTTTTTTTTTAAGTTTTTTTTTAGGGGACTTGATAAGCAATTCATTCACCAAAGTTGCCTGTTGTAAACAAGTATGAGTTGGTACAGGTATATTTGATAAGTTGTATTTTGTATATTGTCCTATTATATATTGTGTAGTTATATATATATATATATTTTCTCCTGTGGCAAATGTTGAATATCTACAAAAACTTAGTTAAGTGTGTATTGTAGTTAATATGAATATAAATCTTCTGTTATGCTGATTTATTTTATATATTGTCTTATTTGTTAAATTTGATAACTATACTATAATTATTTACTGCTCAAAATGTACAGTATGTGTGTGTTATATGTATCGGAAACTTGCATATTTATATGTGTATACATAATTTTTCTTCTTTCTTTTCATATATTAATTCCTACACATTGTCATGTTTATAAATATATTGGGTTATTAAATACAATTTCTGGAAGCTTCCACACCATTTTCACAGACACAAACATCACTTATACAACACAAGTATACACTACATCCACACTATTACACAATCAAATTAATACACAATCCACACATGATATGTATATAAATGTGTATAATGTTTGATAAAATTTTTTGTTTATTGTGATTATTGACATTGCAGTTTTGTTTTGGTTATATCTGATAGTATGTTTATTTGAGTATTATTTGACGTTTATATTAAGTGCATTTTTGATTTTGTTTAGTAATCTAACTTGGTGGCCTCGGTAGCCACTCACATTTATTATTTCCATTTATAATATGTATATTCTGTAAATAATAATAATAATAATGGTAATGATAAAATTTAAAAAAAAAAAAAAAAAAAAATCTTATTCGAATATTATACTCGAGTACTTGGAATGCCTTTTCCGTAATGTAATATTTATCTGTAAGATTATTTTGACATTTGTATTGATACTTATTTTGATTTTTTTTCTCCTTCATAATAATGCTTCAAGAGGTCATCTGTAAATATTTTATACTGAAATATAACTGATTTTGTTTTATCAGTTGTTAACAAGATTTCTTTGACATTTATTTAGTATAGTTGTTCTTTCATGTGTATACTTATACATTGATTAATCGGTAGATGGTATTTAATATCAAGACTATTGGTTAAATATTTTTGTTGATATTGCACATCCACTGAAATTCTTTTGTCATGTCACACATTTTTTTATTCTCGTTAACTAATTATTTTTACAAATTTATAAGAAAGCGGATTTTACAGCAATTAACATGCTTTTCAATATTTCTGTTATAATACTATTTTCTTTAAAAGGTATCAATGTTTTTTTACTCATGTCACTTGTTGATAAAAGCTGTGTCTGTTTGCATTTATAGATATATTTTATTAGTTGTCAATATCCTAATAAATATTGTTAGATATGTCACTGACCACTTTTGTATCAATAAAATCTTTTATTTGAGAATGTCTGTAACCACAGTGCTGAAATAGTATTGTTTTTGATGAAATGGTGTATTCCTCGCCTATTTTGGTAGAATTGATCACCTACCAGGGTAGGCGTTGATATTGGGTTTTTTGTCGGAATTTTATTGTTTCAGCTTTACTTATCGATTTTGTATTGTGTTTGGTTCAGATTTTGTGTCACATGTACATTGTTCTCAAAATTTCCAAATTTTTTTATCAAGTGCATGTTATTAAGAGTATTGTAAGACCTTTCAGTTGCTTAAAGATTTGCTTTGTTACATTCATGCCTTTAATGGCCGTTCCTACAATATTATGTACTCAATATGGATATTTTTTTTTTCACATGTAAGTAAAAAAAAAAAAAAAAAAAAAAAAAAAAAAATTTGTAATCCTTCATGTAAATGTAGGTATGCACTCTCCATTCACATTTTTAGTCTTCCAAATTTTTTTAATGGTCGTTAGGGGTAATGTGATGTTAAAAACATCACTTCTTTTTAAATGTTAAATAAGATCGTTTTCTGCACTTAAATGCATTGTTTCTCTCAGCTGGCTCAACTCACCCTGTTGTGTTTGCTTTACTGCAACACACACACAGGAGAAAAATTGGTTCTTCTTTCCTAGTGGTGATGTCATATCACACCATGCTGAGAACCAATAGGGTGATGGTTCTGACTCCACCTTCTGTTATTCTGGCAGTTTTAAATTTAGTTGGATTTCAGCAGCTCTCAAGAGAAGAACATGGGGTGAGAAAGATTTGTTTTGCTTCTGTTTTAAAATAATGACCATTTTATCATTTGGAGAGAGAGTGCCTACTTATTAATAATAAATATATATATATTAGTTTATATGAATACTTATTCAAATTTTAAAAATCATTAATTTTTATATCCTACTTAATTTGGAATTACTAATGTGATTTTGAAAATAAAATTAATTAATTTTGATTCAGCAGATTAGTTTTATTACAAACATTATTTTTGTATGCATTTTTCTTTTTACAGCATTCTAGCCAATAAGTAAATTGATTCCTCTTTTCTCTTATGTAAATAAAATTATTTGGATATATATATTTGACCTTTTGACCCAAAGAATAAAAAGGGTTAGTGGCCAGAACGCAATGTACACCATGAGGTTCTTTGATCCTCACTAAGTAACTTCTGTTGCTATGAAAATTAAAAATATTAATAAAATTAATTTAAAATATGGAAACATAAAAGGTAAATGAATTATTTACATCACACCCTGTAATTTTGGTTCTTGATGAAGGGGTACGTGATTTAAAAAAGGTAGAAGACTGACCACTAAAAATTCAAGGGGGCGGAAAAAGAAACCAATAAAAAACGGAATATTGACCATTGAGGATCAAGGAAAAAATAATATAAAAATGGTACACTTTCACATTGGTTAAGATTGGAAAAAGGAATAAAAGAAAAAAGAGTAAGAAGGCGGGAAAAAGAAAAGATAAAAAAAAAAGGGGGGAATGGAGGATTTTTTTATGGGAAGAAAATAGGAGAGAAGATGATTCAGAGAGGATAGAGAGAATCGAGAGGACACGGACCCTCATTCTCATGGATTAATAAAAACTCATTTTTTTTTCTTGTGTGTGAGTGCAAAAAGCCATGGATCTGCCCTTAAGTATCATCGCACAACTGCTAAAACGGGGTGAGTCCAATTTCTCCTTTTTTTTTCGTATGGTGTTGGTGATCTAAATTAAGATGATATCTTAAATTATTTATATAATAACCTAACCATTCTCTTGAAACTATGAGAACATTCCAGGTGTCTATGATTTCCCGAAAGTGTAAATGTTAAAATTACATGTAATAAAAAAATATAATCAGTATTTCTGAAATTGTAGTTTCTTGCTCTGTAGTGTTTTTTTCCTACTATACTAAACTGATCTCAGGCCTTCTCCTAGCTATTTAGGTTAAGTAAACTAGTGCTTAAATTGTAACTAACAATGCTTAGTAATAATTAGGAGGCATCCGGATGACTGCTAATTTTCCTGTAATAACCATATAATACATGTGAAATGATATGTAAAATGGTGTTTATGCAACAATTTTCAAGAAAATCATTAGAGGTGATTTTGAGATACTGACTTTCACTAAAATCTGGCAAACACAATTGTTGATCGGCAAAACAACAATTACATAGAAAGAATACTTAAAAGAGAGTTAATATGGTCGAGTTTTAAAATAATCTGTACAGTCGTTTTTGAAAAAACACACATGTGAGACCTCAAATTAACCTACTTATAGAGGATACCCATCAATTTTTCTGAACTAACCAGCTAATACATATGAAAAGACATCTAATAGGGTATTTATATAGCAACTTTGAAGAAAATTGTTAGAGCCATTTTTGATATAGACTTATACCCCCACTTTCGGTTATTCAATTTTTACCAAAAGTTGGAAAAATTATCTATAAACCAGACTTGTCTCAATTCTGAAGTTTTGACTTTCTACCTTTATTAGTTTTGGAAATATGATAGTCATAAAATTCCCCACACACATACATATGCACACACCAACCAATTGTCAAAAATCAGTTTCTTGGGCTCGGAAAATCTTTAAAACATGTAAATCAGATAAAAATTCAATATGGAATTTTTTGACGAAATACAATTCTTGCAATACCTATGATAGTTCGGTAATGGAAGCAAAAAGTAAACACTAGAAAACTTAAATAATCAAAGCTTGAGTTTAATATTTAACTTGGTTTAGCAAGAAATATGAGTTTTCTTAATTTTGAATGGGCAAAGCTGTGTGGGTTTGCACACAAATTATGTTTAAACAAATTGTATTTAAAGAAAAGCATTTAACTATAGATTTAAATTTAGCTACAAAAAACATAAAATTATAATTGTAATAAGGTAAGAATATAACACCATTATTTTTAAATAATAAAACAAATGTTGTATGAGTTAACAATGTGACTTTTAAAATGAAAAATTAAGTATAAAATATCATACCATGATATATGCATTTTTACTGATAAATTTCAAAATATTTTCTAAGCACCAAAAGCAACATCTCAAACACCTGTAAAATGTTATTTATATATTTTTAGTTAAAAAATTAAAAATAAATGAATACTTACAAATAAATATATATATAGTTAAAAGATTTATAAACATACCACATCAAAAACTTAGTAAATTTATTTGGATATTTATTTAACTGTTTTTCTGCATATTCCAGCATAACTCGTATGAATCTAACGGTCGCAATAAGCAAGGAGCCAAATGCAACAGAACCCAGATGATACCTAAAAAAAATGTGGAGAGTGCTTAAAAGATATTCAATAATAAAAATAAAAAGATGCAAATAATAGTAATTACATAAATAATTTCAAAAAATCTGGTGTGAAACAACCACGCAACTTCCATTACTCACTATTACATGTATTATATGTATTTTTTGGATATACATAATAATGTTATTAGAAGACATAAAATTGACATAACAAAGTAGAAGCCTAAAATTTTTCTGGTAAGAGAAACTTGATACATGTGTAAAGGCATAGGTAAAACAAACTTTACATAGCAAGTTAAAAAATAAGAAAAAAAATTAGTAGAGTTATTTTTGGAAACACCAATTTCAAAGATCTAAAACTGACCTACCAGGATCACTGTTAATTTTTCTGTAAAAACCACATAATACATCAGAAAAGCTATCTAAAATGGATTTATATAACAATTTTCAAGAAAATCGTTAGAGTTGTTTTTCAGATACCAACTTTTACCAAAACTTGGCATACTCAATTATTGACTGGAAAACAATAATTACATACAAAAGAATATTTAAAAGGGAGTTAATATGGTGAATCTGAAAGAAAAAAAACATACAGCCGTTTTTAAAGGAACACACTTGGGAGACCTGAAATTGAGCTATTTATACAGGATGCCTATCAATTTTCCTGAGCTAACCAACTATATAATTTGAAAGGACATCTAATAAAATGTTTATATAGCAACTTTGAAGAAAATCGTTAGAGCCGTTTTTGAGATAAGGAGTTAGGGTCCCATTTCTGGTTTCCGGTTTTTCAATTTTCACCAAAATTTTTAGAATTCATCTGTACACCAGACCTGTCTCAATCCCGAAGTTTCATAGTTCTATCTTTATTAGTTTTGGAGATATAATATCCAGAAGATTCCCCACATGTACACACACACACACTGACCAGTTGCCAAAAACTACTTTTTTGGAATCAGGAGACCTTAAAATGTATAAATCAGGTGAAAACTCGATATCAAATTTTTGGACCAAATACAATACTTCCATTACCTATGGTAGTCGGGTAATGGAAGTAAAAATAGAAGGAAGAAATCTTTGACAGATTTTAATAGAATGTTAAAGGCTTATATCAATAAAAATTCTTCAAAAATATTGTAAAAGCTATACAAAAAATCTGAAAACTTCATGCTGGCTTAAATGTTTTGATAGGGAATCATTCGACCCTATTGTGCTAACTAAAATAGAGAAACTCTAATATTAAAATCCCTGCTTTCTCCCCCTGCCTATAATGTTGTCTTTGAGTTTGAACTAAATGAAAAGAACTAGGACTCTTGCATTGATCTTTTAAAACAGTGTTATGGATACACTGATTATATTATTAACTCCTATATGTCTAAAATACTAAATTAAATTTATCATCAAACTTTTTTTTTGCAATTTTTTGAAGAAACTGTTATATCTATATGAATATATGTTGTAGCCTCGTAATCCCATGCAACAGTCAGATGGCTTTTCAAGCATTACTTGGTGATCCCCAAACTTTCCTTTCTATTTAATTTTTTACTGATCCCACTTTTAATTTCTGGAGAAAACTTTAACTGAAATGTATGATGTTTAATATGTTCTTTATACTCCTGAAGTTTCAAAATGATTCATCCAGTACTTTTTGAGACATTTAATAAAATGTCTAAAATCGAAAGTGCCTGGTCATTTATGGAAAGGTAGTGTACCTACAATTTTTCATTACTGTATGTCTTTTAAATTAGCATAACTTAAGCTGTCACCTAATTTCCTTATAAAATAACACAGGCTTGTACACACAAATACACAAAAAGTTATACATACAAAAAATTAGATGCTTTGTAATTTTCAGCACAAACAATATTAAATAAACAAAAGATGCAACAGATTAAATTATAAATGCAAATGTTTAAAAAAATATGTAAAATACATTAAAATCTTACCTTACACATCGACAAAAGCCATTAGCCATTGCAAAAGTTGGTATGTTCTTCTTGTCAAGAGTCCAATAGTAAGCAGCAAATGCTCCAGCAAGTGATACTTGACCAATGCCAACAGCAAAAAATAAGCCCCAGAATAAAGCAAATAAGTTATATGCATGAGCACTATAAATGTTATCTTGCAGCCCATAAGAAAGGAATAAACATTTGATCCCTTCTTTAGTGAGATTAGTATCCTGTAAAAAATTGCAAGTATTAAAATATATACTTACAACAGGGAAAGGGGGGGGGGGACAAATAACTAGTATGTTATGACCACTACAAGACTTTCTTCTATATATTTCTATACAAATTCAAAGATTACACATTATTTATTAAAATTATTATTTATCAAAGTTATTATCCATCATAAATGCTGATGACTTTCATCACAGAGAAATATATAACACTAATTTTTTTTTTTTTTTTTTTTTTTTTTGAGTTAAAAAATGGAAAAAAATTTATAACTTTGTTTAAAATTATCATAGATCTATGATTCAACAATTCGTTTTAAAGGCATTGATGAGTTCTTTTGAAAGATATCTATATTGAATTTTTTTACCCCCGAGTAGGAAGTGCTGCTCCCATATATACAAAAGAAATCTTTATGGTTGACTCTTATAAACTATATTGGTTTTTCATTTTACTTTGAAATGTTAAAAATAATTCTCATTATTGCACATTCATACAAAATTTTGTTCTATACTGCCATATTAAAATTTATGAAAGAATGAGATGAGAGTACCAACTTTGAGCGACTGATCCTTAAACGTAATCAACACCAGTTTTGGTCAAAATCCAACTGAATATCATGTTTGGTTAAATTTCATTCACTGGTTCATGAGATACAGCATCCACAAAATTTTTGATAAACACAGACATAAAGACATTTCTAAAAATAGTCAAATGATATTTAGGACATCTCAAAAAGTGTACACCCATCAAAAACCAGTATTCAAAAAATTTTACAAATCCAATTTCTTCTTATATGTATAGAAGAAAGTAAAAAAGGCAACGCAACCTCAAGATTCTGATACATATATATATAGAGAGAGAGAGAGAGCTAACAAAAAAATACAGCTTTAGGAAATCATGCAAATAAATCTATAGCTAATTTGTACAAAACAGAACAGACCTAGAAAGAAGCATAAAACTTTATAGTATTCTGTGGCTATCACAAAACTTTTTTCTATATCATTAAATGTAACAACATCCCCTACCAGTCAACATGCATAAAAATTTAATCATTATAGTTTCTCCTAATAAAGAAATATACAATTCAGTACAGTTTTATCCAATAACCATCTGAAAAGTCAAAGAAAATTAATAAAAGCATCACCACCTGCAGTGCCAAACTGAATAAGCACATTTTTTTATATTTTCTCACATATATAAGTTTGCTGCATTTATATATCAAAGAAACTGGATGATAACTTTTCAGAAACAAGAAAAATTAACAGAAAATATTGCATCACAGCAGCACTACTTGTTCTTTGTGTATTTGTAAAAGAACTATAAATTTCACACTCATCAAAATTTATATATTTCATGTGTCGATGACTTATAACATGCCTATCAACTTTAAACTTAATCAAATATGACGTTCAAATGCTGTAACAGTTTAAATAATTTTAGTTCATTGACTATAATGATAAAGAACTTTTCTTTGTGTCCCTGTAAAATAACTATAAGAGCTAGACTCATCAAAATCTTTATAGTTCATACGGCGGTGACCTATAACATATCTACCAATTTTTAGCTCAATCAATTAAAGCATTTAGACGATATCATGTTCACTCAAACACATACATCACCATAAAAATAGCAAAAATGAATTCAAGAGTGGAGACCTTAAAACATATAGATAAATCAAAATCACTTTGTAGACTTTTAATTACAAATTAAATTTAGACGGATCTTTTAAAAAAAAATTATGTGAACTTAATAAAGATATTTACATATTTAAAAAACTAAAATACTAAAGAAGGTTTTGGATTTCGATATAACTATATAGTGATTGCCCAACATAATTTATGATGTCATGGATTTCTTTATAATATGAGTATAACAGTTATCATCCACATTATTTCAGATGGTTATATATTTCTTTATCTTCACAGTAAGGTAGTTGCTACACATAACCATTGAATTCTGAGTCTTGTCGTTTCGCTACTGTTTTAAAAACACAACATATTTTTTCTCCTTTTATATCATGTGATAATCAACAGAAGGGATGCATGCACCAACATTCATAGTCAATTTTTTTCATGATTACAATACTTTGCTTATTCAATGCATATTCAGAAAGTAAAAAACTTACAGCCAAAAATTTATTTTAACACACTAATACATAGAAGGATGTCAGTGAAAATGTAATACATTTCCATGATTTTCTTTTTAACTATTCCATTAAGGTAACTTTTAAGTAAAATTAAGAAAAAAAAAAAAAATTAAATCATACACAATCGTATTTAAGCATTGATACAAGAATATTAAATTTTCCACTTATGAGCTCTGTTTAATCCAACTCCCGTAAAATCTCAATATTATCTTTTAAAGACAAAGTCTTTAGTTTTCTAAGCAAAGATGACAATTTTACAAACAAAAGCAAAAGAAAACCTTGTCTCACCAATAACAAGATGTCAAGTGAACACATTTAATGACAAAAATCTTTAAGTACCCTATTCAAGCCTACTGTACAAAAATGAGTAATAAATCTGTAAGTTTACAAAACGACTATAAAGTCGTCAGAGTTTCCTTTAATTTAAACCACATTCCTGAAAAGCAATTAAAGGAAAGAGTGGGAAAGGAAAGCCAGTGGTACTATAATTAGTATACATATAACTAGATTATACATATCCAATTCAATTCTTAAAACTATTAGTGTTGCAAACAAATAATCATAATCAAAAATAAAATGTTCAAAAAATACTATAAAATAAATACAAATTGTATAAATAAATGTATTAATAACTAAATCTTGATATCGCAAAACCATTTCAAACATTTAAATAACTTTTGCTAATAGATAGGAAACTTCTATTTAATATATTTTTAAAACTTATTAACATCAATATTTATTAATATTCTTACTAGTGGGCTGCAGGAGGAACCATTTTTGTAGTTGGAACCTTCAGGGGCATCTGTAATAATAAACGAGGCTTTTCCAGAAGAAGCTATATAACTTAAGTTTTCTGTCAAAGAAAATTTTTTCTTCTTTACAATTTAAATTCAATAATAACATGACCAAAATATTTTGCATTTAGTCAGTTTATTGTATAGGTAATAGTTTTGAAAGAATTCATTTGTATTTAAAAAAAAAAAAATAGAGAGAGAGAGAGAGAGAAGGATTTAAGAAATTATTATACATGAAAAGTAAATTATTAAATTAAATATTACCAAAAAAAAAAAAAAAAGATGGAGAGATATAGGTGGTATAATCAAGGTATCACTGGATGGTAAACTTTAAGCATATATATGATTAAAGGTCAGATAGGGAAAAATTTGTTTCATACCAAAAATAATCTTTCTTTCTTTCATTAATTTTTTTTTATTATTATTATTATTATTTTTTTTTTTGTGTGTGTGTGTGCTTAAATACATAAAATGTTGTTTGTGTACTGATAACGATAAGTATACAAAAAGTCAATAAATTTTGTGTCAGGAACCATTGAGAATAATAAAAAATTTTCATATTTATTTTAAAGATAATATATTTTATTTTTGCAATTTTCAATCAATTAATATTACTATGCAACTTATAAATGACACAAAAATAGAAGCTAAACTTCTTTAAGAAAATCTACCATAAAAATACTTATTTATATTTAAAACAGCATAGTGTTTTAATACCATAATTCAAAATTTTAAATAGCAAAGACTGTATTAAAATTATAATATTACTATATTTACTCATTTAAATTATATAAGAAATGTAATAAATATGGAAAGAAAAAATGGTTTGGCTTCAATATTGCTGTACATAAAATGTCGGAATATTATTATTGTTAAAATGATTTTAAGAAATAAAACATCTCTGAAAAGGATAATGTTGAGATTATAGCTTCTTAATGATATACATTAATGGTTAAATATGCAATAAGATTATTTAGTGATATCATTAGAGGATCAAACCTGGTAACATTTATAATTTATTCAGGAGTACTGTTAGTTTCACCCTTTTTTTCACACCACTTCAATTTTAGAGAAATTTTCTTAATATGTAATTACAACGAAGTACGAAGAAAAATGCTTTAAAAATATACTGTTGTAAAAAAAGAGCTGGTCTAACAGTACTTCAAAATAAATTACAAATGTTACCAGGTACAGAGGATATATTTGCATGCAATTAAATTTCAATGTACTTTGAAAATGTAAGTATTTAAAGATTCTGAATGTTTACTTCTTACACAAAATATTTAGTTTATTATTATTGAGATCATGAATGTTCATTCTTTGTACTGAACACTCTAATTAAAAAAGAAAAGAAAAGAAATGCAAAGCTCTTAAAATGAATACTTGTGTTCTCCATAGAGAATGATCTTTTCAAACTCTTGAGACCCACAGCAGAACATGACAAAAACTGCAATGTACATTGCAGAGCAAACAGCTTCAATGCAGTACGATTATGCATAATAAGCATGGGAAATACAGTTAAAATATTTGTAAAAGAACAAACAAATTTCCTGCACAATAATTGCCAATGTTTAAAAATGAAATAGAAGTGAGAGAATGGCTAGTGCTGCTAGGATAGTTTTGAAATGATAAAATTCTTCCTAAAAGGTCTTATTTCAGATAATCCACCATCTTTAAATCATGTGGTAGATTCTTTTCCCTAATTTGTTCTTGATTTGCTTTTGAATGAATTGTCTTTCATGATGCAATCTTAAAATTTACTTCGTGACTGATTTTGAGCATTCTTGGATATTCCAAAATCTATTCTATGACTTCAGTTATGATTGTGTGATAAAATACTAACAATGTCAACTTGTGAAAAGCAGTCTTGCTTTGAATTTTTTAATAATAAAAGCTCAAGTTTCAGGAAACTAATGCTCAAAACTGATATCGTTACTTCTGGAATAATATACTGAAATAAAGAAAAGAAAATATTATCTATGTTTTCTCAAGGTTAAATAATTTTTTGCTAAAAGCTTAATTTAACAGAAAAAATGATATCACAACTGCAACAGTGTGCTGAGAAAAGTAAAATAAATTTTATCCTTGATTTTAAATAAATGAAAGAAAAGATAAAAATGAAAGAAGATATATATAGATATATTAAATCTGGTGTCTAAAAGCCACATGAATTCCATTAGTTCAACTATACATACTATAAACTGTTATTGGAGATAGTGTAATAAAAACAGAAGACAAAATTGACTTAACTAATCAAACAATCTTGTAGTAACCAATTAATAAATACATCGAAAAAGACATATAAAAAGTGTTTAAATAGCAAATAAAACAATAAAAAAAAAATCGGTACAGCCGTTTTTGAAATGCTTATTTTTGAGATCTAAAACTGATGTTCTAATTAGGACACCTGTGATTTTTCCTGCAATAACCAATACATGTGAAAGGGCATTTGAAAGGGGGTTTATGCAGCAAATTTAAAGAAAATCATTAAAGCTGTTTTTGAGATATTAACTTTTGGTTCCACTACCAATTTTCATCATAACTTGGCAAACTCATCTTTTCACCAACCTAGTAGTGGAATTTTCAGTATCTGCAGCAAAACAAAATGCATCTGTGATCCAGGAATGCCAGACAAAGTTTGGTATCACAAGAACTATTAGCAATTCATAAAATATGTAAAATTTGCAAATCTACAAAACAAAATAAATTAAGAGTATATAACAAGTATAGTAATCTAGAGACATAATGTAAATTACATTTGTATTTTTAAGATTGCTTTTTTATTTAAGATGTCACAATAATCTGCAGCCCTCACTGCCATGTTGCACTGTTTTAGTAATTGAGTTCACAAGTAACACCCAAAATTACACACAAAAGGACATTTAAAAGGGAGTTAATATGGCAAGAAAATCCATAGAGCCGTTTTTTAAGAATCCTACTTGCAAGGCCTGATATTGACCAACTAATATAGGATACCTATCAATTTTTCTAAAGTAACCAACTAATATATACAAAAAGACATCTAGAAGAGGGTTTATAAGCAACTTTGAAGAAAATTGTTAAAATCCTTTTCTGAGATACAGACTTACAATCCTACTTCCAGTTTTCTAACTTTTAACAAAAATTGGCAAAATCATCTGTACATCTGACCCATCTTAATTATAAAGTTTTTTTTTTTTTTTTTCATTTTGGCGACATGATAGTCAGAAGTTTGACCCCACACACAATCTGGGGCGAAGCGTGGTTCAAAAAACTCTTGGTAGCGCTGAAGAGACATGCTTCCAAAAGCAGACAGAGAATCAATTCAGCGAGATTGTATTTGATAGACGAGAAACCGAAAATACTATTTCATTTTTTCTATCTAAAATAATGAAATCATTGTTTTAAAACTTAAATAAGGGAAGAGCTGCTTCCATCGCTTCCATGGACGCTTCGCCACTGCACATAATGCCCCTTTCAAAAGAAGAAAAAAAAAAAAAAACACTTAAGACTTAGGAAACTTGACAGCTAAATATTTGTCTGAATACAGTACTTCTTTTACCTACAGTAGTGAGTAATTGAAGTAAAAATTTAAAAACTCATTATGATCATTATCATCATCTTTTTTTCCTTTTTAGGATTAAAGATGATTAAGAAATTATAGATATTAAGTTGCCATTGTACACATTTTTCATTACAGAACCAGATAAGGCAATTTTAGCACCAAAAAATAAAATAAATTAAACAAACAACTACAGTAAAAACTATGTAATTTAAAGTGAAATTATATATACATATATAATGTTCTAATTTCATAATCTGTTCAGTATTTTAAAATGTGTACCAAAACAATGTAAAGGATACAGAGCAACTGAAATCCAAATTGAAAAGAATGTTAGCATTAAAATATATGGAAGAAGAGGAAATACTAAACTTGTCATCATGTAACCAACAGCTCTATAAAAAAAATATAAAAAATTATATTCATTTTTTAAATTGTAAAAATAATTTATTCATTCATATTTCATTTTAAATATGAATGACTGAGAAAATGAATTTTACTCATTTTACAAATTTAATGACTTAATACTTTCAACTTACTTGCTGGCTTCTTTAATAAGTGCTATAGCAATGGCAATACGCTTTCGAAGAAAGATAATCACCAGCAGTAAAACAGTAAAAATTACTCCAGATATAATAGCTGTAACAACAATAATAAGTACAATAAAAAGCTACATTTCATAATAAAATCATGCTAAAATACAAAATATAATAGGAAATTTCTTTACAAAGTAATAGCATTATAGAAGAAAATAATCCATTATTAGTGCAAAAGGCATGCTTTTTTTTTTCCTTGTTTGATTTTTTTTTGTCTCATGAATATTTAAAGTTTTATAATATGCAGAGGTGAAATCTTTACTAAGTTTAAATTATTATTATTATTATTATTATAATCACATTTGCTTCAAATTATCATTCAACTTTCGCAATATCTTAAAAGTTTTTTTTTTTTTTTTTTTTTTTTTTTTCCCTATCAATGTAACATTATTTACTATGTATTCAGATTTTGCCATGTATTCAGATTAAAATAACTTTTTTTTTTTTTTTTTTTATAATAATAATCAAATGGAATTTCAGTAATATTAATTAGGGACATAATATCAGGAAAGCAGGTTAAATGAAGTCTGCTTGTAGAAATGAAATCATATTGAAAGAAAAAACGTTTTTTCATAATAAATCAAATTGAAATGCTTTTCTAAGAATGTAAAAGACAGGCATAATACACCAGTGTGCAAAATTTAAGGATGAAATGAAGGAATCAGCTTAAAAATAAATATAAAATGTTTGTAACTGCTAGATTCTAGAATTATAAGCACAATAATAATAATAAAATTTTCTTTTTATGATTTACATACAAATATGCATTAAAAACTTTAAATATTTAGTATTTTTTCCCTTAATATCTCATTTTCAAGTATTAATAATAATAACAAATAATATATATATATATTATTTATTTCATACATGATATATATATGAAATCAACTGAAACATTCAAACCAAAAGAAATATAATTTTTATTTGAAGAATAGAAAAACCTCTTTATGACTAAATGAAGATGAAATTTTTTTCTAACTTTCACTCTCTCTATATATATTTTAATATATATATTGATACTTAAGACGAAAAAACATAATAATACTCATGTCTTTAATTAAAGTACATTAAAATTAATAACAAAATAAACACAACAGATTTCGAATGTCATTCTAGTCATTTTGTGCACATTTATTCTCATTAGACTAAAACATACAGCTTAAAGTGGACTGCATTCCCATCCTTAACTGGGATTTGAACCTGGCACCCAAGATAAACATGAAGAAAAGAAAAACTTAACATGAAAAAATGAGATTATTTGAAGTCTGAATAAACTTCTATCAAAAATTGGCCATATTTTAAAATAAATACAAAAAAAAAAAATAATAATAATAATAATAATAATAATAATTAAAATTCTATTAAAATTTATTCAATAGTTCTATGCGATAATCAGACTAGTTAAACTATACCATGATGCACAATCAACATTATTTTTTATAACAGCATGATATGCATTTAATACTTTATATAATACTATGATAAGCAATTAAAAATTGAAATTTGGAATAAAATATACATATATATATTATGTAGTGAATCTAAAATTTATTTTTCAAAAAATAAAGCTTGTTTAATGCTTTAAAAATGTTTAGAATGGGAAAATATAATGAACTAAATTGATTCATTAAGAATTAAATTAATCTTATCTACGATATTTATAATCATGCATAACGTCCTATAATCTGTTAACATATATACAAAATAATAATCACACAGCATTACTAACCAAATGCAAGCCAAGTGTCTCTTAAAGCTAAATAGCTTTTCAAATTCAAAGTAATTCTAAATTTAGCATCAGAGCCAGGTGTTTCTTTAAGCTTCATATATTTAGTTGTACTATAATAACAAGCTGAAAATATACAAAACATCGATTTAACAAACATTAAAAATATTAACTAAACAAAGGAAAATAAAAATAAAGTTAAAAAAAAAAAAAAAAAAAAGTCACAAAAATTCATGAAAATGTTAAATTATACAAAATCATTTATGTTAAGAATGTAATTGATTTGTATGTTTAAGAATAAACATTTTTCCCATTGTTGCATTTATTAGAATTTAAATGGTTATGGTTCCATCAATGAAAATTTAAACATATGTGAGACTGTAAGTGATAATTATATCACACATTTCTACTGTTCTTTCAACTACTACTGAGGAAGAAAATATATTGATGATGTTATAGAAATTTTTGTTATACAATAACCTGTTTTACTATTAATGTGGACTGTATTTAGATATGTCAAATGTATAAATGAGCATTTAATGCCTGAGTGGCTTAATTTAAATATATATGATACTTTAAAGAGCCAGGATATTTGAGCCTTGCAGGGTGTAAATGGTAACATAGAAAAGTTGGTTATACATTTATAGTTTCAGGTTCTTTTTATCAATGGGAATAATTTCATAGATATATAAAAGTATTTCTATAGTTATATATAAAGGAATAGACTGTGATTGTATTTCAACATTCTAGACAACTCAATGCATTTTAGTTTATTTGAAATATTATTGTTAGTCTAATGATAAATATGGGAATATATTTATCAGGGTTGTAGTGATTTAAATCAATTGATTTAAATCACTGATTTAAATCATGATTTAAATCAATTGATTTTTTTTTTTTTTTTTTTTTTAATCACTGATTTAAATCATTTTTTTTTTAAATATCAATGGAATGTAATTTATAATCTAACTTTAAAAAATGAGATATTTAATTATTTCTTATGTAAATTTAAAAATACAATTTGTAAAATATAACAAAATATTTCATTAGACGAGCTAATATTTCTCATTTCTTGACTTTAGATTCATCTCTACAAAGCAACATTAATAAACACAAAAATAAGTTATATCTTAACTTTCTTAATTATTTATAAAATTTTATTATATATTTTAATAACTTATTATATTTTAACCCGTTAATCCCTGAAATATTTTTGAAAAATATATTTTGATGAACATTTCAATTTTAAACTAATATGGACAACTGAGAATGAAATATTTTTAATTAAAAAAACTCTTCTAATAGTTTTAAATTAACAACCTATCCTCATTTGAGGACATTTAGTGTTCTAGCGAAAAATCTTCCAGATAAAAAAACTTTGAGATAACAGATTAATTTTCTATTATAAGCTGACAAAGACCTCGAAAGTAAAGTATTATAATATATATTATTCAACTTGATTTAAGTTAATATATCTGCGCAAAAAGCAAATATATGTGCGACGAATGAAAAATCATAAAATATCTATCCGAATTATGAAATAGTAATTAATAGTAGACACATGAAACTCTCTGGGATCATTTGGAGTGATGCTATAAACTGTCACTAAAAAGCAGAAATCATTCCAACAAACCCCCAAAAATATACATGCCATTTTATTAGCTGTCCTCAAATGAGGACGCTGGGCATTAATGGGTTAATTATTTACACAAGTACAACCTTATGACTGGTGTATGAATTGTAAATATTTAATTAGTGTATAATTCATTGATTAATATTATATACATGTTCTAGTTCGCCTTTGCCCACCTAGCGGCTGATATTTCAAAAAGAAAATATTTCCTTGTTTATTTAGCTCTCATACCAGTTTATGTCATTTAGAATTGGCTCATATGATATTTAAAAAATAATAGCATAGTTTACATCGTACTGTTTAAAAAGACCTGAAAACTCCAAAAAGTTTTTAAAAAATAATAACATTTTCATTTAACTACATATAATCAGTTAAATACAATTTGAGGCTGCTGTCACTGCTTGTTTTAATGAATTGTACACTAAATGTAAAAAAAAAGATAAAAAAAATAAGTGAAAGTATTAAAATGGTAATGAAAATATGAATTTTGTTAATGGGTAAAGTGTGAAAACATTTTCTTGATTCAAATGATATTTGTTAAACCTAAGTAAAAATTTTTTGGGATATCATCTTTTTTTTTTTTTTTTTTTTTAATCTTTCCTAATTCCTTATTTTTTTTTTAATTTTGATTAGAAACTATGAGTAAAGTTTTCTTTCTCTTAATACATTGCTTCAGTTATATGTCATATTTCCTATTAAATTATCCTTTTCCAAAATTATTTTATGTGTTACTGAGAGTAAAATACTGAGAGTAAAATTTTGCTTTATTTCAATACATTATTGTAGCTACAAAGTCTGAAGTTGAGTCGCTCATACTACTGCATTTATTATTGTTATAAAATTACTTCTTATTATGAAGATACTATGTTGAATAAAAATGTTGGTAATAAATGCCTACATGGATTTTTTCTATAGAAATAATTATTATTTTTATTTTTATAATTTAAGTAAAATGATTGATAGTGTGGATATTGTGCATATATATACACACACATACACATAATAAAAAAACAAATGTTGTACAATAATGTATGAATACATAATAAAAATCATTAAAATCAAATCTTGATTTAAATATTAGGTTGAGTCAAAAGTTTTGTCCGTTTTTTATTTGCGTATCAATAAATGTGTTACATTAAAGTTGTGATGTTAATGTCATATATATTTTGAAAGCTCATTTTCTGCTGATCGAAATGATGTATTTAATTGTCATGTTATTTTAATTTTCACAGACTTATTACTCTTTAAAAAAGATCAAGTATGTCAAAAATCGTGAACAAATCCGCAGCCTAATTTTCCACGAGTTCAAACAAGGCCACAATGCAACTGAAGCAAGTCGTAACATATGTGCAACATTTGGTATGAAGTCTGTAAACGAAAGAACATGCATACGTTGATATGCAAAGTTCTGTTCCAGGGATATGCACCGCGACGATAAGAAACACTCTGGACAACCATCGACAACCGATGAAAGAGCTTTACTTTGTGCGAATGAAGCCGACCGACTCAAACCACCCGAAAATTAGGGCAAGGTTTTGGCACTTCTCAGTCAACAGTCAATCGACACCTTCACAAAATTGACATGAAGATTAGGCGTCGTCAAATGGTACTGCATGCGCTCAAGAAAATGCAAAAAAATCGTTGAAAAACAGTCTGTCAATTGCTGCTGCGAGAGTTTAGCCGAGATGGATGGCGTGGAATTCTTACCTGTAAAGAGAAGTGGGCACTATACGACAACAAAAAAAACGGATGTCAAGGGCTAAACCCACACCAGCTTGGAGTTAAGACGGCTACACCTGGGATGCATTCAAAAAACGCACTTTTGTGCATTTTTTGGATGTCGACAGGAGTTGTGCATTGGGATCTTATTCCTCAAGGACAAACAATGAACTCAGATGTCTATTGCACTCAAGGGAACCACGTTCAACAGAAACTCGTGAAAAAAGGCTTTAATCCAGCTCGAGTTTTCTTCCAACATGACAACGCAAGACCACACGTTTCAAACCAGACGAGTGAGAAGCTGAATGAGTTGGGCTGGGAACATCTCGCTCACCCGCCATATAACCCTGACATTGCACCTACACATTACCATTTGTTCAGGTCGCTAGAGCACTTTATGCGTGGGCAGCGCTTCAGCAACGAATACGATCTCCGGCAAGGCATTGTCGACTTCTTCGCTCAAAAACTGGCAGCTTTTTACAAACGTGGAATTTTAATGTTGTATTCACGTTGGAAAATGGTTGTTGAAAGGAATGGTGAATATGTTAATTAAAATATGTCATAAATGTTATAATTTTTTAACTTTTAATAAATGATTAGAAACCGGACAAAACTTTTGACTCAACCTAATAAAAAAAACCCGATTTAAATCAAAAAAATCAACAACCCTGATATTTATAGTCCTAACTATATAGTTTTTTATATAAAAATTTGATATTATATCAGTGGTTTTATCTCTCAGGGGTCCTTGGAAATATTTAGGTGAATTTTAAGGTGACTTTACACTATTTACAACTTATGCAATTTCAATGATAAATATTCATTTATAACATGAAAAAAGAAAGAATATACAGGCTCAGCTTATGAATCAGATTATTACATAAATTTTATTTGGCAAAAAATATATTCTCTATGCATTAAATACACTCACCAAATCCTGAAAATGCTAGAACAATAAGAATACTGAGCCAGACCATACATCCTGCCATCCACCGCATTAGCACAATCCATATAAATGATACAATCATTGCAAAAACAAGTCCTCTATCAACAGATATTAGAAAGTAAAACATTTTACTGTGAATAAAAATTATAACTATGAAAATAAAAACATATGAACAGTTATCATCTAAACCTCTTAACTACTAATTGTTTTATTTGAAACAAACAAAGCAACAATATTATTATTTTAAATACTCCTTTATTTATTATTTATTCCTTTTTTTCTTCTTTTGTATTTATTTTTAAAACTGCATTTTTATTTAAAAAAAATAAATAAATAAAAATAGAAAAAATAAAATAATGTACTAGTTTAACATAAAAGGGGGAAAGTGCTAATGAATTTCAGTTTCTTTTTCAATATTTTTTTTTTCATTTTACTTAACAGACAGATGACTGGGAGGTGTCAAGACATCTGTAGACAAAGCTAGTACAAGGTAACCGGCACAAGCACAACATAATGCTAAAAAATGTCTGCCTAGACTAGTGCCAATTGTCTGCAGCGGTCAGACTACAGAAAAGCAACCAGCAGCAAATATTACGAGAAAACAACTCAACATTTATGGTGCAGGGTAAATTAGAAAAAACCTAAAATCCAAAATTGCATGTAATTGCTTTCTCAAGAAAACTACTAATAGTATAATCCTTTTTTCTAAACTTCTGGTATGACATAAATATTATGTGATGCTTGCCTTAGGAAAATCAGGTGGAACATTCCCCATAGAATTTGCTCTGCTTACTTTATAGATGCTTTGCCTATAAATTTGGCATTGACTACAGAAAAATGTAGATAACATAGTAACATGCTACCAGACAAAGCTTGCTATTAATTGTACTAAAAGTTAAGCTCAATAATACCAATATATATTAGATAATTTAGAATTCAAACAAAAAATTAATTAAGATCATATTTTTGAAATTGCTGTTATACTTAAGCCCACTTAATTACATTTTCTAACAATGCAGCAAAAAATATGAAACATTTAACCAAATATAGTAATTTTACGTAAAGCAGTTGAAAAGCACTAACATAAAGAGACAAAAAAGCATTATAACTACAAAAATCAAAATAAGCAGAAAACAAAGAAAAATAACTAATTAAAAAAAAATAACAATAATAACTTTTTAAAAACTTTAAAATACCTTTGACAATCCTTTTACTTGAGCAGCTTTTATGATATATTTCGACTTGCATAAAATTCACAGTCATCCTCAGATGTTTGTTTTGCTGCTCTACTGATCTTCGTCTTCATCCTCTTCCACATCATCCTCCTCGTCTCCTACGTCATTCTGTCGTCGATATTTATTTATTACATGTTGCCAATCTTTAGCTATAATGCTATGCTCTCTCTCATTTACTGCAGTGTTAGAGGTTAATATTTCCAAGGCTTCTCGTTTTAGTGCGTAGTTATGTGAGTTATAAGGTGCTATTTTGATGGTTTTTAAGGTGTCAGGTATTATAGGGTTAGTTTTGTGTGTACGTGATAAAGCGGTGGAGCATCTATTATATTTAAGGTCACTAATGTGTTCTATTTCCCTGTCTTTAATTTTTCTTTTCGTCATTCCGATATATGAAGCAGGTTTATTATTATTTTCTAGATCAAATGTAATTTTGTATATCCCTGGGGTTTCTTTAGGATCAATAATGTCTTTTTCGTTCCGAATCACGTACGCACAAAACTAACCCTACAATACCTGACACCTTAAAAACCATCAAAATAGCACCTTATAACTCACATAACTACGCACTAAAACGAGAAGCCTTGGAAATATTAACCTCTAACACTGCAGTAAATGAGAGAGAGCATAGCATTATAGCTAAAGATTGGCAACATGTAATAAATAAATATCGACGACAGAATGACGTAGGAGACGAGGAGGATGATGTGGAAGAGGATGAAGACGAAGATCAGTAGAGCAGCAAAACAAACATCTGAGGATGACTGCGAATTTTATGCAAGTCGAAATATATCATAAAAGCTGCTCAAGTAAAAGGATTGTCAAAGGTATTTTAAAGTTTTTAAAAAGTTAATTCGTCCTTCTTATGCATTGCATATTTATAACAATAATAATTTTTAAAAAATTAACCTTAAATCAATTTACAATGCATACATAATACTTTTTTATGTATAATACAAATATAAGTGAAATGTTATTTTTAAAATAATGAAAATGCAGTAAAAAATAAAAATAACTTATGTAAACACAAACTATTTTTATATTTTACTCTATTTTCTACAGATACACAGTATTATATATATACATACACTGTAAAAAATATGTCCTATTTGCTGCCCGAAATTCTCAGTAATTTGAGAAAATACGTTCTGACAATGTAATTTTTTTGTAAATTACGTGTATTTTCTCAAATTATAGATAATTTCTGGCAGCAAATAGGACTTATTTTTGTTGTGATAGTTTATTGATTCGTTTGTTTTGCAGGTTGTTAATTAATTAATCTGGTTTCTTGAAATTTGTGTATTTCATTCACTGATAAAAAATTTTTTTTTTTCATTTTTCTGAACTTCTCAAAAAAATTTTTAATCTTATTGGTCATTGGTGTTTCAGTGATCTTGTATCTGTTGCTTGGCTTCTACTATGCTTAATAGATCATCATTATTATATATATATATATATACACAGTAGTGGAAAAAACTTTAAGACCAACATCGAATTTTTTTGTTTACATTCAAAAATAAAAATCTCTTTGTACATTACCTTTACATTTAATATATTAAAAGTAAGAAATAAAAAACTAGAAATTTAAAATACGTTTATTTTTGATATAAAATAAAAGTGTAATATAATCAAAATGGAAAAAACTTTAAGACCAGTTTTAAAAGTAATTGCTTGCATAATGTGATGACGTCACAATTGCAGGGTTTTGTGCGGGACAGTTGTTAAAATAAACATTTTTTAATCATTTAGCTGAATGTTGAAACAACTGAGATTATGGGTAGAGAAAAATTACTGAGTGAA
This sequence comes from Salticus scenicus, assembly GCA_963930645.1. Taxonomy (NCBI): domain Eukaryota; kingdom Metazoa; phylum Arthropoda; class Arachnida; order Araneae; family Salticidae; genus Salticus; species Salticus scenicus. Next base: position 186,016,827 of record OZ005648.1, on the reverse strand, counting down.
ATAGAAAAAGGGAAAGTCTTGGTATTTCAAGAAAATGAAATAAGTGAAAGGCAAATCGATAGCAAAATCCAGAGGTCTAAAACAGTAGTACATCGATTTCTTGCAGATCCATTCAGATATGGTACAAAAAATAGAGGAAGATGGCCTTCAAAACTATCAGTCAGGACGAAAAGAAGTGTTATAAGAATATCTGTTAAAAACAATGCATATTTTTCAGCAATAAAATCGGCTCTAAAGTTTCAAATAACATCTAGAGCTGTTAGAAATGTCCTGAATCTTGCGGAAAACATCAAATATTTAAAAGTAAACCTAAGCTTGAAAAATGGCATATTGAAGCAAGATTGAAATTAGTGTTCACAGATGAAAATAAATTTAAAATAGATGGACCAGATGGTTTATGAAACTACTGGCATGATTTAAGACAGGATCCTATTTATTTCTCAAAGGGAGTGCAAGGAAAAGGATCTGTGATGATTTGAGCAGTTTTCTGTGCTTGAAGTAAGCCTAATTAGTTGTATTTACTAAAGGTAATATGAACTCTTTTGATTATCAAGATATACTGGCTAACAATTTTGTTCCGTTAACTTAAAAGATGAGCTTATGGATCAAAATTTGATTTTGTTGCAAGATAATGCATCTGTGCACAAATCTGATTCAATCATTTCTTGGCTGACTGAAAATAATGTAAATTTATGGAATTTCCGGCCAAAAGAGAAACCCACAGAAAACATGTGGGGTATTGTTGCACGCAAAGTATATGAAAATGGTAAACAATACCATTCTGTTTCTGAACTCAAATCTGTGATTTCAAAAGCATGGGATAAAATATCGATTCTAACATGCAAAAATCTAGCAAAATCTTCTTTTAGAAGTAATTCATGTGAAAGGAAAACACACGAAGTACTAAAAATTAGAATGCAATACTTTTAATTAATGTTTAACTTTGTGGTCTTAAAGTTTTTTAAACCCATTTATGTTGTGAAAAAAAAAAAAAAAAAATTACTTGCATATAATATATAGTTACAACCATTGTTTTATAAATCTATGTAAAGATTTATTTTTCATTCTGTTTACACTATTTGACGTTTGTTCCTTTAGTAAAACTAAATTTTTTGCAATTTCACATGTGGCCTTAAAGTTTTTTCCATCACTGGATAATTTGCACAGCATTTAAGAAAGATAAAATTACAACATGAACATGATATGACAAATTTAAAAGAAATTGAGAGACACTGATCTAAATGCTTTCTGTTAGTAAAAATTTTAAATATCAATACTATGTTTAGGAATTTATGGATTATGTATTAGATTATGTATTAGGATTATGTATTAGAAATTATAATTAAAAAACAGGAAAAATGCTTTTAAACATGAAAGAAGCAAAATATTATTGCATAGTTAAAATAATAAATAAATAAAATGTCAGGACTCTGAATGATAGGTTGGCAAAAAGAGTCAAAGTTTTATCTTCAAGAAACATTAAATTCTAACTACTGTAACTTCGAATCACACACTTATTTTATGCAAATATTTAACACTAATTGACACCTTAAAACATTGAATTCTATAAAATATATCAAAACCATAATATTATTAAAAGAAATTTCTTTATAATTTTTGTATTTTAAATAATCAACATTAATTTTATTTTTATAATATTTTTTTCTTCTTTTACAGAAGAAAAGATTTTAAAAATCAGAAGTATCATTTACATCAGAGAGTAAAATGCATCTACACTTACAAAAGAATATATTCCCACGATCTTTTAAAATCTGAAAATAATTTCTCTCCTACTTCTGTAACACTCAGGAATTTAGCTAAAGTCCTATAAAATACAAATATATACAGAATAATTTTTTATTTTTTTAAATAAAATGCACACTTATGCATTATTGTAAAAAACATGAAAGGAAAATATATTCGTATAATAATAAGAAATCTGTTCATGAACTAATTTCTTAATTAATCTCAAGATATGTGCTTATAACAAAAAGGCAAGAAGCGAAAAACAGATAGTGTAAAAAATACATATAGATTAATTTTTTAATACAAGGTGTTTTTGGGGATCATGGTAGAAGAAAGTACATAGGAATTTTTCAGAACTGTTTTTTTTTTTATATATAGCTGAGATAGATTATTTTTATTTTTTACAAAAAGAGCTACCTACAATTCACAATCATTAAAAAAGAAAAATAGAAAAAATGTTATAAAAAATATACAAGATGGTTTTATATATAAATCCAGTATATTTTAATCTACAAATAAATTTTGGTATAATAGTTTCTCTTAAAATAGATATGTAACTGTTATGAAGTGTAAGTTATTTTTAATAAAGATTGCAACTGAAAATTTCAATATAAAACATTTTAATAGTCAGTGTAAGAGTTACATTTAGTTACATTTCCTATATCATAATATAACTGACGATGTATTTTAAGTTAATGACATTTTCAAACCTCTGGACATTTATAATTGTAAGAAAGTCTTGAAAGCTCATTAATATAATCTAAAACAGGCCCATAGCTAGACTATGTTTCCAGGAGGGGCAAACATTTTTCTAGGAGGGGCAAAACATTTCTTTGAATATTTCGATATTTTAAAATTTCCTAACCCCCCCCCCCCCCCCCCAACTTCCCTAGAAATTTCTCTGCTATAAATTTTAGACAAGATTCTTTAGTTACAAAATAAAATATTTCTAATTCTTCTTCTTCTTTTTTTTAAAATTTGATTAAACTTTTCGGCGACCTTTAATGCAACCACAAATATTAATTCAAAATTGAAAAAAACTGTCCCAGAATTTTTTTATAAAATTTTTCTTTTATAACTTAGACGAATAACTCCATTTATTTCTTGTCTTTTAATATTGTAGGTGATTTCTAAAAGATATCGATTTTAAAAGGAGAAAATGTGCTTGCCACTGAAAGGGTTAAGAATGCATCCTCTGATAATAAATAACAGGGATGAAAGAATTCCGCTTTTTCTGCCACCAGTATCTTCGTACAAAAATTTCTAACCTATAAAATCACGAAAATAATTATAAAAATGTGTTAAAAATTCCAGTATAAAAATACTGGTGGCAGAAAATCATCCCTGAATTGATTAATATGTTTTATACACCATGAACACTTCTGGCTTTTTTACTACATAATATTTATTAATATATGATTTAGATTCATTTATATTAACAATTTTTTCAAATGTATATATATATATAAGCATATAATATGAAAACACATAGTAAAAGGAGAATACACACTACCAGTATAAGTGTTTGAACACTTTGGATGTTACACAATTATTTGATTTTGTGTGTTAAGACTGACTGACTACACTAGGGTTCTACTTCGTATGAACGCAATTTTTTGAGAAAATCATGGGAAGCTAAAAAGATCGAACCCGGCATGGAATCGAACCCGGCACCTTGTGTCTTCTAGCTCTGAGAGCAGAGATTTGGGTTCTAAATAACAGTTATGTTTTTAATTTCTCTTGATAGAGAAAAATACAAATTTCTATCTTTATTTGTAAAGCAGGCTATTGCATTTATTGATTTTGAAGATAATTAAATTTGATAAAGAAATTAGTAGAATATATAAGATTTCATAGCAAAAACGAAAAAGAAGAAAGAAAGAAGAATATAATTTTTGAAAAAGTAAGGCAGTAACATATTCTATCATTTTTAATTTTTAAATAATATGTGAAATTTCATTGAAAAAGTAGAAAAAAAATGCATGTGAAAATAGTTTTACATTTCAAATTAATTAATAATGACGGATAAGTCGATGAGTCGAACCCCGCACCCCCTCTTCTAACTTTAGAAGCAGAACCTTGTGCCCTGAAGAATAGTGTATTTTTAATATCTGTTTAAACAGAAAATTACAATTTTTTGTTTTTATTTGTAAAGCTGGCTAATATTTTATTGACCTTTAAGGTATTTAAATTAGATAAAGAAATTACTAGGATTTTAGTTTCAATAATAATAATATAAAAAGTGGGAAGGGTTGATAAACAGAAAAGAAAGATTATTATTTTTAAAATGAATAAAAAAAATAACACATTCTATTATTTTTAATTTATAAACAATATGTTAAATATCATTAAAAATACAGAAAAATAAAAAGTATACGTGGAAATATTTGTATTTTGCCTAAATTATATATAGTGTATTTTTATATTATATATATAGCTAAAATAAGTAAGAAAATAACACACAATATTTTTTTTTTTTTTTTATAAACAATGTGGATTTTAAAACTATAAAAAAATAAAAATATTTTCATGTTTTTAATATTTTAATTAAGTTAATAAATAACCTACTTTCTATTTTTAAATATTAAATCCTTTTATCTGAATCACATGCTACGCTAAAGGAAATGTTCTTTAAAGATTATATTAAAAAGTAATTTTTTTTTCTTTTTTTTTAAAATGTAATATTGTCAATAAAATTGACTTTTTTTTTGGATATTTAGTGTTATACTACTTCTCTAATATGAAAATAGTCTGCAATATCATAGAAGATAATTTTTTTACATAATAATTTTAATAAATTAATTTTTCTGCGTGAATTTGTATAGAAAAATATAGAAGAAAGTCATGTAGTGGCCACAACATACTAGTTTAAGAGTACTTTTTTGTTTCAGTGCTAAAAATTCACATTAAATTTATTAATTAATATTAAAATAATAATAAATAAAGTTAACTTATAAGTGAATCAACAAAGTAATAACAAAATATGTTGAGAATATATATTAAATCTGCAAGGATGAAAAATAGAAGAAAAAATATAGAAAATAAATATTAATTACCTGAGAGTATTTTAAAACTTTTTAAAAATTCAAATTTTTATTTTATAAATTTAAATGGTTTTCGCAAAAGAATGAAATAAAGAACAATAAAGTATTGAAATAAAATAATATACTCTTAATATTATTATACCCTCTTTTACTCAGTTTTTTACTTAGTTTTATTATTATTAATTATTACAAATGCATTTTCACTTCACGTTGTCCACTCTACTAATGCTAAGTATAAATTCAATTATTCTTTTTTTTTTTTTTTTTTTAAAGTACTTTTAAAACATAATTATTACAAATATTTGATAATGTTTACTTACCATTAACTCTTCAGTTGCAGCTTTTTTTTTTTTTTATATGATGTAATGGAATTTATTTTTTTTCTTTTTGATGCCGTAATTATAAATGCTATTTATTATATAATTCACGTTAAAATATATTTAGCGAATTATTCGAGAGAAATAGAAAAAAGGATTGTTTAAAGAGGTTACTACAGAATGAAAATAAATGTCAAACGAGCAATGCTTTTGAAAGACTTTCTCTTTACTGAATACAGAATGTTTTACTCTCGCGGAAAATGCAAAAGATACATTGACTAATTGATGAGAATATTGACGGCACCTCCTTCCAAACAACTTGAGATTCATTGTAGACCTATTCAATAGTTATTCATTACTTACTCCCACCCACCTCCACCCACTCAGTTTTCTCATTCTCTCACAACCTAGAATGGTCTAGGATAACAATATGCTGCTGATACAGGACGGACAATTTGCAACAGTAGAACGATTCAGTTCGCGCCCGGGCTGCAGGGACCCATCCAATTTAAAAACACCCTGCTATTTGCTTATCATAGGCGAAAATAAATGTATTGCTCTTTGTCAAATGGCGTCACTTGTAGAGGTATTCGAACTACAGAGGATACTTCAGATATTTTTCCCAGGGCTACTGAGTTCTTCCTCCACATAATTCTAAGAATGTGCTATTTAACGAATGTGGTGAGATGACTCGCAAAGAAAAGAGAAAAAGAAATCTTTCACTGACTCCACTTTGAGGTTATAAAAACTGACCATATCCTTTATATTTCCTCTAAGCAGCTCAGTTTTCCTTCATTATATGGCACTTTTAAAGAAACTTAATTTACATGCTGATCTATCACACAGATATTTGAATCATTTTTCAGTTTCTAAAAAAATAAAATAATTTTCAATCACAGGGGGAAAATGTGCGCAAAAAATTAAGATTTGGCTTGTTTTGAACCAAAAGCTTACCCGAGATACGAAAAAATTCCCTCATAGAGTTTTATCATTATTTGATGTTTCTACTATTCAAATGAACTGGAGAATCAGAAGAATTTATAATTTATACTGCACGGGCATGAGCCAGACACCCGAGTCATACCCGGTCCTCGGATCTATTTTTTCCATTTGTTCTCGGGCTAGAGCGGGGTCGGACTTTTTTTTTTTTTTTTTTTTTGTATATACTCGTGCCAGGCTAACGTCTGGATTAAATTTTCTCCGGGCGGGCAGTGACAACTTGGAAATTTCTTTTGCATTTCATTCGTTAATTAACAAAGATTTTAAATAATAAAGCGTTTCTTTAATCATTTATTTCACACAATTTTGTGTGCTATTAAGTTACACAAAATTTTGTTTTGCTAAAAAATGTTCATAACTTCAATTAGACTATTTGATTGTCTCTTTCTTCGTGCTCTGATTTCCGTATATATTTTTAAAATGTCTCAAAAGGGATATATGTTATTGAAGGCAAGGTCACAATTACAAGTTCCCTATTCAAAATGGCATAAACGTTGCAACTAGTTTCAGCACATGAACAAACAAAAGAAATTAAATACATCATTGTTTATGTTTCTTTATGTCCTATGGTCTAGAGAATCTAAGGACTATGAATGTTAATTTTTAATTAATTTTTCTCTGCTTTCTAAAGTAATGAAATCAACACCATTTTCCAGATGCACAAATGCATTTTTTCCCTTTTATTTTAATTATTTATTTATTTTGAAAATTGTTGGATTAACATTTATGTTCCGTTGACAGGGTCACACAAAAGGATTTGGATACATTACGGGATATAAACGGAAACTGATACAAACTTACTTTAGCAATACTAACTATTTTTAATACTTACCTATATTGTTTCATAATTATTTACACTTTCAGTTTCACTTTCTGTCTCTGTGTGTGGCTTTCTGTCAGTCTGCAATAATGTATTTCTATTGACAATTAATTGTCAGTCTAGAGCCCTAGTTTTGTCAATTGATTTTTTCCAGGGTGGGCCGGACCATAGATAAAAAAAAATAATAATAAATAAATAAACAAGACGGATCGGTCCTGGCCGAAATTTTAGTTGTTATTCTGAACCGGAACGTGTAAGAAAAGGCGTGCAGACCTCTAAAGAAGTGTGTAAATGCCCCCTCCTTACTACGCCCTGTGTATATGCAAAATAGGCACTTTAAGGACACAAAATGTTTTTTTGGTTGTGTTTAATTTTCCAGAATTCTTGCTTCATCAATTAAAAAGACATCATCAGGTTCAGTTGTGATGTGGCACTACTGTATGAAGAACACAAATTTCACCAAAATCAATCTCTTTTCACTAAAGGCACAGAAAACCTTTAGAAAACTAAGAAAGTCAAGCTGCAATCAACAAGATAAGTTCCATTGAGTCTATTTGAATGGAGAGAATTTAAAGTGAAAAAGAAGACTTTAAAAAATGATATGGGTGTCATGTCTGGAACTTGAGTTGACATTGAGGATGGGTGGTGGTGGGGGGGGGGGGGAGGATGCTCAAAAAATATTATTTACAGACTCACCTTTCAAAAAAAAAAAAAAAAAAATCTTTTTTTTCTTTTTTTTAACGTTTTTATCAGAAGTCGAACCATATGCTAGGGCGAGCAAATTTTTCTCCAGGTCGGGCACTGCCCGTACTGGGCCCCGTCTAGCTACGGGCCTGATCTAAAATTCAAAAGGAACTGCACTTTTTTTTTTATTTATTTATTTTTATTTATTTTTTTTTTTTAAGTGAGAACTTCTTTAGGTGCATTGAGCAGTTTTGGGTGAACAAAAATCATGAAACTCGCGTCATTGTCAGCGAAGGTTTTCCATTTTAAGTGAAAACTTCTTTAGGCGCGTTGAGCACTTTCGGGTGAACAAAAATCATGAAACTAGCGTCATCGTCAGTGAAGGCTTTCCATGAGAAGAAACATATTTTTACCAATTTATATTATCGAAAGTGGAATTCGCGATTTCAGCTGATTTACACATTTTGAGGTGTCCTGAATGGGTTTTCTTTTGTATCTCAGCTACTAATTAAAATAATTTCATAAGTAATACATCATTTGAAAGCTTTGTTGAGTTGGAATCGAACAGTAGCTTACAGAAATTTCTACCACCAGATGGCACTGTAACATTTTAAAATTTCAATATTTCAATTTCTAATTATTATTAAATTATTTCTAATACATCATTCGAAAGATATTTTAAAGTTCTTTTATATTATCGAAAGTGGAATTCGAGATTTCACCTGATTTACACGTTTTGAGGTCTCCTGAATCGGTTTTATTTTGTATCTCAGCTACTAATTAAAATAATTTCATAAGTAATCAATATTTTTACTTAATATAAGGCTTAGTTCATTTTATATGGGTAGCTACAAATATTGTGCTGAATCATATAATACAGATCATAAACACTTTTTTACAAACCAAAAATAATTTTAAAATAATAATCTAATAGCTCGATGATACAATTCACAAGTTACTTAGTTTTCACTTCTATCAGCAGTCCCCAAAGACTGCTTTGATTTTTTTTAATTTTATTTCTTTTATTATTACTATTATTTATTTATTTTATTTTTATTTTTTTTAAGTACATATCCTTAAGAAGAAGAATTTTGTTCTAACAAAGTAATTAAAAAATCTGTATCTGTTCTTTTAGATCTAAAAATAAGAAGCTTTTCAAATAAAACTATTTAAAAAAATAAATAAATAATAATAATAATTGCATACCCAGTAGCATTTTTCACAAGATCCACTTCAACATTTTTACCATCAATTTGAACAGTATTGTTAGCCTTGTCTTTAACAAATTCGCCACCTTTCTTCAAAAATAATTCAGGAAAACAGCGATTCACAACTTAAATTAAAAATAATAATAACATTTAATCACATAGAATATTTTGAAAAAACTAAATACCTTAAACTTAAAATAAAAGAACAAAATAAAACAAAAGTTGTAAAACAAACATTTTAAATTCAACAATTCTGAAAATAATTATAATAATAATAATAAATATGTCTTTTTAAAAACCTTATAACTATTAAAACTCTTTTCAAACCAATGACTTATAAAACTAAAATTGCAGAAAAACAGGTAGAAATAAAATATTAAACAAGAATTTTTAAAACTGTAAAAAATTCAAAAGTCTCTAATGAGAAGGGAGACAAAAGAAGAAAACAGACTAACAAAATAACTTCCTGATTATTTCAACAACATTTTAATATTAACCATGTACCCATTGCTAGGTGGCTGCACTTAATAGTGGCATTTTCCTCTATGAGATCTCTGGCACTGGTCCATGGTACAAAAACATTTTATATTTATTTATTTATTCATGTTAATTTATATCAATAAACATAAGAAATAACAAAAATATTACAATGTTTTTCTAATGAATTAAAATGATCGGTATTAAATGTATGTAGCCAAGCCCCTAGTCTTATTCCTCATATGCATATTATAAAAATTAAATTTCATAATATAGCAAAGTTTTTCATTTAAACGACAAATCCATTTATCTTCAAAACATGTATTATAGAAATAATTGCATATGATTAAGATCTATTTGAGTTAACTTAGTTTACTTTATTATTGTTAGTCATCGGAATTTAAAATAACATATAAATAAGAATTCTGTTAAATAAGTTATGTTCACTACCATCTAATCTTATCAATTCTTTCAAAATACTGTCCATTTCTATCAAGAAAAATTAAATATTTAAAACTGCATTAATTATATTTATGAAAGATTACCACTACTTAACTGGTGTGAACACAACACAATCAATATGATAAAAAGATCCCTAAAATTTCTATTACAGGTTACTACAAGGTAGTTGAACATGACTCAATACAAAAGAGTTGATTTGACATTACATAGAAGACTAAATTAACACTTATCTGACTGCCAGAAGGTAATTTAAAAACAATATTGTTCAGCATACTAGATGACAAATACATTGCTCAAATTTAAATAAAGTTTTTTTTTTTTTCTACAGAAACAACTTGATTGTATGCAGAATAATGGCCAAGGAAAAAGAAAAAAGGACCATAGATTGGCGTGACACAACAAAAATTTGAAGTCATTGAGAATAACTTAATACTGCAAAAATGAGACTATGATGTTTGAATTATAAGGCACTCAGGTTGACTTACTTAAAAATATTTGGAAAAAAATGTGACTATGCTGTTTGGCTCATATTTATGAAAGCAAATATTTTCATATAAATGAAATTTTCAATTCAATAAAGACAGGGGTGGAAAAGGCACAATTTACTCGCAACTGGCGAGTGGATTTTATTTTATTCAATTTTGTTGCCAATATTCAATGTAGTAAAACAGCTAAAAAAAAAAAACTCCTCCCAAGAGCATGAACCGTGTTTGAACAGACAAATACTTTAGATTTTATTACTTTTTAAACAGTTATTATTCGATACTCAACACTGTGTTTTAAAAAATAATGCTTTGGGAATTTGAAAGAATTTTGCTAAAGGGTCTTCATCTTACAACTGTGTAAATTTTGTTGTAAAGATTATTGACTATAACAGGTGCTGGCTGGTAAAAGAAAATCCTTGGCTAGTAAAAAATTTTTTAAATACCCCACCACTGGGTATAGATGTATTATGGAAATGAATTCAATATATTTAATTCATCATAAATTCTACAAATTCAGTAAATACACACCTTTTAGACTTGTCCGTATAGGTACAATATTAGTTACATAAAAAATACTTAATTCACGATAAATTAGTCTTACATCAATAAATGGGAAACATGATTAAATTTATTTATTTTTTAATAATGACTGATATATAAGTTAAGTAGCTTAGTTTGCTAATTATTCACACAAACTTCTTATTTAATTTTCAAATCCTATACTTATAACATGCCTGAAGTCAATAAATATTTTTGTATCATGCATTATTTATTGCAACATTTTGTTTAAAAACAACTGCAGTGAATCATGTAAATAGTTAGAAAACATTAATCAAGATCTAATCACAAATGGAACCAAAACTAAAAGGTTAGTACAAACAATACTATCAGAAAAACATTAAACAAAATACTAGCAAGCATGTTTCTAATAAAACTGCAACTTAAATACATGCAAGTAATAATAATAAAAGTAAAATATCAACCATGCCTATTTAAAACATTACTCACAAACATCTTTAACTCTTGTGCCATAAGGCATATCCTCAAGTGAATCCTCAGAAACTGTACGGCATGAAGTAAAAGTTCAATACATTAACATATCTTATTTTAAGTAGACATTTTTATAGAAATTAAATTAAAAATAACAATTTTAGATGAATAATAGAAACAGTGATGTTTAAAAAAAAAAAAAAAAAAAGTCATTTTACTAGAATAGTTTAAAGAATATTTATATTGATGTGAATATACCATGTAAATATGAATAAAACATGCTATCAAAGTTTCTACTAGGTTGCATTTTTCGCATAACATTTATACAAATTGCAAAAATTAAAATAACAGACTTTTGCTTTTTTGCTAAAGCATTTTATTACACACTGCCATTCAAAAAGAAATAAAATCTTTTAAGAAAATTATATGTTAAATTGTTTAACACACACACAAATATATATATATATATGTACATTACATTGTTTTAATAATGTATCATAATTATATGAAATGATGGACATATTATTCATAGTTCTTTTACTATAAAGATTTCATATAAATCGCATTCTATGAGGAGTAATTTAAATTTTCTTAAATTCATTAAATTACTTAAAAGAGTAAAACAAAATTAATATATGTTTCAGAATGATCATTAGTGAAACTGGATGCTTATTATTTATTTTTAGTTACAAGGATGCCTAATAAAATTTCAGATATGTTATGTTCATTGAACAAACATACGAATTGAGAATGAAAATGCACTGACTTGATTATATATTTATTCACTGAAAAATTTAGCGATTCAAATTTGTTTAAACACAATTGTTCTCCAGTGGGTGCTCGGCCATTGTGGCTTTTGGGGCAATGAACAAACGGACTTCCTTGCAAAAAGAGGCGCCACCTTACTACAACATCCCAATACAGTCATTTCTTACTGGAGGATTAAACTGTTTTTAAAGAATTTATCTACATCTAATGCCTTACGAGATCTTGATAATCGTATAGCTCTAAAGAACTGGAAGAATTTGAGTCCTTCTCTTATTTCTGATAAACCAAGATGTAAGGCAGTTGCAACTTTCCGTCTATATACAGAGCAAGACTGCCTTGATGCTCATTTGAAGCACACAGGTATCTTAAACCAGAGCCTCCTTAAGTAGATGCCTTCCACGCGCAGCGAATCCCAATGTTAAATTAGGCAACATTTAAAAAACAAAACTAACGCTAGGTGACAGCACCTACGCAGAGCAACAATTTTCTTCTCTTTCATAGATAAGTTATATTTTTCATATAAAAATCTAGCTATTAATTTCAATTTAAAGTCCAAAACTGTATTTTTTTTTTTCTTTTAATTTGAAAAAATGATGTGAAAGTGCTTTATCGTAAATATTTTCAAAAAAATATTCAAATATTTATATTTAAAAAAGTATAGGGTTTAATTTTCTTCGGAAGTGGACAAGACCTATTTTAGCTTTTCAAATTATTGAATCTAATAAATAACACCTTTTTTTTAAATATATTATTAATTAAAAAACGAAATTTAAAATTAAATAAGCAAAAACATGGCATGTCTATCACGCGATTAAATTATTTTTTATATATTTATTCAATAAAAATTTCAATTTTTTTTTTAATTTAGATATCAGATGAAAGTTTTGTTTATATAAATTAAAATCTCTGAACTTTAAATGAGTTTCAGTTTAGAATGAATAATTTATAATGATAAATTATTAAAATCATGTCTTTTTTTTTTCTTTTTCTTGGTCATGTCCTTTACGTTACATTTTTACCTTATTAGGTGTGAATTATTTTTCTTAAATCGAGAATTTTATATTATTTATAAGAAAAATAGACCAGCACATTAATGAGATAAGTTAACATTCAGTAATAAAAATTGGAGAAGAAAACAATCTGTTGTCTAGTCCGTCACAATAAATAAATAAATAACCATTAAGATTTAAATTTTTAAAATTAAGGATTTCTTGAGTATAAGTTTTCTCTCGCACGAAGTTTTTTTTTTTTTTTTTTTTTTCAAGATTTTATTAGCTTTACCAGTTCCGAGAGTGTATGCTTTCGAAACTGATAGACAGTTTCGAAATAAAGTTGTGTTATGTTTACATGTTTTGAGGTCTCCTGAAACGAAAAATAATGTTTTTAGCGGTTGGTCTGTGCGCGTCGGTTTGTCTATCTCGGATATACTTGGAAAATGCTGAAAGTGTATTTCATTTTGTGTTAGGTGTTTTTCATATAAGATTAAATTTAAATGCACAATCTGATGTGCACATAGTTTATTGAAAACATACAGGGCTATTCAAAATTAAGCTAAACGTTCTTTTCTGTAGAATGTAATTGACGAAAGTGCTTTGCTACACTTTTTTTTATGTCGACGAATACTGTTGAAGAAGGAAAATTAATTTTTCGAACCTATAATGTAAACAAAGTATTTTTTTGAAGTTCTATTTTCAACTCAGGTTTTTGAATAAAGTCACGTTTTGGGGTTCTCTGAATACAAAAAGCATTTTTTTTTTCTGTTTTTAGTGATTGATTTATATGCATATTTATTATCAGAATAACTTAAAAACAAACAAATGCAGAAAATTCACAATTGTATTTTAAAACTCATATTAGGTTTCAATTTGAAAAAATTGATAAAGATTGGCAAATTTAAGGATAAATTAATAACATCCTTGAAATATTTTTACTTCCATTACCCTACTACCGTAGGTAATGAAAGTATTGTGTTCGGTCCAAAAATTCGATATCGAGTTTTCCCCTGATTTATATTTTTAAGGTCTCATGAGTCCAAAAAAAGTAGTTTTTGGCAATTAGCCAGTATATGTGTGGCTGTGTGTGTATGTGAGTGTATGGATGTGGAGAATTTCTATTTCAAAAAATCAAGTCATCTTTCTGTTATACCTGATAATTTTTCAAATCAGTAATCATGATATTTAATTTTTACATGAATTTTTAATTCCATATTCCATTTGTGTGGTAAAAGGTTAATAAAAGTAATGTTATGAATCTTAAAACTTAATATTTTTAAAAAGAACAAAAGTAGAAATAAAAATGTTCTATTTTTTCTTTTCAATATTCCCAACACTTTTGTATCGATTTAACTGAAATAATCAAATTTTTATACGCATTTACACAAGTCTTTAAAAAACAGTGGTATTAAAAAAATATAAATCAATCTTGTTCCTATATTGGAGTATTTTATAGTTTTATTCATAAGTTACTAATGTAATTTATGAATAAAACTATAAAATACTATAATATAGAGTTACTTCAAAGTAACTAAGAACAAGTTATTTTTCTGTATTCCTACATCAATAAATAAAAATTTCATTTCATTTTGTAATAAGCATAACTATTTTATTTGTTAAATCTAACTTACTAACAGAGGTGTCAACCCTTCGAATTTTTATATCATAATTTCTTTTAAATTTATCTTCGTCTTAATCACAGAATTTACGATAATAAATAAAAATAATGTTTTTTGTGAAAAATATTATTGATATTAAAAAATCCGGAGGGTTGGTAATTTTGCATTAATTACTTTATGCAGTTTACATACCTTGTCTTGAAATATGAAACCGCGAAAACTTATATTTTCACGGCGACTCCGATTTACAAAATGGAACGGCGCAATACACCATATTATTAAAAAAAAAAAAAAAAAAAAAAACTTCCACATTTGTTAAATTAATAAAACGTAAACCATGAACAGAACTTTACGACTCGGTATCAAGCGCCATCTACTGGCTATGTTCTTCTTGTACTGTTGCCAAGTTTTCGAGCGACTCGCTGGGCATCTACTTAAGGAGGCTCTGCTTAAACGATTCTACTTGCCCACTTTGTGATTCTGGAGAAGTAATGGACAGGGACTATTTGCCCTGTTGTGGGTCTCTTCAATGTTCTACAGAAGAGTCGAGGTATTGGGCAGCAAGATCGCTCCTTAGGCAATGACTTTGGTCTTTTGTTCTATGTTATATTTTTTATAATTTGTTTTGTAACTTTATAGTCCTCTGTAACTTTTGCCTAGCCATTGGGAAAAAAAAAAAAAGTAAACACCAGGTAACAAAATGTTTAAAAAGCCCAAGGAAACAACTCCAAATTTTTTTAAAAGATGTCATGGTTAAATTTAAATTTTAGTTTGCAAAAGAAAACTATAACATAAAGAGGCATTTACGATTGTATAGGGACAGGTATTCTTAAGCCTAATAGTATTTTAGCATTTTGTTAAATACTTTTTTTTTTTTTTAGCTTTTTTATTAAAGAAATTATGAGCTCAGCTAAAAATTCTGCATGCTATTGGTTACCATAAAAACATATGAATGAGACTGAATATCAATTCAAAAAAATTTTAATCACCACTCTCAATCAAACATATAACTGCTTTCTTGGTACTAGATTTTTTTTTTACTTTGTCATTGGAATTCAGTAAACTTATAACAGATTGTCAGTGATAGTCGCTAAAACAAAAATGCTATTAAAAAATCATTGAAATAGGATTATACCTAAACTATTATTTAAAAATTCAAAATTTTCAAAAAATAACTATTACTAAATAACAATATGTTTAAATTTTTAAATGTAAAATTAGCTGGCCTAAAAACTGAGTGATAAAAATCTTTACAATTTAAAAACATTAAATCTAAAAAAATGGATAAGTTAATAAGTCTATATATTCAGTGATCTTCTATCTGTTGCTTGGCTTCTACTTTGCTTAATAGATCATCTTTATTATATATATATATATATAATGAAAACCTTTTCAAACATTGCATAAGATGAAACCAAGTATCACATGAAAAATAAGAATGAACATAAATAAAGATTTCTAGAAAAAACCATTAAGCATCCTTTTAATGAAGGCATGCATATACTTTTTAATATTCTTCAATACTTTTCCCTTTCTTCTATACACAGAGAGAGAAAGTATTGGATTTGTGAAAATTTACAAACTCCAGTTTTCGATGGATTTAAACTTTTTGGGATATCCTGAACATGATTTGACTATTTTTAGAAAATGTTTGTGTGTGTATCACAAATTTTGTGGACGCTGTATCTTACAAACCAATGAACGAAATTTAACCAAACTTGGTATTTAGTTGGACCCTGACATAAAGTGGTACTGATTAGATTTGGAGATCAATCGCTTTTCAGGCAGCCCTGTGATCCCATTTTTTCTAAATTTTTTACATGTCAGTATAGAACACATAAATGTACATAATGAGAGTTATTTTTAATGTGTGATTGTAAAATTAATATGAATTATTGATAATAGTAGTAGTAAACTAGGAAAAATTGTTTGTGCATGTAGGAGTCACAGAAAGATCAAAAAGGAAGGTGCACAACAAGATGTTATAGCAAATCTATATAGCAATTTGCAACTTTCTTTTTCCAATCATTTGAGTTATGCGAGATACACACATATGTTCATATAGATGTCACAAAAAATCGTGTAAAATCGTCAATATCTCTAAAACAGGAGATCACGCCAAGACCAAAGTTGCAAATGTACAACTAGACATCATGACAGTCAAAATATAAATTCGTAACATTCTACGATATATATATATATATATATTTTGTTGTTGTTTGAGCTATGCAAGTTACAAAATCCATTTCGTAAATCGGGATTACAATACCTCCTTATACTTTGTATAAGGATACTGTGAGAAGTAAATAGTACCTGGAAGTAAAAAGGAAAAGTAAAAAAAAATCAAACATACTTTTAAAAATTATAATCACTTATGTTATATATATATATATATATATATATGTGTGTGTGTGTGTAGGTGTATATATATATGTATGTGTTTAATATTATAATGGATAATTATTTAATATTTTATAAGGTATAAAATATATTGTTGCGAAAAAAGTAATTGTAATATTATAAATACTAACTTGATGTGCTCTTAAAATACATTTTTGCACAATCACCATCATCCAATAATCTAGATATATCCTGCAAAAATATTTAAATAATGCTTCATGTTAGTACAAAATAAAAAAAATATCATTACATCAAAGACTTATTAAATATGAGAAAATCAAATGCAATTAATCAAAGAGAAATACAAAAATAAAGTTGGTAATTTTATTATAGTAATAAAATTTATCAGTTTAATGGATGAAATCATAATTGTATCTCCCGCCCCCCCCATATATTAGAAATGACAGCTGCAATGAACATAATGTAAGAACTTACAGTTCAGATTAATCTTGAAAATTCAGAAATCTCTAAAATCTATTTTCAGTTTTATTTTTTAAATAATTACAAGATAAAAAGAACTTTTTATATACTATGTTTCTAAATTTTCTGTTGAATCATATAAACTTGACAATTCTATGTATAATTAAATACTTTAAAATTTTTTTGACGAATTATCCCATCAACTTGAAAGAAAATTATCAAATGCGTAATAAAGAGAGCAATTATAAGAAATTTTCAAACACTTATTATTTGACTAAAAGTATTAAAAGAATGCATTGTCTGAGCTATTCTAAAAGTTTCAAATGTCTAGCTAGTCGGGAAGTTAGTAAAAAATTGATTGCAAGATTTGTACTGGACAAACAAACAAGAAAGCGAGTTAATAAAAATGTGGTAATAAGACTTTGCTGTACCTGATTTTCACATTTCTTGTGGAATGCACTTAAAATCCTTTTAACTGAACTCTGAATACATAAATATGAACAAAATCTGACATATTTTTATTCTGCCTAATTGTTAATTTTCTTTTACAAAAAATATGTAGGTTAAAAAACCAAATTTAAAATAAATTAAATAAATAACAATATTCCCACAAGGGTGAAACAACTTTCAATTACTGAAATGCTTAAAAAAAATTTAACATAAAATACTTTGTCAGTTTTCATAGTTTTATTTGGATATTTTTTATTTAACTAATAGTTTAACACATTACCTGATGTCTATTATATTTTAATTTATTGTGTTTATATTATTTTAATTCAGCATAAATGTTTATTTTAATTATGTTAAATTAAAAAAAACCTTCAAACTTGCCTCATTGTCGGCCGTAAATTTTTCGCCTGGACGTCCAGGCCTCTTCAGCGGCTTCATCTGTTGTGAAGTTCGGTTGATACTGCTGTCTGTGGGCGGTTCTCTCCATGAGATGTCTCCACGCTTCATTTGGGGCCATTGTGTTGCTGTCATGGCCCCAAATGAAGCGTGGAGACATCTCATGGAGAGAACCGCCGACAGACATCAGTATCAACCGAACTTCACAACAGATGAAGCCGCTGAAGAGGCTTGGGCGTCCAGGCGAAAAATTTACGGCCGACAATGAGGCTAGTTTGAAGGTTTTTTTAATTTAACGTAATTATAATAATGTCTCGTTTTAATTTATATAATTTCTAATGTTTATTTTAGTTTAATTGAGCAAAAATGGACAATGTTATAAAATCATACCTTGGAATATTTTGAAACATTATATTTACATATAAGTTTATTCTTCAATTCATCAGGATTTTGACTTGGGTAAGAGTAAGCATAAAAAGTCTCATTTGGGCATTGCTCCACACAAACCTAAATAATGCAATTACATAAATTATTCAACATTTTTACTATATTACACTATTATACTTACTACAAAAGAATGCAAATTAATTATACCCATAAATTAGCTAAACAGTTTTATCATACTATATTATTATACTTACTACACAAGAATGAAAATTAACCATACTTAATATAAAATAAATTGATGGATAAAACACATGTTTTAGAATAGTGATGAAAGCACAAAATTAATTAGGTTTTAATTCATTTTTAAAACTCTAGTTGTCGCATTGCTAAGTAAAATATATCACCTACTTGCAAAAAAAATTTCTCCATTCACAAGTACAAGTCTCGAAGAAATCAAAGCAATATTTCTATGTTATCTGCCATAGTAATTTAAAGCTAAATGCTTTTTAAAAAATTAAAATTAATCTTCCCCCATTCGGAAATCAGTTTTTTGCTCTAAGTTGAGCCAGGGTAACCAATGAATGCTACTTTTTCCAATGCTGAAAATAAATTAGATAGTTTTTTCATCTGAAAAAGACATTAACCCTCAATTTTTATTTTTAAAAATATATTTAAAGGCAGTTTTGAGAAACCCAGGACATGTATGCACATATATATTCAAACAAGATGAACTTATTTAAATCAAATTGGAGTGTACAGGTTGATATTTTTATTTATTACCAACTATGTGAAAAATACCAGAACCGGGAATCGAACCCGGGCCCTCCGTTTAACGCACAGATGCTCTACCACTAAGCTACCCTGGCCGATAACCAGCTAGGCATTTCTTACATTTATGTGAGAAATGTCTAGCTGGTTATCGGCCAGGGTAGCTCAGAGTGGTAGAGCATCCGTGCGTTAAGTGGAGGGTCCGGGTTTGATTCCCGGTTCTGGTATTTTATGTGAGAAATGCCTAGCTGGTTATCGGCCAGGGTAGCTCAGTGGTAGAGCATCCGTGCGTTAAGCGGAGGGCCCGGGTTCGATTCCCGGTTCTGGTATTTTTCACATAGTTGGTAATAAATAAAAATATCAACCTGTACACTCCAATTTGATTTAAATAAATATTCACGGTTGATGAATTCATGAATAAAAATTTCTAAAATCAAGATGAACTTGTTTAATAGTAATAAGAATGCTCCATAATGTCAAAAAAGTGTTTCATATTGTATGTGCAAAGTGTAATGCATGATTTCTTTTTCCTATGTTTCTATAATAAGGGTTTCACAAATCAAATCAATATTTAAATCTTTTTATCATTAATTTTTTACATTCACGGTGTGTTGGTGCTCGAGTTAAAGACAATTGTCTCCACAAGGGACCTGAGCTTAAAGGTGTACTGCCTTCCATTGGTGATCTTTCTAAGGGGCCCTAGCCAATATTTATGCGAGTTTTGGAGACAACCAGGAAAAATTCTGAATGGTAGGTTGACGAGCATGACCTGGGATCGAATCAGCACTTCCCATCTACCAACTTTGAGAGCAGAATTGCTCGACCACTGATGTGGTTTTTTTTTTATATTCATATATTTTATTTAAAAGTGAAGCATCAAATAATTAGATATATTTTTTTTCTTCCAATTATTTACATGTATAAAATACTCATTGTTTTTCAGTTTTTTAAGTATATAAAGCAGGTTATAGATTTTGAAAGGTATTAAAATCTGATTATTAAATAAAATTATTATTCAAACATTACACCATAAAAGTTACAAAATAAATAAATAAGCAGTGTATAATATTGTATACAAATGGATAAATTTCTTACATCCAAAAAATTTTAGTTTAAGTTCTCAATTACTACTAAAACTTAGATAAGAGCCAAATGTGACTCTCTAATATATAGTGCATCATAATCTAAAGCATAATCTCTTTGGTGAGTGTCTTAAAATATTTTTAACCAGGGTTGGCACGGTTTAAACCAACTGGTTTTTTTCCCATAAAAATCAATTGGTTTTTTTCTTATTTTTTTTTCCCTTTCCAAAAAGTTCCAAATTTTTATTCTATTGTCCCTTCTTTAAATGAAATTTCTAAACTATTTATATGTAAATGACTTTTAATTTTAATTCAATTTATTTCAATTGTAATCTTGCTTCAGAGATTGTGATCATGTGTGACTGGCTATATTAAAAGTTATTACAGTACGGGACTGAAAATCCAGAAACTGTGGGAATTTTCCGGATTTTAGAAACTTTATATTCCAATATAATTTTATACCATGTGAATGATAATTAAAAACTTTAATTATTATAAAACTATGGTGGTTAAATGACCGAAATAAAATAAAATAGGAACAGCATTCCCACTATAGTGAAAATACCGCATTTCTAAACAGACTATAATGTGGTTCACATGATAGACCCGAAAGTGCAAAGCTTCATTTATTTAATCCTATTAAATTATTCCTTAAATAAAATTTTAAAAAATAAAGCTCAAATACTTATAATTTCAAAGATAAATGCACAATTCTGTTCTCTTTACTCAACAGAACGATAAACAAAACCTTTGAAGATAAACGTAAGGAAAGAAAAAAAAATAAGCTGATCGTCTGCCCATTGTTTTAGAAAGAAGCGGAAAATGGTTAGAAATTATCATTTAATGGAGAGAGAAAAAAAAAAACCTCTTTAAGATTGAATTAAGTTACTGTAATTTGCTGGAAACAGTTTTTTTTTTTTTTTTTCCCGGATTTTCAGTCCTATACTGTATATATATCAATAACAACAACAAAAAAAAAGATCTAGAACTTTCAGAAGAAAAATGTCTATAATAATCATCTTAAAAAATTATAAATGAAAGGTTGTAAGACTAAATGCAGTAAAATAATATAAAATAAATAATAATGGAAATCACCTTAATTTTATACAAGATATAAGGTGAAAATTGTATAATTGTAAAAATTTGCTCTCATTTTTATTTTATTCAAAACTGAACAAATTGGTCTTTAAAAAACTGAGTATTTTGTTATAGTACGGTAATTAATAACAGCCCATTTTCTTATCTATGTACTAAATCCAAAAGCAAGATATGTTGATTTTAAATTATCAAAAAATAATAATAATAATAATAATAAAAAAGCTGCATTAAAATGTGTCTAGGTAGTTTTTTTTTTCTTTTTTTTACGATTTATTACCTTTGATATTAAAATTTCATGCAAAAAGTTCTCCATTCAAGGACATTTTTGTGAATTATTTTACTAAACTATAACAGCACACACTAGAATCAGGGTAAAATTAAGAGAATGACATTCAAAGTTTTAATAACTGAGTATTGAAAAATATTGAAATAATTCTAATTGCAAAAGATTCCACATCTGATGTAGTGTTTTCTTCTTTTGGTATTGTGCGATTAAAATAGAAAATCTAGTTTCAAAAAATTTATAAAACTTGTAATTTTATTTAAAATATTAAATGCAAATTCTATTCAATAAGTAACTTTCAAGTGGGTTGCAATATTCCATTACATAATCCAAGAGTATAATTTTTTCTTAAATCTCTTCCAATAACTATTTTTTTATTGTATTGCAGTTTTTTTTCCCCCGTAGTTCATTAAATTAAGAATTTTGTTGTTATTAAGTTAATTTGTTATTATTAAAATGTAGGAAAAGGCATGTTAGATTTAACATTCATTCTTAAAAAAAAAAAAAAAAAAAGCAAATTTTTGTTAACTTACAGTAATCCTATTATTACCATTTGCATTATTTTAATGAAAACTTAATACTACAATTATGGAATATTTGCAGAAGTTTTGAATATAAAAGATTTTATTGATAATAAAATTTAATGCACTTTTATATAACAGTTCTTTGTTTAATGATGAGATCGACAAAAGTGTAAAAAAATAAATAAAACTTTATGAAAAAAATAAACATTAAAACAAAATATAAGAATTCAAGCAGCAAAAACCTGTATTAAAGAAATAAATGATTTAATTACTTTATTTTTAAACTTAAAAATAAATAAATAAATGTTTTATTAGCATGGCTATGTGAAAACTTACTTAATTAGATGAGACATAACAGAATTTCATATCTGAAAGTACAAATTTTGATTTGCAAAGTACAAGTTTTGTTTCTTGTACATTGTTACAAGAAAGAAAATCAGAATCTACAAAAATGGCTGAAAAATCTCCTCTCTGTTTATTATTAATAATATAAATGATTTTTAGACAAAGTCATAATTAATATTGGAGTATTAATTACTTTTTATAGTGGCAATTTTATTTACAAATATGTATAATGTGTGACTGGGAAACTATACTAATAAAACCCTGGTTTAAAAAAAAAGAAAAACTGGGTTTTTGGGGTTTTTTGAAAAAACCTCGGTTTTTGCCAACCCTGTTTTTAACTACATTTTTATAAGACTATTAATATTGTATATAGCAATCAACTATCAATAGCAAATGATAGACTTTTAATTGATCAACAAAACATAAGAATATAAAAATATTTTTATAAACATTCAAAATGTAAAAATAAGTGTTATTAAAAACTAATAGCTATATATATATAACTAATTTTCAGAAATAATTTAAGACTAAAAAACTAGTATAAAACTATAATAATATTGGCTACTATGCATCCTCATTGTCTGATTAAATGAAAGAGCTTACAGATGGTCCTAACACTATAATCAATCAAGTTCTATGTAGAGGTGATCTAAATGAGGGAAAATTTAGGAATTTAAATATTTTCTTCATATAATAAATAAAATTCTTATGTTCATAATGAATATCATTTATAATCACTTTCAAATTTTAGCAGAATTTACTGCAATTTTAACACTTTTACCAGCTGATTTTCATTACAGAAAATTCTATTGAATGACAAACTAACATACTTTCAAAATGGGATTGACCAAAAAAAATAAATAAATAAATAAATAAAAATGTATATTCAGACATTAAATTGGCATAGCATTGTTTCATTTACAAAAAGCTAAATGTTTACTAAAAATTTTAATACAAATTAAATACACTTTTTAAAATGCACATAAAATTCATGTACTTAAAAAAAAAAAAAAAAAAAAAAAAAAAAAAATTGCTTTTAAAAAATTGAAAGTATTTTTTAAATGAAATTTCAATAAATAAGTAAATGATACTGTGGTGGTTTTGCAATCAAACTGATGAAAAGTAATTACTCATTTCTGATGGGATGATTGTTTTTATTTTAACAAGAGCAAAAAAGGACTAAGACACAAATGAAATCTAGATCCTCAGTATAAAAGCCTGATGCTCTATCCACTAAACTGGCTTGGTTGACCTCTGGCTGGCTAAATTTGCTCAATTTATAAATGAAAATTTCATCTGTTAAGTGATTAATAAAGCAGTTTTCAATATGAATTTTTATTTATAAAAATCTAATATTGCAGGATTACAAAGAATAAAGTGCAAAGTTTGATTACATGTAAATCAAGTAATTTTACACATAAATTACATATTTCTGATGAAAAAATTTATAAACTTAATTTTATCAAGAGCAAAAAGTGATCAAACCAGAAGTCAAAAATGCATCTCTGTCATAACATACTGTTACATATGCCATAAACCACTGAGCAACCCAGTCATACAAAATCTCTAATTATATTCGGTTGAAGTTTGTATGACCTAGACAAACTCTGAAAATTATATGATAGCTCTTAATAGAAAAGTTTAAATTTATGCTATTATTACATTAAAATGTGGCCTACTACAGAAAAGAAATTATAACAAAATTATTTTATAACATTTAATTGCAGAAATCTAAATATTTTAAATCCCTATTTTAGAAAACATGCATATTTTATTTCGAAAATACAATATAAATTAATTAATGAATTAAAATAATCAACAGACTGGAGTTCAAAATTGATGATTTACAGTGGAGTCTGTGAAATCTGCAGATCTATAATCCATAATTCTCTATAATTCGCGGCTCTTTTCCGAATGTAAACAATGAAAATCACAATTAGCTGTTAACCTGATTTATATTTCTTTTCTCAAAAAAATGAAAGTAAAAATAATAATTGTAAATAACTTTTGGCAGGGATTCAATCAAATTGTGTAAAAAACATCTGTTTTTATCAAAAATTTTACAAAATATGCATTTTTAATTAACTAATTAGATTTTTTAGAATAAAAAAAAAAAGACTGGATATTTGTCATTAGAAGGTTATAAATTCATAATTGTTTATTAATTACATCTGATATATGAAAATCTACTTCCCATCAGAAAATTATAATTTAAACTTGTTTATAAATATTCCACTAGAATCGGTTTCCAAAACACTTTTAAGTGAAGTCAATTGTAAAGAGAATAAATATTTATTGTAAGAGGAAACTCAGTCACAGCAATGCTGCACTAGATATGATGTCGCTTGTGCTGATTCCGCACTATGATGCGAGCGTCAGATCTAGTTAAGCCTTGCTCAAAATCACTGAACAGTTGTCAGAACAGCTAACTCAATATTAAAAAAACTAAATAATCTGTATATTAATAGTATGTACATATTCAATTTTCCTATTTAATTGCTGATGATTCTGTATTTATTTATTTTATTTATTTATTTACATTGTATATCTATATATATATATATATATATATATATATATATTTTTTTTTTTTTCTAACATCTTATGAATAATTAAATTACATTACTTATTCAATACAATTTGTATTTTAATTTTTACAATAACATTGCAAATTTATACACTAATAAAAAGATAAATGTATTTAAACAAAGCAATGATCTATAATCTACAAAAGCATTGGTCCCAACTATTGCAGATTTCAGAAAATCGACTATATTGGAAAATAGCCATCTGTTTTTCAATTCAGCTGTCCATACATTGTTGGAGTAAGAAATGAACAGGCACTGATTAAATTCTACAAGCATAAAATAGTATTAAAAATGTTTAAACCTTAGTTTTAAAAAATATATATTTCAAATGGATGAAATTGTTTAACAAGAGGATCCACTTAAACAGTTATCTCTGTTATAGTTGCCATTCTTAAATCAAATCCAGAAGATTTTTCATTAAAATAAAAAAAATAAAAAATAAAAAACATTCTTAAGATTAAAAATATATGCAATTAATTTTTAATAATGAAAGGAAATTGACATTTAAATTATATCTATCTATATTGATATTGTAATTCAAATTCATCTTCTCAAATGTAATGTCACAGAATTTTGCCAACATGATTGTTACAATAAATCAGCATATATAGTTATGCTCATCACTGACTGACTCTGCTACGTTTAAAAAGGCTAAGAAATTTCCTTGGACTCTGTCTGTGTGTGACCACAAGTTGCCACCTAATTTTCATACCTTAGCTAATTTTAAAAAATCTAATTGTCCGATTGATAAGCTGTTTAATCCGACGGATTCAGAAAAATCGCCCCTTTCATTTGGTACCTTATAACGAATTTTTGATTTAATATTAATTAAAATATGAAAATAGACATAGCTTTAAAATAGACATTTAAATTTTTAATTGTTGCCAGTTTTTTTTTTTTTTTTTTTTTTTTTTTCAGCATAAAATGTATGTTTTCACATGAAAAATATGCTTTCGCATGAAAAAAAAAAAAAAATATATATATATATATATATTAAATATTAAATTTGCATCTATATGATGTCGTGATGATCTAAAAAATGATGTCTATAATATAATAATAATAATTTTAAAGGTAACGAAGAGATAAAATGCAAAAATTTCACATGGACTTGCTAGTAAATGAATTATTTGAAGTGAAAAATAAATAAAATGAAATTATCATTTTTTCAACGGGCACCTTAGTCGCCCTACAACTAATAAGTAGTACATAAATACTTATTATAGCATTAACAACTGAAGATAACTAAATAAAAATATTAAAATTGAAATTTACTTGTGGAGTAGGACAGCCTTTAAATACAACTGCTGGAGAAGCACACTGAAGTAAATCGAAATAAAACAGATATTTTTTATTCCTAAAAATAATAACAACAGTAATAATGTATTGACAGAAATTTTACATACTTTCACATTTGATCATAAATAAAAACACACTGGGGAACTCTTCAAATGCTAATTTCAGATTGTCTTGAAAAAGAAAATTATAAGTATCTGTTTATATAATTATATTGTACTTCTGGCAAATTTTTCTCTGCTAGGTCATAACAAAAAATATATATATATATATATATATTAAATCTCACATTTTGAATGCCAAATAAAAAATTGTCATAGGTAAATTACATAAACCTCACTCATCAATGCCAATGAACTAAAATATACTGAGCAGCTTTAATTCTTAAAATCTGACATCATGTTTTTATATTATATCCAGGATTTTCTTTTATGTAACATCAATATTGCATAGATTTAAAAACAAGCAAATTAAATCTCAGATCCAATTTTATAAAACATTTAAATTATTAGAAATTTTTTTGTCATATAGCTTGTAGATAATAAAAATAAAATGAAATGGAGTGGAGGAGAGTACATGCTGATATTGTCTTGTTGTTAGGCACATGCCATTACCATCTTAGCTCGTAATTTTAGTGTGAATATTTTGGGGTTTTATGTGTACTTTTTAGTGCTTACCTATGTTTGTTTCTTTAAATCTTTGTACGTTCGTGTCGTTTGGGTGGTCCCTTTCATTGGATATACCTCATTTTTTATGTGGTTTACTCACAGTTTACGTTGTTCGAGTTTAACATTCGCAATTTCTTTAAATCGAGTCACTTGTGATCACTTTGGTTAAATTACTTTTGGTCCCATTGGCCTTTAAAATCATATTTTTTATAATGAATAGTGAACAACTTTTTGCACGTTGGAAAAAGGTTTATAAGAAAGTCGTCAAAGAAGAGCAGCATCGTAATTTTCTTTATGGTTGTAAATCTTTTAAGGTTACCCCCCGTTTCTTAAAGGTTAATAATAAAACCCTAAACAGACATTTCAAGAAGGAAGTCCGTGATTTTGAAAATAAAGTTATTAACAAAGGCATATATCAGAAAAAGGCAAACTTTTATAAATGTAAGAATGTACTTTTGGAAATTGAACGAGAAATGAGGAGTTTGGTAGACAAAGACACTTTTAACGAAATGAAGAATAAAATTGTAACTTTTGGGAAAACTGAAGAAAATATTGCCATTAAACAACATAATAAAAAACTTCAAAATTTAGTTAAAAAACGCAACCTTAATGCTACTCCCGACCAAGAAGTATACAACTACATTAATTTTTCAGATTTTAAAATTAATGTCCATACTGATTCGCTTCTGAAATTAGGTCCAAAATTTATTCTAGATCAGCCTATTGATTTAAAAGACAGCATTGCTCGAATAGAAACCGCTATAGCAAAAATCCCTGACACCCATAGAGATAAAATTACGAATATTGCCCAGGAAGAATTAATTGAAAAAATGAAAAATAATAATACCAATTGTGAAGATCTTAAAGAGCTAAAAGCCAAAAAATAATGATAAAATTACATGTTTGTTAACAGACAAAACCAGAAAATTAGTAATTATGAATAAATCCAATTATATAAATAAGATGGAACAAACTATACAGGTAATTGGTTCTGAAGAGATAAAAAATTACCCCAATAACAGGCTTTACAAAAAAATTAAAAAACTCATTAAGGATGGAAAATGGCCGGAAAACAACCCCCCCCCCCCTTATTTATAATCATGCTCCCAATACCCCTAGAATCTTCGGAAGGCTAAAACACCATAAAAAAAACCCACCCAAAATGCATCCTATTACAAGTAAATGTGAAGGCTCGGGTTATGCTCTTGAGAAATATATGACTAGGATTTATTCTTCTATTTTCCCTCCCTCTAAAACAAGTTTACAATCAACTGAAGAGTTCATTAAACAACTTTGCGAATTAAATTTAAAATCAATAAAAATCACACCCTTGTTAGTTTTGATGTTGTGAACTTGTACCTCTCCATCGATCTTGAAGAAATCACTGAAATTATCAATTCAAAAATAAAAAACAAATTGGAAAATAACGAACACTTTAATTGCCGCCAGCAATCTTGTTCTAAAAGAAAACTATTACAAATTTAATAATCGATTTTATAAAAAACAAAAGGTGGTCCCTATGGGATTCCCCATCTCAGGTACTGTCGCTGAAATAAAACTAAGAATTCTAGAAGAGTATATTTTTAAAACCCTTAAAAACAAAATCCATAGCTAGTTTAGGTACATAGATGATGTTTTTGCAGTTATCAATAATGAATATGATATTTTGACCACATTAAATAAATTAAATAGCCTTGATAAAAATATTCAGTTCACCCATGAAATAGAAAATAAAGGAATATTAAATTACCTGGATGTTAGTATAATAAAAACTGAAAACAATACTTTAGAAACCACTGTTTATCGAAAACCGAACTGTAAGTTCCAAAATTATCAATAAAAGAAGTAAAACTCCCTATCAATACAAAATGAATACTATCCAATCGTACATTAATCCTGCCATTGTTGTCTGATCAAATAAAAAATTGCTCAACAAGGAATTTAACAATATTAGGAAAATTACTGCCAAAGCAGGCTTTGGGAAAGACGTAGTTGATAAACTATATAAAAAAAGGATTAAAAAACTCAATGTTATCCAGAGTTTTCAAAAACCTAAACCAGACTTTACACCTGCAATTTCGTATGATAAAGGAATATCTCAGAAAATCAAAAATGGCACTAGAAAAATTAATATAAAAATCCCAATTGAGCCCAACAAAAATATTTACCAAACTATTAGGAATGAGAAAGACAAAATTGAAATAAAAGCAATGGGTATTATATTGGTATGACCAAATGTAAAATTAAAAGCAGAATAAAAGAACATGCTGCCAATATCAAATTTGGTAAAATTACTAAGACCAACGCAAATGAAATTATCGATATTAAATTTCAGGATGCTCCCAAAATAGCAATAACACAACCAACAATAACACAACCTACACTTTTAATCGCGAAACTATAGAAATTTTGTCTAACCCGTTCTCTTGTAATGGCAACGACCCAGCACAAGACATTAACCGTAACTGGTCTGTATTTTGGAACAGAAGTAAACAAGTTCGCCAGAAAGAAGCAAGCGTTAAACAATGTATTGCAATAAAGAGAGAAAAAATTTAAACATAGTTTTCATGTGTGCATTTCAATTAAATAAAATAATGAAAAAGGATAATTTAATGGAAAAATTTACATCACAATCGTAAGAATGCATTGAGATAAGAAAATTAAATTTTATCCACGGTTTACATTGCTTTGGAAGATCCATTCATTGATTCTCAATAAATAAAACAATTCTATTTTTAGGATAATAAACTCTTCTCAATGCTGTTGTGAATTTTAATAAGTAAGGAGAAAAAAATAATAATTAATTAAATATGTAGTATTCAATTACATCATGAGAAATTAATAATAAAAATAAATAAAATATACATATGGTTATAAAATTTAAATTAAAGAATTATGCCATTTTTAATTTCTTGGAGACGTTTTGACTTCAAAAATATAAATATCTTGATGTAAAAGATGAAGTAATTTGTTTTAAATATCATGTAAACCAATGTTTAGTAATTTGAACTAACAAGGAAAAATAAATTTGGAAATACATGTGCAAAAATCGAATGCTAAGTGGATACAGACAGATGAATACTAGATTATTTGATTAAATGAAATTAACATCAAAATAAATACATCAAAATAGATATCCTTAGCAATTATAGATGGAAAATGCAATTATTGAATAGCTAAGTATAGAGACATTGTACAGTGCTATAATATTTTGACATCTATAATATTTAGAGATATTGTACAATGCGGTACAAAAGGTAATGCACAAGCTAAATTTTTTAATAAAATGAACAATATACAATAGAATGCTTCAAGATTTTTACTGTACCTAAACAATTGGATTACAAATTCATATTTCAAATTTGGAAACAATCAACACAGTTCGGCGATGAAATTTTTTTCCTTCTAGGTGATCTTTTTTCTGATGCATTTTTGGATGTTGATTACGCAAAAACTATTCAAAAATTTCCATCATGTACATTTTTGTCAAAAAATGGGATTGTATGAGCCTAAAGCTCTAATATTACAACTTTCATCTAAGTTATTTCCCAGAAAATTTCAGTGATGTGTGTGAAGAACAAGAAGAGCTACTTCATCAAAACACCAAAGAAATGTAGAGAAGGTATCAGGAAGGATGGGGTGTTAACATGTTAGCAGATTATTGTTGGATGCTGCATAGAGAATTCCCCCCCCCCCCTCACACACACACAAGGCTTTCAAGCCATGAACAAGGTAAAATGCTCTAAAAGGAGCTTTGATGTAAAGAAAAACATTTAAAAGATAATGTGTAGATAAAAGCCAATTTTAATGCATTTTATACAGAAATCGGTTCAAATTTCTCATAGTCTCTAGGTGATTTCTTATGATCTTCATCCTTACTTTGTGAAAATTCCTTACAAGACAGGGGAAAAAAGACAATCATTTCTGAATTCAGCGCATCAAAGCACATTAAAAACACTCAATGCACTGCAAAAAAAAATTTTTAAAGTACAGTTTCGCAGGCCTGTGTTTTTAATTGAAAGGAAAATAATAAATTATTTTTAAAAAATCAAAATTATGATCGTTTTATGCAAATCTTTCTTTAAACATGATTGATGGAGGATTGGTGTGTCACATCCTATACTATAAAATGTGTGATTGCTGTACAAGATATCAAAATTCTAAAATTGCTGCAGTTCTCATCTGAAGAAAATGCAGAAGTGTAGAATTTGAAAACAGAAAGTAAATCTATTTTGCAAATACCATTTATTTTAAATCAGTCCAGATGTGATATTTATAGTGTTTTGCATTATACAAAATTGTGTATCGCTCAGAAAGGCCGAGAAAAACCACATTTCATGAGGATAGAAGAATTAAAAGAATGGCTCTAACAGACAATTTATCTCTTAACCAAATAAAAAATCGACTTGGATCAAGAATATCACGAGACACCATACACAGGCGCATTACCAAATCAGGATTTATCAAAAAACAGAAATTAGCTCATAGGCCTTTTTTGAAACAGTGTCACAAACATGTAAGACTTCAATGGGCAAAACAGCACATGTATTATATCACGATGAATGGATTAGTGTTATTTCCTCTAATGAAAAAAAAAATGGAATTTAGATGGTCCAAATGAGTTTTCATTCTATTGGTGTGATTTGAGGAAAGATCCAAAGAGCATATTCAGCAGGTAACAAGGCTCTTTCATGGTATGGGGTGCTTTAGACTATGATGGACAAACATCCCATTACTTCCTAAATGGCAGATAAAATTCAAAGAAGTATCAGAAACTCCAAGTGAGCATTTGTTGACATTTGGTGAACTCCAAATGGACCTTTCAGAAGGACAATGCATCATCAATATACACTTCCTGTTATACAAAAGAATGGCATAGATCTCAAAATACCAGTGTGATGAGCTGGCTATCAATCAGCCCAGATTTCAATCAGACAGAGAACATCTGGGGAATCCTCTTTAGTGACGTTAACAAGAATGGAAAGCAGTATTATTCAGTGCAAACACTCAAATTAGCGATTGAGGAAGCCTGGCACAGACTTACTTCCAAGACCTTTCCAAAGCTTGTGTTATCAATAGCAAATCATATATTTGAACTCATCAGGTGAAATGGAAACACTATAGACTACTAAAGAATGTTTTTGCGTTGTCAAATATACATTTTTGGTTCTGTGCATAAATTTTTCTGACATCACAATTTTTATTTTTTTTTCACAGTTTAATATTTTCCTTTTAATTAATTGTTTCTGAATTCAAAACATAATTCATAATCCAGTTGTTTGAATACAGTAAAACTTTTGAAGCATTCCAGTGCATATTTTTTACTGTATTAAAAAATTTAGCTTGTGCATAAACTTTTACGTGCACTGTACATAGAAACTTATGTTTAGTAAATTTTTATAGCTTCTCAAAAACAACTCAGCATCTAATTTTTCTGGAAAATACTATTCTTGATTAAATTTTATGGCAAGAAAACAGATTATTAGCATTTGAAAGAGTTCCATAATTAGTATGCAAACACCGTAAATTATGTGTTTTTAAAATTTATGGTGATTGCTTTCAAAATTCTGATTCAACACCACTTTTTTCATGCATTTTACAGCAACTTTCAAATTCGACTAAATCAAATTCTTTTTTAGCTTTTCAAAATCAACTCCACGTGAAGACCTTCTTTAAAAATGTTGTAACCCATCAAATATACTATTTGTTTTGTATATTATTGTAAGAAGAGAGATAAATATATTCAGAAACAAAACTTTCTAAGAAACCAATTTTTTCAATTTATGGATATCCATTAAGTTGCTTTTTTATTGCGTTTTTCAAATTGGGTACACATAAATTCATCATCATGATGATAAATTTATGAATATCATCATGATAATATTCAATTTGTTGAGATAACAAAAAAAAACTCTTTAGAAGGAAACGTTAGAACTTTTATAAAATGGTAGTTTCATGCAATGTAAAAACTTTTTCCTTGTTTTATTTATATATTTATATTTATGTATGACAAATAACATTTTAAAATTAGTATGTATCATTTTTAATTGAAATTATATATATATATATATATTTAATATATTTATTTACTTGACAAAATATCTTTCTGTAAGTTTCTTCTTTTTATTTAAAAAAAAAAAAAAAAAAAAAAAAAAAAAAAGGTGCATGCTTAAAACCATTTGACTGAACTCAAAATTTCTGAAGTGATACAGATAACATAATTTAAAAAGCATTCCTATCATTTATATCAAACAGAAAACAATGTATAGGAGTAGTAAGACAGCACCACAGTAATAAGTACAAAACTTTGAATAAACACCATAAAATGCAATAAACTCACAACAGTTGTTTCGTGTTGTGTGCATTGCTGCTTTGATTGCAGCACTCTACTTTGTTCGCCTGACAGAGAGTCATGTAGTTTTTCGACCCACAACAATTGTTGCAAGTTTTTGCATTTTTTCTCAAGCGGTCAATGACAAGTGACTTCAAATGTTGACCAGTGATAACATACACTTTTAAATTGAGTTTTATTTCTTAATATTTGATATAATAATTTAATGATTACACACTGCATTCAAAATACAAATCAAAATTAATTTTCAATTCTTTATTATGTAATTTTAATTAGTTCAAAGCTTTCACTTGCACAAGCAGTTCAAGAACTTCTGAATTTTTTGTTTGATTCCCCTCTATTTTATTATTATATAATTATAATAAAGTAACCTAAAAAGATATCTCTCTTCATCTTTAAATGATTTATTTCACACTCTTTGTTATTTGGATATACTTAAATTTTATTATATATATTTTTTTTACTGGCATACTTAAGAAGTCTGGTAGATTAGCCTGACAACTCAGTTGCTAGAAAAATCAGTTACTTGACAAGTATGTTTGCCTAAAAATTTTGTGATCATTATTAAGTAAGTATAAAATATTTCCAACACATAAAAATAGTGATTTTTTTAGTTTTAAAAATAATTATAGAGAAAATTTAATAAAAAAATTTACTTATATTTAGAACATTATTTCTGCTACTTACTCAAAGTCACCAACGCCACATACGTTGCCCATGGAATCAGTAGGATAAAGCAAAATTTTTGGGTCACCTTCCCTGAAAGCTGTGGGGAAAAAAAAAAATACAATTATAAGATGTCATTTAGAACACATATTAATATATTAACTACAAAATTACACTTATGGAAAAATGACACATTTTAAAAGCAGTAGTAAGTCAAAAGATATGAAAAGATATGTGCAGTTAAGACAAAAGTATTTTTATTTGGACTTTATGTATTCGTGAATCGTATGCCTTTCAATAGCATAATATGTATATTTCTTCATTTCTGTTGAAATTTTCTATTGAATTTTTATCTAGACTAGGCTTCAAAAACTTTTCTAAACTAGCTCATTATAATAATTATCTTCATGCTACAAAATGTGAAGCTATTGAAATTTTGGTGAATGAAGATACGTGCAACACGGGGGGCAACTGAAATTGGCACAAGGTGGCATGCTATGCTAGAGGAGGAAGCAAGTAGTAAAACTACCGGGACGGCAGTTCTTACAGCGTACCTGATGAAGGCTGCGGCAAGTAGCTGAAAGTTTTTGTACAAGGTGATTTTAATATGGTTTTTAATAATTTTTACGTAAATTTTTAAATAAAGGTCACTTTTAAATGTTTTTTCAACTGATACTTAGTCGTAACCAGACAATGTTTGTTAAAGTGAACGTATTTTCATTTGGACTTCGATATTTTCGTGAATCATATGCCTTTCGATAGCATAATATGTATATTTATTTATTTCCATTAAAATTTTCTACTGAGCTTTTACCTAGACTTCAAAAACTTTTCTAAACTAGCTCATTATAATAATTATTTTTATGCCACAAAATGCAAACCTATCGAAACTTTGGCGAATGAAGATTCTTGCAACATGGAGACGACAGTTGAAATTGACGCAAGGTGGTGCTCTATGCTAGAGGAAGAGCAGAGGAGGAAGCAAGCAGCAAAACCACCGGGATGGCAGATCTTACAGCGTACCTGATGAATGCTGCGGGAAGCAGCTGAAAGTGCTTGTACAAGGTGATTTTAATATGGTTTTTAATAATTTTAACATAAAGCCTATTTTTGTTTCTGATGTAATAGATAAAAAATTTTGCACAAAACAGAATGTAATTTGGTAAGATGACTTATTTTAATCTATTCTTCCATATAAAGGCATGCAGTAATTGCATTTCATTCCCTAGCATCGGTTACTATATCAAGGGTTTGTCTAGGGGGGAAACTGGGTCCATTTACGGACCTTTCACAAAATTCCAGGCAAAAAAAATGGACCCTTTACACAATTCCATGGTAAAAAAACGGACCCTTCACAAAATTTCATAATCATAAAACGGAACCTTCACAAAATTTCATATTCATAAAACGGAACCTTCACAAAATTTCATACTCATAAAAAAGACTCTTCAATTCGGAGATAAACAAACTTTTCCCAAACTTTTTTGGAAAAACAAAGCATTTATAAAATAATACCAAACAAAAACATCTGCTCAGCAATATATAAACATTGCATCCCATCAATTTTCTCTTATGTTCTCGTACTAGTCACTATCGCTACTACATGGCAATAAAACCACACCTCCATTTCTCGCAGAGTCCACGCTGATTAGTAAGGGAATGACGTCAAGCACGATAATGGGTGTGGCGTACCTTTCCTTGATGTGACGAAATTTTTCTGTGGAAAATTACAAAAACATTTTGGCAACATCTTTTTGCCACATGGTGTTTGTTTTTGTTTAGTTTGTAATTCTTTAGTATGTGGTTTGTAGAGTAGCATAGCTATAGATGTGTGATTTTGTATTTTCGTAATTTTGTCAGTAATTTGATCACTTCCATTTAGTAAAGATGAAGCGAGGCTGGCCAGTTATGGGAGTAAATTTCCGTAATTCGGACTTACGTTAAAAATATACGTTCAAATTACGTTGCTCCTCTTTTATTGATTGGCTGATAACAAGTAACAGAAAGATTAGGGCTTCTGTCTAAATTATTTGAGTATCATTTGAAATTCAGAGGTTTTTTTTTTTTTTTCTGAAACACTAGTTTTTTTTTTTTTTTTTTTTTTTTTTGGGGGGGGGGGGGGGGGGTACCTATGAGTCATTATCCATTAAAAGTATAAGCATATATATTAGAGTTGTCCCCTGGGATTATAAAAAGGGCAATGTGCAGCTAATGAAAAGGCATTTTCTAGATTCATGTGCACAGTTTTGGATTCTTAAGGGCGGATTTAATATTTAAAATCCAGACATTTATTTTAAAATTTCGACTTTAAGTACAAACAAAAGAAAAACTTTTAAACATTAACTGTCTTTACAACTAATTTTGCTTGTTACTTATATATGAACGACTGTTGATTGTTATGCACAATACATTACATTTATTTATATTTATAACATATCTTCAATTTAAAGGTTATTTTCAATAAAAGGCAAGGGCGCAACTTTTTTAGATTAAGGGCAAGAAGTGTGCCATTTTTTCAGTCAAAGGGCAGGCAGGGCACAGCGCCCTCCTGCCTGCTCTAGATGAAACATATATACATATGTGTGTGTGTGCAGATAAAATTTGTGAAATGAATTTTCACAAAAATAAAATAATAACTATGTCAGAAAAAAATTTCACAAAAATAAGAAAATTTTTCACAAAAATAGGACCCTGGAAATAAAAACCTGGACAGACCCCTGTATATTCACTTCTTAAAATTTCTTAAAGGCCCTTAGTGGCTTTTAAATTTTTGTTAGCATTTTGGCATTGAATTAAAAATGGCTGTCGCAATTGTGTAAGTAACGATCTTGGCGAGAAACGTCCGCAATACTTTGGTGTCAAATATTAATTATTTAAAAAAAAAAAATGTCTGCACATTCTTTCTTTCTTTTTTTTTTTTTTTTTTGGCTATAAAAATAAGTATATTTACTTATTTATTTATTTTTGTTATCAATTATTTTTTTTTACATAATTTTAAAGTTAAAATGGGATTTTTATTTAATATCTTTTGAACCAATTATCCGATTGAACTAAAAAATATGGCGTTAGCTAAATTTTGTCCTAAATAATAAGTGTACCAGTTTTTAATAAAATTTAATAATCCGGACCAATACAATGACAAACTTTCAGCTTAATATATTTAGATAAAAAGAAAATGTTTTCATATTTATTCAAGGTGACAGATAAAAGCTGATAACGATGCAAAATAAACCGACTGAAAGAAATAGTACACCCTGTTGTACTAATAAAATATTTTTTTAATTTCCAATGGCATATTAAAAGACAATTGAATCAAAGGAGATAACAATAAATATATAAATAAAAGCGAGCTATCCAGTAGCGTTCCCAGATTGATGTCCGAGGTAGAGCAGAGCATCTATGCAGGTGAGGCAAGTCAATTTCTTCGTGGGGATCACAAAGGGTGCAAAAAGGGTCAGGAACCATGTTGATACAACATAGATGTTTACACAGGCAATTGCGGCTAGAAATCAGATGAAACATGGCGACAGTTCTCAAACTAGGTCATTGAGGGACATTAAGAATCTGATTAAGCCATGGTTTATTAAGGTTGGAATTTTTGAGTTCCTCATGGAAGGAAACCCTGTAGATGTTCCTTATTAGACATTTGATATTGTTAAAAGGAAGTTTGGGATTAATTCTCTGAAGGACAGAGGCCCATTTTTTTTAGCCATGAAATCAGCTGCCTCGTTTCTCTGAATTCCACAGTGTGCTGGAATCTATAGGAGAACTACTATCTTGTTATTACTGGCAAGCCAAGTGAGGAGATTTAAGCAATTATCGATGGTTAGTGTTTGGGAGTGTCTGGGTGAGTCAATTGCTTGAAGTACAGCCTTTGAATCTGATAACAACACTTTTGAAAAAGTAATAAAATATTTAAAAAGGGAAATACAGTAGAGAGCCAGAAATCCGCCGACCTAAAATCCACCAAAGTCCGAAATCTGCACAGCTTGTCAAATATATAAATGATAAAATTCACTATATATAAATTACAAACTGCAAATCAGAATTTTTTAAAATGATCTATCTTGAATGCAGATTCTGTACTTACATTTTATGATTAAAAAAAAAAAAAAAAAAAAAAAATAATAACATAAAAGACAATCAGAACCAAGTTACTGATAATGATATTATTGACAATATATTAAATCCACCAATGAGGTATACAATAACAAAATAATTTTTAAAAATGTTATCTGATGAAGACATAACCATACAAAAGAACTAACTTAAATTATTAAAACAATAAATTTGTGTTACAAAATAAGAATAAATGACAATTTACAATATACAAGGAAAAAAAAAAAAAATCTCAATGATGTATGTACAAGTGTAGTTTTGAAAACAAACTACATGTGGAATAGATTTTATAGAAATTTGACAAATCTCATTTTTATTTATTATTTTCGTTATGTACATACTTTTAATGTTCAGTGCTATTCTTATGTACCTAATAATTTAATATTCAAGTGAAATTGTGTCATTATTCGTTAGTGTGTGTTTAATTTGAATAATATTTTGCTTTTATTATTAAAAGTGATAATCATTTTTTAAGGGCCCCGAAATCTGCCAAATCCTAAAATCCGCACAACCTATGGTCCCGAGCTGTGCGGATTTTTGACTCTCTACTGTATATATAACTACAAAAAAAAATATAGTTGTCTTATATAATTGAAATAGCACTCGTAGCATATTGTAATAATATATTTGGTGTAAAATTGCATCATTTTATGTTCGACAGGATAAATCAAATAAAATATAGTAACATAACTGTAAATACTATGTATATTATATATAGTGCTCATATGTAATTGCAATTTAACTGTAAAAGTGCCACTTTAATTTTTTTTTTTTTTTTTTAGATATTGTCCATTTCGAAACTGTCATCCAATAAACACCCAAACTGACCCACGGGTTGTTGCAAGCGATAGGGACACGGACCCGAGATTTTGAGAGTGAGAAGACGCATTGCCGAAGACAGCGAGGACTGGAAACAAGGTTTTGAGCAACTCAAACAGATTTTCTGTCTAGTTTTTATTTATAAAGCAGTATAAAAATAGTGATTCTTTTTTTATTCATTTAAATATAGTGACCAGTGAAGCAGGCAAAGCCTGTTAGTAAATAATAATTATGTATGTGCATTAATTTGCTGAATTATTCATCAATAGTTTACTAATATCAATCTTTAAATCATAAATGCAATAACAATAAACTGAGCTAAAAAAAAAAAAAAAAGAACAAGAACAAGCATAAATGAATTAATATACATATAAGTGATAAAACAAATTTCCTTTGCTCTCGTTGACATAAACGCAGATTAATTTTTATTAAGATTAATTTTACAAAAATAAATAACTAAATTTAAAAATTAATTTAATTTACTTTTGAAGCCATTCTTAAAAGAATAGAAAAATTTATAAGAATGACTAATAAAGAAAAATAGCATATTAAAATTATTTCTCTCTTACCAAAGAAGGCAACAACTCCCCATCCAGCCAAAAATGCAAGAAAAAGGAAAAGACATAATATATCTGTACAACTCCTAAAAAAAATGTTTAAAACTGATTATTAATAAAATATTCATTTTTCTTATAAATATTAAATTTATAAATGCAATGCAAATCAGCTTTGATATTATTTAGTATAAAAACAAACATGAAATATAAAACTTTATTTCAAAACATTTAATGTTTTAAAAAGTAAAAATTTATTGCATTCTTACCAAATTCTTAAAGGACATTTTCTAACAAAAATTTGCTAACATTCAAGATTAATATATGTACAGTGAAAAGTGATAAGTGTGAGTGTAAATATTTCAGGTTTGTTTTGTCATGATTAGACTTTGGCCTCATTTTGCTCAATTACTATTATATTTACATGTCTGAAAAGTTTTAGACATAAACCAACTAACTGGCTTTTAAAATCTAAGAAAAGTAATGATATGCAACTTAAAGAAAAAAAAAAAAATTATGAAGCTTTTGTGTTTCAAGATTACACTTATCATATGGTTTAAAGCACTACTATAAGCCTTGTCTATTAAGCCTACTATTTCATACTAGTCGGTCTGCTCAGGCCTAGTACTCGATTTTTATATATGTATTTTCAAATTTATTTCTCTTTGTCAGTTCAAATTACTAAACATTGGTTTACATATTTAAAACAAATGGCTTTATCTTCTACATCATTTATATATTTTGAAGCCCAAATATCACCAAGAAATTAAAAATGAAATTACAATCCTTTAATTTAAATTTTATAACCACATGTCTATTTATTTCTTTAAATTATTAATTTCTTGTGACATAGTTGAATTTTACATATTTAATTTATTATTATTATAATTTTCCCCTGATGTATTAAAATTCTGTATAATAGTATCTAAAACAACAGTTTATTCTAAAAATAGAAATTGTTTTATTTTATATATTAAGAATCAATAAACAAATCTTAAAACCATGAAAACTATGGATAAAATTTTATTTTCTTTATCGCAAGTCAGGAGATTGGCCAATAGGAAATTGAGAAACAGTAGTAGTGAAAAAATGTAGAAGAAATAAAGAAAATGTGGACTGAATGAAAAATTTCCAACAATCAGACAAATGTGGTACAGAAAAGTTATAATTAACA
The DNA here is from genome assembly GCA_963930645.1 of Salticus scenicus. Taxonomy (NCBI): domain Eukaryota; kingdom Metazoa; phylum Arthropoda; class Arachnida; order Araneae; family Salticidae; genus Salticus; species Salticus scenicus. The sequence continues at coordinate 185,975,827 of OZ005648.1, read as the reverse complement.
ATATTATTAAAATTATTATAGATGAAAAGCTTCAATGAAATAGAGTATGTGAGTAGATATGGGTTTGTAAATTATTTTAGATGTATTAAATATAAAATTATGGTTTTTCTCCCACAATGCCTGGAAATCAATCCAACAAATTGGCCATATACAGCAATTAAAGTGCTATTTAAATTCATTTTCCTCGAGTGACTTAAGTGCTAATAGTTGGTGTCAACTATGAGTAATGATGATAACCATACAATTTAATATGAATGCAGTAAAACACTTAAGATTTAAAAATAATAATAATAATGAATCATTAAGTGTTTCCTATACGAAAGATTCTGTTGTGAAAAACCAGTCACACTAAAATAATGTAATGGCAGGAAATCCAGAATACAGAAGGTTGGCAGCAAATATATATTCTCAAACACTTAACTGTTGAAGTTTGAACTATATAAGTAGTTTTGGGGTTTACTATTCCTAAACTGCAAAAGTTGGTTTAATTTTAACAAAAAATGAAATTTTAACTCCTTATAAATAAATAAAAACCTACTGTACTTCATTTTACAAGACATCACCAAGACCCACAGCTTCTTCAGTTGTTGTGCTAACAAACAACAATATTTGCAACCAGTCGGATTCCATTTCCATTGACGCAAGATGGTACAATCTTTTGGATTTAAGAAAAGGGAGAGAATGTCAGCAAGAATCTTCACAGGCAAAAGACATAACAACTAAAGAGCTGCAGGACTCGGTTGTGAAAGTCTTTTGAAATAAAATGCAGTAGGTTTTTATTTGTTTTATAACTGCAAGAGTTGTTTTTAAACATGAGTAAGAGTAATATTAGTAACGTAACAATACAATTTAAAATGAAATTGAATATCATAAAATATTTATTGCATAATCCCTTATGTCAATCTATTAATAGCTGAAATACACTAATTTGTATGCTATTTGACACAAGAGTTATTGAATTTAAGAAAATATTATACTGGAAAGACTTACTTCCCATTTGAAATATGAAAGCATTGCTGTGCTTTAAAAAATAAACTTAAAACTTAACAAACTTCAGCTTCAAAAGATATAAAAAATGTTTCAAAATTTAGATGTATTTCATGTAACCACTTGTTTTTATTATTATTATTATTATTATTCATGAATTATTATTTCACCTTATACATTGGGATGTGCCATGATTTTCTTAAGCATTTATAAATTAAGGATCTGATTAAAAACTGTAAATGACTTACTACTCAAAAAAAAAAAAGTTGTAATTATGATCTGTGTAATGTTTACATACAAAATCAAATATTTAAGTAGGTTTATTAAAAATATTTAGGCAGCTTGTGATCCTTCAATAAACACTTATCATTTTAGCTAGAAGAAAAAAAAATCTGAAATTCAAATTAATATTTAAATTTGTATCACTATCTTAAACAAACTAAATATAAAAAAATACTTTGAAAAATACCTTTAGTTATACCTTTAGTTTCAATACATGGAACAGATGCTGTATAATCCACCGCTTGGCGGCATTTTTCAAAATGGCGCCGGAATCACGCAAAAATGCCGTTTTCCAACATTGACGCCATTTTTTATCACCCGCGATTACCGAAGTGTTTTTTATTTTAACCACAACATAAATTTCAACCAAAAAATAATGGTTTAAAAATGCAATTGTAATACAAAATACGCGAACTTACAGGTTTTTTTTTTTTTTTTTTTTCCCCATGAAATATATATATCTAAAACTAATATTTGCATAAATATCATGAAATTCTTTAAAAAAAAAAAAAAAAAAAGTAAAATCGCATATTTTGTATTACAGCATTTTTTAACCCTCATTTTTTCTTTGAATTTATGAAGTGGTTAAAAAAAAAAAAAACTCCGGAAATCACGGATGATAAAAAATACATCGATTTTGAAAAACGATATTAATTAAAAAAAAAAAAAAAAAAGCAGGAATTTTAATTTAAAAAAAAAAAAAAACTTTACACAATATAATAAAGATTTAATAGGAATTAAATAAAAAATTTACAAGCAAACACCTAACAAAATTATGGAAATTATTTTAGTTTTCAGGGGGGGAGACCCCCCCCCCTTGTTTTAAACATTAAAATTTAATAATAATTATGCTAATTATTTTAGTTTTTCAGGGGGGAGACTCCCCTGAACCCCCCCTCCCCTGTTATAAAATTTAATAATATCTTAACATGTCAGTTTAAAACATTAAAATAAAAAAAATAATAAGGAATATCAAAAAAAAAATTATCGCATTTATGAAAATTAATATGAATTTTAAGCAAAATTTTAAGCCTTTTTTTTTTTTTTTTTTTTTTTTTAATTAAGGATCAGATAGCTTGTTACATGCACTTTAGGAATCAATATATGCATATAACTTTATCATCATATCCAAAATTTTTCATATCCAAAATTTGTTTTATGAGATTTATTATTTAATCAATTTTGCAACATGAATGGAAAAGAAAAAAAATATCACTAATGATTTTTCTAAAATAAATTTAAGATATAAATAAATGGAACATATAAGAAAAAATTACCTGGATTTGACAGGACCTCTAAACTGAGGATCAAATTGAAGCTTTTCCCCTGCAAGTAAAAATTTTAACGATAAAGAAAAAGTAAGGCACTGCTGCATTAAAAAATCTCTCTCATAAATACTTAAGAAAAGTTAAAAAAAAAAAAAAAAAAACTAACAAAACTTCATGTAGAATTTTATTTGTTTTTAGTACGCCAGGACTTATTGCTTTCAGTCAACATATCACAGTCACCTTTTGCTGTATTTCACCTTGAATATATGTGAGGTCTTTCACTATTCATAGCTACACTTATTCAACAGACTGCTATGAAAATTAGTACACTCGTAAATTAAAACAAAATCTAGCTAACGCTGCACTTTTTAGTTCAATCAGATAATTCGTTCAAAAGATATATAAAAACCCCATTTTAACTTTGAAATTATTAAAAAGGAAAATAAAAGTTGATGCTAAAAAAAAAAGTGCTTATTTTATTTATTGATTTTATTTTATTAAAAAAAGAAAGAAAGAAGAAAAACTGCTTATTTTATTTATTTTTTTAATATTAAAAAAAGAAATTTATTTGCATGTGAATAATAAAAATATGACTTTTTATTAAAAGAAAAAGAACGTTTATTTATTTTTACTCTTTTTTAATTGAGAGACAAGGCAATTATTGTATGTAGATGTAAAAATTTTGACATATTTAGTTATTGACTGTTAACTACAGAATTCATAAAGAGTAAAAGTTTGTAGTTGAGGTTCCTGGATTACCACAGTTTTAGATATGCTTCAATGCACAGATTGTCAACTTTTTTTTTTTTTTTTTATCATTGTTGTTACTTGAAAAGAGTACATTAAACAATTAAAAAAAAGGGGGGGGGGATATTTTCCGATTGAAAATACTTACATACATATATTATATCAAATGTAAAACATAATAGAAAATAAAAATTTATTGATATTAAATAAATGATGAAACCAGCAGGAATATTTACCGTATTTCTCCGTGTTAATAGGTGTTTCACTTGATGTCATCTTCTAACATAAACACTTGTCAATAAATATATATCCCAAGCTGATCATCTAAGAAAAGAAACAAATAATAAATGCCTTAATAGCTTAACTATTTAAATAAAAACAAAACAATTTAAATATATAGGTAGAACAATTAATAGGGTGTTTAATTTTAAAAGAAAAATTACATTGTGTACATAGGCACACGAATAGAACAGCTTTCACCTTTCGAAAAGAGAGAAAAACACGAAAAACTTTCGAAATGAAATGTTTGTAACTATTGATTGTTGAGCTGAAATATTGCTGCTGCTAAGATATTGTAAACAAATGCATGCAATGTTGCCATTTATTGAAATAATTATTTCGATAAGAGAGATTGTCCCTTGGTGGATTTTGTCGACAGCAAAAGTATCTGAGCCAATAATTCTGATCTCAAAAAAGTACACTTAAAACTGTTTTGTTAAATGAATCCTTGTCGAATCATGTTTTTAGACTGACTAAGAACAGCTGACTCGATAAGGATTTATTTAACAAAGCAGTATTAAGTGTACTTTTTTTGACAGGGATTATTGCGAGTGCTTGGATACTTTTGCTATCGGCAACACACAAGGGCTACAATTCATTAAAAAGAGGCTGAGTTTGCATGGATTTAATGTCACTTTAGAGTTTGAATGGATTACGCAGTGAGTTTCAGTCGGGAGCAAAATTATTGAAACGCTAGAAATAATTCCTATTAAAGATGGGCACCTAGACCTAGATGTGTGTTAGTTTTGTTAAGTGAATATTTGTCGAATCATGATCTTAGTCTAAAGCTGTTTATAAAAAAGTAAGTTGATGATAAAAATTAGCGATCAAACTAAAAAAAAAATTATGAAAAATGTGGATATACGTTTCAATAATTTTGCTGCCGACTGTATCAGCAACAGTCGTGTAAGGTGAGCAACCAGACGATTTCAGTTTCTGAGAACAATTTTCAAGGCTCGGATTGCAGTGCCTCGCTTAAGCCAATTGTAAGCGTAAATTCTATCTTAAGATGTAAACAAAACACAAATCGTATTGCAGTGTCTCACTATCTTACGACGACCTCAGAGCTATCTTAAGTCGAATCGTATCTGAATGAGCGCGCAATCACAACATAGCTTGCTCTGCCACAGACAAAGGAAAGGAATCACTTAGACCCAGTCAGACGACCACGACTATCTGGAATGGGGAAAAGTGAAGTAACTGTAAGGCGATTAGAGCGACCGGTGGCCATACCCAGCAAAACCACAGATGACGGCCAACACGAGGCCAAGTGCTGGTTGCCAACAGTAGCTGCAGCTGGCCCGTCGGTGGCAAAAGTTACGGTGCCGCAGGGAAGATGTTACGCCGGCCGTCAGTAGGCCGTATTCAATCGATCCACTGTTGGCAGCCTGCAGTAAGTTAAAAATAAGTTAGTGGGCCAGTGAATGGATCGCTGCTGGCAGCTAGCAGTATGACGAAAATAGGTAATGGGCCACTGTTGGTAACCGACATTAGGTTGGAAATTGTTAGTGGGCCAGTGTTGGACTACCTGGTGGCAAACATAATTTTTCTATGTTATTGCTGGCAGCCTGCAGTGGGCCAGCTGTGGCAAACATAAAAAATTATATTACTGCCGGCAGTCTTCATTGGTCCTTTATATTTTCCCATTAAAGGCCCGCTTCACTCACCGTCGCCGGAAGCCGAATCCAATGTTATTCTATGGGAAATTTTCTTTGCAAATAACTTATTAACTAATACATATTTTTAAATTCTGTTTTCATATTCTGAAAATTCCTAACTGTTAAATTGACGGACCTTTTTAAAAAAAATATTTTTTTATTTTTTTTTTATATTTTTTTTTGAAGCTGCAAAATATGAATTTTCAATATGTGAAATTTTTCATTTTGCAAATTCAAAATAAAATATTAAAAATTAAAAAAATACATTTTAAAAAAAATCCATCAATTTAACAGTTGGGAATTTTCTGAATGTAAAAACAGAATTTAAAAATATGTGTTAGTTAATAAGTTATTTGTAAAGAAAATTTCCCATAGAATAACATTGCCTCGGACTTCCGGAGACGGTAAGTGAAGAGAGCCGTTAATAGGCCAGAAGTGATTTAGTTATAGCTAGTATATTTATTTTATTGGTGATACCTTTAATTTTATTAATGCTTTTTTCTTTTTCTTTCTTTTTTTTTTTTTTTTTCATCTCTCTTTTTTCTGATGAAGTAGCAGCCAGTTTTTTCTATGCATCCAATATTTAATTTGATTTTGTACATATTCATTTTTAAATACTATTTACAAGTATTTGATTCATACACTATGGTTGTAAATTCAGGATTTCTAGTGCAGCATATAGGAAATATTCAGTTGATCCATTTCCCTTATCATAAAAGTTTAATTTTTTGTTTTCATTGCAAACATTTCTCTATATTACATTTTTTGGTATAAAGGAGATTATGTTCTTTTTTTTTTTAAGTGTTCAAATTTCAATATCTTATGCAAATAAATGTAACTTTACATGTGAAAATTATAAAATATTGAGACAAAAATTGTTATAAAGAGAGCATTGCAAAAAACACCATAAACTAATAAATAAATAAATAAATAAAAATAAAAAATTGCAGCAATTGTTTCCGGTTGAAATAGCACGAAGACCCTTCATCAGGCGAAAAAAAGTGGGCACGAGTGCAGCAAAAGTAATTTGCTGCAATCGTGCTTTTTGTTAAACTCACGAAGGGATGTGTCATTATTTCAACCTAAAAGATCTGATGCATCTTTTTTTTTTTTTCGGGGGGAGGGGGGGGGGGCAATGATTATGTTTATTTACAAATTTTTCTATTTATTACTACAGTACAAAATCTCAAATCCGGAATCGTCCGGACCGTGGCCTTTCCGGATTTCGGACTTTTCCGGATTTTAGGTCACTTTCTGATTTACGGCAATAAGAAAACGGACATCTCCATTCCGAACGTCCTTTTAGTTAATAACTAGGTTACGCCGCCCGAGGGTGCGATTTCTTAAGAAATTGGAGTATACTCTCAAGTAACATGTACAATACTTTGAATAAACACCATAAAATTTTGCAAACAAAACGGAGGCAGTAACGCTTGCGCTTTGTTTGCCGCACTCGTGCCTACTTCGTTTGCCTGATGAAGGATCATGTTTTCTTTCCATCCGAAACGATTGTTGCGAGCTCTTACATTTTATTGTGGTTACTCTTATTACTTTTAAACACCAATTCTGTGGTGCTTTTTTATTATAACTCTCAAGTATCCAGAAAATCTTGAATATTTTTATTTTCTCCTACATCAAATGGTACCCAGTTGATAATTTTTTTCCCTTCTTTTTAAAACAGCAGGGCAGATGAATCAGCTTCCTTTTTTTCTCTCTGTGTTTATCTTCATTTAGAATTAATTATCACAGCTGTCACTCTTAACCAGGCCGCCACAAAGAACTTTTTCGTGTTGTTGATAGTCCAATGGGATCTTTACCCCTCCCCAACTCTCTTCAATGTCCTTGAGTGAATAATTTTTCGACGTGCGATACCGAAAGATGATTTTGCAGTTTTATACAGATGACGTTATTTGAACTTAATTGACCTGTGCCAATTTATTTTCATTAGGTTTGGAAAGCAGATTCTGAAAAGGGTAAAAGAAGAAGGGAATACAGTTTCAGCTGAAAGAAAAAAAATATATATATCGTTCGGTTGAGTAAAGAGATAACGGAATTAGGAAGAAAAAGAAAAGTGCATTTGTCGTTGTAGTTATAAATATTTGAGAGTTTTATCCGCCAATTACCTATTTAAATAATATTTTTAGAATTCCATAAAACTCATATATGTTATACAGGTTTTCGAGATTTACTACAGGACGCTTGTCATAAAAAGTTGTACAGGTAACACAAATGGTTTCAGTATAAAAATTCATAAAATAATTTGGATACATTACAGTTTAAAAGAAACTTCTTATCAGCGCATGAAAAAATCTTTATACAACGCTAAAATACAGATCAACATAAATTTTATAGATGCAATAAGAAATGGTTCCGATCAAAAATGATAAAATAAGTAATTGTGGTTCATTTAACAGTGATGCACAAAAATATTCTTATACGTTGCGGGAAATTGAGGTGGAAACTATTTCAGTTTCGTAAAAGTGAAATTATTTTTCAAACTTGCATTTAAAAAATAATAATAAATAAATAAATAAAATAAAACAGTTTGTTATGGATACCACTTTTTTTCTTTTCCTATAATAGTTTATAGAAATTACATATTAAAATTATTATCTATGAAAATTATTTTCTATGATGGAGATAGGCGATTTTCATTTAAAAGAAGTACAATATACTAAATTTCGAAAGAAAATCCATTTTATGGTAATATATGTATAGTAATATATGTATATATGAAGAAATTTTTCGACATTCGGTTTTCGAAGTATTTGCATGTTTTGAGATTCCTGAACACGATTTGACCATTTTTAGAAAATTTCACTCTGTAAGTGTGTATAAAAAAAAATTGTGGACGCTGTATCTCACGAACCAATGGACGAAATTTAACCAAATTTGTTATTTAACCAAACTTGATTAAAATCGTTCCCGATTACATTTGTGGATCATTCAAGATCCATAATTTTTATTTTATTAAATCAATTAAAATAATAATAACAATAATAAAATACTAGAAAGTTAGCGACTATCATAATTTACTAAAATGGATCAACTGGATATTTGTTATATAGTTCTAGAAATCATTTTGTTATAACAATGGCTTTAGAGTCAAACATTTTTAAAAAATAGTATTTAAAAAATAATACAAAAACAAATTAATAATTGAATTACTTACTCATATATTCTTTTTACGAGATTTTCAATCTCGCACCCGCACCCGCAGACTACAACAACGAACAAGAACTTCCTATGAAATGGCGGACAGCGAGGGAATTTCAAATCAACAGAAAAAGAATCACAGCGCCCTCTATGCATACAAATTGGTTATGGCCTAATAATTTGTGGCCACAACATGAAAAACATGATGGTGGCCGTGTCGTGATAGCCTGCATAAGGCCAACTGTGTTTATGCCACTTCTGGGCCACCGACCATTTTTCTTTAGGCTTCCATCACTGCTGGCAGCCACAAACGGCCCGCTCCTGGAGTTATATGGGGCAACCGGTAACTGATGGCAAGTGCAGGATGCCAGCAGTAGGCCATAACGAGCCCAGCAATATAAGTTTTGCTGGGTATTGATACAAGCAAGAAACCAGTAACAATGTAATCTATACATGTGAAAACGAATGCATGTCTGTCTGTCCTTTATGCATTACAACACCATTCATCCGATCGCCATGAAACTTTGGGAAGTTATTCAGTACATTCCCTCGAAGGTTTCTGGTAAAAAAAATTTTAATATCGCCCCCCCTAAGGAGCAGGGAGGGGGGCAAGAACGGGATTACAACATATTTTTCACATTTGCTTTATTTCTCAAGGAAACAAAAATAAATAAATAAAAGGTTCCAACTTCAAGATTTTAAAAAGAGATATTACAGAATATCTAAAAAAAAAAAAAAAATCGCCAACAGGGGGGGGGGGGCGGAGGGGACAAAAAACATGTATATATATACATATATATGAATAAACTCACTGATTCAACACAGACGCGGGGATTCTGTGGGGGATGCAGTCACAAATTTTAGGAAGCAGGTTGTTTTTAGGACCCTGACCTCCACTAAAACGTGATTTTGTGATATACCCCCGTTCCCCCTCCTGGGGGGGGGCAGAAGGCAAAACACCTTTATTAGCATAACTCGGCTTCAAATTACTTCACAGTAAAGAAATAAGGAAAGGGCATGTTTAGAAACAAACGCTCTTTTAATAAATCTTTTCCACTCACGCTCACGAGTGGCAAAAGGACAATCTCTATTGGTGGAAATACCAATGTTTTGCCCTGAGTAGAGTGTTTTGCCCTGAGCGTGACGTCAGCTGCGCTTTCCTTGTTGCAGATCGGGAGACTAGAATCCAGTAGAAAGAAATCATTATCTGCGATTTTGGAATTTTAGTTTTTAAGGGGAGGGGGATGATTTTCGGAGGCAAATTTAGAAAAATACGGATTTTGGAGAACTCTACCAATAATAGCACAAAGATATAAAAAACCTTCTTGATGAAAGTTCCAAAAACTCATTTTTGGTTTTTTGCAATTTTCGATTTTTTAGAGGGGGGGGGGGGAGTTACGGGGGCAAATTCGAGCTTCCTTTTGGGGGTACATACAAATGAAACACTGCCGGTTGCAAAGCCGTTTGCAAGCGTTCCAAATGTATGACTACAGTCGGCAGCAAAAGTATGCGACCACTAGCAAAAATTCCTATGTAAAAAAAAAAAAAAAAAAAAGCACACTTAACACTGTTTTGTTATATAAATCCTTGTCGAATCCTGTTTCTACACTGAGTAAGAACAGGATTCGACAAGGATTTATTTAACAAAACTGTATTAAGTGTACTTTTTTTACATAGGAATTTTTGCTAGTGCTCGGATATTTTTGTTGCCGACTGTATTTGCAAAACAATTTGCAAAATTTACGTCATCGAAATTGCAAGCGTTCCGTTTGTATGTAACCCTTAGCTCTAAATTTGCCAGGAGGAAGCTATAGGAGTTGAGGTCAGAAATTTTAGTGTGTGGTTTATTTACATATTAAATATATTCAGATATCTTTTTATCTTATCCCTTTATTAATTTTATACGCATACGACGAAAGTATTGTTCTGGAGTTCGAAAATTTTTGACCGGCAGTTTTCCATTGATTTACACGTTTTGAGATGTCCCGATCATGGTTTGACCAGTTTTAGAAGATAAATGTCTGTCTGTTTGCGACAAATTTTGTGAATGCTGCATCTCACAAACCAGTGAACATAATTAGATATTTACTTAGAAACTGCTGTTGATTACATTTGGGAAACAATTTCTTCAGCATGGTGGCATTGTCATCCCATTTTTCTCATAATTTTTAATACTTCACAATAGAACAATTAAATATCTTTTCAAATTTAAATTATTTATAATATTAATATATATATATATATTCAAATTATTAATTTATATAATGAAAATTGCAAATTTAATTTAATTTTTACTTTCTCTAACTCATACAATGATAGAGGAAATATTTTGGGGTCAAAATTTTGATTTTCAGTTTTTGCTATATTTACACATTTTGAGCTCCCCGGTGTTTGTGTTAGCATTATAAAGCCTACTGACTGTACTATGGTTTAGGGTTTAGAGAGGGTCCCTTTAAGAGAGGGTCTATCTAAGGGTTTCTAGCTTGCACTTATGCATATTTAGGAGAAAACCATGGAAAACCATTTTTTTTCACAAAGTGCTGTAATTTTTATTTAAAATAATAATAACAATAATAAAGTCAATTTTAACTCATTCAAAATTACATGCATAAATAACAGTAAATACCAAACTATTGAAATTTGCTCTTCTTGTTCATATTCATATGATTTTTTTTTTTTTTTTAATTGAACCTTAGAAGCATCAATATTAAAATATTCAGCTCCTTTAGCATTTTGTATAAAATTTTAATTTATTTTAAGTTCAATATGTTAAAATGAAATTTTCATTAAATAAATTACACGAAACACAATAAAATCAGCAGGTTATCCATTTAATTTGACGTTCCAGAATAATTCGATAAATTTTGACTCTTCGTGAAAAATCTTCATTCTTCATCATTTAGTATCAGCATTTTAAAAACCTTACTGATTATTGACTTGAATTTGACTAGCCAAGCTCTAACTTTTATAAATAGACAAAGTTTTCATGAAATTTGAAAGTGTTATTGTAATGCACAATTGAAAATGCAATATGTAGCATTCAAAGTTTTTTTACAGTACAGTGTAAAAGAACTTATTACCATTGCAGATATCTGAAAAATTTGTTTTATATGCATCTTGATTATGTTATTCAATAGCAAACTCAATAAAGCTAATACAAAATAAATCTCATAGTCACTGGTTAGATATTTAAACAAGTAGATTAATATAAATACTTTAATTTAGTAAATTATTTATTGTATAATTAAAAAAATTTGCAAATCCCCCCCCCCTTTTAAATACAACCTTGATAAGACCTATGAAACACACAAAAACTGAAGGCTCATTACACCCTCAGTGTTCCTTTTAATGCTTAATCATTCAATATATACACCTTGTAGCAGAATTTATGTGACATAGTAACATTGTCAAAGAAAAAAAGAAATTATCATTTGCAGAAAGGTTTCCCCTTAAAAATAAGATATTTCTAAATTTCAGCAGAAAATGGAAACTCCTGTCTTATATTTAAGATTTCGCCAACAGTTTACTAATAATATCGATTTCTGTATAATTATATGCACATATTATGTGTGAATAAGAAAATATGTCAATATTGTCTTATTGAAAAGATTTACCCGAACAAAGTTTGACGCAGAAAACTTAAAAATATTCTGTCGCAGTGATTCCTAGTATGTGGTTTTGCTTGTACTAATATGGCGGCTCGGTTACAGTTGAGGCTTCACTTTTACAACCACCTTGCCGGGTCTAGTGATTCCTTAGTCTGTGTGCTCTGCATCTTCAATTGACCGGCTGTTTATCCGTGCGGGACTTTCGTCGCAGGCACCACAATACCAACTTAAGATCGTTCTTAAACACGCCCATTCCTACGACGAATCGTAAGATTAAGATCAATCTTAAGACCGAGGCACCGCAATCCTAGCACATTACATACGGCAGCAAAAGTATCCGAGTACTAGCGAAAATTCTTATCTAAAAAAAAGTATACTTAATACAGTTTGGTTAAATAAATCCTTGTGTTGTTCTTAGTCAGTCTAAGACAAGGATTTATTTAACAAAATAGTATTAAGTGTACTTTTTTTGCATAGAAATTTTTTCTAGTACTCGGATACTTTTGCTGCCGACTTTACCGTCAACTGCTTTGAAAAAGTAACTTGTCCTCATTTGTTCTAAATTTTTAATATTCTCTACACAGAAAATCAAAATTGTGATGGCATGATCCCGAACTATTCCTGTAGGTGAATCCCAGACTGTTGCCAATTACCCACTACAATCTCCTGTTCGACTTTAAGTTCATATAATCTCAACTAATCAACCTCATTTTTAAATCATAGACCACGGATTAAAGGATATTCTAATCCTTGTCATAGACCTATTATTTCAGTGCACCCTTTTAATTTGGCAAAGATCACTCATAAAAAAAATCACGTGGCAAGTAGGCAAACTCGCCAACAATTCCACCAAGCTCCCCATCATATCCATACCCTCCCTCTCGAAATTAAATTAAAAATTAATTCCAGGAATAGATTACTGAGACTACGGCAAAGCACCAGACGTCCAAGCACCAGAAACTAGATGAATAGATTAACAGCAACAGCTATAATCAAATGTGAGATTAAAAGATATAAAGATAGGAAATGGAGTGATTTCATAATTTCTCTTGCTCCTTCTGATAACTCCTTATGGAATTACTTTAAAAAAGTAAGAAAACCTTTTAGTCCAATTCCCCACTTATAACTGATTCTGTTTTTAAGTGCGATGATGAAGATAAACTGGAAGTGATCGCCGATCAATATGAATCCAACATTTCCTCTCACCCTGATATTTTTTACCCCTCTATTATTGTAAAAGTTGATCATGTTCTCAACAAATATTCTACCAGACAGGCTGCCAACTACCACCCACCCCAGAAGAAATAATCTCTGTTGTCAAAAAACTCCCCAGTAGAAAAGTTCCTGGTTACGATAGCATTTCTTATTCACCTATCAAATATCTCCCCATCCAATTGGCTTCTTAACTTGTAGCCTTAATTATTGCTATCTTCGAACTTAATTGTTTTTCAATGCCTGTAATCATGCTACTGTCATCCTCCTTAAAAACCTCGTGAAAATCCTACAAATGTTAAGAGCTTATAGACCCATTTGTTTGTTTCCTGTTCTGTGGAAACTTACGGAACATATTTTTACTACTCACATTCAGGAATTCTACGATGATCCACCTGAACAACTCGGTTTTCGGTCCAAGCACTCCACTGCTCACTAGCTTCCTCGAATTGTTGAATTTTTCCATGATGGTTTTGATGACTCAGAACAAGAGATGGTGACACAGTAGCCCAGTCGGTAGAGCGCCGGCCTCGTAATTGGAAGATTGCGGATTTGGTACTCGAGCCGGCCAAAGATAGTCATGTATACTAATGGCGGCTGGTGTACGTAAAATCTGTCGTGGCCGCAATGTCCGCCATGTTCCCATCAAAAATTATACCTCTGGGGGTCACCGAAGCGGGACAGCCATCCCTTCAGTGGAAGATCAAGATTGTGATGGCAGGTCTCCGGACCACCTCTAGGGGTACGTTCCAGACCGTTACCAATTTTCCATCTGCGCAGCACTAGTTCGACGTAAAACCCAACCATCCATCCATTCAGAACAAGAGATGTGAGCAGTAAAAAAACTGATTTAAATTCGGAAATAAACATTTTTTTTTTTTTTTTTTTTTTTTTTTGAGGGGAGGAATTTTGAAACTGAATTTCAGAAAATTCTCGATATAATTAATGTAAAAATTATTATTTTAATCAAAATTGCAAAAATATCAATTAACAAAATCCAAAAGGCAAATTTTTAAAGAATTGTCAATGCTTAAATATTTGTTATCTACTAATTCAATACATCCATGAAACTAGTATGTAATACATTTATATAATTTAATATGTATAGCTAATTTAACTTATAAATATAAATAATTGTTTACAAACAAATGGTAGAAGTTCTTTTGTTGCTTTTATTCTTGAGGTCGTTATTTCTATGAATTAATATCAATAAATTTCTCATAAACTTTATATTTTTTTCTATTTTTATCATATTTTCATTTTGTTGTGTTATTTTTACAGTATAATATTTTATGATATTTTAAAAGATATATAAATTACCTCAACAGATTTCATGATTTATTTGAAGGAATATTTTATTAATTAATGAATTTATTTTAATGAATATTTTATTAATTAATGAATTTATTTGAATGTAAATATTTCATTTTTAAAGTTTTCTGTAATTTTCAATTTAGCTTTAATTTCAGTTGAAATAAATAAATAAAAATTCAATGTAGAAATAAGTTATGTGTACATTTAAGAAGTGAAATTAAATGTAAACTGTTAGTATTAGTTATTTCTCATCAAAGTTCCCAAAATACCCAAACTGCCCGGTTTAAACCCGACAATTCCAACATTTATTCCCCTGTTTCAAAATTTCCAGATTTTTTACACCTCTACTCAGAACACACAGGAGCAGTCTTCCTTGATGTGGCAAAGGCTTTTGACACTGTTTAACACAGTGATCTTATTTATAAACTGTTATTGTACATTTGTCACTCTAGACTCCATGTACTCTGTGAAGTTTAAGTTGTGGGAAACTGGCAACACGCTGTTGTTGTTTGCATACACTGATTTTTGCGCGCTGCACTATGCAGCAGCTTGTGATATCTTTTTATCATTAAATATGCATAATTAAACTGAAGTGTTCACGAATGATATGATTATTTCAACTCAATTATACTTCATAACACATCAGCACAAAGCTCTGAAGAAATGATCGTAAATTTCGTGGATTGAAGAAGATTGCGTTTTACTAATCGCTATTATCGACGCTGACGAAGAGAAGACATTAATTGCACTTTGCCGAAGTTTGAAAGTGTTAAAAGAAGAAATATTCTTGTTGGTTATTGTTTTTATTTCTCAACACAGTATGGAAGATTACAAATTGAAGAAGTTAAATGGTGGTAACTGTCCTGCATGTGCGATACGTGCGCGTGCAATTATGGTGCAGAAAAAATGCTGGGACGCGATCAATCCCGGATACGGAGCAGAAATGAGGGACGCTGAAAAGAAGAAAGATAAAACATTAAACTTGATGTTCTTGATAGTTGAAGACACCTTCCTAGATGACATTGGTGATTATATCACAGCGAAAGATGCTTGGACAACTTTGAAGAAAATACGCACTAAATTTCGATTGTTTCATGTTTGGCAACTAATCAAAGATTTCTTTAATATTTTTATGAAACCCGGTGAAACTATTCAGTCATATCTCGCCAGACTTATGTAAATTCACCGAAAATTTTCAAATAGTAGCTATGCATTTACTGATAGGGAAGTAGCACTGGCCATGTTAATAGGTCTTCCAAAATCGTACGAAAGCCTAATTCTAAACCTAGAAACTAATTTCCTAGAAACATATAATTTTCTAGAAAAAACTAGAAACCTACTTCTAAACCTAGAGGCAAACTTGACAAATACAATGGGAAATCCAGACTATTAATAGAAGAAAAAGGAATATCTAGAAATGCAACTGCTGCTGCAGATCATGAAGAACGTGCAGTCCATGCGAAAAGTTACAGTCAGAAAAAACCTGTACAAACAAATTCTGCAAGGAGTGGCAAATTAAGAAAACAAATGAACTAAATTTATGCGAAAAGAAAATTACCAGGTGTTTTAGCTGTAGTGAATGGCACCACATTTCCCGAAATTGTGATGAAGCACAAAAGAAGAGCGAAAGTAGTGCCAAAACTGCTAAAAATTTGAAGACAAACTGGGCGTTGCTGGCAGACCAAGAGAAGCAAAATAATTCGACTAGGTGGATTTTAGACAGTGGTGCGACAGAGTATATAACACCTGACATACGCAAATTCATAACCCTAATGGATTACAATTCAGAAGTGGAAGTTGCAAATTCTGAAAAGGTTCAAGTAATGGGAACAGGGAACATAACAATTACTGTTTCTGAAGACTCAGATGACAGAAAGAGCATCACCATCGATAATGTACTGTATGTATCTAAATTAGGCGGAAACTTGTTATCCATAGGTAGGATTGAGGAAAAGGGATTTAAAGTTGAATTTGTTCAGGGAGGAGCAAAAATTGAAGAAATAGTTTTGACAGCTAAAAGGAAAGGAAGGCTATACATAGTAGAGGAAGATCAGCCAACGATATGTCTCAAAGACATCTGGCAGGGCACTTTGGCATCGCCGAGCGGGCCATCCTTCTCCGAGCACAATAACTGATGTTGGACCCATAAACAATGAAAAAGCCAAACCCTGTTTTGTATATATACAAGGAAAGAGGAAACGAAAGCAATTTCCTAAATCTTCTAATATCAGAGCTAAAGATGTACTGGAAATTATACATTCGGACTTGGAAAAATCTCTCCACCTTCATTAGGAGGATCAAATTATTTTGTTGCATTTGTTGGTCCTATGTTTTTCTTGAATTTACAAAGGAACCCAACTTTAATTTCTAGAAATAATTAAATTTTAATCACATACTTTAAATAAAATCCCAACTTAAAATACTCTGAACCTTTATAGCCTTGATCTAGTTATGTTTCAACTTTTCATTAAGTTTCAATTAATTTCACTAATTAATGACAGTATTAAGTTCCTTAATTTTTTCAATTAACTATGCTAATTAACATCACACTAATAAATTTCTAAAATTTTAAATAACTACGTTAATTAATAACACAAGAATAAATTCCTTTTCTGAATTCTTTATTACAATCCTATCAATGTTATTAGTACACAAATCAATATCTTCATAAAATGAGGTCTCAAAATTATTATTCAGAAAAGTCCTTTCAAATTTTACTAGCATACGAAATTCTCTTCTTGAAATGAGACCTCGAATAACTTTATTTGAACTAAATTTTAGACATGCGAAATTATGCATCATACGCTGTACTGCAAGCTATAATTCATTTCATTATAGTATAAATAAATTATTAGCATTAAATTATTATAACACTTCGAAGTACTAATATGATAAAACCCAAATATAAAAAATTACATACATAAAACCATAATAAACATTTTTAAAGTTGCTACTTGGATCATGCATATTACAATTTTTTTTCAAAAAAGCTTACCGAAGATACCAGCGTGAAGGACAGTTCCTTACGGATTTACAATCACATAAGATTGTCTGAAAACTTCGTAATGATTTCTTGTTTTTGGGATATAGTTCACAACTACAGGACAACAGTTTCATAAAAAGGGGCATGTGTCATTCAAATGTTCACTTCCAGCGGTGATCACCTTCGATAAGAATAGTGGACTCCAAGAAGGGGCAAGGCATCACAAAGACTTCTCCCAGAATCAGTTTCGCATCCGGAGAACGGTATAGCTGGGACTACGGACACCAAACGTACTTTTACACGCTGATCCACTTTTCCAAAATCTGGTGGTCCACACCACTCCTTTAAGGCCGCAGCACGGGTGATATCTTTGTTACGCATTAGCGGCGTACTTATATTTCAAGTACCGCTTTACCAAGAGCAAGGCGTTAAACATACGCCCTCTGAAAAATTTCTTTTAATTATACAGCATAACTGGATCTGGAGGTCTGGCTACATCTGGGGGGCATTCCCTCTTCATCTCAAAAATCATACAGCAGCGTCAACCTTGACAAATCCACTTGTTTTTATACAAGTAAGTCTTTAAATAGGTGCCACTTTCCAAACTGGGAAGTCGTTAATTCGGGACATCTCGATCAGAACATTTCAGGCCACTCTTCTCTACCAGCAGGCGAGCCCTCATCCGGTATTCACGCAGCATCCACTAAAAGAGTGTCTCTCCGAGGTTCTGCTTGCATTCTCTCAAGAAGCGAAGTGTGTAAAAAACAGCTTCCATTCTACCCAGTACTGCAGCCCTTCGGCTAAAACAGGAGGTCCCAAAGCCATAAAGGCATAAACCTCCCACACTGCTCCATGTATCTAAAGGATCCCTTTTCACTCATAAAACCCCGGGCCGAAGTGCTGCCACGGCGAGGAAGAAAAGATAAATACTTTCTCTGCATTCCCATGAAAAAAGGTGCCCACACACAGACCCTTCTTGTGAACAACTATAAACAGAAAATGGTTAGTAATATTTATTCTTGTTCAATTCCCACTATCGAGTATTATTCGATTCCTAACATAATCGAACTCCGCACTCAATGACACTTTCGACTTAATTGTTTTTATCTCAACTTTACTTTTTTCTGTTCAACACGCACGAACATCTAAACTCTACCCAAACAGAAACCGCAACGAACAGTTTAAGATATGTTTTTTCATCCGCACGGTAGCTTGAATGCTACCTTTCGCATTATTGGCAATTATTACTTCTCATTATTATTTTCGCATTATTACTTGCATTATATTGCTTATGTTAATTATTCAATCGCAATGTTTTATCACAACTTTTG
The DNA here is from genome assembly GCA_963930645.1 of Salticus scenicus. Taxonomy (NCBI): domain Eukaryota; kingdom Metazoa; phylum Arthropoda; class Arachnida; order Araneae; family Salticidae; genus Salticus; species Salticus scenicus. The sequence continues at coordinate 185,957,002 of OZ005648.1, read as the reverse complement.
TTTCCAATGCATATTCAAACCTGTGTATGTGTAATATAGTTTTGGTTTTTGAAAGAAAGAGAGAGTATTTATTGTTATCTTCACATCACGTTACATAACATTTTTTGGAGGCACTGGCGAGATATTCTATGTGAATTCGGGCTAGCTTACAAATTTGGATATCCAAGAGCAGCTATTAAGGAATAAAACAGATAAGTACTTATTTTCCTATTTTACAAGTTTGACTTTGTTTTTTCGCATTACTCCATTACGTAGTAATGGCAAACAAAAAGAACAATGACGATTACAGTAATGAAACTGTCGCTTTAGAAGGTGCTGAAAAAATATCAAAACATTATTGAGGCAGAGGGAAATATGCACGTACTAGAATTATGAATTTCATAAACAATGAAAATCAAATTTTTCAAAAACATGATCTCTTAAATAAACATGAAAAGATTGAAATTATTTATTCGGATTTTGATAAAACCAATTCTGAATTACCTGATGAAATATCAGAAATAGAAGAATTTGAGTTAAAATATTATGGAACCAAAGCCAGGCTTCAACAAAAACTTGAAAATTTATCTGTAAACATGCAATCTAATGTTTTAAATTTTCAAAATCTTTCCATTAACATAAATACTATAGTTAGTAATTTTCGATTGCCGAAATTAAATATTTGCCCGTTTAGCGGCAATTATAAAGATTGGATGTATTTTAAGGATTTGTATACATCGTTAGTTCACGAGAATGTTAATTTGTGTAATGCGCAAAAATTCCAGTATTTAAAGGGTTTATTAAAAGATGAACCGGCTTCTATTATTAAACACATTCCAGCATCTGAGAATAGTTATCTAGAAGCCTGGGAAAAATTACTTACTAGGTATGATAAGAAAAAACAAATTATTTATGCACTTATTAAAGCCTTTATGGATCAACCAACTGTAATTCTTGTTAATGCATATAACTTACGTAAGATAGCAGATACTTCAGATGGAGTAATTAGAGGATTAAAAACTATTGACACTAAAGTTACTGAAAGAGAAGTATGGTTAATTTATATTTTATTACAAAAACCTGACCATAAATCACGTGAAGAATTGACACAATATTCTGCAAAAATTGATTTTCCTACTTCAGAGATGATTTTACAATTTATTAATAAAAAATGTGCATCTTGAGAATTATGTAATGAAGATGAGAGTAAAGAGAATGAGTGTAAACAAAATAAAGATAAACAATTTAAGTTATCTAAATTTCATTCTAACATTAATTACAAATGTATTTTATGAAAAAACAATAATCATTTTTTGTTCAAATGCTTTAAATTTAAAGAACTCACTGTTAAGGATAGAAAACAATTTGTTAGAAAGAACGCATTATGCAGCAACTGTTTATCTAATAAACACTCTCTCGCTCTATGTAATTCCACTTATACCTGTCATTTTTGTAATGCAAAACATCATTCTAGTATATGCGATAATAAATTGAAAACTTATACCGCTTCGGCTTCATCTGCTAGTAATAATTTTGAAAATTCTGAGAATCGTACAGAGCCATCTGGCATATCTCAATTGCAAACAAGAACTCATAACAATTTTATACAAAAATCTTTCGCTTTACTTACTACAGCTAGCGCTTATACTTATGATTCAATGGGTCAGAGACATGTGATTAAAATTTTATCCGATTCAGGCTCTGAAAGTATCATGTATGAGTATTTTAGGTTATTATGAGAGAAAAAATGCAAGATTTCCCGTCAAAGGGTTAGCAAATTCAAAAATTGCAATAACTAAAGGTTATACAGACATTAATTTAATTTCCATTCACGATTCCGATGTCAAGTTATCCATGCGAGTTTTTATATTAGATTAATTAACAGCTCCATTGCCATCAGAGAAAATAAACAAAGAACATTTTTCGCATTTAAAAAATATGCAACTGGCCGATCCAAATTTTAAATGCCAAGTAAAATTGACATGATTTTGGGATCTGATTATTTTTTTTCTATTTTACTTCTTGGTCAAACAATTTGTACTGAGAATGGTTTAATTGCTCCAAATTCAATTTTTGGTTTTCTCGTATCCGGAAAATTACCTGAATCTCAGACAAAATCTAATTTGATTTCAAATTTACATATTTTCGAAACTAATATTGATAGTGAGTTAAAACGTTTTTGGGAATTAGAAGAAGTTTTTAATCCAAGTGTGGAGTTACTTTCACCCGAGGAACAGTTTGTGGAGTCACATTTTCAGGAAAATTATTCAATTAATCCAGAAGGCCGTTTTGTGGTAAAACTACCATTTTATAAATGCAGATCCGAATTATTTAATAGAAAGCCCACTGCACTTTCCCGATTATATGCAATGGAGAGGAAATTTTCTGAAAATCCGGAATTCGAACAACAATATAAGAATTTTTTATATGAATACGAACAATTAGGACCCATGGAGGCAATTACTCAGAATTCGCTAAATATTTCTCAAAGGAAACAATATATCCTACCTCATCACGCAGTTATTAAACCTTCCAGCACTACCACTAAATTAAGAGTCGTTTTCGACGGTTCCTGTAAAACTTCTGATGGTAAATCATTAAATTCAGTTTTGGGTATTGGCCCTAAATTACAACCAGACATTTTTGAGATCTTACTTAATTTTCGATTACCGGAGATAGTTTTTTCTGCAGACGTGGAGAAAATGTACCTCCAGGTTTTAATTTCTGAGGACGATCAAAATTATCAAACGTTTTTTGGAGATACAACCCCAATGAGGAAACAAAGGAATATAAATTGAAAACAGTTACATATATCCTTGCTCCAGCATCCTTTTTGGCCACTAGGTGCATTAAGCAAATCGCTCTAGATTATAATCAAAATACACACGTCTCGCGTACTTTGTTAAAAGATATATATGTGGATGACTTGATATCTGGTTCAAACTCGGTTAATAGCGCAATATTAATTGCTAAAGAAAGTTTTGCAGGAACACGGATTTCATTTGAAAAAGTGGAATTCCAATTCGAATGAATTCCTTACGGAATTTCAGGAAAATCGCACCACAAATACAGACTTTAAAATAATATCAAACAATAATGAAAGTTCTAAAGTTCTAGGGCTTTATTGGAACTCTTTAGCAGATACATTTATTTTCAAAACCGCTCTTACACTCAAACCACCACTAACAAAAAGACGCATTTTGTCTGAATCCGCACGCATTTTTGATCCTTTAGGGTTATTTTCACTTTGTATAGTAATGTTAAAATTTTTTTATCAAAAGCTATGGTTAGCGAAAGGAGAGTGGGATTCTCCTATTCCGCAACAATTTGAAGAGGAGCTCATTAAATATGAGAATTCATTCAATAAAATTAGCCAATTTTCTGTTCCTAGATGCGTCACGTTTTCATCCGATAGTACATTTGAATTACATGGTTTCAGCGATACGTCAACGCATGCTTAAGCCGCTGCAATCTACTGTCGACAGAGTCATGATAACAATTCAAAAGTCTCACTCTTAGTTGTCAAAACTAAAGTAGCTCCTATCAAGCAAATTTCCGTTCCCAAATTGGAATTTTGTGGTGCTTATTTATTATCTAAGTTATTTTGATCCGTCATAAAAATATTAGAAAATTGTAATTTTGACATTTACGCATTGTTGTAATTAAAATTACACATTTAGATATGTATCTAGATACATAAATGATTTTTCATTTAAGTATATAGCTATTTATGTATAAATATTTTTTGTGGTAGAATAATAAAAAGTAATTATTAATCTGTATGTAATTATTTGGATAAAAAATAGTTTTTGCTTTTAAATAAGAATAAGATACATTTATAAGTGCTGCTTACAAAGTTTAAGGAGAAGGGAAAGAAATGAGATAGGGATCTCTTAGACTCACTGGCTGACCAGTTGACATTATAGAACAAAAAAGGAAAGGCGATACAATTTTTATTAAAATCACACAATCAACTGTGGAAGAAAATCATATTTATTGAAATTTTATTTTTCCGACTGAGTGAAAATAATGCCTGGACCGGAAGTCGAACCCCGGATCTTTTGACTTACAAGGTCAAGGCTCTACCAATTGAGCTATCCAGGCCGACACCCCGGTCAGCATTACTCACTCAGACAACCTTTAGGCAGAAACATCTCTGGTCTATCATGTAGATAGCTCGACAGAAATAAGCCGCAGGAAATGGAAAACACCATTAGATAATGGGAGAAAGAAATACAATTTTTATTAAAATCACATAGTTTGTAGGAGTCATAAAACTTGAGCATTTTTTTAGAAGTGCGAGAACTGGTTCTTGGTCAGCTACTTTTCGACGATACAGTGATGGATTCTCCCGGTGGTTCTCCAGATATACAAATCCTGCTTCCTCCCGCATCAGCTGCTTTTGATAGTATTTAATTATAAATACTAAAGACATGAGAAACCAGAGGAATTCGCCAAAACATCCATGATTCTTCTAGGGGAATAATTTATCTGATGGAGTATATAGTGGCGATCCCTCTTCCTGGATCCAGATGTGACTTCAAATCCCGGAATCTAAGTGCCTTCAAATTACGAAATTTAATGCCCTCTTTTGTTGCTTGTGTGTAATTATAAAGCTGAAGAATATGGAGGAGTCTCATACAATCATCTAAGCTTGATTAACTGCTATAATGCGCATCTGGGCGAGTCAAAATTTTATAGTCTAAAAAAAAGAAAATAATTGATTGTGTAACTATCCCCCTTTTTTTCTATTATTCAATCATGTCTGAGTGCTACCTAAAGTAGTTTTGAATGAAATTAAACTTGAATTAAATAAAATATTAGTTTTGTATAAGAGACCAAAATATTTAATAAAATACATTATTAACGAAATTCTTTGTCTATCTATTAATTAAGGAATTATTTATTTTGGAAAACTTATTTTAATTTGAAATTATCTCCTTAATAAATAGATAAATTTTATGACCCATTAAAAATATTTAAAGAACTTGGGTGTAATTTCGATGTATAGAACGCAATGTAGATACAGTCTGGAGAATGTCTTAAATGAACAATTTCTCTCCAACACGCATGGACAGATTCAACAGTTGTTCTTTCTTGGTTATCCGCACATCCACACGTAAGTGGAAAACTTTTGTTGCAAATAGAACTTCACAAATACTAGGTGTTCTTCCCACAAAACATTGGAGACACGTTCCATCTAAAGAAAACCCCGCTGTTATCGCTTCTCGGGTCATCGATCCTAAAAGTTTACCTGAATGCAACTTGTGGTGGAATGGCCAAAATGGCTACTTTTGGATCCTACACATTGGCCAAATGACGCACCTAAGTCTAAGGAAATCGAGGATCAAATTTCGGATAAAAAGAAAGCTGATCCCATTTTGTCTTACCATATTGATACATCTAATGATCTTTATGATCATCTATTCAATAAATTTTCTTCACTTTTTAAAATCAAACGCATTTTGGCATATTGCATAAAATTCATTAATAACTGCAAATCAGCAACTAAAGTTCATGTCTCAACAAATGATTCTTGTGCCCCTCTTACATGTAGGGAAACTAAACACGCCGAAGAGAATATCATTCTATGGGTACAAAATAAATACTTTCACGAAGACTTAAAACACATCAAGAATCAAAACATTTTGTCTAAAAAAAGTCAGTTACACTCTCTACACCCATTCATTGACCAGAGCAGTCTGTTACGGGTGGGAGGTCACTTACAAAATGCTCAATTATCATTTAACGAAAAGCATCCGGTAATATTACCGTCTAAACACAAATTGAGCGAACTTATTATACAAGAGAGATATATTGCACACTTGCATGCAGGACCATCATTGTTATCCCACATTATAAAACGAGCATATTGGACCATCGATGGAAAAAGATTAATCAATAGACTTGCTAATAAATGCGTGAAATGTTTAAATTTCAAAGCTACTTCTACACCCCAGTTCATGGGAAACTTACCACCACATCAAGTAGATCTCGAGCGACCTTTCTTTGCATGTGGTGTGGACTATGCTGGTCCAATGTATATAAAATTTAACAAGGGTCTTGGCTCTAAAACAACGAAAGGATACATAGCTTTGTTCATTTGCCTTGCTACAAAAGCAGTACACATCGAAGCTGTCAGCGATTTTACGACTGACGCATTTATAGCTGCCTTACGACGCTTCAGTGCTAGACGTGGTTCACCTAGACAAATTTACAGCAATAACGCACCCAATTTTGTTGGTGCTAAAAGGAAACTCGATGAAATAAAACAAATGTCTTTACCAAGAAACGAATGCGTAGTACATTATTTAACACAAGCCGCAATAGAGTGATATTTTATTCCTCCCGCATCACCTCATTTCGTAGGAATTTGGGAAGATGCAATACGTTCTTGTAAATTTCACATTAAACGAGTAATCGGTGATACACGGTTGACATTTGAGGAATTGAGCACTTTTTTAACACAAATTAAATACTTATTAAATTCACGTCCCCTCTGTAAAAATACTGATTCTGATACAGATTCTATTAATGTTCTCACCACATCACATTTTCTTACAGGTGATGTCATGCTTTCACCTGCAGATGAACCACCATCCTGTAGCAGGAATCTCAAGAACCGATGGCAACTGCTGCAAAAAATGAGACGAGATGTTTCTAGGGCTTCGAAAAAGGAGTATCTCAGTTCCTTGCAATTAAGAAATAAATGGCAACATCCTGCAACAAATATCAAGGAAGGAGAATTGGTAGTTATCATAGATAACAGCTGCTCACCTTTATCCTGGTCAATTGGTCGAATTACAAAGGTTCACACCGGTAGCGACGGACTGGTCACAGTAGTCTCTATTAAAACTAAAGACTCCGTTTTTAAAAGAACGATTAACAAAGTTGCTGTTCTCCCTTTATATCAGGACTAGCGCCCTGATAGGGTGGGAGTCATGTTCGATTCCCACCATCCAGTCATATGCGATTCCTAACATAATCGAACTCTGCACTCAATGACACTTTCGACTTAACTGTTTTCATCTCAACTTTACTTTTTTCTGTTCAACAGGCACGAACATCTAAGCTCTACTCAAACAGAAACCGCAACGAACAGTTTAAGATATGTTTTTTCATCCGCACGGTAGCTTACATGCTACCTTTCGCGTTATTCGCAATTATTACTTCACATTATTATTTTCGCATTATTACTTGCATTATATTGTTTATGGTAATTATTCAATCGCAATGTTTTATCACAGCTTTTGTTTTCAACGCATATTCAAATATGTGTATGTTTAATATAGTTTTGGTTTTTGAAAGAAAGAGAGAGTATTTATTGTTATTTTCACATCACGTTACATAACATTTTTTTAAATTTATTCTTTTTACTATCATTACTATTATTATTTTTATTGCTATTTTAATAGAAAATAAGCATCCCTACAGCATTCCTCCTTTCCAACGAAAAAAAAAAATTTTTTTTCAAAATTTACTAATTTTTTTTTCTAAGTAAAACACTATTTCATTTTATTTTTAAACGGACGACGAGCTAGGGAAAAAGACGAAACCGCTTCATTGCGCCTCGAAAACAGAATACCTGCGCCCGAGACACAAAAAAAGCAACTGCTTCTCAACCCAAGTGTGACTCAAGCCACGCGTCAACCGTGAGACTCACATTGGACAGTCGCTCTAACAACTCTAAACAGAAAAAGGCTAGTACTATTTATTCTTTTTAGTGAATTTTTTTACTATTATTACTATTATTATTTTATAAGAAAATAAACATCCCAACATATTGACAGATGATTTCTCGCGATACTCCACAGTATATCCAATAAGGACAAAAGACCAGGTTCTAGAGAAGTTTGAGGAATATAGGAATATGGTAGAGAATATAAAAACTCTAAGGACAGGTAATGGCGGTGAGTTCAAGTCAGACGAATTCAACAGATACCTCGCCAAACATGGTATACAGAGGCAATTGTCGGTTCCAGAATTGCCCCAACCAAATGCAGTGGCTGAGAGGAAGAATCAAATACTAATTAATATCACTAGATACCTTCTTGTAGAGTCGGGTGCTTATTCTGAATTCTGGACTGAAGCAGTATGTGCAGCTTCCTACCTGCACAACAAACGTCCATCCATTGCTATCGAGGGAAGTACTCAAGAAGAGCTATGGTTAAACAAGAAAATTTATTTGAAAAGCCTGAGAGTCTTTGGATGTAGAGCTCTGAGCCATGTACGTTACTGACGAAGGAAAAACAAATCTAACTCAAATGCTATAGAATGTGTCTTTGTCGGGTATATAGATGGCAAGATGGCATCAACGGATATAAAGTATGGGACTTAAAGAAAAGAAAATTCCTCATTGGCAGAGATGTTATCTTTGAAGAAGATGTTTTCCCTTTCCAATCAGAGAAATATAAACCATATGAAGATGATGATAGAATTGTACTCTCAATTGAAAATGAAGAAGCTGAAAACAACATACACCAAACAGATTCGAAGACGCATGCATCCACTAAAAACTAAAAAGTTCGAGAAAATACCTGATGAGAATCCAGGCGAAGTAAATAGATGTTTAGAAAATTACCAAGATGAAATTCTAAGTGATTATTCTACACATTCTACTAATCAGCAAGAGGATGAAAGCATAGGTGACGGAGAAGAAATTCAATCTGAACTAATTTTTGAAGCACCCAATTGCAATAAACAGACCAGCAAGAGCACAAGAACCATTAAAACTCCTGAACACTTCAATGATTATGTCTTACGTAATGCCGAAGAAGCTTGTCTTACAAATTTAACCCGCCAGTAACCGGATTGGGTCTGTGAGACCCAGTTTATTTACTAGAATGTAATGTAAAAGAAATATTTTATATATTCGGTGAAAAAAAATTATAAGAAACGTAAAACTTATACTTCGTAATTTTTAGGTTGATTTCTTTAGAAATCGACCTATTGCAATCACTTCGTTTATCTATATATATATATATATATATATCTATCTATCTATCTATCTATAATGAAAATTTTGTCACCACGATAACTCCCGAAATAATACTCGAAATCGAACCAAATTTGGACAGTGAACTAATCTTATAAATATCTTGGATGAGTTCGTTAACCAAGTTGCTCCGACTTTTTGTTTTCAAGTGGCAGCCACTTGAAAATTTCAAACCGACATTGTAAAAAGCATATTTAAAGCAAGATTTGCTTGAATTTTGATGTAAATACAGGCCACATAAGGATCTCAATGAAGTTTATTAATGAAGTTTATCCGCCATTTTTAATAAAGTGGCAGATATTTAAGTTAAGCGGGACCACTTGAAATCAGGCTACCACTTGAAAATTTAAAATCACTATAACTTCCGAAATAATACTCCAAATCGAACCAAATTTGGATAGTGTCTTATTTTATAATATCTTAGATGAGTTTATTAACCAAGTTGCTCCGACATTTTGTTTTTAAGTGGAGACCACTTGAAATTTTCTAATTCAAATTGTAAAAAGCGTATTGCGAATTTGTTTGAAATTTGATGTAAATATAGACCACATAAGGGTCTCAATGAAGTTTATTAATGAAATTTATCCGTCATTTTTAATAAAGTGGTAGATATCTTAAGTTAAGCGGGGCCACTTGAAATCAGGCTACCACTTGAAAATTTAAAATCACGATAACTTCCGAAATAATACTCCAAATCGAACCAAATTTGGACAGCGTCTTAACTTGTATTATGAATATCTTAGATGAGTTTCTTAACCAAGTTGCTCCACCATTTTGTTTTCAAGTGGAGACCACTTGAAATTTTCTAATTCAAATTGTAAAAAGCGTATTGCGAATTTGTTTGAATTTTGATGCATGCATAGACTACATAAGGATCTAAATGAACTTTATTAATGAAATTTATCTTCCATTTTTAATAAAGTGGCGTATATCTTAAGTTATGTGGGGCCACTTGAAATCAGGCTACCACTTGAAAATTTTAAATCACGATAACTTCCGAAATAATACTCCAAATCGAACCAAATTTGGACAGCGCCTTAACTTGTGTTATGAATATCTTAGATGAGTTTCTTAACCAAGTTGCTCCACCATTTTGTTTTCAAGTGGAGACCACTTGGAATTTACAAATTCAAATTGTAAAAAACGTATTCTGAATTTGTTTGAAATTTGATGCATACATAGTTTATACAAGTGTTTCAAAGAACTTTATTAATGAACTATATCCCCCATTTTTAATAAAGTGGCGGATATCTTAAGTTAAGCGGGACCACTTGAAATCAGGCTACCACTTGAAAATTTAAAACCATAATAACTTCCGAAATAATACTCCAAATGGAACCAAATTTGAAAAGTGTCTTAACTTATCTTATAAATATCTTGGAAGAGTTCGTTAACCAAGTTGCTCCGACTCTTTGTTTTCAAGTGGCAGCCACTTGAATATTTCTAACCCACATTGTAAAAAGCTTATTTAAAGCAAGATTTGCTTGAATTTTATGTAAATCTAGACTACATAAGAGTCTAAATGAACTTTATTAATGAAATTTATCTGCCATTTTTAATAAATTGGCAGATATCTTAAGTGGGGCCACTTGAAATCAGGCTACCACTTGAAAATTTTAAATCACGATAACTTCCGAAATAATACTCCAAATCGAACCTAATTTGGACAGCGCCTTAACTTGTGTTATGGATATCTTGGATGAGTTTCTTAACCAAGTTGCTCCACCATTTTGTTTTCAAGTGGAGACCACTTGAAAATTTCAAATCCAAATTGTAAAAAGCGTATTCCGAATTTGTTTGTATTTTGATGTATACATAGATTATATAAGTGTCTCAATAAAGTTTATTAATGAACTATGGATTTTCTCGTCAAAAGTCGCCAAGTGGAAAAGTCGCCAAATTTGTCGCCAAATCCATTACCTGCCATATTGGAGCTTTTTAATGCGTTTTTAAGGGAAAATTACGCTATTTTAACGTTAAAACAAACTGGAAATGCAGAAAAGTAATGTTTAATCAACTTACTCTTGAAAGAATTTCTACAAAAAAGAAAAAAAAAATTCAAATTTGCAACAATATCTTAGATTAATTAGTTCACTGAGCAACTTTCTCTGCCATTTTGATCCAAGTGGCAGCTACTCAATTTTTCAACACGATGACTTTTGATATTCTGAATTAATTCCAACTATATTTGTACAGTAGTCTTATCTCACAAATGCATTTGATATATTTGTCAACTTGGCCCACCATCTTGTTTCCAAGCCACTTGAAAATTTTAAAGTCACATAAAAAAGTTATTTATGATATTTGTGAATCGATTTGCTTAAAACCCCATATGCAGATAGCCTACATCAATATTTCTACTAATTCGTTAATAATTTGTAGCCGTGCTTGATACGGAAAAAGAAATCAACCTACCCTTCCGAATAAGCCGGAAGGACTTGTTTATTGTGTGATTTTATTTTGTGGGTGTTATATTGTAACCATTCAAATATTGTAAGAAAATTGTCTTTTTCCCACCCGTGCACTGTCGGGTTAAAACAACAAGACAGGGATCCACTGACTTTAGAAGAAGCCTTAGCATCACCTAAAGCCACTTCATGGAGAAAGGCAGTGGAAGAAGAAATCCAAAACCTGCAATGTGCTGAAACACGGGAGCTTGTTGCGAAACCACCAAATACCATACTAATCTTCTTCAGATGGATATTCCGAAAGAAGAAGTATGAAACAGGCAAAAATATTAAGTTTAAGGCTAGTCTGGTTGCTAAGGGCTATATGCAAACATTCGGTATAGACTTTCAAGAAACTTTCTCTTCTGTGACCAAGTTAAAATCTATACATCTACAACTTGCAATAGCAGTAGAAATGGATCTAAAAATTCACCAGATGGATATCACTGCAGCATACTTGAACGATGTGTTAGGGGAAGACTGTAGCTTGTTAGCTTATTGTCGATGGTCACATAAAGCTCTGCGCATGCGTAGCTGAACTCAAAAGACTCTTTCTAAACACTTTTGTTTTAGTTTTGCTTTACCGCCGATTCGACTGGTTGTTTTGTATTAAACTATAATCCTGTGATATTTTTATATATAAAAGTTTAGTTGGTTTATTGGTGTTATCTTAACCTCCATGCAACCTACATAACTCATCTAATTCACGTTAAAACCACACTGGTGACTCTACCGTGAATTGTTTCATCATTTTATATCTTCACTTCTGGTTTCTATTGTGCAGAACCATGTCAGATACGCCGTACGCTGCAAATGCTGAAATAAATCGAATCACCGTTAAAGTACTCCCATTTTGGGGAGACAATCCAGCAATATGGTTTACACAGATTGAATCCCAATTTGCTAACTCCAATATAACAGCTGATTCGACTAAATATCACACTATCGTAGGAGATATCGAAGGGGAAATATTTTATGACAGGTAAGCAATATTATTACTTCTCCTCCATCTGTTAATGCTTATGAAACTTTAAAAAAAAGATTAATAGATGTATTTTCTAATTCAGAAGAACGTCGATTGAAAAACGTCGACAAAAAATGGATTTAGGCGAAAAACACCCATCTGTTCTACTTCGACAAATGTAAGATTTAGCTGAAAATCGTGTCGGTACTGACTTCCTTAAGTCTTTTTGGTTACAACGTCTTCCTTCCCAAATGAAATCTATTTTATCCACATCAGATATTGGACTTTCACAATTAGCTATTATGGCTGATAAAATCGCCGATTTAACGCATTCTTATGCTATTAACTCAGCAGATACATCACCCACAACCAAACCAGAAACGTTGGATACTATCAAATCTGTAAATTCGTCACAAAGTATTTCTAACTCTGTTTATACTGCTATCTGTAATTTGTAACAACAGGTTACCAAAATAAATAAAAAACTATACAAACTCTTTAAATTACATGCTCGTAATCGATCTTGTTCTCGAAGTCGTAATTTACGTCTTGTACTTATGTCCGTACTTATGTCCGTAATTTACGTTCTCCCAGTCGAGATAATATGGGTTGGTATCATGCCAAATTTGGTGAAAAGGCCACAAAATGTTCTCAACCATGTTCTTTTGCTTCAGAAAACTAAATGTTAAAGCGTGAGCGGCGACGAACGCCTCCGGCCATACAAATTGCCGCCTTGTTCTATTTGAAAAAGAGATGGGTATAAATCTACTTGTTGACACAGGCGCAAATCTTTCCGTTTTACCACCAACGCCTGCTGAAAGTTCAAAACCAATTTCTCTTTTTAGTTTGGTTGTTGCTAAAGGCACAAACATTAATGTTTTTGGAAAAAAATCAGTCAACTTGGATCTTGCCTTACGCCGCATATTTCCTTGGACGTTCACCGTTGTCGCGACCTATTTTAGTCTCTGACTTTTTGCATCATTATGGCATAATAGTAGACTTAAAATTAAAAAAAAACTTATTGATAGTTTAACTACTGTTTTTTCACTTGTTAAAATTTCTTTAGATCCATTTCCCAAAATAACTGTTTTGCATCATTCTGAAAAATTTGATTCATTATTAAAGTATAATGCTTTATTTGAAGATGTTTTTAAATTGCCTAACAACTCACTTTCACATAATGTAATGCATGTTATTGGAACAAATGATCCTCCGGTTGCTGCTAAAGCTCGATGCTTGGCTCCGGATAAATTAGAAACAGCTAAAGCTGAATTTACTTACTTAATACAAAGAGGTATCTGCTCTCCATCCAAAAGTTGTTGGAGTAGTCCTTTACATATGGTTTGAAAAGCAGACGATACTTGGCGCCATTGTGGTGATTACCGTGCTTTGAATGCAGTTACCACTCCAGACCAATACCCAATTCTACATATACACGAGTTTACTTCAAATTTGCATGGAAAAACATTGTTTTCAACATTAGATCTAAGAAATGCTTACCATCAAATTCCCATGAACAAAAGTGATATTCCCAAAACTTCGATAATTATACCTTTTGGTTTATATGAATTTCATTATCTGACATTCGGTTTGCGTAATGCTGCCCAAACAATGCGAAGGTTTATGTACAAAATTCTAGGTGATCTCGATTATTGTTTTGTATATGTTGATGACTTATTGATTACATCCTCCTCAACGTCTTGTTGATTAAAATTTAACTGTTAATTTACCTAAGTGCACTTTCTCTGCTGAAAAAGTTCAATTTTTAGGTCATGTCATCGACAAATCCGGTATCGCACCTTTGCCTAGTAAGATGCAAGCTATTTAAAACTTCCCAAAACCACAAACTGTTAATGATTTACGTCGATTATTAGGAATTAAAATTTTTTATAGGCGCCTTTTGCCCCATGCGGCAAGCAAACAGCTTCATTTACATGCTATGTTAGGCTCTACTAAAAAGAATGATAAAACTCCCTTATCGTGGTTTCCAGAATCTGAGTTAGAATTTGAAAATTATAAAAAAGCCGTTCAAAAATTCATTGCTTTAGCCCATCCAGATATTAACAAACCAATTGCTATTAGGTGCGACGCTTCCGACAAAGCAATCGGGGAATGTGTTCAGCAGCACACTGCTGACAGTTGGGAACTCTTAGGTTTTTCTCCGGAAAGCTCAGTAATGCCAAAATTAAATATAGCGCATACGATCGCGAACTTTTGGCAATATTTGCTGCGATCAAGTATTTTCGTTATCTGTTAGAGGGACAGTTTTCACAGACCACAAACTTTTAACAAAAGCCTTAACTCAAAAATTTGACAAACTTTCACCTAGGCAAATTAACCAATTAAATTTTATCAGCGAATTCAATAATGATATACAACATATTAAGAAAGTATAAGGCTTTATTTGAAGATGCTCTTAAGTTGCCTAACAAGTCACTTTCACATAATTTAATTCATGTTATTGAAACAAATGATCTTCCGGTTGCTGCTAAAGCTCGATGCTTGGCTCCGGATAAATTAGATACAGCTAAAGCTAAATTTACTTACTTAATACAAAAAGGTATCGGTCAAAAAAACATAGTATCTGATCCTTTCTCTAGAATCTATAATATTCATTACCCTGAAGCCATAGGTTTTCATACGATATCTCAAGCACAAGCTGACGATCCGGAGCTTGAACAACTACTTCATAATAATCAATTTAACCTTAAATTTCAAAAACTCCATGTCCCAAATTGCGATTTTCCCAAATACTGTGACACATCCACAACTAGTGTTCGACCATACATTCCATTACAATTTCGAAAATACGTTTTTAATGCTATTCATGGATTGACACATCCTGGAGTAAAAGCAACTGTCAAACTAATGACAGACCGATTCATCTGGCCTGATATGAAAAAGGATGTTACCAAATTTACAAGATCATGTATTCCTTGCCAAAAAGCAAAAGTTTTCAGACATGTGTCCTCACCTTTAGCCAAATTTCCTATGCAAAATGCACGTTTTGCACGCATTCCCAGATTGTTTAAGTCCATTCTTTAAATAGCATACTAGATGTTCCTTACCCTCTTCTAAACAACCGTCTGGTTGAGATGTGGTTTTAAGGTGAATTAGATGAGTTATGTAGGTTGCTTGGAGGTTAAGATAACACCAATAAACCAACTAAACTTTTATATTTAAAAATATCACAGGATTATACTTTAATACAAAACAACCAACCGAATCGGTGGTAAAGCAAAACTAAAACTAAAGTCTTTACAGAGAGACTTTTGAGTTAAGCTATGTATGCGCAGAGCTGGATGTGACCCTGGACAATATGCAAATACACTGCAGAGATGGATGTGACCATGGACAATAAGCTAACAAGCTACAGCCACACCATCTCCCCTCCTGGAAAGAAAAAATTTAGTTCCTGAAAAAAAGAAAACAGTTGTTGAACGTACAAAGAGTTTCTAAATATTTAGTAGGAAAATGAACGTATTGTCCAGAGCGTGTCTTGTACACAGGACCAGAAACAATGGGTAAGGCTTCCTCGGATCCATCAGGATATTGAAGGTCAGGAGAAACTGTACTAGGTGGATCTGCAGGTGTTGAAGATGGAAGTTGATCTTCTGGAAGGATATGAACTGGTTTATGTCTGTCAATGGAAAGAGTGACTGGTTGGCCATTAATGCGAATGGAAAATATTTTATAACCATGTTTTAACACAGCATAAGGTCCTGTATATGGGGGGTGTAAACACGGCTTGACCGTATCCACACGCAGAAAAACATGAGAACAAGTCTCTAATTCCTTGTAAATAAAAATATTCCGTTTGGAATGATTAGATGTAGGTCTCGGGCAAAGCTTGTGAAGTGATTGGTCAGGTCTTTCAAAAAGGAAATATCTGTACTAATATGATCACTCGGGGAAAAAATTGTCCCGGTAGACGAAGATTTTGCCCATGTACCAATACGGCTGATGAACAGTTGAGGTCTTCTTTGAAAACCGTGCGTAAGACAAGTAAAACTGCAGGCTAAGCAGCTGTCCAGTGGACACAAATGGCACATAATGGCTTGCTTCAATGTGCGGTGCCATCACTCAATAAGACCATTTGTCTGAGGGTGATACGATGTGGTATGAGACAACTTTATTCGAAATTTCTGAGATAAAGTCCTGAATAATTCACTACGAAATTGTACACCACTATCAGTTGTGATACTTTCAAGTATGTCGAACCTGGAAAACCATGTAGTATAGAGTACTTGAGCTGTCATCTCAGTTTTTATATCTGCTAATGGAATCTCTTCTGGCCACCGTGTGCAGCGATCAATACACGTCAGACAATACGATAAACCTGTGATGAAGGCATGGGTTCGATAAGATCAATGGGAATGCGTGCAAAACGTGCATTTTGCATAGGAAATTTGGCTAAAGGTGAGGACACATGTCTGAAAACTTTTGCTTTTTGGCAAGGAATACATGATCTTGCAAATTTGGTATCATCCTTTTTCATATCAGGCCAGATGAAGGACTTTTCCTACTAAATATTTAGAAACTCTTTGTACGTTCAACAACTGTTTTCTTTTTTTCAGGAACTAAATTTTTTCTTTCCAGGAGGGGAGATGGTGTGGCTGTAGCTTGTTAGCTTATTGTCCATGGTCACATCCATCTCTGCAGTGTATTTGCATATTGTCCAGGGTCACATCCAGCACTGCGCATACATAGCTTAACTCAAAAGTCTCTCTGTAAAGACTTTAGTTTTAGTTTTGCTTTACCACCGATTCGGTTGGTTGTTTTGTATTAAACTATAATCCTGTGATATTTTTAAATATAAAAGTTTAGTTGGTTTATTGGTGTTATCTTAACCTCCAAGCAACCTACATAACTCATCTAATTCACCTTAAAACCACAGCTCAACCAGACGGTTGTTTAGAAGAGGGTAAGGAACATCTAGTATGCTATTTAAAGAATGGACTTAAACAATCTGGTCGAGTATGGAATACTCGTTTAAACAAATATCTGACACAATATGGTCTCAAGAGGGCAAATGCAGACCCCTGCATTTACTATAACTTTCAGAACTCATTCATTGTTGGTGTCAATGTTGATGACCTACTCATCCTTGGAAAACTAGATCAGATTAATCATTTCAAGAATGATACCAAAAAGGAGTTCCTCGCTAAGGATCTTGGACCAGCTAAACATATATTATCTATGAAAATAACAAAAGAAGATGATGGATCCATCTCCCTTGATCAAACGACATACATAGAAGAAATAGTTGAGACATTCAAAATGTCTGATGCAAAGTGTGCGTCCATACCGCTTGACATGAACTTAAAGTACTCAAAAACAAACGATATACAATAAAAAAAGACGAAAGAAGAAGCCAAATTTCCTTATAGGCAAGCCATTGGAAGTTTACTTTATCTAGCTTGTGGCACTCACCCTAATTTATCTTACCCATGTACCTTCATGAGTTAATTTAATGAAGTTCATAGAGAAGAACATTGGCGAGGCATTAAACACATACTTCGATACTTAAAAGGAACCAAGCACAGGAAAGTAAGGTTTATGAGAACGAAAGTACAATTATTGTGTTTGGCGTCTACCTCCGGAAATAGCCATGATCGTTTCTGATGTTATAACTTCTTCTGATTCTTCCGATCCATTCAAGAATTTAAAAGATGAAATTTTATTACGTTGTGGTGTAACGAAATCACAAGAAATACTTAGATTGTTAGCTGGCGAGCAACTCGCGATCGAAAACCTTCAGAGCTTTTACGTGTCATGCAAAGACGAGCGGAAAATCCCAGTGTGTCTGACTCCGAGCTGTTTTTACAGCAATTACCACCTAATGCCCAATTTATTTTAGCTTTAGTGCAGGATCTAACACCTGTAAAAGCTGCAAAAATCGCGGATAAAGTGTTGGATATATAGCCTCCACAGGTAAGCGCTGTTTCTCCTAATTTTTCGAATGCCAATTCAGAACTATTGCATGAACTAAAGATTTTAAGGGAAGAGGGGGTTTCCTTAAGAAAATCTAGAAGCCATTCTCAGTCTCGCCCATACAGTCGACAGCAAAATTATCCGAGCATTAGCAATAATCCCTGTCTAAAAAAAGTACACTTAATATACTGCTTTGTTAAGTAAGTCCTTGTCGAGTCATGTTCTTAGTCAGTCTTAGAATATGATTCGACAAGGATTTATTTAACAAAACAGTATTAAGTGTACGTTTTTGATATCGGAATTATTGGTTAGTGCTCGGATACTTTTGCTATCGACTGTATTTTTGGTAAAAAAAGTCCCAGTTTGCTTAAGAAAGATCTGTGTTGGTATCACAGAAAATTTGATGCCAAAGCAAAAAAGTGTGTACTACCATGTTCATTTTCGGGAAATGACATCGGTAAGGAGTAGCGGCGACATACACCTTGCCTTTCACCTCTCGTCGCCTGTTTGTCCGCGACAGAAAAAACAATTTAAGGTTTTTGGTGGACACTGGAAGCGACTGTTCGCTGATTCGAGCATCCAAAACAGACAGAATGACCACTCCTATTCAACATTTTATTGCAGCAAATGGCACAGTAATTAACGTTTACAAACGCCAATTATTATCGCTTGATCTTGGTTTGAGAAAGCAATTTGTTTATCCCTTTTTTGAATGCAATATTTCTACTCCCATTATAGGTGCTGAATTTTAGCATTATTTTAATTTAAAGCCAGACCTTAGAAAGCGTACTGTGTTTGATAATGTAACTAATCTAATTCACATTGTGTTGTAAATAGTTCTGATATATATTCTGTTAAATCTATTGTAAATAATAATATTTTTTCTAAAATTTTAAATGAATATCCTAACATCACTACATCTCCTTGTCCAAACCAAATTGTAAAGCATTCTGTCATGCATCATATATATACTTTTGGCCCTCCAGTATATGCAAAACTACGTCGACTTACCCCTGATTGGTTACAAGTAGCTAAAATGGAATTTCTGCATATGTTGGATATAGAACACATGCGTCCATCCAACAGTAACTATGCTTTGCAATCGCACATGGTTCCAAAAAAGAGCAACGAGGACTGGCGTCCTGTTGGTGACTTCAGAGCACTCAGTGCTCAAACTAAAAAGGATAAATATCCTCCTATTCCTTGCATCATTGATTTCACTAGTGAAATGCATGGAATCAAAATTATTTCACACATCGATTTAGTCAAAATCTTTCATCGAATTCCGATTAATCCCGAAGATGTTCATAAAACTGCTATCTGTCCACACTTCGGACTCTTTGAGAGCACTTGCATGCAATTTGGTTTGTGCAACGCTTCAAGCACATTCAAGAGATTTAATGATGAAGTAACCAGAAACTTAAAAGGCGTTTATGCAATTATTGACGATATTTTAATTGCATCGAAATCTCCTGAAGAACACATTCAACATCTTAAAGCTCTATTTTCTAGACTTGATCATTATGATCTTACTATTAAGCCTTCTAAATGTATATTCGATGTTCCCAAATTGGATTTTTAGGTTTTAATCTATCTGAAAATGGTCTTTCACCACTTTCTGGCCGCGTTGAAACCATTTTAAAATCCCCAAGACATACAACACTTACCGAACTTCGTAGATATTTACGTACTTATAACTTTTGCAG
Source organism: Salticus scenicus (assembly GCA_963930645.1). NCBI lineage: Eukaryota > Metazoa > Arthropoda > Arachnida > Araneae > Salticidae > Salticus > Salticus scenicus. Next base: position 185,936,977 of record OZ005648.1, on the reverse strand, counting down.
ACGATTCATTCCCAGAGCTGCTGGCATTTTAGCACCACTTATTAACTTTCTCGAAGGGCACAAAAATAAAAAGAAACACCCTCGTTCCAATGCTTCAAACTCAGACGAGCAATTAAAATGGAGCGACGCACAGTGGATCGAAGTATAGGCAGTGGCGAACATAGGAAGGTTATGGTATTATTATTATCTTTGTATGATGTTTTTTGTCACATTTCGATTTAAATATGTATATATGTATGATACTAAAAGCGATTATATGTTTTTTTAACCCTTTATAAGGCCACATGAATATTTTCCCCACCAAATTCATTATCATTTTATTTAACTGGCACCATTTAAAAAAAAAAAATAATGATTCCTGTGTATCATTTCTCTAGAAAAATATCAGTATAAATATTATTTTTATAATATTGGTGCGAAAAAAAAAAAAAAAAAAAAAAAATAGTCATTTGTGACAATTCTGCTTATACTAATATAATGGGGCCGTGAGAAGTTTGTGATTAACTAAGAGAATAATGTGTCAAAATTAAAATTAATTATTTCTAATAAGCTAAATGAATTTTACATCAATTTTTATTCGTGAAATTAGTTTAATGTGCCATTTGAGGAAAAATTGGCATTATAAAGGGGTTAAACGGTATCATATTTTTCTGCTGCGAGCAGGTATTTAGAAACATACCTGATAAAGAAACAAATGTTGCAAAAAAAAGAAAAGAATAAATGGAAATAAATAAAAATTTCGCGAAGAAAATCTATATTTATAACACAATTAATTTAGCACACAATGTTAAATATATCATCACATTACTGCTTCTTTTTTCTTTCTTTTTTTATACAGTATTTCAATAGAAAACTCATGCAAGCATTTACTGACTAACTCTATGAAAAATTCACATTTGTCTTTATTTTTATTGCACAGAAACTTTTACTTTAAATCGTAATATGGATTATAATATTTAATTTTAACATTTAGTAATTTAACTTTAAACATTTATTTAATTTTAACATTTCATGACATATCACAGCAACCATTTACAATTCTCCCCTTTTTTGGGTCCAACGGTACTTTTCAGTACCTTTAAAGTAAAATTAATTATTTTATTAAATATTAAAAAAAATAAAAATAATTTTTGATTTATTAAATCTATTTTAATCATCTAATTTCTATAATATTTTCACTATAAAACGTTTAATATATTTTCTGTCATTAGTGAATACAGTTATTCAGATAAAATTTCTCGATTGATAATTTGGGGTAAACAGAATAAAAATTTATTTTTCTCTAAAAGTGGCGATTTGTGGCGAAAATCCTTTTCACAGATTAAAATGTATATTTTTGGGAGTAGTAAAATGTGTTGCACAACAAAAGTTGCACAACTTATAAATTATATTTTTTTGATAATTTTATATTCACATTTCATGCGTGAATCCCAACATAAAAAAACCAAGAAAATGTTGGCAGAAGTACCTTAAACTTTTATTAGAACATTATTAAAAGTATTTTTATTTCGTATTTTTTCATAGTTATCTTAAGTACCACTTGATGGCTATTCAAATAAAGTCACTGAAATTCATCGAAAAATCTTATTTCTGAAAGTTTTCGTTTTGAACTTATTTATATGTAATAAAACTTCGTGTAATTGAAAAAATAACCATATATTTGTATTTTTTAGACACTCTTTTAAATTATTTCACTGCAAAATATCAGTTATTTAGGGATTGATTTTTGGGCCTATGTTCGTATTTTAACATTGTTCGATCCACTGTGCGACGAAGCAAATCCTGAATTTACGGCGTCTAAAGAAGCAATTTCTCATGCTACTGTGATGAATTGTAAATGCAGACCATAAAGAAGTGATCTTTTTTCGAGAAAATTATTTATTCTCATTTACAACACAAACACCCTGCACATATATAAACATAAAAGAAACATATAGAAATTAAACATGGTTTTTAAATGAACATCAATTTCCGGTCCAAAACCAAATTACTTTTAAAGCGAGCATCAGCGCAGACGCATCACTCACTGTCTAAAACAAAAGTCTCTCCTCAAAACGAGATTTCCTTTTCTCAGGGTAGGGCCAGTAGCACCCTCTCTAATCAGTATGAAAGTTATTATTAAGTCTGACGTCATTACACTACGCTTCTAAGACATCCTATTCCCGGTGCCCAGTTAAGTTTATGGGTCGACGCATAAAATGTCGCAGTTGGTGGCTCTGTTATGCAGATGTCTGACAGTCAGTGGGAACCTATCACATTTTATTCTGCAAAGCTAAATAAATCTCAAAAGAATTGGTCGACATATGACCGCGAATTGTATGCCATTAATTCCTCTATTAAAAAATTTCGTCATTTACTTGAAGGCAGAAACTTTTTCATTTATACAGACCAAAAGGCCTTAATTTATGCTTTAAAAAGAAACCCTATAAAGTGCAGCTCATGGCAACTACGCCATCTAGATTACATTTCGCAATTTTCTACTGATTCAGGTATATGAAAGGTTTTGAGAATCATGTTGCTGATGCCTTATCCCGCATTGAAATTAACCAAATTTCTCCGACTGTCCTTGATTTTAAATAATTTTTTACCGCTCAATCAGCTGATGAGGAACTTCAAAATCTTTAGCAATCCAATAGTACATCCCTAAAATTAGAAAAACATTATTTTCCTCTCAATATTTCTTTATATTGTGACATGTTTCTAAACTATCCCTGTCCTTTTGTTCCATCGGAAACTAGTTTTTGAAAATTTACATTTCTTCTCACATCCCGGTATGTCACCCTCTATTAATTTAATTTCTAAGAGATTCGTATTGCCTGGCATGCATAAAGACATCAAAAGATTCGAAATTGTGTTAATTGCCAAAAAGCCAATATAACACAACACACCAAATCTCCAATTGGTACATTTGCCTGACCTGATGCTCGTTTTGCCCTTATTCATTATGACTTCATTACTCCTTTTTCTCCATTGGATGGTAATCAATACTGTTTAACAGTCACTGGTAGATTTACCAGACGTTTAAATTGTTCACTGAGGGGATATTCTATGGTGATGTGTCTATCCTCCTTGGTGCAAATCATGTATGGCGCTACTAGCGTAGTTAAAAACAACTGCAATCTCTCTCTGTTGCACTGTAACTGTAACTGTAACTGTTTACTTGAGAGAAGTTTAGTTTTGGTTCTTATTCTGCTGTAAACTGCTCATTCACTGCCGGCATTATTTTCGTTACGTTTTATCATTAAATGTTATGTTTTTCTAAATGGAGTATTTGATTTGAATTTTTCATCCCATAATATCACATTCTTATCACGCAACCTACCACAAGTACTTTATTTTTTATTTTTTTTATATCATTCAATGTTCATGTTATTTCCAATTATCTGTTTCTAGTATGTGTAGCACTTTTTGATTATATTCCATGAAGCTTATCTATTACTTTAGTTAGTTGAGGCTAAATTAAAAAGGAAGAGTCAGTGTGACAAACAAAAGGGCATGTTACTATTATTTCTCAATCTAGACTCCATGTACTCTGTAAAGTCTAAAGCCCTGGTTTTTAAGAACACAAGAAGAAACGTCAACGTTTTCTACGCCGCGACGCTCCAATCAGAGTCTCCTTGATATGAGCGCTGCCGTTGAAACCGCAGAACAGAGCGGAGTGGCGCATGCGCAAATCGAAAATCTCGACGCCGAACACATTGACGTTCGCGTTTTGTGTTCTTAAAAACCAGGGCTTAAGTTGTTTCAAACTGACAACACGCTGTTATTGTTTACCACTGAGTTGAAGAACAACTGGGGCAAATGCTTCCAATACCTTTACTTTACACAGTGGTCATGCGTGCCAGTTTTTCTGTAATCATCTGCCGTACAGAGTCAAACCTTGCACGGCAGGCAACATTTGTCGGGTCGTCTATTACTATTATACTCTTTAAAGAATTAAAATTTAAAATTGTAATATCATGTTTAACATATTTTTATTCTAACAGACAAGCTTTACGCAATTTTACTTTGAAATATAAAGTTATCAAATTCTTTCTGCCGTGTAACGCTCGGAAGACAAACCTTCCAAAAACGGTACGCAACAACGCAACAATCGGTCTAGCATTTCCTCCAGTTGTTCTTCAGCTCAGTGTTGTTTACATCCACTGATTTTTGTGCGCTGCACTATGCAGCAGCTTGTGATATCTTTTTATCATTAAATATGCATAATTAAACTGAAATGTTCATGAATGATATGATTATTTCAACTCAATTATGCTTCATAACATAAACTTCTCAAACTTAAGATTCCTTCTGCCTACATTCGGTTTATGTAATTTATCTTTGCAACAAAACGTTCATTGTCCTCTGTGCAAATAAGCGTTCTACTATTCGCTCCGTTAATGCCGGGGTTCCTCAAGGCCAACTGGGCCCTTGATTTATGCAATTTATATTAATTATATTCGAAGATCACCTCACACATTATTAGCTTTATATGCAGACGATACTACAATCATGGCCTGTAGCACTAAAGTAAACATAATGTGCACTTTCTTATGAAATCATATCCATGAGTTTGAAAAATTTCCTAACAAGGGGAGATTCAAAATAAATTCTGATAAATCCAAGGCAGTATTTTTCTCTAGGAAAAGAAACTCGTCTCCTCCACTTAACCTCTATTACTCGTGTGTTGACATCGGAAGGGAGGTCAAATACCTGTGTCTATACTTTGATAGCAAACTTAACTTGGCTTAAGCATAATCGATTATACCGTCCAAAAATTTTACAAACCAAAACAAGTCCTTCCGGCTTATTCGGAAGGGTAGGTTGATTTCTTTTTCCGTATCAAGCACGGCTACAAATTATTAACGAATTAGTAGAAATATTGATGTAGGCTATCTGCATATGGGGTTTTAAGCAAATCGATTCACAAATATCATAAATAACTTTTTTATGTGACTTTAAAATTTTCAAGTGGCTTGGAAACAAGATGGTGGGCCAAGTTGACAAATATATCAAATGCATTTGTGAGATAAGACTACTGTACAAATATAGTTGGAATTAATTCAGAATATCAAAAGTCATCGTGTTGAAAAATTGAGTAGCTGCCACTTGGATCAAAATGGCAGAGAAAGTTGCTCAGTGAACTAATTAATCTAAGATATTGTTGCAAATTTGAATTTTTTTTTTCTTTTTTGTAGAAATTCTTTCAAGAGTAAGTTGATTAAACATTACTTTTCTGCATTTCCAGTTTGTTTTAACGTTAAAATAGCGTAATTTTCCCTTAAAAACGCATTAAAAAGCTCCAATATGGCAGGTAATGGATTTGGCGACAAATTTGGCGACTTTTCCACTTGGCGACTTTTGACGAGAAAATCCATAGTTCATTAATAAACTTTATTGAGACACTTATATAATCTATGTATACATCAAAATACAAACAAATTCGGAATACGCTTTTTACAATTTGGATTTGAAATTTTCAAGTGGTCTCCACTTGAAAACAAAATGGTGGAGCAACTTGGTTAAGAAACTCATCCAAGATATCCATAACACAAGTTAAGGCGCTGTCCAAATTAGGTTCGATTTGGAGTATTATTTCGGAAGTTATCGTGATTTAAAATTTTCAAGTGGTAGCCTGATTTCAAGTGGCCCCACTTAAGATATCTGCCAATTTATTAAAAATGGCAGATAAATTTCATTAATAAAGTTCATTTAGACTCTTATGTAGTCTAGATTTACATAAAATTCAAGCAAATCTTGCTTTAAATAAGCTTTTTACAATGTGGGTTAGAAATATTCAAGTGGCTGCCACTTGAAAACAAAGAGTCGGAGCAACTTGGTTAACGAACTCTTCCAAGATATTTATAAGATAAGTTAAGACACTTTTCAAATTTGGTTCCATTTGGAGTATTATTTCGGAAGTTATTATGGTTTTAAATTTTCAAGTGGTAGCCTGATTTCAAGTGGTCCCGCTTAACTTAAGATATCCGCCACTTTATTAAAAATGGGGGATATAGTTCATTAATAAAGTTCTTTGAAACACTTGTATAAACTATGTATGCATCAAATTTCAAACAAATTCAGAATACGTTTTTTACAATTTGAATTTGTAAATTCCAAGTGGTCTCCACTTGAAAACAAAATGGTGAAGCAACTTGGTTAAGAAACTCATCTAAGATATTCATAACACAAGTTAAGGCGCTGTCCAAATTTGGTTCGATTTGGAGTATTATTTCGGAAGTTATCGTGATTTAAAATTTTCAAGTGGTAGCCTGATTTCAAGTGGCCCCACATAACTTAAGATATACGCCACTTTATTAAAAATGGAAGATAAATTTCATTAATAAAGTTCATTTAGATCCTTATGTAGTCTATGCATGCATCAAAATTCAAACAAATTCGCAATACGCTTTTTACAATTTGAATTAGAAAATTTCAAGTGGTCTCCACTTGAAAACAAAATGGTGGAGCAACTTGGTTAAGAAACTCATCTAAGATATTCATAATACAAGTTAAGACGCTGTCCAAATTTGGTTCGATTTGGAGTATTATTTCGGAAGTTATCGTGATTTTAAATTTTCAAGTGGTAGCCTGATTTCAAGTGGCCCCGCTTAACTTAAGATATCTACCACTTTATTAAAAATGACGGATAAATTTCATTAATAAACTTCATTGAGACCCTTATGTGGTCTATATTTACATCAAATTTCAAACAAATTCGCAATACGCTTTTTACAATTTGAATTAGAAAATTTCAAGTGGTCTCCACTTAAAAACAAAATGTCGGAGCAACTTGGTTAATAAACTCATCTAAGATATTATAAAATAAGACACTATCCAAATTTGGTTCGATTTGGAGTATTATTTCGGAAGTTATAGTGATTTTAAATTTTCAAGTGGTAGCCTGATTTCAAGTGGTCCCGCTTAACTTAAATATCTGCCACTTTATTAAAAATGGCGGATAAACTTCATTAATAAACTTCATTGAGATCCTTATGTGGCCTGTATTTACATCAAAATTCAAGCAAATCTTGCTTTAAATATGCTTTTTACAATGTCGGTTTGAAATTTTCAAGTGGCTGCCACTTGAAAACAAAAAGTCGGAGCAACTTGGTTAACGAACTCATCCAAGATATTTATAAGATTAGTTCACTGTCCAAATTTGGTTCGATTTCGAGTATTATTTCGGGAGTTATCGTGGTGACAAAATTTTCATTATAGATAGATAGATAGATATATATATATATATATATATAGATAAACGAAGTGATTGCAATAGGTCGATTTCTAAAGAAATCAACCTAAAATGACCTGGCTCTCCTGTATCTGTATGGTAATGGGATGAGCATGGGTAACAAATTTCTACTTTATAAAATCGTTCTGAGACCTATTTTGCTCTATTGTGCCCAGATTTGGGGATCAGAAGCGAATTTTAATCTGCAGAAAGTCCAGATTTTACAGAACAAAATTCTTCGCATCATTCGGCCTGCCCCCTGGTACTGTTGTAATTCAGTTATCCACCATGATTTTCATATTGATACTATCTGCACAACAATCAAAATTCAAGCTACTAAATTCTTCGAATATCTTCCCTTTATTCCTAACGAGAAGATTTTCAACATCTCAGATTATGATGCTCGTGCAAGTTATAGACGACCTCGTGCCACCCTCTATCTCCCGGAAGGTTTTAACCCCGGTTTAAAGCTCCTGATTTTACCTCTCTACCGATAGAATTTCAACACCTTCCTTGCCATTTTCTTTGTTTATCATTATTATCATTTCTTTGTTTATCATTTGTTTATTATTATTTTACACTCCAGCTCAAAAGTTTAGCAAGATTTGCACACGATCAGTTTTTTTCAATTTAAAAACTAATCTCGTAATGAAATGTTTTCAAACATTGGGTATTTAAAGAACTGGATCTTTCTCATGCTTTTCAGTGAAGATTGGTTTAAGACAACATTTAGGGGGCTGGTAACAAATCCAGCAAAATCAATCATGTTAGGGATCACCCTGTATTGTTAATTAAACGAAGTGAACTGTAACTTTAGGATATGTTAATACAGACCCAGTTTAATTTGTGGAGGAATTTGTGTGACGATAACATATTAAATAACGGAGATATAAGCACTTATTTTAAAACTCAAAAAAAAAAAAAAAAAAAAAAAAAAAAATCAGCATGTTTTTTATTTATAATATGCAGAGTTTTTAATGAAAATTACCACCAATTTGAGATAAGTTGATAAAACACTTTTAAAACAATATACTGTAATCAGACTACAAATATCGAGATATGAACATTTTTATGAAAAAGGTTTTGACTGCGTATGTGCGAAAGGTAGAAAAAATTTTATTACATAGATTGAAAGCTAGATATATTGGGCAACTTTAGTCACAAGTGCATTTGAATACAGTAAAAATTGAACAAATTATCCGTAAAAGAACAAGCCAAATTTTAGGTATTTTCCAAGAGTTGAAATTTCATAGGGGTTTTTTCACATGCCGCGTAATTAATTCAAAGATCCAATTATTTCAACCCCTTAGCAAAAGTTCTTTTTTATGAAAAACCCTTGGAGCATAGTTGAAATAATTGGACCTTCAAATTAATTACGTGGCATGTGAAAAACACATTAGGAAATTTCAACTCTTAGAAAATATCTAAAATTTAGCTCGTTCTTTTTCGGATAATTTGCTTAATTTTTACTCTCTAGCTTTCAACCTATGCAATAATTTTTTTTTTAATCTTTCGCACATGCGCAGTGAAAACGTTTTTCATAAAAAGGTTCATATTTCATGAGATATTTAAGATATTTGTATTTCGATTGCAGTATATTGTTTCAAAAGTGTTTTTTCAGTTTATCTGAAAGTGGAAATAATTTTCGTTTAAAACTCTGTGTATTATAAATAAGAAATATGCTGATTTTTTTTTTAATAAATGCTTATATCTTTGTTATTTAATATGCTATCGTCCCACAAATTCATCCACAATTTGTACTGGGTCTGTATTAACATATGCTAAAGTTACAGATCGTTTAATTCACTTAACGATACAGGGTGATCACAAACATTATTAATTATTGATTTTTCTCAATTTGTTACCGCTACCTAAACATTGTCTTAAACCAATCTTCACTGAAAAACATGAGGAAGACCCAGTTCTTTAAATAGTCAATGTTTGAAAACATTTCATCGAGAGATAAGTTTTAAAATTGAAAAAAATTGGTCGTTTGGTAATCTTGCTTAACTTTTGAGCAGGAGGATATTGTTATCATTACTATTTCCTTTTATAATTCATATTTGCGTTCTTTTACCTGTTTATATTCTCTATTTAATCATTCTCTGTACACTGTCTTTATCCTTTATAGTATTGTTATTATTGTTGTTATTATTATTATTTCTTAAATTTTGAGGATTTTGCCCTCATTTTGTGTCACCCGTGTTCTGATTTGCTGGTCTACGTCTATGGTCATTATTTTTTCTGATCCAGGTTAATACTCATAGAGCAAATACAGAGTGACCGTAATTAAACTTGGCCTATTCAGAGCACTCTGTAGCTCTAACTAAAATGAATATTGAGTCGGAAATTTGTATATAGACAGTTCAAAGAATCCATCTAATGATCTGCAAAAATAAATTTTAAAATAAAATTTTTAAATTTCCCCTCCGGACATACATTAAAAAAAAAAAAATCAAACGAGAGCTACAGTCAAAATGCTTGAAAAGTTTTATAATAAATAAATGTGGTATATTTCAAGCGATATCTACATTTAAAACTGTTATTCTTATATTTTGCAAAGATTTTTGTTGCAAAATTTTACAGTTGACAGAGTGATTACACGTTCATTTTCTACTCCGTGGCCGGCCTATTCCCCCGATCTTAATCTGAGACATTTTGGTTATGAGGCCATTTAAAGAGTGTGGTTGTTAAAAGAAATGTATTAATTTTGGCTAACTTAAAGGACCGTATAACGTTGCATGTGCATAGGATCACTGGCGACCAGCTGCGATCCGCTGCTGAACACACTATTCATCGGCTGCAGATTTTACAACTTAATGATGGGTAAAAATATATGGGTAAAAATGATGGGTAAAAATAATGATGACTAAGCATTGAACAATATAATATCATCAATTGTTCCATCAATAAACAATCTGCAACTTGTAACAAATAACAATAAAATTTGTAATAAATAGTTTATGATAAAATTTGTAGCTTATTCGTATTTTGGTGCATGTTCCCTCGGAGGGGAAATTTAAAAAATGTAATTTAATTTTTTTTTTTTTTTCAGATAAGTAGAGTGCATCCTTTGAAATGTTTATATATAAATTTTCGACTCAATATTTATTTTAGTTAGAGCTACAGAGTGCTCTAAATAGGTCAAGTTTAATTATGGTCACCCTGTATACTAGTAAAGTACGGATTCCCTATACTGGCTATGGAGAAAAATTTCCGGAACATCAATGCGGTTTTTGTGACTTCTTTTGGCGATAATCGCTTTCTTGGCATTGGTTCTAGGGATTTTGCATGTTTTTAATGGCTTGTTCTTCTTACCTCCAAAACTCCAAAGGAAAGGCAAACAGAACAGCTTTCAATCAATAACAAGTATTAGATTACTTGCTTTCCATTTCAGCTAGTGTAGGTTGTGGTTTATGTTTAATTTACACCCAATCGAAATATAAAACAGCGATAACAAAGGTGGAGGAAACTTGCCTTGTGGGAAGTGGAATGTCGGTTTGCCGGTAGATAAATCGGTTTGGCAAATGAATTGGTTGAATGGTGGGGATATGATGTTGGGAAGCAAAACGTTTACTAGTCCGGTGTCTACTCTAATATCTCGTCATGTTAATACTAGTGGAGAGGGAACGTCGTTCCCAGGAATACTAAAATAAGCACTTTGATGGTGATGATGAAATTTTCTCTCCAAGCTGTAAACTCCGTGTTTTCTTACACAGATTATATCTATTCCTTATTTTTGAAAATTCTTTGGAAAATGTATATTTAACTTTAAAAGTTAGATTGTTTTATATATAAAACACATTTTATCGCAAGCTATGGAGATTAGATGTTCTGTAAAAAGCTGTGAAGAAAGTCATGTAAAAGGATGAGGGTCTATTACATTTCAGAGGTAATTTTTTTTTTAAATATTTTATTATTTGTACATTTTAAGTAATTATTTTTGTAACGTGTATTATCAGAAAAAAAATGCAATATTGTTTTTATAATATTTTATGAGGAATATACTTATCTCTGGATGATTGTATTAAATGAGAAAAACAATAGAGCTGAAAAGCTGAAAATGTAATTCTTTACACAAATTTTGCTTGCTTTATGGTTTAATTAAAAATAAACAAATAAATAAATAACAACATTCAAAATAAATAATCATTAATAACGCGATAATTGCCAAAAAAGTTAACCTTTTGTCTATACTCAGCTGACTCATCTTTGCAACACTTTCTTATATTCTCAAAATAAAGGAATGCTCCGTTCACTGTAATAATAGGTCTGTGATTTTTAAACGCTTTTATTTAACTTGGTATGTTATTTATGGTTGGTTAGTTGGTTTTAACATAGCACTATAACTACGCGCTGGGCAATTGGTAACGGTCTGGGATTCATCCCTAAGGGTGAATCGGGAAGATACCATCACAACTTTGATCCTCGATATGTTGTTTATTTATGTGTGCAATGCATTGTCATTGTTGTTACTTATGCCACTCAGAAACTAGTGAAGCTACCCGAATTTAAGGCGAGAGAGAGCGCCTTTTTTTTAAAAGAACACCACAAGTGATAGAAGTACGACTTAGCTCGGCATTCGGCAAACTGACGACAGGTGGCAGCACTAGCAAACAAGAGCTCGAATTATAATTCAGATCAGGACCCAGTAATCCCTTGATCCGCAAGCCCAGAGTTTGACGTGAACTTGGAAGTCTTTACGACCACGGCAGATTTACTAGTCGCCAAGTCCTAGTCGCCATGACGGTCTTCGGGAGGCTCGAGTAGCGAACCTGCTATCTTCCAATTACGAGAACTTAACTAAATTGATTGGAAATTAATTAAAAACTCAACTAAAGAAATCTGAATATTTGTATTAATAAGCCCTTAACCAATGATACATGATCTGGAACAGACTGGAACTTAACTAAGAGCTTAACTAAACAAAATCTGAATATTTGAATCAGCAAGCCATTAACCAATGACATACGATCTTGATATTTAGATAAAAATTATCCAGACATATGAATGCAAAATAATTTAAACGCAATCGCAATAAGTTTATTTGTATGAGTGTTTAGAAAGACTACAAAATTTTTCCCAAAGGAAAGGGACCCCGAAATGTCACTGATCTTCCCTTAACTTCAGAGGTTATTAGTCCAAGCGGCGGTTGCAAAAAATCGGCCTTATAAGTGTAAAGATTATTATTATTTTTTTTCTACAGATAGAATTTATTATTATAATGAAAATCTGATAGGGTTGACTGGTCAAAACCGTCAAGTTTAAGAGAAACAACCTCACTTCCGGACAAATTTTTCTTGGTTTACTTACCCCACAAGTATAAAGATGAAACCGGTGCCAAGATGTGGAGAATAATATGCTCTTTAAAATGGCATGGAGTTGACTGATCAAAGCCGTCAAGAAACAGAGGTTGCCTCGAAAATAAGGGACGAATTCTAGAGGTTTATTTACCCCAAACATCATAAAGATGAAACCAGTACTAAAACGTAGAGCATAATATGCACTTTAAAATGGCATGGGATTGCCTGTGGCCGAAACAGAAGTTGCTTCGAACAAAGAGTTTGCCTGAGAAACAGAGGTTGTCTCAAAAATAGGGGGCAAATTTTAGCGATTTACTTTACTTTACACACATAAAGATAAAACCGGTGTTAAGATGAAGAGAATAATATGGTCTTTAAAATGGCATAGGCTTGCCTTGTCAAAACAGAGGTTACCTCGAAAACAGGGGCGAATTTTAGCGATTTACCCACACACATAAAGATGAAACCAGTGCTAAAATGTAGAGAACAATATGCTCTTTAATAGGACATAGGGTTGCCTGGTAAAAACCATCAAGAATCAGTGGTTGCCTTGAAGTTAGGGGCGAATTTTAGGGATATACGTACCCCACACACTTAAAGTTGAAACCGATGCTAAATTATAGAGAATAATATGCTTTTTAAAATAGCGTAGGTTGTCTGGTCAAAACCGCCAAGAAACAATAGTTGTCTAGAAAAAGCTAGCTACTTTTAAAAGGTTTTTAACACAACGTGAAAAAATCCATGAAAAATATTCAGAAAAAAAAAAAAAAAAAAAGAATAAAGATTAAATTTTGGATACTTAAAAGATGAAGTTCGTGCCAAAATATGAAGCGTACATGTTGCTTTAAAATGACATAGGGTTACCTAGTCAAATATGTGAAGAAATAGCAGTCAGCCTTGAAAAATCTAGCGAATTTTATAGATTTTTAACAAAATAGGGAAAAAAAAAAAAACTGGGATAACATTAAAAATAAAAAGTTAAAATCGTGAATATTTAAAATATGAAATCTGTGCCATTGTAAAATATTGTAAAATAAATTTTAAAATATAGACGCTACTTTAAAAGGGCATAGGGTTGCCCGGTCAAATTTGTCAAGCAATAGCGGTCAGCCTTGTAATAATTAGCTACTTTTAATGGTTTTTAAGGGAACATGCGAAAAACATGAATAATATTAAAAAAACACAGGTGAAATTTTGAATATTTAAAAAATCTGGAGTGACTCCACTCGACTTTCCGAACATTGAGTAACTAACAGTTTTGTAAATAAAATAAAGAAAGAGGAGTTGCTAAACAAACAAAAAAGAGAAAAACATAACAGAGTGTTTGAGTATTTTTCTCCATATATCACACGAGGTTTTATTTAACGCTACTGAACTTTGAGCCCTTAGATCATAAGGATAAAGAATTTTTCGTTGTGTCCCTGTAAAAATCTATAAATGCTAGATTCACCAAAATGCTTATAGTTAGTGCAACAGTGATTTATAATATTCATACAAATTTTCAGCTCAATTGAATAAGGCGTTTAGATGCTATCGCTGGTCTCATAGGCCATAAAGATAAAGAATTTTTCTTTGTCTCCCTGTAAAAAAACTGTAAGTGCTAGATTCACCAAAATCTATACAGATTGAGTATCTGTGACCTATAATATGTGTATAAAGTTTTTGCTCAATTGACTAAGGCGTTTAGATGCTATCGCACTTTTAAAAATTTGGCAAAGAATTTTTCTTTGTGTCCCTGTAAAAAAACTATAAGTGCTAGATTCTCCAAAATCTATACAGATTGAGTATCTGTGACCTATAATATGTGTATAAAGTTTTTGCTCAATTGAATAAGGCGTTTAGATGCTATCGCACTTTTAAGATTTTGGTCCCTTGGCCATAATGATAAAGAATTTTTCTTTGTGTCCCTGTAAAAAAACTATAAGTGCTAGATTCACCAAAATCTATAGGGTTCGTACTATGGTGACTTACAATATACGTACCAACTTTCAGCTTATTCGAACAAAGCGTTTAGACGCTAGCGTGTTCACTCACAGACATACACACATACATACACACATACATACACACATACATACACACACACATACATACACACACACATACATACATCATCGTAAAAATAGTGAAAACGGACTCGTTGGACCTCGAAACGTATAGAAACATCAAAATCTCGAATTCGGATTTTTGACATGATTACAATACTTTCCTCACTATAGTGTTCGGAAAGTAAAAATTAAATTGGTTCTAAAATGCAAAACATGAAAGTTACTTTAAATGGCATAGGTTTGCCTGGTCAAATTTGTCAAGAAATAGCAGTAGAGCTTCGAAAAATCGGCAAGTTTGAAAGATTACTTAACCAAGTGTTAAAAAACAAGAAAATTGGTAAAAGAAGAGTAAAGATGAAATATATAATTTTATGAATATATAAAAGATAAGGCTGGTGCTAGAATGCATAGAGCATAGATGTTACTTTAAAATAGCATAGGGTTGTCTAGTGAAATCTGTCAAGAAATAGCGGTCAATCGCGAAACAACTGGCAAGTTTTAAAGATTTCTTAATCAAGTTAAAAAAAAAAAAAGAAATAAATAAACTTATTTAAAAAAAAGAAGAAAGATAAATTGTTACGTATTTAAAAGGTGAGACTGGTATCAGGATGTAGAGGATAGATGTTACTCTAAAATGGCATAGGATTGTCTAGTCAAATCCTTCCAGAAATAGCGGTAAACGCAAAAAACTGGAAAGTTTTAAAGCATATTTTTTTGTTTATTTTTTCCTTTAAAGAGTTTTTTTTAACTTATTTTTTAACATCAAATGGCAATATGGTAAAAATGATTAAACTTGTTAAATTTTAAAGTTGTTTAAAACTTATTAATTTATTTATTTAAGCAATTCCTCCTAAAAGGTTTTCTTTTTTTATTAATAGTATTTATTTGGAACAAATTGAAATAGAATAGAAAGAGTAAAGGCTACAAAGTACAATGTGTCAAAACTAAAATATTTAATAAATTCTGAGACACAGCCAACTTAAAAATCACAGAACTCTAATAACAGCAGCTCCATCTCTCGTCCGAAAAATACTAGAAATTAAGTGCCCGTAAAGGAAGTTATGCAGGCAGGCGGGAAAGACGATGCCGCAAGTATTTCCAGTGTGGTTTGAAGTATTTTCAATGGATTTATTTTAGTTTTTATTTATAAGGTATTATAAAAAAAATTGCTTTTTATTTATTTATTTATTTAATTTTGTGTTAACAGACCTTTAAATCTCTCAAGTTTTTCCTCCCATTTACATTCTGGCACAAATCTCATGTTTAAATATTGATAATTTCCTCTTTATTTTTTTTTCAATATATATATATATATATTTACACATGATTAAGAAATCTTTAAAACTTGCCAGTTTTTAGCGGTTGACCGCTATGCTTCAAAGATATGACCAGGCAACCCTATGTCATTTTAAAAGAACATCTATGTAAAATGTATGTGTAATTCAGGCACCACATTCCTCTTTTAAATATTCATAATTTCATAAATATTCTTTTTTTTATATTATTCATGTTTCTTAGATATTCTCTTAAAAAGCTTTTAAAATAGCCAGTTTTTTTAAGGCTGACCGCTCTTTCTTGACAGATTTGACAAGATAACACTGTGCCATTTTAAAATAACTTCTATAATTTACATTTTGACCCTAATTTCATTTTTTAAATATTCATGATTTGATTTTACTTTTTTTTTTTTTCAAATATTATTCCAGCTTTAACCTTTTTTTTAAAAATCTATAAAATTCGCTAATGTCTTCGAGGCCATATTCAGATTCGACCGGGAAACCCTATGCCATTTTAATACCTTACATTTTGCATTAATTTCGTCTTTAAAGTATTCAAAATTTAACCTTTATACTTTTAAAAATATTTTTCATGTTTCGTTCACATTGTGTTAACGAAATTTCAAATTAATTTTTTAGAGGCAACCTCTGTTTCTTGACTGTTTTGACCAGGTAACACTATGCCATATTAAAGAGCATATTATTTTCTACATTTTAACAACGGTTTCAACTTTGTGTGTGAGATAAGTACATCGCTAAAATTCATCTTCCATTTTCGAGACAAGCTCTGTTTCTCAAGCAACCTCTGTTTTAATCATAGACAACTCTATATCATTTTAAAGAGCATTATTATTCTCTACATCTTAGCACTAGTTTTATCTTTATGTGTGTGAGGTAAGTAATTCGCTAAAATTCGCCCCTTATTTTCGAGGCAACTTCTATTTCTCAGGCAATCTCTTTTTTGACCACAGACAACCCTATGCCATTTTAAAGTGCATATTATGCTGTACGTTTTAGCTCCGGTTTCATTTTTATGTGTGTGGGTAAATAAATCGCTAGAATTCGTCCCCTATTTTCGAGGCAACCTCTGTTTCTTGATGGCTTTGACCAGACAACCCCATGCCATTTTAAAGAGCATATTATTATCTATATTTTGGCACCGGTTACATCTTTATACTTGTGGCGTAAATAAATCGCTAAAATTCGTTCCTTATTTTCGAGGCAATCTCAGTTTCTTGCCGGCTTTGACCAGGCAACCCCACGCCCTTTTAAAGAGCATACTAAATTCTACATTTTAGCACCGGTTTCACCTTTATACTTGTGAGGGTAAATAAATTGCTAAAATGCATCCCCTATTTTCGAGGTAACCTCTGTTTCTTGATGGCTTCGACCAGGCAATCCTATGCCATTTTAAAGATTTTCTATATTTTAGCACCGATTTCATCTTTATACTTGTGAGGTAAATAAATCGCTAAAATTCACCCTCTATTGTCGAGGCAGCCTCTGTTTTTTGACGGCTTTGACCAGGCAACCTTATGCCATTTTAAAGAACATATTATTCTCTACATTTTAGCACCGGTTTCATTTTTATACTTGTGGGGTAAGCCATGAAATCTTTGACCGGAAGTGAAGTTGTTTCTCTTAATCTTGACGGATTTGGTCAGGCAACCCTATCAGATTTTCATTGTAACAATGAATTCTATTTGTAGAAAAAAAAAAATCAAATTTACACTTTATAAGGCCGATTTTTTGCAGCCACCGCTTGGACTAAGAGGACTGAAAGGGAATACATTAAAAACATAGTAATGAATAGAGAGACATCCGTATGGCTGTATTTTCAATCCCTTTATTTATCTGTAGATAGTGGATGGTAGTTATGGAAAATGGGACGGTGCCTTACAGTAAAAAAAAAAATTCTTCACGTGCTTTCAGTTCGAGATACCAGCAGCGAATGTCATGTATTTTGCTAACTTCTAACGAAGAGTAACATTTTGGCATCTAATTTTTACGCCACAAGAACATATAAAACGGAACACTTATACTCTAATCAAGCTAATAATTTTGAATACCCTAAGGAGGAATGCCATATGATAACCCTTAAATTTCGCCAAACATTCGTTATGAGAAACCACAACGGACATATATATAAAGAGATATAATTTAATTCTGTTCAAGGATAATTATGACTAACTGATTAAAAGTATGTTAGCGATAGACTATGATTTAGAAAGAAAATAAATGAATGAAGCCATGTGTTATTCTTTAGAAGACGAAATTATATCATGAGATTTTGCTTGCTGAGTGATTTTCTTTTATATTTCTTTATTATTATTATTATTAAATTTTTTTTATTAATGAAAAAACAATTCGGCGTTTATTAAAGATGTATATTGAATACACGAGTAAATTATTATATAAAGTGTTAAGATAGATTTGAATTAAAATTAAATAACAAATTTAAAAAATATATGTGATTTCTACATCACATTATTCTATACGCAATTTAAAATTACATCAATGAATCATTTCCAAATTTTAATTGGATTTAGACATATTGGCAGAAAACATTTGCGTGTACGCAATAAGTATCTTGCCTGTAAAACGTATCGAACACAAATATATTGCGATATCTTTATGCTTCATATATAAAGGATGTTAAAAAACGCCTTCAGAATGTTTTAAGTGCGTATATGTGGGGAAGGAGAGGAAGTCTGGAACTTATTTTATTTGGCCCGGATATCATGTAAAAATTGTTAGAACGAATATAATGAGAATTGGTAAGGTCTTAGGCATGTAGCCAACCTAAAATTATAGCTATGGAACATTTTAAATTTTAATTATATTTAGAGGTATGGGTAAAAAACGCTTGCACATGTTCAATAAGGCTTTTGTCAATAAGATGAAAAACAATCGGCGATATCTTTACATTTCAAACATCAAGGAAGCCAAAAATAACTTCAAAATATTTCCTGTGAGTGTTGTGTATTTGTGTGAAGGGGGGGGGGGCGTAAAATTATTTTTGTTGTTGTTCGGATATCAGGAGGAAATGCATAGACGGAAATGAGCGACACTTGGCAAGGGTTTTCGCCTGCCCCCAAGTTAAAATTGTTTAAATGATCTAGTATTTCAAACTTTTCATTATATTTAGATATAGGGGCAGGAAGCGTTTGCGAGTGCGCAATAAGATTTTTGCCTATAAAATACGCAGAATGAAAATGTATTGTAATATCTTTACGTATCAGACATCAAGAAAGCTAAAAATCTCTTCAGATCTCTCTCTCTCTCTGTGTGTGTGTGTGTGTGTGGCGGGGAAGCACGCACCTGGAATGCTTTGTTTTCTTATTCTTATTTTTTGTCCAGATATCATGTAAAATGTACTGGATAGATTAGAATGACGATTGGCAGGGGTTTAGACATGTACCCAGCGTAAAATAATATGTATCGGCCATTTTAAAATTTTGATTTGTTTTAGAATTAACAACAAAAAGCTTTTACGTATACGCATTAAAACTTTTGCAAGTAAATTGAATTGAATGACAAAATTTTTACGTTTCAGATATCAAAGGAAATGCGTTAAAAATAAACGTATCAAATAAATCAACGTCATAAAATTTTTAAGTAAATTATATATAATTGAACGAATTTGTTTCTTGAAACATGAATCTACAATTCGATAAATAAAAATAGTTGGAAATTAACTAGTAAGAACATGATGAGTTGTTTTTTGAAGAGGGCCCCCAAGTTTTAAATGCTACCACTGATTCTAATGTAGAAACACTGTCTCTCTGATGAAAAGTGTTAACAGATTATCATATGTGAAATTGAAATCTACTTATTATGTATAAATACAGATGCATACAAAAAATATTATTACTCTTTTTTTCGTTGTTGTTAAATACTAAAACTAAAATACAAACGTTGTAATCTGGAAAACATATCCGGGTTTATATATTTTAAAGGAAGTATTGAATATATGACGAAAAAATGCTTGCTTGAATGTGAATGTTAATAAGTCAAAAAAGAACACTTTTATCAAAACATTTATTTAGCAGACTATTTACAAAGAATAATCCAAATATTTCATGAAGTGACAATTGTCTGTAGAGAGGTAGATATATGCTGCAAAATAAAGAAATGTGCTTTTTTCTCCGCATACATCTTTAAATAGGTGATGGATAAAAGTTTTTATATTAAAAAAGTACAATAAAATAATTTATTATAGAGAGATTGAAATTGAACCCTGATAGAAACTGCCTTAGCACCAATTCTTACTGAAAAAAGTGAACCATTACCTATAAAAAATAGTTTAAAAAATGAATGTATTTGAATACATATATATCGAACCTGTCGACTTCAAAAATGTATTTAAATGATATATTTTGGCATGAATATAATTGAATACGTTTGTGGCATAAATTATTTAAAACTTTTCTGTAAATCTATTTTTTATAGTCTCAAGGCATTCCATGAAAATGTTTAAAACTTGCTTCAGATTTCTAACTTCGAATGTAAATTGGAAATTTATCCATAAATTAAAGTTTTTAAAGTATATGATAAATATTAACAAATATCTTGTATTTCTTTGTTTTTTGGTATACTATTATAGTATAAACAAACCAAATTTTTGGCACTGGTGTTCACTGTTGTTTGCCAGATATATGAGATGTATTAAAAAAATGTTCATTAAAGATATAAATCTATGTAATTCTATTTTCCACTTTGTGGCCTAAATTGTGATGCAGGTCTAGCATTAGGCCTTGATTGGACTTGATTTCCAGCTACTCTAGAATCATCTTCTTCCTCGGGAGCTGGAGTTGTTGGAGGAGGTTCACTGAAAATGAGTTAAATTAAAATTAATAAAATGATTTTTTCATACAATATTAATTTTAAAGTTCATCTTATGAAATTAAAGTACTTAATTAAAAAATAAATGTTTACTCATAAAATTCTTACTTAGTAATAAGTTTGAACATTTATATATTTAGTTAACGTAATCCAAAATAGTATTGAGGCAACATTACGGTATGTTCATAAACATTTGAAAGACATACATAGTTATGCGTCTCTGAAAAAAAAACAAGCTAAAATAAGAGTTTCAGTGTTTTATATGCTTTTGTTTTAAACGTAGAAAAATACCACCAAATTTTTCGTTATAGTAATATTTTAGTCATGTATTTTCACGGTTACAAAAATTGATGAATTTACTAATTGAAAATCGTAGTACTGCAAATGAAAGATCATACAAACCTTAATTTGTTCGAAACCAGCTATTTTATGGAATTGTAAACTTTTCCTAAAAGTATAAAATAAATTCCTTTCTTTGCCAGACCGCATAACACCACTATATTGATTATTTATTTATTACTATATTGATTATTATATTATTATTTATTGTGATTAAAATGATAGTATTTATTCTATGTTTATATATATATATATATATATTTAATTCATTTATTTACTTTTGGACTGCAAATTAAGTTAATGTGGTTTTTATACTAATAAGATTTGGGAACAATTCTACACATTGTTTCACAAATATTAATAAAAATATTAATTTTTATTATCATTATTATAGAAAGTTATATGAAACTTAGTATTCAGACAAATTTAAAAAATCTAAATCTAGATTTAAATACAATAAATTGTAAATTTTGGGATAATCTAAGGCAGATATACATTTTACGCTTTATTTTGACATAAAGTCCAAAAAACATTAATGGTAAACATTAGGCAACAACAGTTTAAAACTTAAGAAATTCGAGAAATTTTTGCATTAAGTGATTCATGTTTATAATCTATGCGAATCGCATAGTTTTTCCTTCTTGTTTTCAAAGTTTGTATGAATAAATTAAAATTAAATAATAATAATAATAATAATAATAATAAAAAGATATAAATGCAATAGTATTAAAATAAATTTAATATTTCTCCTTATACAGTTCTTATCCTTATACATATTCTCCTTATACTTATCAAAAAGACAAGAATACTAAATTATGTAAGCACAACGATCTTGTTTAAATTAATTAATGCAAGCAAAATAATTAAGCAAAAAGATAAATTACTGTTAAAAACTACATAATTATATTCTATTTATCCTTGTAGCAAGTCCTTGAGATATTGCAAGTAGCATCGCGAAAGCATAACATTTCACATTATTATTACTCCACTAGCAGTCACGACAGTTAAATTTTGGTGACCCAATTCTTTCCATGTTGCTTACCTTTATTATTCAATGCAAAAAATGTAGCAATTACGAGTTGAAATGAAATCGTCCTCCATCTGGGTGACACGAGTGAATTTACAAAATAAATTACATGCATTCAGTTTGTTTTCTATTTATATTACAGTTATGCATAAAACATCCAAGGCTAAATTTCTTTTCCCAATTAAAGTAAATTAATAAATGGCAACAACTAAAAATAAAAGCATAAATCAACACAATGATATTTATTATAAATTTGTAATCAGTCTTTGCGGAAATGGAGATAGTTATTTGTGTTATGGTTATGGTGTTGTTAACACCACTAACACCGAGTTGTTATTATTATTATTATTAATATATTATTATTTTGAGCACTGAGTTATTTTTTGTTTTTCGCTTTTTTAACTAACTCAAATATAAAAATTTAAATAAATAAATAAATGAATAAGTTTTTGTAAAACCTGCACTAGTTTAACGGTTGTGAATTTTCTAAATGTCAAAACGCAATTAAACTAGTATGTTGTGGCCACCACAAGACTTTCTTCTATGTTTTCCTATACAAATTCACTAAGTGCAAATAATTTATTAAAACTATTATTAAAATTATTTAACGTGATGAATGCAAATGATTTTCATCTCAGAGAAAACTAACACTAAATAACCAAAGAAAGACAGTTTTATTGTGTATAAATAACATCTTAAAAAATGCTTTTTTATAATGGTTATCTCACATATCAAGTTTCGTACAGTTATATGCCATGGAAGTTGAGATATATCTTTCCCGTTATCGAGGAAATTTGCAGCATAGCAGCGCCACCTATTGGTCGATAAGCATCCAAATTGAATCAGCATAATGTCATATAAATGGCCTTCTCATATATCAAGTTTTGCTTGGTGATACACAATAAAACCTGCGATATACCCTTCCCTTAAACTGCAGAAATCGCTGTGTAGCAGCGCTACCTGGTGAGCGGTTAACAGTAAAAGTTAATAAGTACTAATTTATATCAAGGTACATCTACTTATGAATTTATATGCAATTCTGCGCAGTAGTTCCTGAGATACAGCTTTCCCGTAAATTGCGAAAATCACTGTATAGCAGCGTCACCTGTTGGCCGATAAGCATTCAAATTGAATCAGCATAATGTCTCATAAATGGCCTTCTCACATATCAAGTTTTGTTTGATGATACGCAATAGAACCTGAGATATAGCCTCCCCTTAAACTGCGGAAATCGCTGCACAGCAGCGCCATCTGTTGAGCGGTTGATACCAAAAGTTGATTGGCAGTAAGTTAGGTTAAGGTGCATCTACATATAAATTATATACAATTCTGAGCATTAGTTCCGGAGATACAGTCCCTACAAAATGCTTGTCTCACACACACACACACACACAGAGGCATATGGACAGACAGACATTTTCTAAAAATGGTCAAATCCGTGTAAATCCGTCAAAACCTCTCAAAACGTGTAAATCCGTCGAAAACCGGAAGTCGAAATTTTTTTACGAATCCAATACTTTCCTGAACTTCTAGGCACTGGTGGGGCAAGAAAAATTCGAAACTCTAAAATTTCTTTTTCTTTCCTTTTCTTTCTTTATTTCTTTTTACTTCCTTATTCATCAAGAGTGCAGGACATAACAGGTCGCACAACATACAAATCCCGGAAACTTAGTCTTTTTGGTACTCATCTAGTTTTGACACGCACTTTTTTTTTCTCAATTGTAGGGGTAATACTTTCCTTGTTAAGCCTAGAACTATTTCCTGTCACATTTCTTTTTGGTACTCACCAAGTTTTGACCCGCACCAATTTTAATTTAAGTACTTACCTACTTTAATTAATTAATTTATTCTATTTTTTTTTTTAATTCTATTTTATATTTATTTACTTTATTTTTATTTATTATCATTTGTATTTTATTTATTTTATTATTATTTTTTTTTTTTTTTTTTTTTACGAGGGTGTGGCGGTGTCTGATCCTCGTTAATCTGTGCTGCACCGTCAAGTGCTCGATGGGGTCGTTTAGCAGTCGTCGGGCTACCAACGCGGGGAACCATCCCCCCGTGGTGGATCAAAATTGCGATGGTCCCTCTTTCTCTTCTCCATTCGGCCTCCCTGCGCATAGTAATTTCCCTCCCAATTAGGATTAGGCCTTGCTACTTCAAAAACTTCAAAATTTTCGCTATGCGCCCAAAACTATCTTCCATCCCCCAGTGGCTTCACGTATTTTTTTTTTTTTAATTATAATCTCATTGTTCCTCCCTCGTCTTTCTCAAATCATAAGTGTTGTCCCCTTCCCCTTTTCAAATGGCCTCCTCTTTCGGCTTTAATTATTGTGTGCACAACTAACTTTAGCGGCTCCCCCAGCGTTTTCTTTTCTTTTCTTTTTTTTTTTTTTTTTTCCTCCCTGCCTAAATTTAAAATTGTTTAATTTTGTATAATTCCGGTTATTTCGACTCTCAGCTAGTTAGTGCACTTATTCCAAATTCCTTAACATCTGGAGCGTGCTGCAATTCCTGAGCTTTGGCGTCTAGTTACATTGCTGCCCAGCAGCTTCCACGCGGTGATCTGGCGATTTATTCGCTGCGGCGGACGGCATCCAACCCGTTAAGCTTGGCTGAGCCCAGGCAGGCAGGGGCCGTCCAAAGGTTTCAAAGGAAGTATAGTAATCCCGATTTGCGAAATGGATTTTGTATTTCACATTGCTCGAAAACGAATGATCGCTGAATGTTGCCAATTTATACGTGTGACTGTCATGATGTCTAGTTGTACACCTGCAAGTGTCGTCTTAACACGAGCTCTCGTTTTAGAGATATAAGGGATTTTACACGATTTTTCATGACGTCTGTATGTATGTGTGTCTGTGTGTGTGTCCGTATGTCGCATAACTCAAAAACGGTTGGACGTAGAAAGTTGCGAATTGGTACAGAGGTGTGTTATAACATCTAGTTGTGCACCTCCCTTTTTGGACTTTGTATGATTTTCCGTTTTGGAGATATTTAGAAAATTAGGTTCATAATGACAAAAAATACATAGAAAAAACGGTGATAACTCAAAAACGGTTTGGACAAATCTTGCAATTTAACTGACTTCCCGACTAGCTAGACATTTGAAACTTTCAGAACACGTTGACAATGCATTTTTAAAATTATTTTTAGCCAACTGTTTCCGATACCTGCTGCCTTCAGCGGCGTTTATGTGATTGAACAGAAAATTTATTTAACTAACTTCTCGACTAGCTAGACATTTGAAACATTCAGACTAGATCAGAACACGGTGAAAATGCATTTTTTTAATACTTTTAGACAACTGTTTAGGGTTTCTGCTGCCTTCGGCAGCGTTACCAGTACAAATCTTGCAATCGAGTTTTAACTAACTTCCCGACTAGCTAAACATTTAAAACTTCAGGAAAAGCTCAAAACACGGGGACAATGCATTTTTCAAATATTTTTAGCCAACTGTTTCGGGTCACTGCTGCCTTCGGCAACGTTACCAGTACAAATCTTGCAATCGGTTTTTAAATAACTTTCAGAAAAGCTCAGAAAACGGTGATAATTCATTTTTAAAAATATTTTTAGCCAACTGTTTCGGATGCAATGTCAATGTTTTTTAACATTATGTATATTTCTAAAAGTGCATAAGGAAGTTATGTGGTGCCCACATCAGATTTTTTTTTTTTTAAATTCACTATACTATATTCAAAACTTTATTGCATCTCTCACATCAGTTAGGCTTGTTCTCTCTTCCTACCCACGTAATCCTATAGGATTTTTTTTTTTTTTTTTTTTTTTGCTTAGTATTATAAAGATATATTACTTAAAAAATAAGACTTGAACACCATTCTTTTAATACGTCATTTTTATTTTTAATAATTAATTTTAAAATAATAAATAAATAAATTTAAATATATATATATATATATATATTTCATTAAGTAAAGTCAGTGCTACAATTTTCTAAGTTTTAAAAGAAAATTTTTCTAGAAAAGAAATATTTAAATTTATTTATTATTATTATTATTATTTTTAATTGCTCACAAAGATAAAATAGGCGACATGGTCAAAGAGTACAATTTTATTCACATAACTGAAAAAATTTCATATTTAAATGAAATATCCCTGTTAAACGATCTAACAAAAATCTCATAGAATTATATGGAGAGGGAGAAAGAATGAATTTGACTGATGTGCGAGTCTTAACATACAATATCTTGCCGAATAAAAACATAATTTTTTTATAATTCTGTTTGAAACTTTACCGTATGAAGTGGTAATAAATAATTGACTTTTCTTAAGGTATAATTTACCATAAACATTTTTAATATATCGTGTTTTTTGTTTAAATTAATTTAAATGTTAGAGTTTATTTAAATTTATCATTAATATAACTCAAGATATTTCTGATTATAAATGTTTCCGATGAAATGTGTACCGATACTTTTAGAATGTATATTGAAGACCATTAAAGTAAAAATTTAAACATTTTAAGGATATTTATTTTTGATATGATATTTTTAGAATTTAGTTTTTATTAAAATAATAATAATAATAATAGTTCCATATAACTTAACATCTGTCTAATAAATTTTAGAATTTTGCCATTTTCGAAAATACAATAAGGTCTTGTTTGACGCAGTATTGACACAATAATAGTTAACTAAAATTAAAATGAATACTAGAACGTAATTTAATTGGTAAACTAAAATAATAATAGTTTCATTTATATAATAAGAGTAATTCAAAATAATTATCTTATCGAACTATCTATCTAAAATATCTATTGTTTTAATAGATATTCTACAATATTGTTAAAAAAATATTTCTATAAAATATAAAGAGTACATTTTCTCTAACTCTTTCTTTCTTTCTTTCTTTTTTTTTCTTTTTTTTAATTTTGATGTTATAAAATCCAGTTCATTGAAAATAATTACTAACAGAAAAAGTAAACAAGACTAGACAGCTAAATACTGGATTAACAAACGTTATGCATGATTTCGAATTGAATTATTTCGACCTAGTTTATTATACTTACAATTTAAAATCAATATCCTATTGTTCCGTGCACGAAACATATTTAATAATATTATAAGATTCACCTGTAAAATTTATAGAAGAAAAGCAGTAACACTGCGACATATTTTTATTTTTATTATTTATTTATTTATTTATTTATTTTTTAATATGTTAAAAAAAAAAAAAAAAAAAAAAAAAGTTTAGAGAGTCGAATTAGCATTAAATATGTCGCTTTAAACATTTAATCTAAGTACAAAAGGATCGAAATCATCCCATCGACAATTGTTATTAAAGATTTAAAATAAATTAACATATGTATCTATTTTTTTTTATTAAAAACTAAGCTATTTTGCAAATTCAACTAGTTAGTTTACAAAAAAAAAAAAAGCCCAGAAAAGTTTAATTTTAACACTAAAATAAATACTTATCTATCAACCACCTCCCCCTCCCCTCAAAAAAAAAAAAAAAAAACCTTACAATTGTTTTTAATTAAAGCACAAGTGAAAATGAATGGATAGGATGTTAAATGATAGCTAGTTAACTATTAATTAAAGTCATTGAAAAAATTAAAGATTAAATATTCTCTTACCATCCTGGAACATTTTGTGAAAGCTCACATCTCAAAGCAGTTTGGCTGAAGGCCAGACCAGCTGGACACCTTTGAAGTCTTGGGTAACCACCAACACACAACCAAAACCGACCACAGGATTTATCAATAGGAATGTGACCGTTAGGTTGGTCCTTGCAGATTGCTATAAATTAGAAAAATATTTTATATATATATATATATATTTAATAAATGGCATTAAATTTCGATCAATATAACTTTTTCACTCATGCATTTATTACTTATCTGTTTATTAAAGCTTATTGAAATACTTTTTTATTTTATATTCCATTTTTTTTTAACTTGAACTTTAAACTGAAAAAAGTACATTACATAAAAATCACAGTAAAATAAAACTGTTAAAATTTTATTAACTGTAATTAATTGGTAATATAAAAGAGAAACTATTATATATGTATATATATATAAACCTAATTAAAAATATATGCAAAAAGAAAATATGGTCAATATTTTAACTGAATAACTTATAGTTATAATCATTTCTATATGTGCCGTCAACTAATAAATATGAAAATCAATTTCTTCTTCTTTAATTAATTTTTTCCTTTTTTCCTTATAAATTTTGTTTTTAAATTTTTAATCTTTTTAGCTTTATCTAAACACACCTCTATTTTTAAAAATTGTTTTCTTTGCAATTAACATAAATACCAAATCGCGAAACAAATTAAATTCGACAACTCCTATTTTAAGTTTCA
Source organism: Salticus scenicus (assembly GCA_963930645.1). Classification (NCBI taxonomy): domain Eukaryota; kingdom Metazoa; phylum Arthropoda; class Arachnida; order Araneae; family Salticidae; genus Salticus; species Salticus scenicus. Next base: position 185,908,589 of record OZ005648.1, on the reverse strand, counting down.
AAGAATTAGTGTTACCTGTTTAATTAAATATGAACTTTCCTTCAAAAAAAATCTGTGTATTAAAGATAAATCACATGTTAAAATTTCACACTTTCAATAAATTAATTAATTGCTAACAGAGTTGCTAACTGCTAACAGAGATTATTTATGGTGCCACGTTTTCAAATAATTAACTTTACACCATTTAATGTAAAAGAAATGATTATAAAATGTGTAAAATTTAAAATTAACATGTAAATATATATGAAACTTACGATGTTTTTGACAATCAGGAACATTATCGGGCCAATCGCAAGAGTGGAGAACATCGTTGTAAAGCAGAGAGAAGGGACATTGTTGGATGGTAGCTGTACCATTCCAGCATTGCCAGTAACGAGTACAGCTGGTCTGATGAGCAAATACTCCGTATAACCAAGGGCAATTTTCAGTTCCAATAGGAGCCTCTATAGAAAAAAATAAATAAATAAAGTAATTCAAAACATTCTGAAATGTTTTGAAGTTAAACAGATTATTATTATGCATAATTTACTGACATTTTATTAATAATGTCAGGAACATCGACATTATATTGGAATGTTAAAGGCTTGAAAACAAGGTAGTTTCTACAGTGTTCGTGAAAAAATGATGAAAGATAATAAAATTTATATGAGTTATTAATTTAAACATGGATTGAAGCTATTCAAAGTTTTTTTTTTTTTTTTTCTTTTTTTCAGCATTTTAACATCTTTCAATTCATAAACACTTTTCCATTTTCTGTGGTGCTTGTGTAGTGGCGAAATTATAAATAGTATTTACTTAAGATAAAATCCAGAAAATTGTTTTTGAATAAACGCTTAAAAATATAAATGTAATTTGCATCAGGCGTCTAGATTTCTGTATTTGTTAAATAATCTTTAATTTATTTTCTTTGTAGATACAAATTTTATGAATTTTATGAATTGTTAATACTTCTTATGATACCAGACTTGGTATATAGATATTTGATGTATTTATTTATTTAAAGAGTTTTTTCTTTTTAACTTAAAAAGATAATTTTTTTTTTTTTTTTCAATACATATACGTATGAAACTTTTCTTCTAAAGTCTAAGTCAAATTTTCGTAGAAAAGTCTAAGACAGTAAGTTACAAATAAATAAATTAATTAATTAAAATAAATAAATTAAATAAAAAATAAATAAATAATGTTAATTATAACGTCTACTACCCATTCACCAACAAAAAAGTAATAAACATAACTACTTTGAAAACCCTTTTGAGTTTAAGGATTAGATTTATTAAAAAGTATAATAAAATATTTTTATAAGAATACTATATTTACAACTATAAAATAATAAAAAATAAATATAAGAATATTGTAAAATGAAACAATTTATTACTAATTCATTTCTTTGACAAATGGTTTAAATTTTGGCTAACGTTAATGCTGTTATTACTATTACAAATGTCTACAAACACAATCAAAATATTTTAAAAGTGCTGCCTATAAAATTATCCAGTTAAATGTTTAATATAGTTTTTTTTTTTTTTTTTAATATCATTGGTGGAATAAATGTGGAATATCAAATAATTTTTTTTCTTCTATTTTAAGGAAGTAAATATTGAAATATCACAATTTTTAAAATCTTTTAAAACTTTACACATCGAATATTATTAAATAATAAATAGTTTAATAAGAATATAAATATTTGCTGAAATATAATGTCTTACCAAATGTTTAAAAAATTGATAAAATTAATAAAAATTTATTGATAAAAGTTATTAAAATTTAATTCTGAAAACTTTATATGAGCTATTAATTTAAAATAAACATTAATTTAGTTAAAGATTATATTTGATTTTAAAATAATCTACTATTTATGATACTTCAGAAAAAGTAATTTAAGTAAAATTAATTTTAGAGAACGTAGAAATAAAATAGGTACCGCATATTATTTATGCTACAATTAAAAATTTAATAAGCTTTCTTAGCAACTTATGATATTATATTACACACCAATTACGTTGCTATATGAATATTTATACCCCAAAGTTAATGTATAAATTTTGATAAAGTGATTTAAAATGTAAACATCATCGTTCAAACAAGTCGATGTCACTGAGTTATGTATATTATATGTAATATGCTTTATCTTCAATAATTATTTATAATAAAATCGAACTTTTATAGCCTATTCCTCTCAAGACCCGACTTAGTTTAACTGAGGCTTGGGGCAGACACTTCTTTGGGGATATGGAAAATTATCCCTGAGTTATATGCTAATCGATCATCAACTACAGATATCTGGTCTTTTGACTTTACTGATAAGTGGAAATTTCTAAAAGAAGTTTCTAAAATAAAATAAAATGAAATAAATACAATAAATTATAACGAACTGATTTAAAACGTAAGAAACTTAAGATTGAAATTGAATAATAATGAGTTTTTTATCAAATGTTTCACTTGTGGTGTTTCTTTAATTAGTTATACAAATATTCCTTTTTTATTAGGTTATTGCGGTGTTAATAAATAAAATTTATGCTATTTCCCAATACGTAGCACTGTTATGTGGTTAAAAAAAAAAATAATAATAATTTGGCTATAAAATTATTTACCACGGGGGGGGGGGGGGGGGTTGTTACACTTTTAGTTACTTAAAACTGCAAAAGGACATTGAAGGTTAATTTCATGCGAAACTGAACAAAGCGACCACTTTTCAATTTAAAGTATATCAATTATTTTTAAATTTTCTTAATAGAAAATATATCAAAACCTTCAGAAAATAGCAAAATAAACTTTATATAAAGAAAAATTATTTTTACAAAATTAAAATTTAAAAAGAATTAAGCAAAAATAATTCTACATTTTTACTCTTTTTTTTTTTTTTTTTTTTTGTCATATGTGTGTCACGCAACTAAATAATTTCTATATGTTTATTTATTTCAAACTTTAAAACTTGTTTTAAATTACTTATTACATAAAAATCCTATTTGTGTAAATTAAAATTTTTTAAATTCAACTGTATCTCAATTTAGAGCAACTGAGTGATAAAGATAAATAATTGAAAATCATGTCTTTTTTTTTTTGTCATGTCTGTTAGGCTATTTGTTTACCTTGATAAGTGTAAATTATTTTTTATTAGGTTAAAATTTTGCATCTCATTGTTTATAAGCAACACACAAAGATTTATCAACAAAACAAAATCCATTAAGATAAATCAATATTTAGCACTTAAAATTGGACATGAAAGCTGTGTGATGTCACATCTATCACGAATCAAATTAATTGGAAATAAGTTTTATATTTAATTTTGGAGGCCTCCTTCAGCATGGGAACAGAATGTTCTTCCCTTAGTCAAGCCCTGATTCCTTTCATTCAATTTTATTAAAAATATTTGTTCAAAACACACAGTTTCAATGGAAATAGCTGGGAAAAAAGAAAAACTTTAAGTGAATAAATTTTTTTTTGGTGATAATTTACTAGCACTAAATCGATATGGTTAAAGCACTTTCCTTAACGCTTTCTGAACCTCAATTATCAATGAAGCATTCATTGGAATATACATATATATATATTCGTTTAGATGACTGAAGGACACTAACTCTTTCAAGTATGATAGTTTATTGCTTGAACCGTTTACATAAAAGTATTTAATGCATAATGGTTCAGTTTGTAAACCACTTAAAGAAGGAAGAATATTTTTAAACCACGATGATAATTCTTTGAACCATGTTGTAAAGACTCAATTCCCCCCAAAAAAAGGTTTTTGCCAAACTTTTAATTTTCGTTGAAAAATTCTTTTGCTCGAAAGAATTACCAAACGTGCATAAAGTATTTGTTTGTGAGAGGTTCGTAACATGAATGAATATTGAAATACTTACGGCCCATTACTCTTCCATCATTGTCAGGGCACCCTACTCTATGTGGGTAGTCGCAGCTTTGCATGAGTCCTCTGCCCTTTCCAGTAAAAGCAAGACCGTTCGGACAAGCTCTTTCTTGGGCAACTCCATTTTCACATTCGTAATAGTAATCACAATATTGATCATGGGCGAAAAGTCCATTTTCTTTCTTGCATTGAAGAGTGCTTCTCTGCGCATTTACTGCAAAATAAATAAATAAAATGTTGATAAATAATTCGCGGTTCAGTGGTATTCGAAATCTAAGAAAAAAAGGAACAAAAATTAAAATGCCGGATTGCTTTAAGCAAGAGAATGAAAAAGGGAGAACGATGCAGTCTTTTTCTTGAAATTTAATAATCATGATGAAATTAGAAATTCTATATACATTTTATACATTATTTACAGAAAAAAAATACTTAAAGGAACATTAGTTCCAAATCTAATAAACTCTCATAGTGAGAGATCGAAAAATTCAATCTTCGAACGCAGTCGAAGAATCAAAATCTAAAATCTAAACTGAAACTTTTATTGGCTGTTGCCAAAATCTAAAACAAAAATATTTAAGTTCTTCTGTTTTCTTTCAGCGGCGACGCAGTGCCGTCTAAAGGGAATTATTTTTACCACAGTGTAATATATCAGATTAAGAGAAAACATAATATCATTAAATTAAGAATATCAAAAATATTTTCTTCGCGGTACAAATTTTGAATAAATTTATTTGGAAAAAAGAACACTTAATATTTATTCACTAGTAAAAATACAAATAAATAAAATAAAATAACATGAACCTATAATAGCATAGGGCAGAGTAAGATATTCATGATGCATTTCGCAATGAGTATTAAATGTATTTAATTTTATGTGCTTAAGACTATCTCAATAAATATAATGTCTCATTACTCAATATTTTAACATAGTCTTCAAGATATAATAATAATAATAATAATAATTATTATTTTAATAAATGTGCATGTATAATTTATAAATATTTCCTCCAGATTGCTTGAAGAATAAAAGCTTCGCATTTCCAATTTGACCAACAGTATTTCATTGCGGGTGTATTAAATTCCTATGTAACAATTTGCTCCTCATTTAATTTACATATCTGGTGGTGTAGACATTTTATCACAAATTCCGTGACAAACGCAATATTAAAATAATGTATCATATTTTTTCATGATCCAGAGGTACGGAAAATGTTCATGCAATAAATGTTTGCAGTTGTAGGCAACCCCGTGTTCAATTTACTTAAAATGCCTAAAGGTTTAGTCCATTTCTTTCTAAAGTAAAAATCTTGTTATTTTTCAACTAACTCACGACAATTTATAAAAGGAATACTTAAAGCCATATATATGAGCTAAAACATAATTATAATAAACGTATTTATATATCTAGGGGGGAAAAAAAAAGCTTAGGAAGATGCATGGAAAAGCAGGGGAGGAGGAAGAAAGATTGAAAAAGTGCACGTATTTGAAATAAAATAAAACAAAATAAAAATATTCAGAACAATTTTAAACATATTCTAAACTGAATACATGTATCTATAGAAACTATTAATAAATAAAAGGCATTCAAATACAGTTATCCCCTCTAACTTTGCTTCTATTTTAAATCACTTATTTTTTAAAATGGTGCAGAACTATGTTCTTTAGTTATCCAATTAAAATAATTAAACTTTAAATGATGATTACTTTTTTGTGACAAAATGACATGATATTAACGACAAGATATTCTACAAAGAAAAAATAAAATATATTTGGCCAGTAAAATTAATTCTTGAAAACCTAATTTATTATTAATTGTAATTGTTCAGAAGACTCATTTTACCGAGAATAATTCAAATAAAAACCATAAAAATATTGCATAGTTGCAAACAAGAATTAAATTAAAGGACTGCGCTGAATATAGGTATCGCCATAATATTTTGAAAATCTCAATTCGCATTCAACTGAAGAAAAAAATGCTGAAATTGTCTTTAAAAAATCACGTTTTTAATGCTTTGGTGACTGTTGAATAAATGATCCCAAAAGCAGTTGTCATTCTGCCTTTGATGACCAGACTCTACATCACTGAATGCAGAAAAAACTGCTAACTGTAAACAAAAATATTTTTTAATATCTATAAAAAAGATATTGAAAAAAAAAAAAAGAGGTTTCAAAAGTTAACAAATATTATTTAAAGTCTATTGGAGAATTTGAAAATGGTCGTCATTCTACTGCAATTTATGATTTTAAGCCAGTCTTTTTATTTAATAGGTACAAAAATAACATTATATTAACGGACTTTTTGGTTAGCCAGTTATTTAAAATAAGGTTAAAAATTGATAAAATTAACTTTCCTTCGATCTATTTACTTGGACGGATTACTTATTATTATTTTTTTTCTTTAAAGAGTTTTACCCCCGGAAGATTTAATTTTGTGAATTTATTCAATCAAGATTTTCAACATGCACAAGATGGTACTTTAAATGAATTTAGATTACATCTTTAACTTACAACTATATTATTATCTAGAATCATTTAAATTACTTTTTTCTTGTTTATCATTAATATTCTCCTAATAATCTCTCAACAATTATTCATCAAATGACGGAAATAATTTTAAAAGGCCGATCGTAAAGTAAGTGTCTGACACCAAATCATTAAACTCGTTCAACAACTTTTTGCACCTCAAAGACAAAAAATGACATTTGAATTCGTGAGTTATTTTGCAAGAGTTTTAGGCAGGAATAACTGTATCAGACGAAAAAAAAAAAAAAAAAAAAAAAAAAAAAAAATGAATAAAAAATTCTAGAACTGGTATAACAGAGGTTTTTTTTTTTTTTTTTTTTTTTTTTTTTAGTATTTCTTTTTTTTCTTTCTTTCTTTATCCGATGAAGCAATATAGGTCAGTTGACAGAAACGATTGTGGGAAAGTTTTATGCGAAAGAATACCCCAAGGCAACTGTAAGTTAACTCTTAGATGATACAATTAGGCAAAGGGAAAGTTCTAGAAATTCAAGCATCGATCGATAACTAATTGCATCAGTCGGAAATTGGAACATGGTTTGATCTTAAATGCCTCACGGTCACAAGAAAGTGCAACGAAAATGATTCTATTGAAAGCCGAATCCCGAGTTAAGATTCTTTTTTATTTTTATTATTATTATTCTAATTTCCTCTTAAAGCAGTTCAGTGAGTTTTGTAATAATGGAAACTTTCAAAATAGATGCAACCGATAGAATTCTCAAGTAGAGATTAACGATAGAATTTCAAATGAGAATATACAGATATGATTTCAGATGACAAAAGTGTATATATTATTTCAGATCTAAAACTGTACCACTGATATGAGGCGTCCCACTTAAAAATAAAAATATCTAAGCCTTTCAGATTCCCAAGAAGACGTTGTTAAAAAGGAAATATTAATTTTTAATTAAAAATCACTTAAAAATTTACGATTAATTTGTATTTAATTGCAGTAATTTTCAGTAGAAAAATAGATTAAAAATACGTTTCAAAGAATTTTTGAATTTTTGAATTTTTTTTTTTTTTTTTATCTGTTCAGTAAAATGGTAATTGTGATAAAAAGTAATTGCAACAAAAATTTGCGAAATGTTGAAGTCGGATGCTTGCAAATGTATGTTACAGCAGACTTTCGTAACTTTGGCCAATTAATAAACGTGGCAAAAATGCAACAATGCTGCATTGCAAAAAAATAATTTTTAAGGTTGATTGCACTACTTTAAATGTTAACCTTCTGATCGCCACTGTCGGATATATCTTTTCACTAATCTGTTGTTTTTCATGCAAGGTGCTTTTAATTCAAAATTACATATAATTACGAATTTTTATTTATTAATTTTTTTTTTTAGTGTGAAGACTATATATAATAGTCATAAGTATAACCTTCTGGTGCATAGTAAACATTTTGAATCTTTAAACGAAATAGCCCTCATTTTAGCTCATTACAAAAACTATGCAGTGAAACCAACATTATACAAATTTGCATTTTATGAAGGTAATATAAATGTTAACGGATTCATGGCGGAAATGGTCCTAGTAAAGAAATAAGTTTATTAATTAATATAATATGTTGATACTTAATAAGCTAATTAATAATTTCAGCTAATAAATAAGTCATTGGACACGCAGCAGTATCAAGCACATTGTGAAGAGGACGAGTTATCTCGTCCCGAAACACATAGCTAATAATCTTGAAAGGCGAGACAGCTCGTTTGTCGCGGCAAACTGTTAAATATGCTAAATATAATTTCATATTTAAAATAAACTAAAACAAGAGAATTCTACATTCTGAGCATTCCTTTACATTTAAAACATATGCATAATCAGTGTTGCCAGATTTGGGGACTTCATTTGTTTTATTTAATGATTTTGTTGATGCTGCAAGGGCAAAAAATATATATGTCAAAAATTCAGCAAATTAAAAATTTGTAATCCAAAATGAGCTCAATTTCGTAGTAAAGTTTTCATTATTTGGTTTTTTGAAAAAGGTTTGTTGTAAGGAAACTTTATACGATGAATGCAAAAAAGATTACATACATGAAAGAAACACATTAATTACCAAAATAAAATTTTAATAATAAAATATTTCTCATCATGCTTTGGTTTCATTATTAATATTATTAGTAATAATCAGGAAAAAGCACATGAGTAAATATAATTCTGTGTTTAAGGTTTCGATGATGATCATTCTAATAAATTCATTAAAGTTAGAAATAGTTTATAATATTTTGGTGGCTTTAATAAATAATAACGTTTATCAGCAGTTATAAAATGTTTTTAATCTTCTTAATTTCATTTTCATTGTTATTATTATTATTATTATTATTATTATTTCATCAAAACTTGATGAATGGATTATTATTTTTCATCTTTTTTTAATTTATCATTAAATTGTGTTTCAAAATGTTAATTATTTTAATAAGATTTCTTGTGCTTAATACTGGTGATACAAATATTCCAAATTTTATTAATCAGTCATTTATTCAATTAATTTTTTAGAAAGTTATTATTCTACTAAATAAATAAATAAATAAATATTTAAAGGCATGATTTTACTTAGACTTTGTCAAAATATTATCGTTGTAAACTATTTCTATTACTTAAAATAAATAAATAAAACCTCAAACCTGGGAAGAGGGGGGGGGGGGGCAATGCCATGAATTATTTTGAGGCTTTCATAATAATCAAGAATATAATAAGGAATGTGTAATAATTTTAATTATATTCAGAAAAAAAGTGAGTAAATATAATTCTGTGGGAAGGTTTAGTTGGTGGCTATTTTAATAAATTAATTATATTTAGAAATAATTAATGCTATTTTGGTGGCGTTAATAAATGATACTGTTTATTAACAGTTAGAATGTTTCTAAAATTCTAAACTTCATTTGCTTTATTGTTATTCATTTATTTATTTACTTAAAACTTGATAAAATAATTATTATGTTTCACTTCTTTTTAATTTATTATTGAATTATGTTTCAAAATATTTATTACTTTAATCATTAAAATAAAGTTTTATTGTATTTAACTCTGATGATACAAATATTCTTAAATTTTATCTATGTGTTATATAATCAATTATTTTTTTAGAAAGTGCAGAATTTTGTTCTACTAAATAAAGAAATAAATAATATTCAAAGGCATAATTTTGTTTGATACTTTATGAAAATATTATCTTTACATAATATTTTAAACTTCCCCAAAAAAATTCAAAACACGGGACAATCTCATAAATTGTTTTGAGGCTGTGAAACAAAAAAATATCATTTAAAATTTAAAGTTAAATCAGTTATAAGCTGCCGTATGATATTTTGCAACATTTTTAATTTTGTCAAAACATTTATTTTACTACTTAAAAAAAAGAGAGAGAGAGAGAGGGGGAAGAATTAGTTAATCTATTCACTTTAATGAAGAAACAAATAATGAGTATTAGCATTTACACATTAGCTTTTTGTGACATTAACTGAAACAGTGAAAAATAATACTTTTATAAAATGTAATGCAAGAACTATTTGTGCCTCAACAAGTTTTCATTTTTAAATTATAGAATGTAAATATCAAAATACTGTATGTCGGTACTCAGCTTGTATTTTGAAATTGATATCAATACTTTAATAAAATATGTTTATAAGCATTAATATAATAATTCTAGCCATCATTATAAACATAGAACAAAATTAAAAGTTATGTAAAGACATGCGTGTTTTAATTAATATGGGATATTTGTGATACATTATCAAATTTCTTTGTTGAAAAATAGTATTAACAAATAGAATAATCTAATAATTGCAATCAAATAAAATACAAAAATATAAAACTGAAAGTGTGAAACCCAAAGCTGATTGACAAGTGGTTTTTTTTTTTTTTTTCTTTGCTTTCCACTAATGTAAAAAGAACTTGCCTGGCAGGTTCATTCACATCCCCGACCATAAAATATGATTTTTATTTACCTCTTTCTTTTCTTTCTTTCTTTCTTTTTCTTTTTTTTTTTTTTTATTCCTACATTCTTTTCAAATATTCAGTGTGAATGTCTGCTATTTATGCACAAATTTCTGACCAGTTTCACTTATCAGACATAAAATTCAAACTGTCATTTTGCAATCAATGCTTGGAACTCAAAAAAGGAATTGAAAATTTAAGCTTTATAATTTTTTTCCCATATTAAATTGTGAAAGACTGGTAATATCCTGAAAATAATACGAGTATTGTTTCTGAAAAATATACATACATTTTATTAACAAGTTGTTTGTGCTTTTCACTTAGAGAAAAAAAAAAAAAAAAAAAAAAAAAAACAGAAAATTGAATTTAATAAATTCTATTCTTAGTGAGAAAGACGCAATAATGCATATAATAAATATTGAAAATATTTTAAGAAAAGTAAGTTATAAAAAATCACGAATTTCTTATTTAATTTTTTAATCGTTTAAAACATAATTTTGAATTAAAATTTCCAATTTGTTTATCTGACATTTTACGATTTAAAATTTATTAAATTCATATAATTATTTCTTTCAAACCTTTTTAATAAATAAAAATCTATTTACTCTAAAAAAAAATATGTGTGTTTGGGTTGAAATACTGGTAATGAGAATTTAGGGCAAGCCTAATAAATAATAATAATAGTAATAACAATAATAATAACAAAATATTACTCTCTTAAATAAGCTGAATAATTACATTAGAAATAAATAGTTTTTTTTTTTTTTTTCAATTAAATGAAAAATGTTATGCATAAAAAATAATATATTTATTAGTACTTATCCACAAATGATATAATAAAATCGTATATAAATAAATTACAAAACAAATGATGCCTTATGTTTCCTTTTATAAGATATTCATCTTCAATTTAGATAATTATATTTTAAAATGCTTTTAAATAGATATTGGGAAAAATTATGTAGAGCATCAAAAGGCCTTAGGAAATAGGTTCGTGTACATTTACAGAAATCACCATAAAAATATTTTTCTAAATTACATATCAGTGATTATTACACTTTGCATGGAACTAATTTTTATTCATTAATTATATACTTATGATATTTATTTATTATAATTACATATATAATAAGGTATGTTTATTTATTGGTTTAATTATAATATTTATTTTGAAGATTGCTTTTGAGAACCAAGAAAAGTGAAATTTAATTTCTTTAAATTAAATTTTTTTCTTCCGTGAAAGATATATAGATATATATATATAACTTTTCTGCATAAAAAATACAATTCATTTGTATTTCCTAATTAACATAATTATACATTTTTATTAATATTCTTATTAATTTTAATTTGTAATTTGAAAAATGGTGCATCCTTTCTTTGAACGAAAAAATAAATTATATAAAGCTGAAATTTTATGATTCATTTCTTTGATTTCTTCGTTGTTTAAAAAAAAAAGAATTTTAAATCAATACTACCTCGTTGCTATCACAGTCTTTATGCACTATTAACTTCCAGCTATTTATCATTTAAAAAAATATTAGTATTTAATTAATAAATTCTTGCCATTTTCTTCAAAACCCTCTGCAAAAATTAAATATAGGATAAAAAAAATTCTCAAAATTACTTTAGAAAGATAAAAACAGATACGACTAATTAGCAAGTTTTTAAGAGTAAAATATTTCCGTTTTAAGCAGATAAAATATCCCATTTTATTTCCTTCCTTCTTTCTTTTTTTTTTATGTATGTGTGTGTGTATTTTTCCTGTAATTATTATTTTATTTTTTTCTCAGTGTTTCGAGTTTAATAACTAAAGTAAACTAATAACTAAAGTAACTAAAGTAAACTTATTAACTAATGTTTAAAAACTCGTAAACTAATTTACGATGGTGAGCGTATTATTTTTAAAACAATCTTTAAAAATAACAAGAGAAAAAAAAAAGCTTCTTTTTCCTTACACAAATTTACATTTTAGACATAAACTAAGGCACCAAAAAAAAAAAAAAAAAAAAAAAAGAGGCCACACTTGGAATATTTTACCTCTTCCTTTCAGAAACTGCCATTTTTATCATTAAAAACAAAAAAATGAAAAGGCTAGGGATTTTGCCGAACATCAACTATCTGTATCCGGCAGACAAAAGAGCTCCATATATCTGATATCCGGCGAAATCACTATCCATTTCATCCCTATTTTTAGATGGTAAATTTCTCGATTTTTGAAAAGACAAAGGAAAACATCCAAATGTGGCCTCTTTTAAAACCCTTTAGTGTATTTTAAATTTAAAAACCTAACTTAACTATCGTAGAATATCAAAAGTAATTCATCAATAAAAATTGCGACTGCAAAAAAAAAAAAAAAAAAAAAAAAAAAAATTGTTCATTTTTAACTGTTTATCATTTTATACTGGTATGTATACAATATTTGATTTATTATTATAGCTGTATACAATATAATCTTTTATCTAATGCTAAATAAGAAATTATATATAAATGCATTATCCTGCATATGAAGATTTACAAATAGCTTTAAAAATGTGCTTTAAATAAATAATTTTAGACTAAATGATGTTTCATCTATGATTTCCATTATCAAAAATGATGTTTTTTAAAGGATCGGTAATGAAACATTCTCGAACCACTTTTTCATTTTAGTATTGTATGAAATTTTATGCGATTTGCTTTATTGTACATTATTGAAAATGTTAATTTTGAATTGAAATGTTTTTTATTTTTAAATGATACTGTGTGTGGTTTGAAATGCATTAAGATCTATTAAGAAAATGCTTGTTTCACAATTTTAGTAATTTTTGCAGTATAGTAAAAAAAAAAAAAAAAATTCTCGACTGCGAGTACTGGAAACACACACACACACACAAAAAAAAAAAAAAAGAAAAAAAAGAAAAGAAAAAGAAAAAGAAAAAGAAAAGAAAAGAAAGAAAAGAAAAGAAAAAGAAAAAGAACTCTACAGTGATAATTTTATCATGCAATAAAAATATTTGGGATGCATTAAAATTTAGATTAGCATTGTGCTTTTAAACGACAAAAAGCGGAAAATATTTATTTCAGTACGAAGTAGTAAAAGATTGTGGATAATAATAATAATAATAATAATAATAATAATAACAATAATAATAATGTAAAACATTTATTCAAAATGCGAAAAAAAAAACTCTAAAATTAAATATTTACACAGTAAATTAAACCCACTGAAGCACAAAAAACAAATGCATTGAAATAAAAGGAACATAGACAGTCGAAGTTAAAAACCCGTTACGCCTACTAATCTTGAGCTTCTTAGCTCTTTTGTATTATTTTATGGTCTAATATTCTCACGCAGTTTAGAGTTTGAGACGCATTAAAAGAAGTATAATTTTTTATTACTAATAATCACTGAAAAAAAAAAAAAAAACATTCTTTTCATATTGAGGCAAGATCATTTGACTAATTAAATATACATATAAAATGAAAACTCAGCCACATAATAAGGCTAAAATAATAAGAAAGCTAAAATCTTGTTTATACTCATACCTGCATGATGTCGCAAAAAGATAGCAAAAATTAATTTACTGGTTATAGAAACGATTTATGTCAATGTGATAAATTTTCTAGAATTTGAAAATTGGCAAAATTATGCACAATCATATATAATACAATGTATTTAAAGCACACGAATAAAAAAATTACCTATATCTTTTTCTCCAATTTATCATTGTAAAAATCGAATAATCTTTAAATATTTATCCCGAAAATTTAATTCTGCTAAATTTCTGTTCGAAATTTTAAAGCTATGTACTATTTACATTAATTTTTATTCCATATAGGGTTAATTCCTTACCTGTAACTGCAATGAAGCCAAGAACGACGAGCACCGTACTGACACCCATCTTTCCAATTTTCTCAGAGTCAAAAATTTTGATTTAGAAAAATTCTATATTCTTGTGTTACCTCCTAAGGTAAACAGTTCTGGACCAATTCTGGTTGGAGTTAGAGTGAGGAATATCTTTTTGTAGACGGATCGGTGTCGAAGGCAGTTACTAGGGCGAGACGCTTGCTCATTGGTCGCTGGCCTTCTTCTTTAAAAAGATGCAAGAACCCAATAAAACAAAAAGAAAAAATAATAATTCCAGAATACGGTATACGGGAAAACTTGTTCAGTGATTCGTTTTGTTTTTATATTTTTATTAGTTTGTTGTATGACATTGAATTTAGAGAGTGATTTCGGATGGTATTGTTATCGAATGGATTTGGTTACGGGAGGTTATGTGTATTTTTCTGGGGGTCGGCGAGATTTTAGACCGGCTACAGGTGTTGAATGGCATGACCCAGATTTTTAAAGTGTTCGATGAACTTATGAGCGCATCGTCTATTTCTTATGAAATAGGGTTAGTGTCACGCATGACTTAAAATGCTACATCGCTTTCAATTCAGATCTTTAACTGTACTTCTTAATAAATGCAAATGAAACCGAAAAAAGTCTGAGGTATTTCGTCTTTATTTTCATTTAGTTGACTGTAACATTTTTTACATTTTTAATGGAATACTTCGGTTTTACATTGAAGTCATTCATAAAAAGTACTTTTTTCATATAGAGCAATGATGCACTATGCAGATTTTTTGAATTTTTCTATTAAGATATTTAGCAAAGAATTTTATGAAATTCTGTTAAATCATGATAATTGCCATAGTTTAAATTGAAAATACTCTATTGCATAGGTTCTCAACGGGGGCGGTACCGCCCCCCGGGAGGCGTTGGAGGTTGCTGAGGGGGTGGTGAACGTGCTTTGGGCGGTAGGGGGCAGTAGGCATATTTTCGACGATGGGGGGGGGGGCGATATGAGAACCTTTTAGTATTCAAACTAAATTTTTAAAATTTCGCATGCGTTATGTTTTTTGCTTCTTAAGAGGGCGGCAACTCTAAAAAGGTTAAGAATCACTGCATACATTAATTTTTTTTTTTTTTTTTTTTTTTTTTTTTAAATAAATAGTTTCTTTAATTTTATAGCTTATTCATTTTTTCATAGAATTGAAAAGAAGAATGTTCTTTTAAAAATGAAATTGTAAATTCTGTCTGGCTGATGTTTTGAACCGTATAAATTGTCTTTAACTTCATTCAAAACCAGCGACTTCTTTCACGTGAGATTTGAAGAACAGTCATTCCACTACCAAAAAAGAGACTTTCTTCCCCTACACGTAATAATTGTCCATTTAACAATTTACAATAGAAGAGGTTTTCGTTTTTTTTTTTTTTTTTACTGTGATATGTTCTTTAACATTCAAAAGGTAGTAACTCTGCTTATTATTATTATTATTATTACTTATTTTTTCTTTCACTAAACCAAGACTTACCAATATAACTCAGTGGGATAAAAATCAAGTCTCTTGAAACTTAATCTCTTTTCGATTGAAATATTATAAATAGAACGAGGAAATTACGATTTCTTAGACTTAATAATTTGATCCTTCAATTATATTGTTACGTTATACGAAGTTCTATAAATAAATAAATAAAGAAAGAAAGAAAGAAAAATAATAATAATAATCCCCATTAGTAAAATAACATTATTCTCTGCTACTTTTGATATCACCCGCTTCCAGAATAAAATCTATAAAACTAGAGAATTTATATATGAGCTTTTAGATTTATTTTTGGATATTTTTCTTCAAATTAAGCTAAAACAACTTATGTGATAAATTGAAGAAAATAAACTTTGGAAACAAATACTTTAAAATGTAGAAACACATGTAAAAAAAAAAAAAAAAAATGTGGGAGTTTTCCGTCAGGAACGAATCTTCCTACGCCTTTTCTCAATTCCGAATTTCATATAGAGATCTAGATTGTTTATTCGCCTCTCTCTCTCTCTCTCTCTCTCTCTCTCACACACACACACACACTATATTTTATTGTTTATTTTCTTTTTTTTTACTTTCTCAATGTAAATAATGTAAAGTAAAGAATCAAATTAAAAAGTTGCATTTAATATTTTAGCGAAAATGTTTGTTTATTAAAAATTAAATATAAAAAAATGAATTATAAATTATATTAAAGAAATACTAATATACACTAAGCGACAAAAAAAAAGCCGCACTTGGATATTTTCCTTTTCGCCTTCTACAGCCACCAGTTTTATCGTTTAAAAAGCAAATTTTCGAACAGATTTTATTATTTTGTCCTCCAGATACACTTTAGGTTTGAGTCCAGTGTTAAAAACGAAATGCAATTGTTAGGAAAATTGTAATTTTAGACATTATTCCAAAAATGGTAAGAATAAGGCAGTTAACGATGCCACAAAAAGTATTAATTTTTGAATGAAAATCAAAAAATATTTTAATACGTGAGATGGCAAAATAATTAAATGTTAACGAAATATTTGTAAAAGGGTTTTTAGAAAGATGTAAAATTTTGTGGCCGCTTAAACTGGAAATTTGGTTTTAGGCAGCCATGTTGCACATCCAAGCGAGATGACCGTAAGTTAAAAAGCCATTTCTTATAAAATCGGTTTGTATTACATTTAAAACATAAAAGGGATTCAGAAAAAGTGTTTAGCAGCATAATTTCTTTAACTACAGTACAGCAGTTATTAAACAAAGCAGGTTTAAATGACAGAAAATTTGAAAAAATTCCATTCTTAGTGAAAAAAAGTAGGAAAGCAAGACCTCAGATGGCTAAAAAAATTAAAAAATGATTAGTTAATTATTGGGCTGAGCTGGTTCTCTCTGATGAGTCAAGTTTAACTTATTTCGAGCTAAAGAAAACAAGCAGATCTGACAATGAAAATATGACCGACTTAATGAAAATCGCACTTTTAAAACAGTGGCACATTCTCCGTACATTATGGTACGGAGGTGCATAACTTTTCAAACAGTCGGGCAAATTCTTATGCTCAAGGGATCAGTTAACTCGAAATAAAACACAATCTGCATAAAAGTGGTGCCTGACCGACTATTTTGGGGGTATCTTGGACATTTCCGTAAACAGCATTTGAAGATAATAAGGCACCTTACTACACGGCGTCTGTAGTAAGTTTATTCACTTCAAATTGTTAAAATTTCTTATACATTCCCATGAGAACCTATAATTTTGTAAGTAATCATATCTTTTTTCACTTTAAGTTAAATACCACAGAGGATATAGTAGAATTTATTCTTTACCAGACGTGGAAATAGTCAAAATCGCGATCCGCTCGAAAATGTTTCGTCTATAAAAAGGCGGGGGAAAGGGGAGAGGATTGAAAATTTGCAGCCTATAACTCTGCCAAAACTAGAAAAAAATATTTATGATATTTGGCACATTGAAATTTCTGAGATTTATATTAAAACACTGTATAAAACTATGCCATTGTGCATTAATGCAGTAATTCCATGTAAAGGTGGAATTAACCCAATGCAGAATACATATTTTTAACAAAAAATTGCTTAGATCTAACAAATAAATAGTTTTTTTTTCATATATTAGAATATAACTTGTTTATTTCATATAATAAATCATAATAGAATACAAAGTGTATGGTTATTGCATTTTGTTCAAAAAGAAAGTTTTATGCAAATTTTTAAAAAGTACTTCGTAAAGTGCAATAAAACGAATTATTAAATCGAAAATATACATAGGTAACATTTTATACCTTTGGTATTATGCAAACAAGACAGTTTTATTTGTTTCAAACATTAATTTTAAATTTATTACAAATAAAAAAGGTATAAGTCATTTTTTCTTCAGTGCGGCTTTTTTTTTTTTGTCGCTTAGTGTATATATATTTAAATATTATCATATTCTATCATAGTAATTATTGACTTAGGATAACTATAATAAGATACATATGTTTGCGATTCAATTTTGTTCAAGTATCTCAAAAAAAAAAAAAAAAAAAGTCGAGTCCATTCTATAGATTCAAAAGTTTATTCAATACAGCTCATAACTATAAACTAAAGCTAAAATCTAAAATCATCAATATATTTGTAAGCAATACCTTCAAGCATTAGAACTAAAACAAAATTTAATCTTTGTTGCCAATCCCGACAAACCAAATAAAATATAAAATCGCCGTGGCTTTGACCGTAGAAAGTATTCTAATCAAAAAAGTTCTACCGGGAAATTTTGGTGTATCTAATCGTTTTGAGGCATCCCGAATTCATTTTGGCTATTTTTGCGGGATGTATGTATGTGTGTAAGTGAAAATCATGATGTCTAACCTAAACGCTTCATTAGATTTAGCTCAAAGTTGGTAGATGTAACTTATAAGTTATAGTCCTTCGTGACATTTTGTTGACATAGGCTATTCAACATATGTCGGAACGCAAAGAGGCCTCCAATTATTTCGATCAACATTCCCTCTCATCAATTATTATAAAGGATAGCTTATTAAATAAATGAAGTTACTCGCTCACTCATATAAGAATCCACAAGTTTTGTTTTTGTTTTTCTTGAAGAATAAAATAAACATGATGAGACATTTTGATGTTGATACTCAATTTGAATAAACAACAGTTGGTGATTCTAGATGTCAAATATATCCACAAAGTAGTTCTTTTAGATAAAAAGCATTTTTAACAATTTTATAACTATGTAAATAAGTAAGCAAAAAGTTTCAATCATATATACATATACAAATAATAAAAGCAGAGGTTTTTCAAGAAAATTTTACCAATTTCACAAAGTCCCATGATTTGCAACAAACTATGACTATTAATTAAACATCATGTTATGCTCAGAGTAAAGAAATACTTATTAAACAAAAGCTTGTACATCTCGCACAATAGAAAATTTGCAACTGCTACACTTCTTGCATAAAAATTAATAGCGCAAAAAAAAAAAGTAAAATATTTAAAGGGGTCTAATGTGCAAGTTGTACCTGACGGGACTAAAGTGAAAGTTGTACCTCAAGGGACTAATGTGAAAGTTGTACCTCACGGGACTAATGTGCAAGTTGCACCGAACGAACAAACTATTTCTTTCAACGAAAATGCCTACTAACCCTGGACGATAGGTCTAGTATATCGTATCATATTATATATCGTATTTATCGTAATATAACTCAATACTTATTTCGCTTCCTTCTTCAACTCGTTTAAATACGCATTTTTTATATGCATGAGCAGCCCCCGAAAAACAAAAACATTAAATCATTAAATTCATTTTTTTTACTTATTTTTATTTCATATTATTTCACGCGCACTTTTTATTTCCTAATTCAAAATTATTTAAAAAAAACTTTTTCGATATCGCTTGTAACGATGCTGATTATTATTAATTTTCTTTTCTTTTTCTTTCAATAATAATGATAATAATAATAATAATAATAATAATAAAGATTTTGATGAAATTCTGGCAAAAGCAGAATTTAGTTTAGGACGGAGGACAATTAGTTTTTTTTCTCTTTTTTCAAATTATAACATGCTTTCAAATTATTCAATTATATTTTCGATAAATTTTAGCTTTCGACAAATGTCCAACTATCGAAATCGACAACGCAAAAATCCCAGATTGAGACTAATAGGCCCTCAGTCCTAAAAAAAAAAAAAAAAAAGCATCAATTGCAGTACAGTATTTTGTTGTAAACTGCGCTGGATCATTATTAATACTTAAATCCAATGTATTTGATAAAAAGGATGTGAGCTTTTCAAATTTTACTTTATTATTGAAATTAATGTTGAAATCTCCAGCCAATATAAGTGGAAGTTTATGAAAATTTTGTTTAAGTAATTTAGAACCTCCCTCAGTGTATTCTAATAGCGATCGATGAATAATATAAATATTGTTATATCTTCAAGCTTTTGATTTGGGGATATATACTCTAAGGGACAAAAAAAAAAAAAAAAAAAAAAAAAAAAAAACGCACTTGGATATTTTCCAATTCTCTTTCTGCATTCGCCAATTTATTGTTTTAAAAGTAAATTTTCGAACAGATTTTACAACGTTGTGTTCCATGTATGTACAATTTAGGATTGAGCCAAGTATTAAAAACAAGATGAAATTGTTCGAAAAATTGTAATTTTGGAAAGAATTTCAAAAATGGCAAGTATAAGGCAATTAACGATACCACAAAAAACATTAATTTTAGAAAGAAAATCAAAAAAATATTTTAATACGCGGGATGTCAAAATGATTAAATGTTAACGAAATATTGGTGAGCTGGTTTTTAGCAAGATATAAAATTTTTTGGCTGTTTAACCGTCCTACTACCATGGAGTCAAATATGACCCCATGGTAGTAGGAGGGTAAAACTGGAAATTTGTCTCTAGGCGGCCACGTTGTTCATCCAATCAAAATGACCGCAAGTTAAAAAACCAGTGCTTAAAAAATCAGTTTGTATTAAATTTAGAACATACAAGGGATTCAGGAAAAGTGTTTTGCAACATAATTTCTTTAAATACAGTGCAACAACGATTAAACAAAGTAGGGTTAATTGCCAGAAAATCTGTAAAAAAAAAAAAAAAAAGAAAAGAAAAAATTCTTAACGAAAAGAATTAGAAAAGAAGTCTTCAGAGGGTTAAAAAATTAAAAAATATATCAGTTAAATATTTGGCTGAAGTGATTCTCTCTGATGAGTCAAGTTTATCTTATTTCGAGCTGACGGAAACAAGCAGGCCTGGTGACGAAAATGTGACCGACTTAATGAAAATCACACTTTTAAAACAGTGACACATTCTCCGTACATTATGATACGAAAGTGCCTAATTTTTCAATGTGTCGGGCAAATTTTCATATTTATTAACCCGAAATAAAACTCAGTCATTAAAAAATTTATGCCTGACCGACTATTTTGGAGGTACTTCAAACTTTTCCAGAATCAGCATTTCAAGATGATAATGCACCTTATTACATGGCACCTATGGTACGTTTATTTGATTCAAGTTGTTAAAATTACCCATCCTTTCCCATGTGTATATAATTTTGTAAGTTATTATAACTTTTTTTACCTAAAGTTAAATCCCACAAAGAATATCGTAGAATTTCTTCTTTACGGAATGGAAAATAGTCCTAATCTGAATCCACTCGAAAATGTTTAGTCTATAAAAGAGGTTGGGGATTCGAAATTTGTAGCCTACAACTTTTCAAGAACTAGAAAACTTATTTTGGCACAGTGAAATTTCTGAGTTTCATGTTAAAAAACTGTAAAATAATATACCATTCCGCATTAAAGCAGTAATTTCATATAAAAGTGGAATTATCCAATGCAGATTATGTATTTTTATTAAGTAATCGTTTAGATCTAACAAATAAATAGTTTTATTTCATACATTAAAACATAATGTGTTTATTTCATATAATAAATCAAAACAGAATATAAAGTATATGCTAATTATATCACGTTTAAAAAGAAAATTTTATGTAGATTTTTATTAAATGCGTCGTAAAGTGTAATAAAGCGAATTATTAGATCAAAGGTATCGTCGTAGGTATCATGTTATGACTTCCGTATTATATAAACATAACAGTTTTATTTGTTTCAATCATTAGTTTTTAAGTTATTACAAACACAAAAGGTATAAGTCAATTTTTCTGCAGTGCGACTTTTTTTTCGTCTCTTAGTGCAAATAGCTACAATAACTACTTCAACATCGTTTCTTAATTTGTGTTCCTCCTTAGCAACCGTTACTAGGGAGAAAAAGTAGAAATTGCTGGGGTTCTTCTTTCTGGCGAGAGAAATTCCCATGGAGAGAACGTGACGCTTTTCCCTTACGTGATGATTTCTGCTAATTTACTCCTACCGCAACAAGTATTAAGGAACTTCGTTCCAAAAAGTTCCTTTTGATTCATAAAAAAAAGTATTTTATACTATTATACAAAAACGATATAGTTTTTCATCGATTTTTAATTTAATACGCTCTGAAATTAAAATCTACAAAATAAAATATATTTGTTATGAAAAAAAAATAGGATTTTTTTTCTGTGCTACTCACATTTTGCATGAAATTATATTTTTATGGTTTAGGTTTTCAGACAAGCACATAACTTTATTTTGGTGAAAATGCTGTTAAAGTACATTTAACAATTCTTTATTCACGCAACTCCCCCTAGTATATATAATAAGGGTGAGTAAAGAGAAAGGCATTTTCTCCAATTTCGAAATTTATTTTTTCTAAGTGTTTTTTAAGTTTTCGTAGGAGGTCTAACTTTATAAAGAGACTGAATTACTTTGATTCATTTTATCGTAGTAAACACCAATTAATATTGAGCAACAAATTAAAAATACTTATATTATCCTAGTACATAAATGATAAGTATGATGTTTAATATTAAATGCGGAAATCTATTATAGTCATGTAATTAGATTCTTAGATTTATTTATTTAAATGAAAGACTGATGTACTATCGTATTGCAGAACTTTTATGTAACTTAATCAGTTTTGTCAAAAGAAAAAAAAAAAAAAATACATTATTTAGTATTAAAATTCTTGAATATTCTATTACTGTAAATTAATAAGAAATAATGCGATGTTTTTTTTTTTTTTTTTTTTTTTTCCTTAAGTGCACACTATCATGCTTGACTTGCATAATGATTTAAAATAAATCAAGAAATCCTTGACATATTTCTGCCTGTTCAACATGTCACATAAATAAATTAATTTTTTCATATACGAAAGATTATTACAAAATATAATTGTCATTTCAGTGTTCCTTCTTCTCCCCCCCCCTCCCTTTTTTATAATGGTTTTACAGATTTATTTTAAAATATTTTATTATGTTATTTTTACATCATTTCTGGAAAAAATGTTTTAATTATATACATATAACGCAATTTGTACTGTTCAGTTCAAGTTACAGTAAAGATCTAAGTATGATCATTACGGTCTATGCATGATCATATTTAAGAAAATTGCTTAATACAGGCCATGTATGGCAATTGAGTAGCCTCACATATGTGGCTATACGAGTATACAAAATTACTATTTTTGGAAAAAAAAATATTTTTCTTTTCGGATTGTCAATGGAAGTCTATAAAGTATCGGAAGAAATAAAGGAAGATGTAGTTATCACCACTATATGCATGAAATACCCTGATTTAGAAATATCCAGACACTTCTTAATTGTGTCCAATCATTCTTACATAAGGTTCAACAAGAACTGGAAAAAATCAGCGGACATTGTTAAAACTATAGTAAAACTAAAAAAAAAAAAAAAAAAAAAAGGGGGGGGGGAAAGAGAGGAAAGTTCAGACACTACCAGAAATACACAATTTGTTCAACAAGGGCAAGAGGTGAATGAGAACAACCCCTTTAAGCCCATCAATTTTACGTAAAGGCCCAAGAAGCTTTGATGTTTCCTAAGGCCTACTACATCGAGTTATGCGCGAAGAACTACTTCATAAATTCTACGTTATGCAAACAGCCTACTTCATATCGGTACAAACTAGAGATTAGAGAATTATTTGAGGAAAATACCTTTTAAACAAGTTTATGCACCTGTGAAGTTCCAAAGGTTTTATGGTAATTTTATGATGAAAAAAATTTCAACCAAGGCTAAAAAAACAGTGAAAAAATAACAAGTGATTATGTTTCCATCCTGCAGATATTCCTCGGGTTTTGCACAAATGTTTTCAACAACTTCCATGGTTTTAAAGGTTATGAACGATAAAGAGTTGCTATGTTACCCCACTTCTTCCAGAAGAGGCTTCGAGTGAATGCTGCCGCCTACATTCAAGTTTCAGAAATAGTTATGAAGCCTTGTAATAATAGTGTATTTTGGGAGAGACCTCACATATTCTAGCAATATTCAATTCCTTCACACATGGCCGACAATTTCTATGACCATACCACTCCAAAATTACGTCCACTTAGCTGCCCGTACCTTAGTTCACTGGAGTATTACTTATAGGAAAAAGCTGAATGAAGGACCAATAGACATCCCTACAATACTATCTCATCGATGAAACGTGCTATAGACACCGCAATGAACAGCATGAACAAAGATTATTTGATTCGAGAATGCAGTTGTTTCCGACTGCTATTTAAGATCTTTATTGCCAAAAATGGGGATTTATTGAGTAATTATATCGACTAAATATTAATTAATGTTGTTTAAATCAAATCTACCCAAATACAAAATAGTCAGAGAGCCGCACTGGAACTGTATTTTATACTGGTGGACCGCACTGTGTGTATGTATGCATATGTATTTACTTGTTCGGGAGCAAAATTTAGAAACTGAATACATTAATATTAAATTTAATTTTATATATGAATAAAGAACAAAACAGTTCAAAATTTATGAATATTCATAAATAATTACAATTAGAAGAATCAATAAAACAACTGAATAATATTTTATAAACAATCACTAAGATATTTGTTTCTTTAGCTTCCAAAACTAAGGTATTTTTAGAAAATTTATTAATTAGGAAGAATCACACAGAGCAAATTTATTAATTCTTGCTGTGTTAACCGAAAATTCCAAATTATAAATTTCGTGTATTCCGTCGCTGGACACAGAATATTTCACGACGGGTTGTGGGTTGACCACCCCTCCTTTAAACAAGGAATTATTTTTTTAAAAAAATGTACAAATTAGTTTTAACAATTATTTTTTATCAAATACCGTATTCACCCTGTATTTCAAATGTGCCATGGAAATACGTAATCATTGAAAAAATATAAAATAAAACGAATTCCCTATAATATCCTAAAATATGTCTGAAAATAGATTAAAAAAAAAAAAAAAATACAACTATAAATTACACTAAGACCTTTTGTTCCGATTGCACAGGTCTACAAAAATAATATTGCAAAATTTGATTTGATAATTTTAGCTGATAAATATGTTTCTTGGTGTGCTGAAACCGAGCCAGTTCTTCTATCACGTACAGATATTCAGGGCCTGATTATCACACAGGCCGACTAGGCCTCGTAGGGTACCTTTATCTAGGGGAATCAAAACAGTTTTTAAAGTGCTATTTTTGGCAAACATTTCTTTAAAAAATTAACTGAAAGTTAGATAACGATAATAATCTTTAGTTGAAAACAGGCATTTTTTAAATAACTTTTGAGCAATTATCCGATTAAATTAAAAAAAATACATTAGCTAGATTATGAAATGTACCAGTTTTCGTGGAGATCGGTTGAATGGATATAATTTTTTACAGCGGATCTAAAAATCCAGAGAAAGTTTCACTGACAGACTTACAGTTACATAATATAAATTAAAGAACTTTGTAGCATACTAATGGAAAATATCTTTGCATTTTCAGTGGTATTTGGTCATGTGTTAATATTTACGTACCCGCTGACTTTGTATGGTTATGAGTGAGATAGATTAGGATTAAAAAAGAAAGCAGCATTATAAAGTATTAAATAATGTAAAAAATTACATTTTTATGGAAGTGATTTCAAACAGTCATAGAAGAAAAATATCCCCTCCTCCAATAATAATAATAATAATAATAATAATAATAATAAGGATTTGAGGTCTCTTTGCAAAAGAAGTGAAAACTAATTTCTTATGATGGTGATGCCTTAACTTTGTTGCCAGCAATCAAACTTAGTGCACAAATTAAATGAAATAATAATATTAAAAAAAAAAAAAAAAAAACTTTAACTTGTTCGGGGAGGGGGGAGGGCACCAAAATCATACTGGGCGTTGGGCCCCAGCATGTCGTAATCAGGCTCTGCAGATATTTGTCAATACAGGGAGTCTAGCAACACAATTTCTTCATTTTCGATAGTTTCTAGTATGTTTCCATGATTAATTATAAATAACCATGGAAACATAATATAAAATCTACCGTATAATTAATTATATTGGTAGAAGAGTCACGGAAGAAATTGTGTTGGTAAACACCCTGCATTGACAAAAAACTATACGCGATTCAGAAAAACTGGCTTCAGCACACACACACACACACAAAATAAATAAAACCCTTAATGATCAGTCAAAATTATCAAATCAAAATTTTAGATTTAGACCTGTGTTCTAGATGACAGAAACAAATATTTATTTTTTCTATTTTTCAAAATTTTCAAAATTCTATATGTATATTCAAATTTATTTTATACGTATTCAGGTCTTCCTGATTTTTATATTTAATTATTCATTTAATTTCTTTTTTAATGTTTGGATTATATCTGATTACGATTTAAAAATTCCAGTAGAATTTTTTTTATTTCAAGAAAACAAAATAAGAATTATTATTATTTATTTCTAGGTCTGATTTGAAATAAAAATAAAACTAGTTGGCATAGGTGGACTCTGCTCAGTTCCCCATCATATTTATGTTCTCATAAATTTCTAGTGCGAGATATATTATAATCATGTTAAAATAAATGAATTTGACCAAAGCTTGATACAGTGACAGAATTAAATCCCCGCCTAATAGGCTATCCACCGTTCACTTCGATTTATTTATCTTATTCTAATCTATTAATTTATTTTATCAGGGTCATTTCTGTTGCTTAGTTTTCATGCTACTATTTCCAATGCAATAATCCTCAAAATTCATATTTATATGAAAAATTTACAATTTCACTATGTTGATAAAATCGTAAATTACGAATAATTTACGAAATTTTCCTAGTAGAATATTTGTATTCAATCATGTTCAAACAAATATCATAAACGTAATTTTGAAGTTATCTAATGTATTTAGGATCCTCAAAATGGAAGTTTATGCTCAATTTTGCTTTATTCTCACATGTTAAGTAAATCGTAAATTCTAAATAACTTACGAATTTTTTTAATTGGAAAAATCATAGTCTATGATATTCAATCCAGTATCCTAAATAATATTTCGAAAGTGGTTTGACATCTTTACGATGAAAATATCCCTC
Organism: Salticus scenicus; assembly: GCA_963930645.1. Classification (NCBI taxonomy): domain Eukaryota; kingdom Metazoa; phylum Arthropoda; class Arachnida; order Araneae; family Salticidae; genus Salticus; species Salticus scenicus. Next base: position 185,881,513 of record OZ005648.1, on the reverse strand, counting down.
AAGATTGGCGTTTATGTGAAATTTTGCTCTACTCTGCCATGTTAAGAAATTCGTAAATTTCCAATAACTTACGAAATTTTTATATTGGAAAATTCATAGTCATTAATATTCATGCCAGTGTCCTAAATAATATTTTAAAAGTAGTCTGACATCCTTACGATGAAAATATCTCTAAAAAATGACGTTTATGTGAAATTTTGCCTATACTGTCATGTTAAGAAATTCGTAAATTTCCAATAACTTCCGAAATTTTCAAAGTAGCATATTTATAGTTACTGATGTTCCTTCCGGCATCAAAACATATATTTTAAAACTGGTCTGACATTTTTACAGTAAAAAGTTTCCATTTAATGCACGTTTAAGTGGATTTTTGTCCTATTCTGCCATGTTAAGAAAATCGTAAATTTCTAATAACTTACGACGTTTTTAAATTCGAATGTTGCAAATGAATAGGGTTCTTGCCAGTGTCGAAAGCAATATTTTAAAACTGATCTGACCTCTCTGCGACAATTTGTTCTTGAGATATCGTGTACACAGACTAACAAACTAACGGACTAACCCACTAACCCACTAACAGACACCCTACAGACAGACACCATAGAAATTTTGTCATTTTCGGATTCCTCACACCTGAAAACGTGTAGAAAAGTCGAAAAACCGAGGTCGAAAATTTTCACGATTACCTAAGTTCCCCATACCTATAGTATGATGGGAAACTAAAATATAATTTATAAAAAAAAAAGATTTGGGACATATATGTAAAAGGGATTAACAGGAAAATAACTCCCAAGTTCAAATGCTTCAAAATAGTTCGTTTAATCCTAAATATTCGTTTTTTAAAATTAGAATTTACCTTTTATGCATTTTTGATGATATGATTCCTTCTGTCGCATTACATTAATTCAAATTTATCCTGTTTTGTAAAATACACTTTTTTTGTTAAGCTACTTAGCTTAATCTTTTGAAATTGATTGAGAAATAGACTAAGAATGCGACGAAAGTAAAGAAAAAAAAAAGATATTATGTCTAAAATTCATTTATTTAAAATTTATGTTTCATAAAAGCAAACATTTAATTGAAAAATGGATGGAAAAAAAATCTTCATCTTTTAAATTACTCTATTTAAAAAGATATATAAACACACACACACACACAATATACATAAATAAATTCGCCTATTTGATTAAGCTAAATTTAATTAGCGCCGATTTCATATAAACTTATTAAAGTTATACGTTCCAAATTATTTCAACTTATCCATATAACCTCATTTTTCAAACCTTGCTTTTTCTTTCTTTTTTTTTTTTTTTTTTTTTTTTTTTAATAAAATATTTTTAAAAAATCAACTCTTGTATTCAGTTAAACTAAATTTAATTAGCACCGATTTAATGTAAGTCTGATAAAGTTATATGTTCTAAATTGTTTAAAATTATCCGTATAATCTTTTTTTTTTTTTTAATAAAATGCTTACGTTAAAAAAAATATATAATGAAGAAAGTTTAAAAAGTGATCTGTATAATATATCCTAAAAATAGCACGAAAACAAAATAAAAGAAAGTTGTAAATTCCATCCAGATTTTTGTTCCGAAAATAAATATCAGAAATAAATTATTATCGTCATTGTTATTCACTCTTCAAATCATTCTAAATTTTCTATGTAATTACTAATTCCATTTTTCAATGTTTTGTCTTCTATATCATTGCGATTTAAAAGTCCCTGTTAGAAATTTCATTCCCACAATATATTTTTAGATTATGACTTTACTATTAGAAAATAATAGTCTTATTTGTATTAGTAATAATAAAAATATGTATATGCGGAATATTTTATTAAGGAAGTAAAGTTTAATGGAAATATTTCCTGATAGTTTACTTCCTTGTAACAATACCTTTTTTAAAATTACAAGTTCACGTCTTTTGTACATGTTAGTAATATGATTCATTTTCTGGTATTAAATTAATGCAAATTTCTTATGTTTTCAATGACATTTTTCTTTCTCAAAATAGTAAGGAATGTTTTTTTTTTTTAGTCTGTTTGAATAATTTTCATTATCTGTACTTTATTTACCATTACTATATTCAGGAGAACTATTTTCATAAGAAGATTACTTATTATTTTATTATTGTACTGTGTGTTAAAATATAGTATGCATTTAATTAATTGTAATTAGTGAAAACTATTCTATTATAAAATAAAATCAATTTTAGAATTTTTTAAACAAAAAATAAAGGAACTAAAAGTTATTTTTTAAATAGTTTTTTCTGTTTATAAAGACACATAAATACTACAAAATATTTAAACTATGAAAGAAACTTAATTTTGTGGTACTTGCTCTAGTACAATTAAAGTAACACTTGATTGGTTCACGGATTTTAACAGGTTTTTAATAATTTCACATTGCCATAATTTTGCCAATATAGTGTAAAATTATATAAGCCCTTTCTAATTAATCACCTATAGATGACTTAATTAATATATATATTGATAAAATCAGAATTGTTTCTGTAAATTTCTCAGAATCGAAAAATTTTGCGATATTTTCCCGTTTCACACATCGTGAAAGCCAAAAATGACATCAGAAAATTTTCTCGGTGTGTGTGATTGTATGTGTGTAACTGTTTTTGAGACTCCGTGTGTAAAAAATATCTCGAATGGCTATATTCGACTTTCCGAATATTTAGTAATTAAAGGTTGTTTAAATAAATTTATATGAGAGAAATCATTAAATAAACGAAGGGGAAAATCATAATACGGTGTTTGAGCATGTCACCCTAAGCTGGATGTCGTTTAATGAATCATAATATCCAATTTCTTTTGTGCGTCACAGTAAAAGAACCATAAATAGTAAGCTCGCAATAACAAATATTTATCTGTTTTGTATGTTCTAAACAATTTAATATAACTAAAGTTAACTTTAAATAGCTTAAGCCCATAGATCGCAATGTATAAAAATTCTTCGCAATGCGCGCTTTAAAACTATTATAGTATGTAGTCTGTAATGATAAAGAATTTTGTTTTTTGTGTCCCAGTAAAAGAACTATAACTCCTGAACTCATCAACATCAATAAAAATCGTGCGATAGCAACTTATAACATACCTATAAATTTTTAGCTCAATGGGATAAGGCGTTTAGACGCTATCACATTACAAATAATTTGAGTCCATCGACCTCAGTGAAGAACTTTTCTTTGTGTCATTGTAAAAGAATTATAAGTTCTGCACCCATCAAAATATGTAGGTATTGTGCGACGGTGTGTGATCTATAACAATCTACATACTTTTAGCTCAACAGGATGAGGCGTTTACACGCTATCACACTTTAAAGAATATGAGTCCATAGGCCATAATGATTAAAAAATTATGTTTGTGTCACTGTAAAAAAAAAAATATATATAACTTACACATTCATGAAAATTAATACTGTTCAAGTGATGGCGACTTATAACACAAATGCCAACTTTCAGCTCAATCGAATCAGGCGTTTAGACACTATCACACTTTCAATAATTTGAGTCCATAAGCATTAATGGAAAAGAACTTTTCTCTGTACCCTGTAAAAAACTATATTTCGCATTATAATCAAAATCTATGTGATTTGTACGACGGTGATTTAAAATATACTTATTAACTTTCAACTCATTCGAATAAAGCACTTAGAAGTTATGGTGTTCACACACACACACGTGCACACATAGATACATCACAAGAAAAATTGTAAATATGAGTTCAAGAGATGTCAAAACATTTAAATTCATCAAAATATCATAGTTGATTTTTTTTTCATAATTACAATAGTTTCCTTACATAGTATATGCGTGGAAAGTAATAAAAAAAAATAAAATATATCTCTTATTAATAGGTTATATATTCCAAATTATTTAATCTGCCTTTTTGTTTCCTTTTACATACAATTTAAAAAGTCTAGTATAACTGAGAAAATAAATACATATTTGCAGTACAGTGACATGTGATACTCGAAAATCAAACGATACCATTTAATAAGAATGAGTCTAGTTCGTAGTTTCGATCGTTTCTGATCAATAAAAGTTGAAGCGTATACGTTATTAGAAGTTTCATGTGTCATGGAATTTCCTGAACTTGTTATTTGCGGAAGGAAATACGGAAATAAGGGAGCTTATTCTGGTCATTTCTTACGGATAATAAACCACGTTTTTATAAGAGTAGCACATGATTCATGACAAAAACTAAAAGTAATTAAAAAAAGATAATAACAATAACGAAGTTTTATTTTTAACAACTTAATTAAAAAGACGCTTATTAAGTCTACAATAAATCTAATTATTTATACTTATCTGTAAATTTTTAATAATTCTGCTTTATTGTCCCCCCCCCCCTTTTTTTTTTTTTTTACTAATTATGTTACTGTTATTACAAATAACTTTTTCAATTTTCTACATTTACTTTAAATGTGAACTAATTAATTTAAAAGCATTTCAGTAATATAACTATGTTAAACACTGGCTAATAGTAACTTTATAAGCAAATACTATAAATTGCAAAAATATGCACAAAAAAAAAAAAAAAAAAAAAAAAAAGTTTTGGATCGAAATAATTAAGCACGACCTTTCATCAGGCAAATGAAAAAGAAGGAACGAGTGTAGCTTTTGTAACACAGCAACCGCAAAAAGACAGAACACAAGCAAAAATATTTTTGTTGATACTTAAGTCTTAAAGTACCCCCAGAGTATGCACGGAGAATGCACCTATGCTGTTCTATTGTTTTAATAGTAGCTTTCTATTATTAACTTTAATTAAAATTAAATCAAAGGACGTTGAGGTTTTTTTTAAAATTATTATTATTATTATTATTATTATTATTATTAATAGCATTGGTGAAAATTTTGCGAACTTCGTATTTCTTGATTATTTATGCCATTTAAGCCAAGTCTTAGTAAATTAATGAATCATTATTAGTCACGCCCATCCGGCTCATTTTGTGTGGAATATGTTCATAGCTATAATAAACAGTACCTATGGAAACTTCTTCTCAATTCAATGTAAATTACCTAATTTAAAGCTGATTGTTTGCTTGCCCAGATTTTTAGTTCGCTATACAAATCTACACCGTTCAATTGTCAGCTACGAAAAATGGCACATTTATTAATCAGGAAAAAAATCTAGCTAGCGCCGTAATTTTTAGTCCTCTCGGATAATCGTATAAAAAATATTACATAAACACCTGATTTTAATATTAAAATGATTAAACAGAAAGAAATGTTTTATGCCAAAATAAGGAAATAAAATACACTCCCCCCCCCTCCCCCCAGGAAATAAAGTAAAATTATATATTAATAAGCAAGCATGAAATTTGTGGTACACTTTTAACATATTAATTATGGGAGCAGAGGATTGAAAACATAGATATAGTAATAAGACATAGACTGATCATCGAGGGGAAAAAAGTGATTCCTTTTCACTCGAAGGACAACCATTTTACCGACTAATGACCGCATTTCTTCTGGTGAATACAAACGGATAATTTAACAAATAAAATTTATTCACCTTTATATACTAAATTCACCTTTATGTCGCTTTCTTTAACCTTTATGTACTAAAGGTAAATGAAAAATTGCAGATACTCACTTTCCTTTCTTTTCTTTTCTTTTCTTTCTGTCTTTCTTTTCTTTCTTTCTTTTTTTTTTTTTTAATAAAATAAACAAAAATATTTAACTTATTATTCTTTTCTTTTAGGTTAAACTTTTTTTATATATTAAAACTAGCAAGCTTTACCAGTGCTATATTAAAAAGAATTTTAAAATAAATTAGAAATATAGAAATTACTATATTAAAAAGAATTTTAAAATTCCATATTACTTACTAATATAAAATATAAAAAAAAATTTTAAATTTTAAGAAGCATTCCATTAAATGAAGACGGTAATTATTTCCTAATAATAACAGAGCAACTAATTATAAAAATTACGTTTTTCATAAATTAGTCAAATGTAACTTATGAAAACTTATTCCATTTTTTTTCCATATATTTATTAGTACAATTGAAAGCCACGCAATACATCGGAATTTTGAAAATTCATCAACATTCTATAATATTACCAACGAGATATATAAATTAGAGTGCTGATTCAATGGATGAAGGATTAGCTTTCCGTGGTTCAAGATGAATCACATGACATGCTCGAATAGGTTGCTGTGTTTGGCCCTTTATCGCTATTTTGGCATTTAAAATATCAGTTCGACAAATTATCATTATTATTAGGTAACATGACAGTCCTATGACCGAAATAAATTGCTTTTAAAATAATTTTACACATATTTCACATTTTAATAAATAATAAAATACCTTTCTTTTCATCGTTTCTCAACAAACTTTAAGTTTAAAACAAAATTTAAACTTTTAAAGAGCTAAATTTAACAACAAATAATAATTTTTCAACTATTTTTAAGCATTTTGTCGGTTAAAGTTCAACTACACGAAATAAAAAAGAAGTAAAATCAAAATCAAAATGGTTTAGAACAAAAGAATATTAAACTACGTAAAGTAAACAAAAACATTGAAACCGTTGCCATAGAAATGTACTGATAATGAGCTGTTACCAAGGGAACCACCGAATACGCACGTGCAAGGAAAGCATATCACATGACTCATCTTGGACCTTCTGAAGGGTTACCATTTATCACTCTACTTTATATATCTCGTTGAATATTACAATTGCCGATTGCCGAGTTTCAGTACCGACTAATGGCTGATGCCAAAATTTTTTTTCGGCATTAAAAATCTTTGCTCGATAACATAAGGATGATAGATCTGTATAAATTACTATATCTATGATTAAAAATGGTATAATTCGAAAGGTATGAATAGCCAGATTTGTAGAGTGTAAAAACTATTTTTTTACGATGTCAAGAAGTATTTAAAAATACTTTTATTTTTTATACACTTTTTCATTTTATACCCGTAATGTTTTGCATTTAAAATTCCTTTCATTTCAATCGTCAGCGTTCCTATAGCAACGGCTCGAAATTTTATACTATTATACATTTTTAAAGAAATAAAGAAATATACATTTTTTTTTTTTAATTAGGAATTCGCGAGTGGATAAATATTTTCATAGAGATGTTTGGCATTAGCTTAAAATTTTTATTTAATCAAGCAGTACTTTTCTTTCGTATAGTAAAAATAAATTATTCGTTTTTATATTGTGTAACTTATGAGGTTCTTTTGTATTCTCACCTTAATTGTAAATAGTTATAATTTAGATTTTATTAAGATTTTTTTAATTTTTGTAAATATCATAAAACATTTTTTTTTTTATGAAACTGTTTTAATGTCGGACCTTTTTGGCAAAAATTGAAATCTGGCACCAAAATAACTCGGTCGTTTCTCGCCAATGTCTTTAGTTACGGAATTGAGATAGCCATATCAATTCATCGCAAAAATGGCCAAAATTGCCAAAGGGGTCCTATACTAAGGCTGTGCCTTTTGTATTATAATAATAATTATTATTATTATCACAATATTTTCTATTAAATATTTCGGAAAATGTTTCATGCATTTCTCTTTTCATTTTACAGCTTTGTTCAGTTCTTTGATTGATTTCAAAGTTCTTTAAACACTTCTTCAACTTAGGCAACGCCGGGTAAACCTGCTAGTTAATCATGAAAGATGAACCCCGATTTCTTCTAAAGGTGTTTGAGAGAATTATAAGTAAATTATTCAATTTTTCAAAAATATTCATTTAGTAGGCTAAAATTTCTTAGAGTTTTTACACATACTTTTTCTTTTTCTTTTTTTCTTTTCTTTTTTTTCTTTTTTTTTTTTTTTTTTTTTTTTGTATTGCGCACTTTTTTAACTTTAACAAACGGAATTTCTAGCATCCAGATCATCACATTGACAAAGATGTGTTGATAATTCATCAACACTTGTCGCCCAAATTGTAAATTGTAGATATGGAAATTCACCACCTAAAATGTTTTTATCTCTAATTTTTCATCCTTCTATTTATATTTTCAAAAGAATGTAATTAAATTTATTTTTATATTTCAAATAATTTGGTGTGGCACTTAAACGACTTTCTGTTGCTTTGTATCTGACTAATATAAAAACAGATTACAGTTTCAGGTGTAAAATAACAAGTACTGTAAATGTACTTTAAAAACAGTTACAAATAATTTAGGAAACTTTTTTTTAATTTAATTTTTAGTATATACAGGGTGTCCCATAAGTCTGTAGGCATTTTAAGAATTCGTAACTATTAAATGAATTGATAGAATTGAACATGGTTTGTGGAAAAATCCTTCTCGTGAAGGAGGATTTTTTTGGTAAAGAAAAACATATAGTTAAATTTTTTGTCGACGATAGTTAGACAAATGGTTAATTTTTTCGCACAGATGTGAAAGAAAAATATGCAAATGAAAGTCCTATAAATTGCACAATTTTGCGATTAGAACAGTTTATTTCTTATTTTGCCTCCTACAGTCGGTAACAAAAGTGTCCGAACACTAGCAAAAATTCCTATATAAAAAGAGTACACTTAATACTGTTTTGTTAAATAAATCCTTATCGAATCACGTTCTTAGTCAGTCTAAAAACAGGATTCGGCAAGGATTTATTTGGCAAAACTGTATTAAGCGTACGTTATTTACATAGGAATTTTTGCTAGTGTTCGGACACTTTTGTTACCGACTGTACCTGTGCATACATGAAGTTTTAATTGCGATGCTGACTTGGTGGATAAAGCGTTATTGGCGAAGATGTACGAAGATGTATATCTCTACCGAAAACAATCCCGCTTCACGAGAATGATTTTTTCGCAAACCGCGTTCAGTTCTATCAATTCATTCAATTGTTATGAATTTTTAAAATGTGTACAAACTTATGGGACACCCTGTATTTCTGCATGAGGGACTACCGGCAGTACAACTCCCGGATTTCAAAATAATAACATCAATCATTCAAAAAAATGTGACTGTTATTCAATTTAAGAGCTTAATGTAACTTGTTCAAACAAATTTCACAAAAATTACTCTTTAAAATTTATCAACATTATTAAAGCTTTTAAAGTGACATCCTTATATATCTTCAAAACACACAGTTTGAAATTTCTGCAATTATTTGTTTTAAATTATTCTGATAAATTATTCTGATACACATATCAACTGCTAAAATCTTGATATTCGTAATTAGGGGACCTTGTAATTATATATAAAAAAAAATCATTGGTGAAATTTGGAATCTAATTACACACTGTTAGAAACTTCGTCTTAGGTTGAACCAAAACATGGTACTACAGTATCTGCAACCAGAGAAGGTGAAACCCTTTACCATGATTTGGTACTTGGTTCTACCAAAGCTTGGTATTACAGTTGTTGTAACCATAAAATGGGGTGATCTTTTTCCATGATTTGGTGCTTTTTTTCAACAAGAAGTGCCAAATCATGGCAGGTTTCACCAGCACATAGTTGCAGCTACTATTGTACCGAGTTTTGGTTCAATCTAGCATATTGCAGCTACCGTAGTTCCAAATTTTGGTTCAACCTTGAATTGAAATTTTTAGCTGTGTAGTACTTTGTTTACCATATGGTTGTGAGTAAATAATTAACGAAAATAGTTTTCTAACGTTTTTAAAATTTAGTAAAGCACTTCCATCAATTACATTCAATAGAAAAGAATGCATTCCTGTATATTGTCTATAAATTATACATACACCACATAGTGTTCTTAAATTTAGCACAGTATGAAAAACGTAATAGCACAGCTTGAAATGCACTCCCAGCAATTTCCAAGTACAGTCCTAATATATCCGAATTCTTTTGTGTAGCCCTGTAAATGAATAGTGCATAATTTTCATACCATATCCTACACTAAACATGCTTTCGTATGCATATAAAAATATCTGTTCATTTCATTTTGCTTAGTGTAGTCTAAAGGTATAATGTACCAATCAGAAATTTTGCCCATAAGCGTAATTTATTTGAATCCCCTCTGATGTCCCTGTACACAAGTATTTGTTTGATTTTTCTAAAAATTTCAGGTAGCATGTTCATTGATACAGATTTAGAATACCGAGTTTGATTTCCTGTAAATATTTGTCATTGAGTTGTGTAGATAAGAAACTTATACAGACATACACGCAACATACAGACCTACCACTAATAACATGATATTGGGATTCACGAAACTTCAAAAACTGTAAATATAGCAAAAACTCAATTTAGAAAATCTGACTGAAAAGCAATACTTTATTTGTCATTATATAGGTAAAGGAAAATAAAAAGACAATGAAAAGTTCCTTTAAAATGTATCACAAAGAAGGTTTTTTGGGAATTACCGCATTTATTGCACAAGAAACGTTGACCTAATTTTGAAATGTATTTAGTTCTGATATCAAATTTGATTTGTTTATAAACTGAAATACTCATTTTAACAAGTGTAATGCCTTGTCGAAAGTAAGGCAATTATTTAATAATATTGAAAACAAATATATTTAATTTGTCGTAAACCGGCTTTGCACAGTGAATTCGTTTTCAACTAACCTAAAGCTAAATGTAATTCAACAACAAAATGTAAACATAATTTAATAATTCTACCTCATATAAAATTTATTTCAAAAACAGAAAAATACAAAATTATATAAGAGTGTTTATTTAGAATATTATAAAATATTTGTGTTGTTTTCGCATAAAATCAGTATGCATTAAAAATGTGTATAAAAAATTTATACTTGTATTTATAACTATTGTATGTATAACTATGCGTACTTGTATTTATAACTATTTATACAAGGTGTACATAATTAAATGACCCTATTTTAACTCAATTATTGTTCAGAAAGTTATGAAATTTTGTGTAGAGTATAATTACGGGAGGAAAATTTGCTTGAGTGGTCATTTTTCTAATGAATTACATATTTTCGACCTTATTTAGGTTTCATTATCTTTCTATTCATAGGTAATTCATACTCATTAAATTATACAATCTCTAAAGGGAACTATAAACTTTAGTAATATACTAACAGGAAAGGAATGCTCTACACTTTGATCTTAGCAAACATTATAAACATTCATACATTATGAGGCATTACCACATACATGTTAAAAAAAAAAAAAAAATGTTGCAGTAACTAATTACTTTACTTTTTTGTCTAGCCCTCATACGGTATGCTGGTTAGCGTCTCTGACTTATTCACGATAGGGCCTGGGTTTGAATTCTGGACAAAGCATGGATATGTTGTCTTTGTTAGGGGTAGTGACGGCTGCTCTTGTCGCGAGTTTTGAACCTTTTTACTATTGAAATGTTACATTTTTTTTATTATTAATTTTTTTTATCAAATTTTCCTAATTGCCAGTTTATTTTTTATTATTTGGCATACTTTTTAAATTTTTATTATTTTTAATGTCTTGTGACGTAGGGTTCTGAGGTCTCCTCTCATTGGTCGATTTCCTGGCCTCTGATTGGCTCTTAGATTTAGGACAAAATCCTCTGACGTTTTGCTCGAACACTTTCAGTGAAGTGTGTCTCTGAGAGGTCCGCGGATCCAGCTCAGAACTAGTTTCTGGCTGGACACCGAGATTCTCGCAAGTTTCCTGCATGCACTTCACTTAAAAATTTTCTGAATTTCAATAACGATAGAAAAAAAAATTATATGCCCCCCCTCCCCCCCCCTTCTTTTTTATTAATTGCGGGACTCTGAGCGAATTCCTGTGCCCCTTGGGGCGCCCTGCTCAACTCATAATTCCTTTTCGCCGTCCAGACCGTCTTTTCAACGCACGTAACAGATTCTCAGTTACACTTAGGTTTTTTCAAGGAGTTATTTATTTATTATTTATTTATTATTTATTTATTATTCAATTATTATTATTTTAAACTCCGGGTGCTTCACTCTGAATGATTTCTGCTCACGCTCATTCAGAGATTAAAATTCTAAATTCATTTTTTTTTCTTTTCTTTTATCTATGGAAAATTATTTTTATGTTTTTCTTATTTTTCATTGGAGGTAAGCATTGGTTGCGACCAATGGCAGGTACTCCGAAGCACTTACGTTGACGTTGACGCTGCTCTTTCACAAATGTCCATCAGTTCGGTGACCCCCCCCCCTTTTCCATTCAATTCTTATTCGCAAGTGCCACGCCATTGGAAAAAAATTATTTTTTGACTCGTGTAAAATAACGAATTAACGTCACATGCTCTATTACCTGAACTTGTTCCCTTTCATCCATTTCGATTTTTAACAGTAGAGCTATTTAAAAAATGTCTATTGTGCTCGCGTAATCCTACTTTCATCAAATTAGAAGATTCTATAAACCATAAAATTTCCTAAAAAATTCCTGATATGCTCTTTGCAGCAGTAAATGATGCAATCACCGAATGCAAATTGTAATTCCCTGAGGAGATTATGACACAGAATACCTGTTATATATAACTATTATTAATAATTTCAACTGACTGACAGTTTGTCTAATAATCAGTAACACGTAGGCGGACAGTTCAATACCATCTGTCTTAAATTCTGGAATTATTATCATTTTTTAAAGTTTCGTATAAAAATCATGGGCATATTTGTAAACAGTGTTTTTTTGTGATTTTATTGATTTCTTATGATTTTTTTTCAAATATATACTATCATAAACCACCTGCATGCATATTTATCAATTCATTTATGTGTATGTGATACATACATACATACATACATATATATATATATATATATATATATTAGGACTGAAGGCCTATTAGTCTCAATCTGGAATTTTTGCGTTGTCGTTTTCGATAGTTGGACATTTGTCGAAATCTAAAATTTATCGAAAATATAATTGAATAATTTGAAAGCGATGTTATAATTTGAAAAAAGAAAAAAAAAAAAAAAAAAAAAAAAAAAAAACTAATGGTCCTCCGTCCTAAACTAAATTCTGCTTTTGCCAGAATTTCATCAAAATCTTTTTATTTATTTATTTTCAAATGCGAAGTAGAAAGTATGCCATTTCATTAGATGAAAAACGTATTTATCCTTTGATTCTTTCATGTTTCAAAAACTGTTCACCAGAAATAAGAACGTATTTTACAAAAAGTTTAGAAATTTAAAGTTGTTTTCTATTCTTTCTTCTTCTTTTTTTACGAAACTGGAATAGCAAATATTTGACAAACAACATCATTTTGGACTTAATATTTTTCAGTGTGATGTCACAATCCACAACAAAAGTTTAAAAACTTAGAATGTTAATTTAAAACCAATAATTATATCATACATGAACTTTTCTGATAATTTATAAGTTTAAATTTGCTTTTTTCTTTCATAATTAATGCATAAAAACTTTTCTTTTGTAACTGACTAATATAAATATAGCGAAGAATCCTTTTATTACAGTTAAAAATAAATAAATAAATAAATAAAAATAGTATGTTGTGACGTGGCTATCACATGATTTTCTTCTCTATTTTCCTATACAGATTCACTCAGTGCAAATAATTTATTAAATTTATTATATATTAAAATTATCTTTCATGATGAATGCAGATGATTTTCATTCGAGAGAAGAAGTATAACATTAAATATCCAAAGAAAGCCAATTTTGTTTTCTATGTGATTTTTTTTTTTTTTTTTTTTTTTTTTTGAATGAAAAAAATTCGATAACTTTATTTTAAATATGACAGATCGATGGTTTAACCATTCGTTTGAAAGGTATTGACGAGCTCTTTTGAAAGATAATCATAATAAAAATTTGTTCCCCTTGTGGAGGACATGATGCCCCTACATATAAAAACTTTTTTTTTTCCCAGTTGACTGTCACTATTATAAATAATTCTTTTTAATTTCATAATGATTCTTAAAAAATAATTATCTATATGCACATGCATACGAAATTTTGTCTTATATCGCTATGTTAAAAATTTAAAAAAAAAGCGGGGTGGTAACAGCACTTGTTGGGCGACTCTCATCAAAAGTTGATAGACACTATTTTATGTCAAACTGCAACTGCATATCAATTTGTATGAAATTCTTGCAATAGTTCCCGAAATACAGTTTCCACAAAAGTTTTTCACACACACAGACTAACATTTTTAAAAAATGGTCAGATCGTGCTCTAGACCTCTTAAAAGTTGTAAATCCATTAAAAACGTGAGGTTAAAAATTTTTTACGAATACAGTGCTTTCTTCTATTGAATATAGAAGAAAGCTAAAAAGAAAAAAAAAATATTCGTGATAATAAAAGATACTTGAACTTTTATTTTTGTATTTATTAATATAAAAAATACGCATTTCTACTTAATTATTTTTATATACAGTGATTAACACTTATTTTAACATAGTAGAAAAGAATAAATTTAACACGAGGTGAATAACTCATAAAGACTTGAGATTTATGTTAATTTATCGCCTATGAAATTTCAATATAGATGAATAATATAGGTAAAATTGTATAGCTTATCCAGCGTAAGTTCATGAGGTGAAACATTTAAAATGAAACTCGAGTTCTTTTTTAGGAATTGCATGTTTAAAATATTAAAAAACAGGTAAATCACATTCTCAATAACATGAACTGAAAATTCTCATTTCATTTTTCTAAATATTCTATTTTATATTCGTTCCGAGAAACAGTCGTGTTTTCATATTTACGAGACATATCAGGTTTAGGAGGACATGATCTCGTTTCCATATGCGACTTTCACGAAAACGGTTATTCATAAATGTTTTCAGGAACGTAGTAGTAGAGATAAAATAGAAAATCTAAAATTGTGAAAAATGACAAACTGTCGGTATTTATGTAGGAACAGGGCTCAATATTCAGTATTTATCTAGCAGACGCGCACGGTTTTATAACTACACTGAAAAATAATTATAAGATTTAAAAAAAAAACTTTTTATATACCATGTTTTAAATTTTCTGATGAATCATAGAGCTCTTATCAATGTGCAAAAATTTTTAAAGTGATATGACGTCAATTTTTGTGAGATGCATAATTTAACTTTTTATAATTTTTTAACGTTTACGTTTAATTGAATGTATTTATTTTTAGGTCGAAAGGAAATGAACTCGTAAATTTTTTTTGGCAACAATTAAATTATAGCTAATAGTTTAATGCTACTTTTATTGCTATTAGGATGTTATTATTTTCATATTTTAGTTAATTATAAGAAAACTAATCAAAAATTCGAAAATCGGACTTCAAAGTATTGTGTTGTCACCAGGTTCTGAGCTACTGTGAAAGTTTCAAATGTCTAGCTAGTAGGGAAGTTAGTTTAAATTCGATTGCAAGATTTGTACCGGACAAACAAACATACAAACAAACAAACAAGAATAGAAGTTTATAAAAACATGATTAAAAAAAATAATGCTTTGTTGAGAAAACCAAACTTATTTTGTTCATTGATTTTTAGATTAACTTTGACATTTTAACATCGATTTTGTCATTTTAAATTTTGTCATTTTAACGTTAAGTTGTAATCAAACCAACTTATTTCAAATGACTAAAAAGAATGTAATTGAAAAAGAAGAGAGTATTGCTAGAGGATGATTTGATAAGTTACGTCATAGATTTCTCTGTAATAAGCCAATGAAGGAGCGATGTGCTGAAACAACAAAATTGTGTTTAAATCAACAAAAACATTTTTTTTATTTAAGAAAAAAGTTTATTTAAAAAACAATTTTGTTGGTTGAATCAACAGAAGTGTTTCATTAAAATAACAAAATAATTTGGTGTCTGGTAAGAAATTTTTGTTGGGTCTATATATATATATATATATAATGTTTAATTTTTAATAAAATTTTTGTTGTTTCAAAAAATCTTTTCTGTGTAGGCTGTAATAAAAGGACATGAAAATGCTGTCTCCACTGCAATATGTGTACGTTAAAGCAACAGTTTTATTTACGCCTGTTTTCTTTTTCTATGAAATATTAAGCAATATGGGAAAACACATTAAATTTACGTTTTGACACCTAATTCTCTTGTCTCCTTGACGGCGATTTCCTGGAAATGATTTTTTTTTTTTTTTTTTTTTTTTATGTGTGCATCTAATTGAACAATTTTTTCTTAGGCAATGCAAAAGCATTTAAAAAAATTATTTTTTGTACTTACAACTATTATCATCCGAAAACAATACTTTGAAAAATAATTCTTTATGAAACAATACTTTTTTAAGAAGTATAAATTTTAAAGCTTTATTTTTAATATTAGTTGAAATTGGCCAATGTCGTAAAAATTATATCAACTTTCCACGATATTTGTCGGCAAAAAATATAATTTTTTGGATATTAAGAGACATTTGTCAAGATTATAAAAAGAATCCATCTTGTTTTTCAGCCTGCATCATGTTTGAAATATCAAAAAGTGATATTTATTGATGTCAGAAAACATTGGTAATATTGCCAGATATCAGAAAAAAAAATTCTTTAGAGGAGGTCATTTTATATTCTCAAATGTTATAGTCTGAGATCCGGCTGCAGAATTGCTACATTCATCGAGTATGTAATCAAAATCAGATTTTTATATTCAATTATAAAAGGTACAATATGTTTTGGCCGGGTTGCCTAATAAAATGTGCCCGCTAGTATTTTTAATTAAATTAATATTAATCGACTTTTTGGAGAGAAATTTCATTCATTTGTTATTGAAATAAACTATACTCCACATCACAGACATATACATAGTGAACTTGAAAAGTAATGGTTGCCGTTGCGCGTTTGGCCGCTACCTCTTCGCAGCCAGGTGCAAACAGGTAGTATTTTGGGGCGTTTATACGTTCATGGCGTATATTCATCATTTATATATCAAATTAAAGCTAATTTTTTTCTGCACATGGTAAACTCCGTCTGCCAATGTAAAAGTGGCCGCAAGTAGGGGTTGCCAGCTGTTAAAGATTGCTTAGAATGAAAATTAGCGCGCTACGTCGTTCGTCAGACGAGGATGGCGATAGCCAATTGTACGCGTTTTTGAAGCATGCGTCGATTGATAGTGTTCGCAACTATTCAGCTGCATTTTCATCAGTGTTGCCAGACTTGGGGATTTTTCTCGATTTCGGGGATTTCTGAAGCTTCGGGGAAAATGTTTGGGGGCAGAGATTTTGTGGAGCGTAGTTTGGAAAAATGATTTTTTTTTTTTTTTTTTTTTTTTTTTTTTTTAGGGGGGGGGGGGAACGGGGTTTTCTTTAAAATTGGCAATTACTTTTACTTAAAATCCGCACCGAAAAAAAAAAAATCAAGTGTATCAGATGATAATGCATTGATTCTGGATTCTATTTCGGAAATAGGAAAGTAATGTGGTGAAAGATTTTTTTTTTTTTTTTTTTTCGAAAAATAGCTTTATTTGGGGGAAAAATGTGAGCTTATTTTTATTATATAGTCTTTAATTTCTTTTTCTTTTTTTAGCATAAATTGAGTTGGGGATATTTTTGGAGGAAAAAAAAAAAAAAAAAAAACTTGATTTTTTGGAAAATTTTAAAACCTTTTGTTGAAATTGACTTTCCACCATCTGGCAACACTGATTTGTGATATTTTGGAGCTCGTAATACACAACGTTCATTTATTTAACGTTATATGTAATTACGTTTGTTAAAATTAAGTTTCAGTTTTAAATAACGAAGTGTTTTCTGTGTAATGAAAAGAATAATGTGCTTAACTTTAATAAGACATCATTTAAAAAGTGTTTATTAATGTTATTGTTTCATCGTAAAAAAAAAATATAAATATCATATTAACTAAGGAATCTACGGTGGACTTCGGATATCATATCGAGTGTTTCAAGAAATTAACTGTTTTGAAACAAAAAGATAAGCAAGACTTTGAAGATTTTTGCAAACCGCAAACCGTAAGTCATATTTCTAATTAAACTTAAGAATGATGTAGTTTATAGTTACTATAGAAATAGTATATCCCTGCTTTGGAGTTTTCTGTGAGAAAAAAAAATCTTATATATTTGAAAAACTGGGAACGAAGTACATTTTTCAAGCAGGACCTTTATCAACCTTGTTTCAAATAAACATTAAAATCATTCAGCTAACTGTAATGCGGAAAAATAAATGCTACTATCGAATTTTTATATTGAATACACGTTATATTTTTACTAAAAGAACACCTAATTATTATTATTATTTTTTTTAATTCTAAAAATAATGAAAAGTACATGTTTATAATTTTTAGTTTAAATACATCTACTAAATTAAAGAAATCTAATAATTTAATTATTTATATAAATATGGGGAAGTGTCTGTCTGTATGTGTGTATGTCTGTCAGCACACTGGCGCTCGCACTACTGATCGCAGAGTTTCCAAATTTGCCATATAGTTACCTGCGACCCTGCAGGAGTGCACCTTATCGAGATTTTTTACGAATTTCGAATTTGAATTTTTAAAATTGTTGCGGATGATCTTTGTTAATTCTATGTGGCTAAATGCTATTGAGCCGAATTGTATTAAGTTTAACGCAGAAAATAATGGGTGGATCCTAGATGGTATTCTCAAACCAACATGGTTCTTAGGAGATTCAGCGCCAATGCAAGTTGAAAGCGTGCTATATAATTCTATTATCATTCGTACTGATAATAGAGAGGATTTTGATATTTGTGACGATGAAAGTGATGGCTGCAATGAAAGTGAGAGTAGCGATGATTCAGATTTTGAATAAATTATATAAAAATGTAATATAGGTTTCAATAAATATTTAATCATTTTTTCAATCTTCCGTTTAATTTGTATACCTCAAGTAATCTGTCCTATTTACTGAATATTTAATTAATATGTAATCTATAATGAAAAATAAATAAAATCAAATATTTCCTAAAACATTACAGGTATAATATAAACTTCGTCTACATGAATAACCAGGGTTATTATTTTTCACAAATATTTATTATATGTTCTAATTATATAGAGAAAAGACAATTTGATTATTTATTGAGAAAAAAATGTTTTATATATATAGGGAATTTTAAATGTAACCACACAAAAATTTATTAATTATATTTCTTTTGGAGTTTTGAAATTCTTTTCTACAACTGTTTGTGCCATTGATTGCGAACACTATCAATCGACGCATGCGCAAAAGCTTCAAAAAAGCTTCAATTTTTTCGAAAAAAACAAAATCTTTCAACACATTACTTTCCTATTTCAGAAATAGAATCCAGAATCAATGCATTATCATCTGATACACTTGATTTTTTTTTTTTTTTTCGGTGCGGATTTTAAGTAAAAGTAATTGCCAATTTTAAAGAAAACCCCATATCCCCCCCCCCACACACACACAAAAAAAAAAAAAAAAATCATTTTCCCAAACTACGCCCCACAAAATCTCTACCCCCAAACATTTTCCCCGAAGCTTCAGAAATCCCCGAAATCGAGAAAAATCCCCAAGTCTGGCAACACTGATGAAAATGCAGCTGAATAGTTGCAAACACTATCAATCGACGCATGCGCAAAAACTTCAAAAACACGTACAATTGGCTATCGCCATCCTTCTCTGACGAACGATGCAGCGCACTAATTTTCATTCTAAGCAATCTTTAACAGCTGGCAACCCCTACTTGCGGCCACTTTTACATTGGCAGACGACGTTTACCATGTGCAGAAAAAAATTAGCTTTAATTTGATATATAAATGATGAATATACGCCATGAACGTATAAACGCCCCAAAATACTACCTGTTTGAACCTGGCCTGCGAAGAGGTAACGGCCACACACGCAACGGCAACCATTACTTTTCAAGTTCACTATGTATATGTCTGTGATGTGGAGTATAGTTTATTTCAATAACAAATGAATGAAATTTCTCTCCAAAAAGTCAATTAATATTAATTTTATTAAAAATACTAGCGGGCACATTTTATTAGGCAACCCAGCCAAAACATATTGTCCCTTTTATAATTGAATATAAAAATCTGATTTTGATTACATACTCGATGAATGTAGCAATTTTGCAGCCGGATCTTAGACTATTACATTTTTATGTTGGCCAATATCTTTGTACTACCTGTAATATGAAGTAATATGTGAAAAAAACATTTTTTGCCCCTTCTCCTTTGGAGAGGAGGAATTCTCGAAATTGGATTTTAGGTAACACATCGTTCAATAAGTCCCAGAACTAATCCTCAGAATGCATCGCAAATGAAATATTTCTGTGTGAGTAAAGTAAACCTAACTTTCAAAAGATACACGCTAAAGTTTCATGATATTTCGATCGTTTGTTGACGAGATATCAAAGCTTTAGTGATCCTACTTTTGATGTTTTCTAAATGAGGGACAAAGCTTAATTTCATGAGTTGATTAATCATTGCTTTGTGACAGGCAAAAAGATTGTTGAAATTTAGCAATGGCTTAACAGTTTCAACAGTATTTTTGTCCATCAAAAAACAATGCTTAAACATCAAACGAAATTCAGCTTTGTCCCTCATTTTGAAAACATCAAAAGTAGGGTCACTAAAACTCTGATGTTTCGGCAACAAACGATCGAAATATCACGAAACTTTAACGTGTATCTTTTGAAAGTTAGGTTTACTTTAGCCACACAGAAATAATTCATTTGCGACGCTATCTGGGGATTAGTCCCGGGACTTATTGAACGATGTATTAGCCTCTTTATAAGTGGAAATATTTAAATTTTAAGAAATAAACTGTAAAATTTTGAAAGATTTTGTCATTCGTATATGTATTTTTTGCATGATAACGTTATGCATGCGAATTAAACAAAATTTCATAGTTTGGCTTCCATTGCAAATGTATGTATGTATTTCCTTTTTGGGAAATTTACGTAATCAGTGAAAGAGAAACTTCCTTAACAAGGTATTTGGGTGTTGACTATCTTCCCGAAGTAAAAGATTAAAAAAAAGAAAGAAAAAGACCTTCCATCTCAAGACTGTTCTACTCCGTTGCTTTTCAAAACTAGGCTAATTCAGGAGTCCAAAATCGAGAACAAACTCTTCACAATCATAACCTCGAATATTCCAAAAGAGCCCACCCGAGCGAAGAAAACTAACTGGGATCCTCCCTACTTTCCCTTAATCACAGCATAGAGATCCACATATTTCTACTTGTTTTCATTAAAAAGATTGAAAAGCGTGTTTTCTTTAGAAAATGAAGAAGAAAATCCATAAATACTTTCACACAGGAGTGTCCCGAATGACAAAAGATGATGTTGAATTGTGCCATTTTACATTTTTGATGAATGCCTATTTACAACCAACGGAAATTCTATTATTAGTATTAAAAAGAAAAGAAAAGAAAAAATGTACAGTAATCTTTTTTTTTAGCAAATATAAAAGCGGATGTCCTTTATTCTTATTTTGGAGTTTTGTTTTACATTCATTATCGGTAAAACAAAGTACTAAATTATATTAATAACTTTGTAAGTGAAAAAGAATAATAAAATAAATCAAAATGAAAAAGTAATAATAAATGATAAGGTAAAATAAATCAAAATGAGTAAGTGAAAAAGAATAAAAGAATAAATCTTTTATTTAAGACTTTAGTTATACACAGGTCTACAGCCAATTCCTTAAAATGTTAGCTTTTTTAAAATTAAGGGAGGCATACTATTGTAACAAACGCAGCTATCGTAGATCCTTGTATCGTACTTAAATCCTTGTCGAATTATGTTCTTAGACAGACTAAGAACATGACTCAATAAGGATTTATTTAACAAAGCAGTATTAAGTCCACTTTTTTAAGACGGGGATTATTGCTAGTGCTCGGATACTTTTGCTGCGGAGTGTACGATCCTACTTGTGATCTACGATAGCTGCGATTGTTACAATAGTATGTCTCCTTAAGGTCTTTTTTCCACGATTGCAATATTTTTCTCTTTTAACGCACTTTTTGTATTTTTTCTTATGAATCACTATAGTAGAACAAAGCTCTTTTCAACTCTTTAATTCAACTGAAATATTTTTCAATTTTGCAAGTAAATATTTTTAAATTTTTAAATATTTTTTAATTTTGCATTTTGGTAATGTCTGTACCAAAATGCATATAGCAAATTTACATCACCATATTTTAAGTATTCAATATCGTTCTGCTGCTTTATAATAATATTTTACCTCTTTTTCTCTAATTCCATTTGAAATTCCATTATTTGCTATAAATTTACATTTTATAATTTTATTTTTTATTTAATTTTAACGAGAAGAAGCCTTATTATATACGGAATTATTTTAAGTCAATTATTAAGTAAATAGATAAATAGATAAATTAATAGAACACAAATGAAAAGTCTTTTTGTATAGTAACACATTTAGCTAGTCTCAATGAATGAAAACTATATTTAAAGATAAACAGTGTAAAAGTTAAAAAAAAAAAAAAATCTAGTTTTTAAGTTATGGAGCTATTTATAAAACATTTAATTTTGTCCCAGAATTTCATATGAACAACAGCATTTTAGCACCTTGAGGGAATTATTTTCCATTATTAATACTGAAATGCGTATTAGGCTATTTTGTACGACTTTATTTACTCACGACTTTTTTTTTTTTTTTTTTTTTTTTAACATTTTTAATTTAACTTAATTTCTTCAACTGATCTTCATACTATTTTATCAGTTTTACATTGATTAATTATTTCATTATTTATATGAAAAGTCTCATTTTTAATTCATCTCTTTTCTGAGACTTTGATTGCTTTAAACCATTAGATGTTTTTGTAAGCTGAATTTTGCTAATCATATTTTATAAAAAGCTTTGTAGAATAGAATTTTAGGAAAATACAATAGTTTTGTAAACAACCATAGACAACGGAGTTTATCTTTTTCCTCTAATAACATATTTCTCAGTTTCTTTAATCCTGTATATGTAACTCCTATTCTCTTATTCTTTTAATGGGGCCTAATGAGTATTTTTAAAACTAATACTTTTTTCCCTTGCTATTTCATTTTTAAATATTCAAGAAATTTAAAATTTTAGTTATTTTTTCTCTTTTAAATAATTTTCAAAATAATTTTACTGATAAGTATTCTAATTGTTAGACATCATCATCTTATGGACGAAGTAGACTTCAGTGGACTTTCAAACTATCAAAATAATTTACTAAATATATAATTTTTTACAAAAATATGAAATTTTACTAAAATATGAAACTACATAACAGTAGTAATGTGTAGAAAAAGAATTTTTCAATTCTAATCATGCTAAACTGTATTATAAGTGCTCATATTTCTAAAGTAACATTTAATATGTTGTAAAATGAAATCTTTAATCATAATTTTCTAAAAACTACTTCTTACATAGTTGCATTAAGTTTAAAATGTTCCATGCGTCTAATTTTCGTTGAAGCTTCATGAAATTTTATTTATGTTTTGTACACTTTACCACAAATAATAGTTACAAATTTTCCTTTCTGTATTTTTAAAACTTTAAAATTTTAAAATTAAAAAAATAGTAATGAAATTTTTTCGGGAAGGAAAAAAAAAAAAACCGCTGGAAAACTTTTTTTTTTTCTCAATTATGACTGTATAAAACGAAAAAAAACGAATTTTTTTTTTTAAATTCATCTAAAACTACACGTAATATATATATATATATATATATATATATATATAAATCTTAGAAATCTGAATTAAAAATTGATTTGCAAGGAGCCTTTTGCAATTTAACGATTAATTTACAATTTTAATTAATATCTTAATTATAATGTGGATGTTAATTTGAATATAGCATTTCTCATCTACAAATAAGATTATATGAGACTGTAACTTTTTGCAGTAAAGTATTTTAACTTTTGATTTTTTTTTTCACTGTCGATTTAAAATTTAAAATTTGGATTTATTTTCTGCATTGCTGTCATCACAATGACGAAAAAAACATTTAAGCTTTTGACAGTTTGTTTTTGCAGTAAAACATGACACAAAGAGATTTTTTATCTTTTTTTTTATCATTTTTTTACGTACTAACTAAAAACAATTCATTCCAATGAAATCGGAAAAAAAAAGAAAAAAAAGAAAAAAAGAAAGAACAAGAAAAAAGAAAGAATGAAAGAAAGGAATAAGGTAAAAATATGTAGAATATACTAATTAATAATATATGTGATAAATACTTGTACATTAGTATATTTATTAAGATATTTTCTTGTTAACGGGAATGAAAGTAAAAGGATGGAATGAAGAAAAAATTATTTGAAAACTATAGTTGCCATGTCTGCTGTTTTTCAGCGGAGACTTAATTTCGGAATTTTTTTATAATTATTTTCATCTTATTTAATCGTCTAAAGTATATGTGGCATATTCTTTTAAATAATAGTGGTGATAAATTGGATTAAAAAATTAGAAAGTTTGGCAGCTATAAAATAATCTATAGCTATTACAAGAAAAAAAAAAAAAATGCATATTTTTCTTTCTTGTTCTTCACATTTTCTATTTGAGCTGTTAAAAGAACCTTTGTGTATTTTGTCTAGCGATAAACTGAAATGATATTCATTTCAGATTAAAGCGTTAGATAAATAGTTAAAATTAAACTGTTTCATATTAATTTTCTTTCTGTGCGGTAATAAAGTTAAAAAATGATTTTAAAAAAAATGATCACATGTAAAAGTGTATCAAATTGTAAAATGATCAAAATATTGGTGCACGGGAGAAGTAATTGTGATATTAATTGAAACAAGAAGATATACATTTGTATAAATATTAACATATTAATAAAAAAAATTTCTTATTGCCAGGAATGAAGATAAAAGTGTTGAAATAACCTTTAATGATTGCAAGGGGAAAAAATGAATTATATATATATATTCATGATATCCATGATTCATTTTTTCTTTTATAGATTAAATGAATTTCTACATATTTCATCTAATTTATCAATAGTGATAAACAAAACTGATATTCAGTTCAGATTAAAGTGGTACTTACAGTGACTAATTATCAAACAATATTATTCGATACAAAAGATGTTTTATTTTTAAATTAAAAATTTTGGTACCATTTGCAAGGAATGTTATTTTCTCAATTGGATAAATTATTAGTAAGCCAAAGTTTGTCTCCCGACCTAACCGGGAGACAAACCTTGTTGGAAACATGTCGGCCTTTTTAAACAGCCCTCTCTCCCCCACAACAAAATAAATAAATAAATTAGAAAAAAGAGATTGAAGAAATAAAAAAAATGTACGATACAATTGTTATTCTATAGCTTTAAATAAATAAATAAAAAATAAAAGAATAATTTATTTATTTAAATGTAACAATTGAATTTTAAATGAAAAGCAATTTGATAAAAAAAACCAAATTCAGTATTTCTTTTTTGAAGGAAAATTTAAAGTATTTACTATTATTCGGTGTTATATTTAGGATAACAACATGTTTACGTAAACTGGACTTTATAATTTAATTAACTAAAATCTTTTAAATATTTATGAGACACTCTTAATAAATAAAGGCATTAATTTGAAATTGTTTTGTAACTAGGTATTGCACAGTGGCATTAAATATCATTGAATCAGTAATATGATTTTTTTTTTTTAATACAATTTAATGCAATATTTGTTAACAAAATTTTTTCCTTCGACAAATAATTTTTTAATTAAAAATATCTTTTTAATATATAAAAATTAAATTAATTTTTTTTTCTAATTTTTTCTAAAGTATATAGCAGCTATAAAGATCTAGATATAGCAAAAATTTAAATAAATTACTTTTTAAAGAATTCTTTTTATTTTCAAGAAAAACATTTATTTATATTTATAGTCAATACATTAACAATGAATTTTTAAAAAAATGCGAAATTAAGCGTATGAAATATTAAGTTTTAAGGAAAAATATATACACTCTTTAATCTTATAGGCAAAGCGGTTATTTAACAAGCTTATTGAAAACACTATATTTAACTTAACTTCCATTCCATAATGCTCTTTGCTCTATTTACTAAGAAATACGAAAGTTAAAAGAGAAAGTTTTTTTAAGTACAGTTATAATTAAACTTCCCCTATAAACAGCATCCTATGGCGCAAACGGGTGAATGGAATGCAACAAAATTTGGTATATAAATTATACACAAGATGCGCTCACGGCATCTCGAATAATAATAATAATAAAAAGTTCCAAAATGTCCACCAGAGGGCGCCTTTTCCGGAAAATATTAAATTTAACACAATAAATGACCAAAACGGAATACAGAAACAATATTAATAATCCAGAACAGGAAAAAGCTGTCAGTTCTAGGAAAAAAAAAATGTCGAGATTTGCATATTTGTGAAGAAGAGGAAGCTTTATGCAAAACAGGTATTACTTAATGTGGTTCGATGACAAGGTGATCAGAAACTAATCAATAAATGTTAATACTGTTTCTGTAACCCGTTTTGGTCGCTTATTGTGTTAAATTTAATGTTTTCTCGGAAAAGACGCCCTCTGGTGGACATTTTGGAGCTTTTTTTTTTTTTTTTCGAAATTCCATGAGCGCGTCTCGTGTATAGTCTATGTACCAAATTTCGTTGCATTCCGTTCACCCGTTTGCGCTGTAGGATGCTGTTTATAAGGGAAGTTTAATTATAACCACCCTGTATATATTTTTAAATGTTTTTATTTTGTTTTATTTATTTATTTATTTATATCATTTAGTTTAGTTTTTTATGTGCGTATGTCTTTGTGGGACAATATAATATTTTATATTTTTATTTCGCCCAAAATAAATTAATAAAAAAGTTATAATATTTTAATTAGGGACAAGCAGGTCGTAGTACAATTGTTTTTGGTAACTTGCTTATTAAAAATATTTTTTACACAAATCTCTTTTCTTGTTTTAGATAACTTAATATACATAAAAATAGAACTTGATACCTAATTGTATGTATTTTGTTTTTTATTTTTTATTGTTTATCTTATTTTATATTTATTTATTTATTTATTGTTCAACAGGTATATTCCATATTTACATATACATTATACATATGCATAAACATACATTATATATGTATGTATGTATATACATATATATATATATAATCTTCAAAATTTATATTTAAAATTAATAGTAAGTTGTAAATGAATCATCAAAGCAAATGCAAATATTTGTCTTTGGGTCAACGTGTAAAGTGACAAATTAAAATAAAGAAATTGTCAGACAAACAAAATCAAAAGAAACATTTTTTAAACCCTGTTAAATATTTTTATCGGGTTATGATATATTATCTATCTTGAAAAGGGTATATTTCACAACAACGTTAACTATGAATAAAATATGTTATAAATTCTGTAAATTGATTTAAATTTAGAAAATCCTTTCTTATTTACTATTTTACAAATCCTTATACGCAGCAAGAGTAATTTTTTGCACATAGTTATAACAATAAAAATTTTCTTAGTTATCTTACTAAATTTTGCAAAAAATATTTGTCTGCTGTAGCTAATATTTCTTAGATAAATTTAAGATATTATTTTACGAACGGAAAAAGGAAAGTATGTAGCACATTTGAAGTGGCTTTTAATTATTTTTGATAATATATATTGAACAAATAATTTATAATTGAACAAATTTAAAGAAATGGATTATCTAAACATAGATTTAGCATTGAGCAAAGAAAGGAAACCAACTTTAAATGACTTAGTTCCAAACATCAAGTTAGATTTAAAAGTTCAAGTACACCATTAAGGTAGTGGAAGAAGTTAATTTTTCCATGTAATGAGTTCAGATTGCAAAACTCTGTGAGACCTGATTTTTTTTTTTTTTTTTTTTTAAGGAATGTTTTGCAGATTTTACCTTTCCGTCATCCTTACTATTTCTGCTTCACAAAGAATGTTTCACACAAAATTGTTCACAAGGTAAAATTTCCTGACTGCAAAGTCACTTTTAGATTTTAAATACAACTCAAAAAATCTTTATTATTATTATTTTTATTATTATTATTACTATTATTTATGGTATGTTGTAGTATAAAATTAACATGGTACTTGAAAATAAAAGTTAAATTCATTTGAAAAATAAAATATTTTTATGTATTTTTTATAGTTTTGTTACTTATTTATTTATTTTGTAAGGCTTAAAGTATTATTACGTAAGAAATGTTCTAGTTCTGTGTTTGTTTCATAAAATTTATGTACTTTAAGAAAAAGAAAAAAGTTGCAGTTTATTTATTTATTTATTTATTTTACAGGAAACCTCTTTTCATTTTTAAAGGACAAAACCAGTAAATTTAAAATCACGTTTAAAGTCCCACTTAAAGTCCTGTAATTTCTTTGTTTTTATTTCATTTTATTTTACAGTTTAGTGAAAGATTTTGCAAATTTATATATTGTAATTCGCAATTTATTATAATTCACACTCAATAGATTTAAAATAAGAACAAACTTTCTAGATGGACTCTTTATTATATATTTGTACTCATGCACATATAAGTATATATGTACAATTGGAAAAATATAATTAATATTTTATCTTTAAAATATGCCTAACTAAAACAAGTTTTTACATCACTTTGTTTGTATAACACTAACTATAAATGTACATGGTATATACAAATGTAAGAATAGATATAAATATACTTGTTATATACATGTATAAGCATAGATATAAATATACATGTTACAAATTTTACTTCTCCGTCCTAGTGCGTCAACATAATAAGTATAAGTAATCAGTGTATGAAAAACTTATTTGCCCATTCCTATAATTGTTGGAACATTTTGTAATCTACATTAAAACTACTTTATATTTATAGTTGCCTATCCATTTTTATAAAAAAATATATAGCGTATACTGACAGAGCTTAATATGATACTTTCTAAAATTCTTTCTCTTTTTTTAATAATCACAAAATCGTAAGGAAAAAAAAAAAAGATGATACACATTCTTTTTTTCGTTTTATTAGATTTAGTACGGACTCCCTAACTCCCTTAAAATTTGTTTCATTCTGACAATTGGTAAAGAAATCTAGAGTAAGATGAGAAAACTGCAATCTGATCACTTTCTCTCTATACATTAAATCAAACTTGAAAATCAGTTTTTTTTTTGCCATAATATTACAATTAATAACACAGAGTATACATCATAATGGCATACGTTAAGCATTTCAGTATATTTCCAGATCTGTACTGTATACAAAATTTGTTAACATCATTTTCAACTGTATATTATAAATGTAGTTCAGAATTTGACAAGACTTCAAAATTGAATGTATTTAATGTTTAACGCATTTCATTTAACCAAACAATATATTTTTTAAGTTTAAGATAGTTATCAAATATAATAAATAAATATAAAGGTTCGTATCAAAAATTTCAAATTTGATTGAAAATTTCTGTACTATCGATTCCTCGAGAAATTATAATTATAATTATAACAGTATTTGATGAAAATATATTTATTATGTGAGGTTCAAAAGAATATACTATTTTCCCCCTTTATTACTCCCCTCTTTTATTTTTTGGAGGGGGTAGGGGTTTTAGGAGGTGCAAGTTTTACTTTACTGCAACCATGTATTTTCAAGTAACTTTCTATTAAAACCAAATGAAAATGATTTCTTCCGATAGAATTATAATTTTCAGTACTCAAATTAAAATATTGTTTTATTTTAAATTTCGATATGGTACCTTTTTTATTTATTTATTTTCAATTCACGTAATTTTTTTCATTGCTTTTAATTTTAAAGTAATAAATCAAATCCAAATGTATGATAACATACATTATCATAGTTCGGAGTTCAAAAAGATAATAGACAGAGATAAGAAAGAAATAAAGCAATTAGATTCCATTACGTTTTGTGTCATCATTTTCAAATACATGCATCATTGATAAAACGCGACTGATTACATAATTCAAAACGCAAGTGATTTTTTTTTTTTTTTTTTTTTTTTTTTTTTTTTCTGTGAGATATAGAATTTATTGTCTGAAACATTTATCCTAGGTAATCAGATCCTGTTATTTTATTATTTTTCACGTTACTCTGACAGAAATTATCATTTTTTATTTTGTATCTTTGAAAAAATTACAAACTCGGCTTTTGAAAAAAAATAATAATAATAATAATAATCATGTTTAAAATATTACCAAAATTTTATATCTAAATAATAAATTATCCTGTCTTTAACAACATAATTGAAATTTCAGCCATCTTCAGAAGCGATGATCCGTGTGAGATTCTCGATTATTAGTTTCTAGCTGTTACGAATGTTATGATGACACAATAACCTTTTTATCTCTCCACGCTCTGTAGCATACTTGCGTAATTACGAAAAATAAGGCTTTCCCTTCTGAATTTCCTTCAGATTTTTGTTAACTTTCTTTTAAATGAGAAATCCGAAAAATACTAACTGTTACGACGGGGAAAGAAAAACTAATAATTCAGAATATGAATTTTATATTAAAACTGTTATTCGTTGAAAGACTTTCTTGTTATAGAAGATTTCTATATTCTGCCATTATCCTATCTTCTACATTTTGAATTAAACATATCGCTATAGTGCACTCATTTTTCCCGAACCTAGCATTGAGGACAATTCTAAATTCTCAAATTGACACACAAGTTGGGATATGGTAAACATCGAACCTTTCGGCGTTGCCTTATAGCTTATTTTCTCTCAACCACAAGGGTTATCACACCTATTCCAATTATAAACTCGTTGAATCAGCACATGGGCAAAGGCTTCCATAGTCACAAGACACGTGGTTGAAGAATGGGAAACTGCGTTACGCTATTCAGTGTGTTTTTGAATCTTGAGTACAGTTTTTGTTACAAAATTTCTATTATAGATGTATAGATTAAATTGTGAAGTTGTGTCAAACAAAATACAAAAAAAAAAAAAAAAAAAAAAAAAAGGAAGATTGAATTTCAAGAATTACAAAACTTAAAATTTTATACGGCCCCATACAAAATAATGTCTAAAGGATAAAGTGTACTTTGTACACTCATTAACTCATATACTAAATTTCAGAATTGCGTAATTCATAAAAAGTCTACATATAAAAGGTATGACAAAACAAAAATGTCAATTAAGACCACTTTCAACGCCATAAGATAAGTTTTCAGATGGCGGAAGTCATATTAAAAGGTCGTGTTTCATGGATTATACACAAATTGAGAGTGAAAAGAACGATAGCATAAAAAAAAAAAAAAAAAAAAAAAAAAAAAATTACATTTCAATTTTCTTCTAATCAGTAAACAAATTGTTTATATACATCTCTAATACATTTTAAACTTCAGTGCTGTTATTTTGTACATCTCTTAATCAGGGTATGAATCAGGGTTTTACTCATTCAACGTTTTTTTTTTTTTTTTTTTTTTTAATATGAAGGCCGTAGTTAAGTTTAAATTTTGTATTTCTTCAAATTGAATCCCCCAGATATTTTTTATTGATTTTATGAAATTCTGAACTTTTTTAAACGCTATTTTGAAATTAACACATTACGGCTGAGATCAGTATTAAAAAAAAAAAAAAAAAAAAAAAAAAAAAAAAAAGAATTTTTAAACATGTTGTATATAATAATGAAATAAAATGTTTATTATGTAGCATATCGTGTATTTGTTTTATAACCAATAGTCACTTCATTGTACGTCCGAAGGTTCCGAAAATATGTCAAAACATAAACAATGTGGTTTGTAGATGTTGATCCCTGTCTAATTTAAACAATGAAAGGCTTTTTAGGACGGAGGACTATTAGTTTCAATCTGGAGTTTTTGTAGACTAGTTTTGTGTAACACAAAATAAATTAGAAATATCAGTCCTATCGTTACAAATTCAGTACCAACTGAAAGGGACGATTTTTCTGAATCCAGGGGTGCAAATAGTTTTTCGGCATGACGATTAGATTTCTAAAGTATGAAATTTAGGTGGAAACATTCATTTTAATTCATTTCGGTCATTTTAAAGAGTACGTGGCTCATTACAAATTTGGTACCAAATGAAAGGGGCAATTTTTTTAAATCCAGAAGTGCAAACGGTTTTTCGACTAGACAATTAGATTTTTTAAATTAACTAAAGAATGAAATTTAGGTGGCAACACTTCATTTTAATTCATTTCAGTCACTTTTAAAAATACGTAGCCCAGTTATACGGTCAAAAAATGAGATTTAAAAAAATAAGTTAAAAATTAAAATTAAAAATTAAAATTAAAAAATTAAAATTAAAATTAAAATTTCACAGATTGAAATTAATAGTCCTTTGTACTAAATTAAATTTTGTCTTCGAGAGAATTTTTTATTTTAAATAAATTTAATTTTATTATTTATTTATTTATTTTTGAGTGTGTGTGATTGTCAATTACTATTATTATTTCTTTTATTATTGTAGATTAGGAAATGCCTTAATAATATAGAGAATTGTAATGCACTATAATAAAAAGAAGTCGTGAATTTTATAATTGTACAAAGAATTGTAAGATCACAGTTACATTCTAACGTCAATGTTATTGCGCTGTTGGTTTCTGCAATTTGTTCATATTGCATATATAATTTATGTTTTGGTATACTAAATTCTATATAATAATAATTTCGTTTAATTTAGGCAGAAATGGATTTTTCTCTACACATTTTCTGATTTATATATTATTATGATGCTTAAATAAAGAGAAAATAAAATGCTGAATTTGTGATGTTAGCTTAAAAAAAGTATGGTATGGTGCATGTAATGTAACGTAATAACTTCTATTAATGTAATGTACCTGATAAAGCCAATCTGGGATTCATAAAATCTACCTCCCCCCCCCCCTCTCTCTGTCACACAAACACCTCATTCGAGGCATTTGTAAGTTCAGGTTTGAATATGCTTCAGTCTAATCTGTATTTCATAGGTAAATACGTGAGTCGAAAAGAGCTATTAAGTAATGATTAAGTCTTCCTTTTTATTAAGTAGAGTCTTTTATTTTTCTTTCCTTTTCTTGTACCTCACAAACACCTTCATCCAATTTCATACTCTTCGGCTTCACCTATGCCTTTGGTTTCACTATATTCGGTTTAGTAATATTCTATTTCTATATATGTAAAATCATATATAATTTTACTGCAAGATGTTCAAAGGAAAAATAAAACTAAGAATTTTATTTATTTATTTTTGTACCTTATGAACATCTTGATCCAAATGAATAAAGTACTTTTTGCAAAACTGTGACATACTCTTCGTTTACAACCGTATCCTTGTTCATACAGTAGTAGAATACTTCTAAGTGCATAAAATAATGTACAATTTTACTGCAAAATGCTCGATGCAAAAATAAAATTAAGAATTTAGTTTTATGTGTAAGAGAATTTCGAGACTCTCTTAAACCCAGAGATTAGCAATCGTACTATCAATTCGGATTATGAATCTGAGAAATTTACACTATTCATATTTAAGCGAATAAAATCTTTTATTTTACCCTGTTTTTATTCACTCTCCTTCTTGTTTGTTTGTTTGTCCAGTACAAATCTTGCAATCGATTTTTAACTAACTTCTCAACTAGCTAACATTTGAAACTTTTAGAATAGCTCAGAACACGATGACAACGCAGTACCTCGAAGTCCGATTTCCGAATTTTTGATTAATTTTCTTTTAATTAATTAAAATATGAAAATAATAACCTCCAAACAGCTTTAAAATTAAACATTTAAAAAGTAACTATAATTTACTTGTTACCGAAAAAAAAAAAAAAAAAAAAAAAAAAAAAAAATTACGAGTTCATTTTCTTTCGACATAAAAATAAATACATTTAATTACACGTGAACAATAAAAAATTATAAAAAGTTAAATTAGGCATCTCATAAAAATTGACGTCATTATCACTTTAAAAAATTTATACACATTGGTAAAGTACTAATATAGTTCTATAGCTATGATTCAACAGAAAATTTAAAAATATGGTATCGAAGAAGTTTTTTTTTTTTTTTTTTTTTTTTTTTTTAAATCTTATAATTATTTATTACGAACTTTTGATATTAGACAAGAAATACATGTGTTACAATGAAGAGAATAGGCAATACTAACAAAAGGTAATAAACAAATTAAACATTAAAATAAAATGAAATCATGAAAAATGCTTTAAGGATAATACTCTCTTACGTTTTTACCAACAAAAGTAAACAGTACATGTCCTCTAAAAATAAAACAAAATAAGAAATAGTTTCAATTGTAAATGAACATGCACATATTATTTGTTTGACCCAAAAACTGTAACACTTCTGCTTTCAAAATTATTGCTGCTACTTCGATAGTTCATGAAGTTTTACATTTTTTCCAGGCAAGCAAAAATCAAATACGAATTTTTGCCAAAATGCACGGCAACAATATTACAAGTAACCACTATACAAAATTTGGAGAAATTTCATAAAAGTTACATAAAGCCTTTTCTTCTTGATCCCAACAGAACATTTAATTATTAAATAAAAGAATTGAAAAGCAGCTGTTTTCTACAGTTAAGACATAAGTATTACAAAGGATTACGCAAACTTAAAGCATTAAAAATTATTACTTACATAATGAACTGTGAACATTTTACAAACTAATGTTCTTAAATTACGAAACTGTCGATGCGTAGATTGATAGTAGGTAATATGGTTTTGCAGCATTTGTCATGCTGTTTTTCAGATTTATCCAGAAGCTATAACAATTTTATCTTTTCCCAGCTGGTATTTTTTTGTAATGTCTTTCCCATAGATATAGTAATAACATATAGATTGATCACTGGGGAGAAAACAGTGATTCCTTTTCACCTTGGAAAAGACGGCGGTTTTACCAAAATGTGGCCGTTTTTCCCCGAGTGAATACACACGGGAATACACACGAATATTTTAGCAAATAAATTTTATGAACAATTTATTTACTAAAGGTGAATGAAAAGCTCCAGATACAGTTTCAAATTCCTTTTTTATTTTTTTCCTTTTTTTCAGTACCACTTAATAGGTGATTCCAAAGCTTTTTTTTCGGCATCAAAAGTCTTTGCACGATAACATGAGGATGAGAGATCTCTATATATATTACTATACCTATAGCCTTTCCTTAACCACAAACGTAGTTATTTTATTTTATTTATTTATTTATTATTATTACTATTATTATTATTATTATTATCTGATTTTCAAAATTCCATGCACATTTTGAATTTTCAACTGAAAAAAAATAAAAAAAAAATTTGTTCCCAAAATTTGTATATAAAAAAGTACAATATTCGAATAAAACTTTTTAAAGCTATGCAACAAACTGAACAAATTATATTTGTCTCAGAAGAAAATAAAATACATAAAACTTATGATTTTTCATTAAATTTTAAAACAATGAATAAGGATTTTAAAGCAAAAAGATGCCACCTTCTTAATCTGAAACTATAATTTTTTTTGCAGAATATTTTTTTATAATCAGTATAATTTTAAGTGCATTTCATTCAAATATTTTAAAGGCTAAATCTTTTCTCTGCATACTTGCTCTTACATGAATGCTTCGTATTGTATTTGAAATAACTTTATTGTAATTGATAGAATCAATTTATTATGCATGCGCGTGTGTTTGCGCATTTTAACTCTTTATCTATTGGTTAGATTTTAAAGTAACATAAAAGTAAAATTATTGTAAAATTTTCTTTGAGTTATTATAATACATAGAGCTATTATAATATATCATTTTATTATAATACGTCTTATAATAATTTCATACTAATAATACTTTTAATCCTTCCACGCCTCAAAAAGCTAATTTAAACAAAACAAATGTATTTGGATTAGGCATAGGGATAATTTTCCATTTTGATAACTTCACATACTTCTTTTATTAATTTACAGAGGTTAAAACGAAAATTTCATCTTTGAAGAAACGTGCCTCTTTTTTCCTGTAAAGTGGTTATAAATTTCTTCTCTCTTTTCCTTTTTTTTTTTTTTTTTTTTTTTTTTTTTTACCGACATTCTATATAATTTTAGAAAGACAAATTTAATAATTTTCAATTACATTTCAACCTTTTGACTGCCTTTGAAAAGATTAAAATTATAATCTTGTTTTCATAGCACATTTTTTAAAATGTAGTAAAATGATGATTATTTCACATTCCGATTAAAAATACAGGGTAGCAAAAAAATAACTTTCCCTATTTGGAGGCACCTAGAGCTAAAATCGACAAACGGAATGAAAGCAAATTTCATACACAGACTGAGAAAAACATGAGAAGAAGATGAACAGGGGGATATTTTGGCGCTGCTGTAGAGTACACACTTAAAAATGTACGTAATCTACTTCAATTGTGTAAATTTGCACATATTGTACGTGGTTCTAGGAACCCGTATCTTGATTAATAACAGAACATTTCTCTGAGTTTAATACGTCAAATTATTCATTTCTGGATGTGCATTTTCATTCGAACATTAATGAAACTTTACATAACTCATTTTTCAAAAATGCGTTCTAAGTACTGAAATTTTTTTTTTCAACAGCTCCAAAATCACGTATGCACAAGGAAAGTATCATAATCTATCTCGATTATGCAAATTTCATTGTTCGATCATGACGCAGGGCCAAAATCTGCCCTTTGGCGTTTTATGGTACTAATTTTTTTCTTTTCGGAAATAATCTTGCATGCCTTTCATAATCTGTATGTGAAAGTTGGTTTATTTATGTTTGTTAATTTTAGCCTGCAGATGCCACCAAACAGGGAAATTTATTTGATGGTCACACTGTATAAAAATTGAAGATAATTTGAAGATAAATCTTATGAATATTATACAGGATGTCCCATTAAGAGCACTCAAACTCTGTACAGACATAATCCTCTCTTTAATACATTAAAAAATGTCTTAAGAACTACACCTCTATGATTCATAATTTTCGAGAAAAGTCGAAAGAAAAGTATGACATTATACCTGTAGCAAGGAAAATAAAAAAAATTCATGGAAACATGAACATTGGCATTTGCATTTGTTTAGGTACAAAGATGTTTAAAATGTCCACTGCGCAAACTGATGCATGTATACGTCGTGAAAGTGTTGACTGTACAGGTTGCTGCAGCGTGGTGTGCCTCAAAGCACACATGGAATGAAAATGTGCAACTAAGTTACTTTTTGTCGTAACTTTTTGTCGGTAAAAAAAATTCCACAAATTTTGACATGCTGTTTCTGCCATCTAGCGGTGCACATATTTTCAGATTTTTTACGTGAAAACAACCAATCAAAAATTATATGAAATCCTAGACGCTAGATGGCAGAAACAGCGCGCCAGATTTTGTTGAAAAGCTGTACCCTGCCTTCAGACGCTTTTCAAGTTTTTGTGTTGAACCGAGAGTCGAAGTTAATGGTGAATACGGCCATTAGTCCTTCATATGAAGGAGCCCGTAAGTAGAAATTCGAAAATACTAGATCTGGCGATCGTGGAGACCATAAAACTGGATCTCCCACGACCAATATATTAGCTTGCATATTTTATAACCATCCATTTATCTTGAAAACTATGGATCGTGCAAATACAGTTCTTAAGTCATTTTTTTATACATTCTACGCGAGGAATATGGCTGTGCAAAGTTTGGGCGTTCATGATTGTGCGTCCTGCATATGATATTAAAAAACAAGACACAAACCCATAATTCGTAATTTTGAATTATAAGTGAACTGTGGAAAATTAACCGCTCAGTGAAAGTATATATCCGGCGCTCCGAAATTTTTAAACATTAGTATAAATATCTACGCGTTTTCATTTAACTATTTATTTTTTTTCTAACGAAATTCTTCGAAATTATCCTAGAAATCGTCAAATATATTTTCAAAAATAAATAAAAAGAGCTTACGAAATTCAAATTTTGGTTTAAGTTAATTTGAGGTATAAGTAGGATTTTATAATCAGTAAATGAAATACTATTATTGTTATTTTCTTGAACTGCAACATACAAATATTCATGTTAATGAGTAAATATGTTGCATTAATTTCAGCTTTTATGTGAAAAGCTATTACTTCTTTAAATAGCAATAAATTAACAGAAACATATAATGAAGATTAAAAATATATTAATAATAATAATCTATATTAATAAAATCAGACTTTTGTCTGTAAATTTGTCAGAATCAAAAACATTTTGCGATATCTTTACGTTTAACACAGCATGAGAGCCAAAAATTACTTCAGAAAATTTTGTCTGTGTGCCTGCGTTTGTCTGGATGTCTGTAACGCTATTTTTGTCCGGGTATCACGTGAGAACGGGTGGACGGAATTGAACGGCGCTTCGCCGAAATTTAGATCTTCACCCAACTTAAAATTACATTCATCAACTTTTTCGAAATCTCCCTCCCTTCCCCCCTGGGGGGAAAGTCAAAACACGTTTGTAAGCATAACTCGGTTCCAAATTACAAAAAGAAATTGCACATGGGGAGATTAGACATGAGTACAAATAAAACATTACCTACGATTTAGGAATTTTCAATTTTTAAGGCTAGAGAGGAGGGAAATTGATTTTTGGCGGGAAATGTTACAAATTCAGGATTTTTGAGTAGAACACTACCAAAAAGGGAACAACGATGATGAAGAAAGCTATGCGACTTCTGTAGGATATTTCCAAAAACAGTTTTTTTTTTTTTTTGGGGGGGGGGACAAAATCAATACACCCGTTTTAGCGATAAATTTGTCCTGAGAAATTTGTGGAAGCTGCGGTCACGAATTTTGGTGCTTGGATTGTTTATATGTATCCGACACCTAAAGTAACGGGATTTATCGCAATTACCGTCATCCCCCCCCCTTAGGGAAAGACAGAAGGCAAAATACCTTTGTAAGGATAATTCGGCTCTAAATTACTTCACAGTGAAGAAATTGCACATGGAGAGACTACACATGAGTACAAATAAAACATTATCTGTGATTTAGGAAATTTCAATTTTTATGGGGAGGGAAGGGGAAAATCGATTTCTGACGGAAAATTTTACAAATTCCGGATTTTTGAGTAGAACTCTACCAAAAATCGAACAAAGATATTGAAAACTGCCATGCGTCTTCTTTAGGATATTTCCAAAACGCATTTTTGAATTTTTGTGATCTTCCAATCTTTTTGAGGAGAGGGGGTATGAGTTACAAAGGGCTAATTCGAGACACAGCTTTTTGCGCTAAATTTGTCCTGGAAAACTTATGAGAGTTGCGGTCACAAAGTTTGGTGCTTGGATTATTTACATGTATCCGACCCCTAAAGTAACGAGATTTATTGAAATCCCCCCCCCCTTTTCCCCTAGAGGGGAGGAAACAAAAAAAAAAGTTTGTAAGCATAACTCGGCCCCAAATTAATTCACGGTGAAGAAATTGCACATGAGGAGACTAGACTTGAGTATAAATAAAACGTTATGTACGATTTTAGAATTCTTGATTCTTACAGGAGAAAGAGGAAAATCGCTTTTCGGGGGAAATTTCAGAAATTCCGGATTTTTGAGTATAGCTCTACTAAAAATGGTACAAGGTACTGAAAACAGCCATGTGTATTTTTTTCCTTTTTTTCTTTCTTTCTTTTTTTTTTTTTTTTTTTCGGGGGGGGGGGGGCGTTACGAAGGAACAAATTCGAGACTCTCCCTTTCAGCGCTAAATTTGTCTTGGGAAATCTATGGAATCTGCGGTCACGAAATTTGGTACGCAAATTGTTTATATGTATCCGACATTTATTGTAACGTGATTCTGCGAAATTTCCCCTTACTGCCCCCGGGGTCGAAGGACAATAAACACGTGCAAAATCACGTTTTCCCGTTTGATTTCGTTTTAAATTTCCTTAGAATGACGAATTTTGGCGTGTGGATATTGATTAAGTGTACGCATTATGAATTTTGTTGGGATTTTGGAAAACGTCAAACTTACCCGCTGGGGAAGGAGAAGTAAGAACGAGTAAGTTGCTGCCGAAGGCAGTGTGGACCCTCATTCCTCACGTTGAGAGCGGTAAAAACCTCTATCGAACACAGCAGGAACTTTAATTTAGGTTATTGATAATGTTATGAGATTTTGACAACTCATTTAACTACAGTGCTCAGCGAAACTGACAAAGCCTGCTAGTAGTAGTAGTAGTAGTAATAATAATAATAATAATAATAATAATAATAGTAACTCAATGTTAAATAATTTGCACTCGTGCTATTCAGCAATCTCTTTTAAATATTTAGCATGCAAAGTTTCATATTTGGCTTTCATTGTCAAAATGTATTT
This sequence comes from Salticus scenicus, assembly GCA_963930645.1. Classification (NCBI taxonomy): domain Eukaryota; kingdom Metazoa; phylum Arthropoda; class Arachnida; order Araneae; family Salticidae; genus Salticus; species Salticus scenicus. Next base: position 185,841,529 of record OZ005648.1, on the reverse strand, counting down.
TTAGAAATATAGATAAATATCAGATTTTTTCATATAATGATTGATATCATTCTGGATTATTTGGCAAATAGTATATGCACATTAAGAAATATAAATCTGATTCCCATGATATCTCTAACTTTTTCAAGTAAGATCGATATTAGATATTTAAAAAAAAAAAAAAAAAAAAAAAATCCGTTTATTTATTTTTTCATTTTATGCAATTTATTTAAAAACATCCTTCTACAGACATGAACTAAGGAGTAAAATCAAAGTGTTCCACTGCTTTAGGGAGTTTCGTTTTAGAAGTAAGATAAAATCAACATATATGTTATTTTTCATCCTCTTTGAATAACTTTGCTTCCGATTTGTTGCTCAAGGGTATGCTGTCAAGAAAAATAAAGATACTGAAGTAAATTCAATAAAATAAAATCTAAAATATCTAAGATAAGAACCCAATGTTATTAATGTTTTACTTTTTATTTTTTATTTTTCATACATTCGACTTTTACTGTTGCCAACTTCAAATTACAATTTAACGACACTTATCGTAGATATTTATTTATGTATTTTTCTTTATTTATCATCAAATTTTTCATCCGAAAAAAAAAAGTGTAACTTTAAAGCAATGATATAAATTACAATCATTGTAATATACACCATTACAATTACAATATAATTGTGCATACAAAATAAACGAAAAAATATAAAATGAACACAATATATACCTATTCCAATCAGCATTTTTATCTTCATAAAAAAAAAGGGGGGGGGGGAAAGGAAAGAAAAAGAAAAAAAGAAAAAAAAATTAAAAATAAACAAAAACGAAAACGAAAAATCATGAAGTTCACATATATTATTAACATTTTCCTTTTGTACATATTCGTTGCAGACCTCCAACGTACTTTGCATACGGATCATACATATCGGACAGACAAACAATCAGAAAGATTGACAGTTAGACAAGTTGAATTAATAATCACTCTTAACACATACGGAATGCAAATCCAGCAATTTAGAAATGTAGCCTTTAATGTATTTGAATATTTTAGCGTAGTTCTGTAAATCTTGGCGTTAAGCGTAAAATATTCTACAGAAAACATTTTTCCTTTTTCGTCCATATGAATGATGAATGTCATTTTCTTTATAATTTGTACAGTAAATGCTTTTAAAATATGATTAATAAAAATGCCTCTCAGATAACGCAATGCATAGGAAATCTTCTGGAGATCCCTGTATGCTAACAATTCTGGCTATTTACACCATTTTGAATGGGGACGAACCATAATGAACTTGAATAACGCATATCCTTTTGAAAATTTTTCAAAGCGTTTAAAGATACGAACAGACGGACAGACAGATAGACTAATTTAAATCATGATCGCGCTAAAACATTATTATAAAGTGTTACAAACGCTTAATAAAAACGAAAACGATTATAGCCCTTAATGCATCTGAATATTTTTGTGTGTTTCTATGAATCTTAATGATGATCATACTATATTTTACAAAAACTTTTTTTTTTTTCTTTTTTTCATTTTTTTTTTTTTTTTTTGTGCATGTGAATAATAAATGTCAATTTCATTATGATTTTTGTAAAATAAAGGTATTAGAATATGGCTTACAGAAATACCTATCATAGAACGTAGTGGTTTGGAAATTTTTCGGTTATCTCTGTGCACAAACCAGTGGTGATATTTACTCCATTTTCAATAAGGAACATCTATACTGAACTTGAATAAATAGCAGTTTCAATGAATTCCATGATTAATTACTTGAGTGAAAGGGCGAACAGACAGACAAAACGAAGTCATAAATACTTTAAATTTTAATCACATTAAAAACTGAGACAGACAATATACACTGAAAATATACAATTTAAAACATTAAAAACACAAAACATACATTTAAACGTTTCGAGCCTTTTACAGGCTCCTCATCAGTAAAAAACATCAAATGTAAATGCTGACAAGAACAACAGACTTTCATTAAGTGAGTACAACGTATTCATCAGGAACTGCGGATGCCTCATTAAGTGGTGAAAAATGTTGTTTTGTGTACCAGCCTTCCAGGAAAATTCTTGAATGATAATTTAAACAGTTAGTTAAATATTCTAAACATAAATATTTTGTTGGAAGATGTTAAAAATATTTCATGTATAAATAAGAAATAACATTCTTAATTAATTGATTTATTTAAACAGTTAATTTAACCTTTCCTCTCTAGACAATGTATAGTATGAGGGTCAGGATCTATTTTTGTAAAAAATATGCTGTGCTACTGGGATTTAAAAAATGCGTTTTGAACCCCAGTAGCACAGCGATGGAAACCAATATTGAGCGATATTGAAGCAATATTGGCCAATATTGCACATTCTACTACAATACAGTATTCTACTACATTCTACTACAATACAGTATTAAAACTACTTATGGCCAGTCCGACGAACTCCGATATTGGTCGATGCTACTGGGGTGTCTTAAATCTATTTCAATTTAAAAAATCAAATTGAACTTTGCATCCAACTTTGCTCGTTTTCTCATCACTGTATGAAACTGAAAGTATATTACTCAATTTAAAGTCTACTTTCATCCACCACAAAATGGTGTTTAGGTTTTTGTCTCCTTCAGGACATTTCCCTGTACGGATCCTGGTAGTCTCTTTTAAGAAATATTTCTAAGCTATTAGAATATAACCATCGATAATTTTTAAGGATTTTCATGGTATCTTAGATACATAATATTAATAAATCGTCTCTCAAAAAAGAAAATAAAAAGTGATTAAAAAAAAAAAAAGAAAAGAAATATGTTAAATTACTTGGATATATTAGATATATGTAAATATATATGTTAGATTGTTATCAATGCAGTGTATTTTAAATTTTAAATGATAATTAAAATAAGATTCAGAAAATTTTTCATCCTAATTTTGCACAAACGATGCAAAATTAAGAATACCTTTTTAATTATTTTAAGGCGATATATCTCTTATATTATTTTAATATTTACAAAAAAACTTACGATAGATATTAATTTTTGTAATTTCACAATTTTTTTCAACAGTTTTCGTCATTTATTTTAGGATCACAATTAAAGTAGTCTGTATTTATAGCTAAAAAAAATTTTTTTTAGCTATATATCTTTGCATGCTGTTAGAAACTTTATCATGTAGAATTGCAGTTGGAATCAATCCAGTTTTCATTTACAAACTGAATTTATCTTAGAATTGGGTTCAATCCAAAATTTTTGACTGAAATATAACTCAACAAATGTATAGATTTCATATTTTTCTTTCATTTTTTAGGTCATTGTGCAATTAATTTATGTGCATAATGTAAAGAGAAATTAATATTTCATGTTCATATTTTATCTTTAATAGAATATTCCATTATCTTTGATAGAATTCAATAATCTTTAATAGAATTTGTCCTTATCTATATATAGATAGATCAGAATTTTCTTTTCTCATTTCTTTTTATTTTTTGTTGAACAAGAAAAAATATGATTACCATTTTGACTTTAAGCCAGTATTTAAACTTGTCTCATAGTATATAAATAAAAAATATGTATATATATTTATTTATAGTTTGTCACTTTTATTGGGAATTTTATTTAATATGTTTAATATATATTACGAAAATAAAAGTAATGGTTTAGATTTACTAATGAATTATAATTACTCACTGATAATATCTTAAATCAATTATACGATACGTTCTTATCAATTTATGAAGGACTTTTTTCTTTTTCTTTTTCTTTTTCTTTATACATGTACAGTGTTAAAATTACAACAGAAAACTACCGTAAATAATTTATTTTAAATCTCACGTAAAATTGCAGAAAATTGTAAACAAAAGCGCTAAAAAAAGTATTTTATATAGCATGTGACATTAGAGTTACAGTCGGAAAAAAAAAACAAGTTTCCATCACAAGGCAGGTATAATTATCTTTAGTTTAATTAATTCAAAAATACTTTTTGTTATTTTTGAATAAAATTTTTTTTAATAAGATGTTATTATTATTGTTATTTTCCGTATTTAAAATAAACTTAAATTTAAAAATATTTTGTATTATTGATTAATCGAGCTTAATTTCAACGTAGTAAAAATAATCTCTTTATTTATAAAACATTCTTGAAAACCTCATCGCATCAAGTATAATATCTTCATAATTATTCATTAGACAAAATACTAAATGAATTCGGAAAATCCTTCAGGATCATCCAAAGGTTTTAAGTTGTAGAGCTTCCCTCTTCCTTGTTTTAATATTTTTTTTTTTTCCTAACTTCATTATTTTTCCAAACTTCATTATTTAAATCAACAACTATACAAGAATATAGTAAAAAATATTCCGGCAAATATAGTCATTTATTTTAACAATAGTATATGTAATGTACAAAGAAAATTTTTAAATTGTACAGAAGGACTTTTTTCCTTCTAAGATATTTTAATAAAAAATTAAGTGGCTTTTTCATTTTCCTAATTTTCCAAATGTATTTACTTCATAAGCTTTTTAATGATAATAGACTTACTTTCACGGCACTCACAATACGCAAGCGAAGTGATGACGTCACTGCCCGTTCCTGGATGCAAGAAAAAGATTTCCTATGTTAAACGCCCATAGGATTTTTTGTAAAAAATTATTAAAAATCGAGGAAAATTATTTCCCGATTTTAATCCCCATATTTGGATATAGATATGTATTAGTTATCGTGTGCCTGCGTTAGATTAAGTTGTTTTTGCTGTAAAATTGATAAAATTTGAATTTTTAAATTTCAAAACTCTAGAAAAAAAATGGCAAACTTCCATATTCGATTGAAAACATAAACATTTCATTTCAAAGGATGATATTTACACAATAAATATCTAACTAATATACTAATTAAAAGGAAACTGGTAAATATTCTATCATAATTTGAAGCCAAATTTGTTTTCAAATGTCTAAATAAAGTACCTGATATAAGATACTAATATGTTGCAGCGGAATAGATTTCATATCTGTCATCCTTGGCAGAAAAAAAATTATATCGCCAAATTATCTGGCGAACATAATTTAATTAATTTCAAAAATCATAGTTATTTTAACAACTTATATTAAGAGAGTAATGAATAATATGAAACAATATTTTGTACAATACATATTACGAAAATATACATCTGACATGCATATTTTCGTATTACGTTTTTGATCGCCAAATACAAAAACGCCAAGGACAACAGAGTTTTGAAATTCAAAATTAAAATTTTGTCAATTTGACAGCAAAATAACTCAATCTAACACATGCACACGATAACTAATACATATCTATTACCCAAATATGGGGATTAAAATCGGGAAATAACTTTTCTCGATTTTTAATAATTTTTTACAAAAAATCCAATGGGCGATTTCCATAGAAAATAATTTTCTTGCATCCACGGACGGTCAGTGACGTTATACTTCGCTTGCGTATTCCAATTTGAGTCACTCTGCTTCAGATTTTAATGTCATAAATTACAATAATATATTAAGATAATGAAGATATTTTATCCATGCATTGTTTGGAATAAATAAAATAATATTAAATGGCATGGTGTGACACTCACATGCCATTCTCTTACCCTGCATTTCAATACAGTAAAGACGGACAGCAGAATATTGCATGATAACTGTTGTATAAATCTACGTTAAAAATAATCTAAACTAGGTTTAGAAACTGTTTTATTTGACAAATAATCCTATGTGAGGAATGTTTGACTCAAAAACAATACTTTCTCTAACATATTTATGGATAAGAGAAAGTAAAAATGATAAATGAAAAACAAATGACTTCACAACTGCAACAATATATTCAGAAAAATAAAATACATTTTACACATGGTTTAAAACACACACACACATATACATAAAGATAATTTAAAAGAAAAGAATTATACCAGTATTGTTATAGGTAAATATATCATCGTAGTAAATATTATTGTTTCAAATATTTAAATATTTATTTGTGATAAGAAAAAAATTTCATAAGTTACACGTTAACGGAGTTCATAATTTTATCAGCATTTCAATGTTTTTGTGTTTTAATTTCTTTTGTTGCGTATTAAGTTTACAATTCAGTTTTCAATTGAGAGAATTTAAGAGATTTGTTTAACAGAATATAAATGTTCTGAGAATTGATTTTTTTTTTTTTTTTTTTTTTTTACTTAAGATTTTTATTAACTTTTATTTTATTTTATTATGTATATCGATTAATATAACGTATATATACATATCTGTTTTGCTCAATATATTTTTTTAAAAAAGATGCAGACCTTTGCAGAAAAAATGTGCGTGTTTTAAAAAAACCCAACTTATCGTCATATCTTGAAAACGGCAGTTGAGTTTCAGCGCTTAATAATTTCAATAACACAAAAGCGCTATCAAAAAAAAAAAAAAAAAAAAAAGAAAAAGAAGAAGAAAGAAAGGAAAAGAAAAGAAAAAGAAAGAAAAGTGAGAAAGAAAAAGAAAGAAAGAACAGCGCCAAGCAGTATGTTAAATTTAAGCGAATGAATCTTTTTTTCACAGTTGATTAGATTAAAAATTTTTCATTATAAAATCTTCGTTTATACACAATATCAAGACTAGAGTTTTATTACATTTCTTTTATGTGTATTTCCGATCATTTCTGCAGCTACTTTCTTTTATTTTTTCTGTTATACAGAATTACAGTCTCAAAAATTTATTCAACGCATTATATTGTAATATAGTTTGTGAGGAATAAGTGTCTGCCATAATCTCAATTCCTCAATCTTAGTCTTAAAGATTAACTGAATTACTTAATTAGATAATAAGAAGAGCTCAAGACAAAGTTAAATATAAAATAACAAAGTTTATTTAACGTTCAATATCAAAGCAGGTGTTGGGCTAACTCAGTTTTAACTCTCAAATGACCTCAGGGGATAACTTCAACAAAGCATAAAATACAGGTAAATTAAAGCTCACCAATACTGATCTTGTCGACGACTGCTCTTTGCCGACCACTGAACTATTCTCACACCAGAACCGTCGGCAGGATTCCCTAGGCGCGACAGATTCTTCTCTCAAACCGTACTTTATTCTACAACGCTACACATCTCTACCATCACTAAGGGGTACATACAAATGAAACACTTCCAGTTGCAAAGCCGTTTGCAGGCGTTCCAAATGTATGACTGCAGTCGGCAGCAAAAGTATCCGAGCACTAGCAAAAATTCCTATGTGAAAAAAGCACACTTAACACTGTTTTGTTAAATAAATCCTTGTCAAATTGTGTTCTTAGACTGACTACGAACAGGATTCGACAAGGATTTATTTAACAAATCTGCATTAAGTTTACATTTTTTACATGGGAATTTTCGCAAGTGCTCTGTTACTTTTGCTGCCGACTGTATTTGCAAAAAACTTGCAAAATTTACGTCATCGAAATTGCAAGCGTTCCGTTTGTATGTAACCCAATCACTCGCATAAGAACTATCATCATCAACATTACTCTCCTACTCTCCACTTCACACACACCACTTCACACCAAAACAATCTCCATCTTATACTACTTTCTGCAAACTTCCTTTCTCTTCATTTCAATCAATCTTTCTTAAAATCACTTCCAATACATCTACCTCTCACAACTTAATTCTTTCGTTGCAGCACCATGTCGACATAAAACTAACCCGACCAAGACTTTCGCCGAGTCACCGGCGTCGAAACGATTTAACCGTCCCAACTTTATACTTTGCTGGAATTTGGCTTAATTTCAAACAGACTGTGGCGACGTTCTATAGTCTCGACCTCACAAGTTGAATTAAAGTATTATTATTTTATTTTCTATTTCTTGGGTGCTCTTGGATTTAACGAATGTTAAATACAATGCCATTATTTTTTAAATATCACGTGAATCAATATCAAATGGTGAGCTGACGAGAGAGTTAAACAGAAAAAAAAGTAATAAATTCAGAAATATTTTCATCTTCTTAATAATAAAAGCCCAAGTTTCTCAAAACTAACACTCGAAACTGACGCCAGATCTACAGAAATTTATTGAAATAAAGAAAATAATTTTTTAACATTGGTTTATAGGAGTGAATAAAATAAAGGAAGAAGGATGATTTAACAGAAAAAAAAATGACGTCACAATTACAATAAGGCATTTATTATTATTATTATTTTTTTTTTAAGTAATAAATTTTATTCTTGATCTGAAAAATAAATAAATAAATAAAAATAAATCTAAATGATAATTCAAAAGAACATGTGTAATTTTAGGTAAGGACTGCCAATTGGCGATTCTCGGACATCGCTATAAAACGCCAGATATGGTCAAAACGATTAACTAAATTAAAAGAAAAAAAATTTAAATGATTATAATAAAATAATAATAATAATAATAATACAGATGGTAATAAATTCAAACCGAAAACTTTATTATACTTTTATGTTATCTGGATCGGATTCAGTAGAACAAAAAAAAAAAAAAAATGTAATAAATTTGGTTATTTAGGTATTATCCCTTTTACAAATAAATCAGCAACGTGTTTGATTAATTTCTTCTAAAATTAATTTTCATAAATAATTTAATTAGATTTTAGGACTCGAATTCTATTATTTTGATTAAAAATCTGTTTCATAACAACCACGCGACTTCCATTAACACTATTACACGTATTATATGCACTTTTTGGAGATTGGGTCGTTTTTTTTTTTTTTTTTTTGAAACACCAATTTGCAAGATCTAAAATTTACCAACCTAATCAGGATGACTGTTATTTTTCCTGTAATAACGATGTAACACATGTAAAAGGATATCGAAAAAGGGTTTTATGTAGCAATTTTTTCGAGAAAATCATTAGAGCAATTTTTGAGATACTGACTTTCATCAAAATTTGGCAAACACAATTATTGATAGAAAAGCAACTGTTACATATGAATGTATAACTAAAAGAAAATTATTATGGCGAGTTTGAAAAAAATCCATACAACCATTTTTAAAGGAATGCACTTGATAGATCTCAAATTGACCTATTTATACAGGGAGCCTATCAATTTTTCAGAACTAACCAACTAATACATACGAAAAGAGGATATTTATATAGCAAGAAAATCATTAGAGCTGTTTTTGAGATACGGACTTACATTCCTACTTCCGGTTTTCCGATTTTCACGAAAAGTTAGAACAATCATCTGTATACCAGAGCTATTTCAATTCTGAAGTTTTGTCGTTCTTTCTTTATTATTTCTGGAGATATGATACTCAAAATATTCCCACACACACATGCATACATACACACATACTGATCAATTGCCAAAAACCACTTTTTTGGACTCAGGAGACCTTAAAAAATGTAAATCAGGTAAAAATTCGACATCGAGTTTTTTGACCGAATGCAATACTCCCGTTATCTATGATAGTCAGACAATGGAAGTAAAAACACAGTTAAATTTTATAGAATCGTTTTTTAATTATTGCTATTTATTAAAAATTTTGTCATTAGGTCAATGTTTTTGATTTCGCGAATGTGGAAAATTTGAAAATAGGTTCATTTGAAAACCGCAAGGCAGGCGAAGAGCAACTAGTTTGGTAATAAAGACCGCTTGGCGGATGCAGATAAACTAGTTATGAAATGGTTAGAATTGTATTTTAAAAGTAATTTATTAGGCCTTTTTTTTACTTTTTTTTTATTGCATTATTTTATTTGTTAAATCAGTCAGCGAAATAACATGCATTTCTAAATCATTTAAGAATGAATAAAACATTCTTATAATAATAAATTAGGCTTTAATAGAAACTGGCAATCACAAACTGACGTTTATGAATAGAAAAATGACGATGTAAAAGGTTCTTAACTTCAACAGCCTACATGTTCAATGTTCATGTGTGGGTAAGCTTGCGCTGGGCGTCACTATTGCAGTTTATTTTACCGCCCAAAAAGACAATAAAGTTGTATTATTTTTTTAATCAAGATGGTTTGATGTGTGGGTTGGGTTCGTTGACAGATTGCCCTTCAGTGAAATTGAAAGTAATTTCTTAGATAATGTGATGGAACAAAAACATAATGAAACTCATTACAATTCGACCATGTTATATAAATTCATAAAGTTGGTATGATACGCTTGACGCATTCAAGGGTGGTACATTTAACAATCTTTTACTTTAATAAAATCGAGGAAAAGCTTCATTTATTTATTTTTAGATTTTTTCGTAAATTCTGGTAGCAGTTTATTTTAAATGAGTGAAATTACCTTGTCCCTCAAAAAGTTAAACAAAATGCATTAATATAGTATTTTCAGATAATTTATTTCTATATTTGAGTTACATTACGTTAGTGTTAAAATGTTCATGCGTTCTAGCATATATACACTCAGTTATTCTTTCATAAGTTCGTCATGACACAAATACCTCAAGATGGACTTTTTCTTTCTAAAATAATAACAACAATAATAATGATAGAAAAAATACCCTAAGACAACTTTAGTTTCCTAAGTACTAAATAAAAAATTCTGCACAAAACAGAATTTAATTTAGTACCACAGGATTTATTTTAATACATTCTTCCACATAAAGGCGGGATTTTACATGTTTGTTATTTACATGCAGCGTGTCTGTAAAGAATCAATTACTTATTAGAAATTTTAAGCAGTAAAATTAAGCAATAAAATAAAAGGAAATTCTTTATTATTATTATTATTATTATTATTATTATTATTATTATTATTATTATTAATTTAATTTAAACTTCTATATCTTGAATCAAAAGTATTTTTTTTAACCTCAATATTAGCCAGGAAGTAATCAGTTATCTGACAGTTTTTAAAAAGTGTACAATAACATGCGAAAAATGAGGAAACCTGCAATAATTTATCAATTTTTATTTTTTATTTTAACAAGTAGTAAAGCATTTCTTGATTGAACTGCATTAATATCTCAAAAAATAAAAATAAATAAATGTTATTTTTATTTTTAATACCATTAAGAATAAGTGCGTGAAATCTCAACTATAGGTGAAGAAATGTAAAGTTAAAAAGTTACTTAATTTGTATTACAATTCTGAATAAGAAAAGTAAAAATTCTCGATAGCTTTAAGGTAGTAATTCCATTGCATTATCTCATCGACAAAATCTAATGATTTTAACGATTTTCAGATAATACTTCTTAATCTCTAAAATTACATCCGAGACTGAGGCAATTTTAACGAATTATTTTTATTTGGACAATATGAATTGTATCAGTAGGTTGTAAAGTTAAAATTTTATTAAACTGAATAAAGCATACGTGCTAAGTTTCCGTTATTTTCAATGGAGACTTCATATCGGAAAGTTTTTATAAATGTTTTGAGTTTAATTAATTTTATATATTCTTTAAAAACATATGTGACAGATTCCTTTTAAAAAATACTGATGGATAAATCTAATTTAAAAATTAGTAATGTTGGTAGTTATGCATAAAGTTCTTTTAAAAGTTTGTTTAAGAAAGGTTTAAAATTTTATTAGCAAACGATTTTATTTTCTTTCAGGTCAAAATTGGATTATTTTCCACAAAATTCAAGCCTAAATTCGAATTCTTGCAACAGTACTCTGTACCTTCTTGACGTGTGAAATTTCGTTAAAATTAAAATCAATCAATCAATCAACCAAGATATCCAAAATCTGTAATTCAGAAAAATTTGAGTATTTTTAATTTTTATATATAAATTTAAATTTGTCAAAAAGCTTTAATTTACCATATAAGTTATGTTTGCACAATCGGTTTAAAACAGATTAGGACTTCCTTTTTTTTTTTTTTTTTTTAACAAGTGAAAAATATAACATTGCAAAAATATAGTACCTATTACCTTAAAAACTTATAAAAGATACATATTCTAATTAGTGCCTTTGTCTGGGTCTTTAGTACTATGACTGTACTTCAGTAAATTTTTTAGCATTATGATACATAGTTTTCATGGGAAGTACAACAAAGTCGGCAGAAAGTTCCTGCTAACAGAACGAAAGACAATGTTGTTGTGTGGTAAGTTACTGGAATAAAAATGACTCGAATGAATTTTCTTTTTAATTCTTAAATAGAAAATGTATTTATGAACTGAAAATATATAGGTTTTCACAGGTTATATATATATATATATATATATATATAAAGCTGATTGTTTGTCTGCCCGGATTTTTAGTTCGCTATACAAAGCTATACTGTTCAGCCGCCCACTATGAAAAGTTGTACACTTATTAATCAGGACAAAATCTAGCTAACGCTGCACTTTTTAGTTCAATTGGATAATTGAATCAAAAGCTATTAAATAAAAACCCCATTTTATCTTCAAAATTATGAAAGAGAAAGAAATATTTGATGCCCAAATAAACAAATAAAATACACATTTTTTTCCCGGAAATAAAATATTTTTAATTTCAGGTGAATAATAATAATAATAATAATAATAAATAATAATAAACCTTAGTTACGCTACGAAAATTGATACACATTTTTCTATAAGGAATTCCCGTATAAATATATTGCATTAGTTTGATTTTTTTTTCTTTTAATTAAGTATTTTTCTTTTCTACATAAAACAAAATTTTTCGTTTTTATTGATACTTTATGTGTAACTCGTGAAATTATTTTAAGTTCTCACCTTAAATTTAAAAAGCTGTAATTTGGATTTTATTGAGATTTATTATTATTATTATTTATTTATTTTTTAAAGATCACAAAACTGTTTTTTTTTTTTTTTTTTAATTGGGATTGGGGAAGGGGGGGGGGGGCATGGAACAGCTTCTTTCGTTACGAAATTTCGATTGCCATTTCAATTCAACGCAAAAATGACCAAAAATATTTAAAGTCACCAAGGGTGTTCCATGCTAAAGTTGTGCCTTTTATATTTATTATTTATTTGTAATATTTTAGACTTCGAAAATATGAGCAGATTTGATATGTGTCGCCTTTAGCGGGAAAAAAAAATTGCCAAATTATCTGGCGAATATATTTAATTCCTTTCAAAAGTCATGGTTATTTTATGTTAATACAGCAATCAATAATAGGAAAAAATATTTCATACAGTTTATGTTACGAAAATATACATCTGGCTTGTATATTTTCGTATTACATTTACAAAATAAAAAATTGCCACGGACGACTGATATCAGATCTATGCCGGGATTTGTTTCATATACTTCTCTTTCCATGCACCTACATGTTCAGTTCTTCCATTGAATTCAAAATTCTATTACAATTTTTTCAACCTGCGCAACGCCGGGTAGACCTGCTAGAATTTAATAATTTTTTGTTAATTTCACAATTCATATTTTGTACTGTAAAGTTTAAAAAAAAAAAAAAAAAAATTTAAATGAGATATTTATATTTGGGCTTAAAAAATAATAAAATATTACTAGCAATATTAGCATAATAAGAATACTATTTTGGCAAGCATAAAACATTCGAATGAATTTGGTTTCAGCTTTCGGGAATAAATTTAAGTCTAGAATAAAAGTATTTTGTAATAACTTGGTATATATACTAAAATTTTTAAAATGTTAAGTCAAACTTTAATTGTGTCGATCAGCTTCAAAGTTGAATTCGTATATAGAATTTAATCGCTATGATTCCCAGTCGAATGGTACCGCATAGTTTTTACATAATAATTCGTGATAAAATTAATTTACGTTTGTGATTCTTTTTTTTTTTTTTCCCCTGCATGACTTTCTATATTATACGTACTATATCAAACTAACCCGTTTGTGTTAAATCTGAGAATTTACTGGTTGTGATAATATAATATTTAGATATTTAAAAAAAAAATCCATGCAAAATTAAGAAATTGCAAAGTTTTGATTGCTTAGTTGGAAAATATGTATTTTTACTAGTTAAGAGTTCACGCCAGCATGACGTGGACTTTAATTACACTGCTCGGCATGAAAATTGCCCCCAACACCATTTTGGCAAATTCTTATGTAAAATGACCTCCTGAATCCGAATATGACGTCCATTTTGCCATATCATTCACTGTTTTTTAGGAACGGCCCCCTATTTTTATTATTTTTCTGTAATTTTATGGCTTTAAATTGATTTTTTTTTTTTTTTTTTTTTTTTTTTTGGGGGGGGGGGGGGGGGTATTTTAATTGTTAAATATGAAACATTAACATTTGAGGCAAGAGGAAAATTTAAAAGGATTTGTCACTGAAATTATGTATTTCATTTCTTATATTTTTTAGTTCATTATTAATGTTATTTATTAAACATTATATATTTTTTTTTGTTTTAAGTGTTAAATTAATTCTTTTCATTCTCCAAATTCATGATCATAAAATTACCGAACAGTGATAAAAATTGGGGGAGGGGGTAGTATCCCAAGTAAATGGTGGGTGACAGAGCAAAATGGTAGTCATATTCAGATTCCGGAGGTCATTTTGCATAAGAATCAGCAAGAATGGTATCATGGGTCGGAAAAAAATCTCAACTTAACGAGACTGCATAAAATTAAACCCTACTCGAACTCGAAACAAAGAAAAAGAATTTCAAAAGTCGCTACTTGAACACGACCCACATGAAAAAAATAAAATAAATAAAATAATCAGCCGAAACCGATCCGAACACAATCTACAAAGAAAATGTACTTTCCTATTGGAAGGTACTTCATTTACATTTTCGTATATTTAATATTTGCTATACTAAAATTTATCCTTTCCTCCAAAATAAAGTGATTAAAAAAAAAAGTAAATTACTGAATCATTCTGCACACTGTAAAACATAAAGGTAGTTTTTACAGCATATTATGAGGCAAAATGGGCGCCAGAACATTCTGCTGTAAAATCTACCATTATTTTTTACAGTATAATTTTCTTAAATTATTTCATAATACTTTCCTCCTATTTTTAGCTTGAAAAATAAAGATGCAGGCCGTAATAATTACGGGTCACTTTAAAATGTGGAAAAAAATACTCTCAAATTACAATCCTTTCATGGTTAAAAGATAAAAACGTCAAGTCGAGTAAATCCCTTGATTAAACTTTTCTTACATTCAAAATGCATGGGTTGTTTACCGTCAAAGTTGATTTAGAAACCTGGATTAGGCTATTCATCTTCGTTTAATAGTTCACCAGTTCTAGGTCACTTTAAATACGGCTGTAGCTTCAAGGCTATAAAAATGGCCAAATTCTTCTTTTAAAGAAGTTCAATTTTGTAGAAGAATAGATTAACGTCCATCTTATTTGAACTTGTTTAAATGTTTTAAATAGTTTTGAAGTGTATGAAAAACACACTTCAATCATGTCCCAATTTCTAGAATCGCTTGTCTCAAGTTTATTTCAGGATTAGTAATATGGGTGATTAGTTACCCACTACCTTTAAAATTTTATTAAACATATTGGATTATTTTGTTTTTTAAATCCTGTTTGTTTTAAAATGGGTTTAATGTAAAAGTGTTACTTGCTCATAAGATTAAAATAGCATTTTTATTCGGTTAATTGTCTTTATTTTATATCTTGTGATCCAAAATTTTGATAAGAAAATATGTTTATTTTCTATCTGTGTATTAATACGCAAACATCAAATTTGTCGTTCGTTTTTTAACACAGTTTTATTAAGAGAAAGGGCTTAAAATTAGATCATTCGAAAGGTATGGTTAACGTGTGGATTGCAGGGAAATAAATATATAATAATAATAATAATAATAATAATAATAATAAAAGAACTTAAAAGAAAGAAAGCATTCTTAATATGAGACCAAAAAAGCAGATAAAAATAGTTTTATTTTTATACACTTTTAATTTTATACACGTATTCTTTGTATTTAAAATTCCCATAAAAGAAAGTTGTTAAATATGAATGCGCAATTTTTCAAAAGGCAATACAACAGCTCTTGATTCAGCTTAATTTTGTGGCTTTATTTTACCGTATATTTATTTTTTTATTTGTCTAGCAATAGAATTAAGTATAATTTAGTTTTTTCATGCTAATGACATATTGTTTGGATAGATACAGTAATCTTTGTTTTTGAAATGCCCAAACGAATAATTTTGATCATTCGCATTGAGAGGCAAATAGAGTGAAATAGATAGATACATTCGTAAGGATATGAATCATCATGTAAAAAAAAAAAAAAAAAAATGCTGATAAGGAATTTTTTTTTTTTTTTTTTTTTTTTTTTTTTAAGGATAGATTAATTATTGAGAACATTCTTTACACGGAAGTTTTCAATTTTTGTATTTATTATTTAAATACTTGCTTAAAAAAAAAAAACTGGTTGAGTTTCGACCACTAGGCGATAGCAGTAAGTATTATTTTTTTGGATAAATGTGTCTTGTTGTTTCTGTGTAATAAAAATACACATAATAAAATTAAGTTTGTACCTGTGTTTTAAATATCATTTCCTTGAATAACCAATAAATAAAATTTATATGGGCCAACATTGAAACAACTGTCGTTTTCGTTGGGATTTTTGTTGACCAACGGTTATAATTGACCGTTGGCTAGATTGGTGGCCCACCCGTTGGCAAACCTTTAACCCATGTACAAAATTTTACGATGGTAATCAGATTTTGGTATTTATTATTCGCTTTTCTTATACTTTCGCACGAAAAATTAGCGTCCTCGGCGTTATTTTAATTCGTGTAATGAAATTATTTTATCTCTTTGAAGTTACGTAAAAGTTATAAATGAGACATTATTTACAAAATAAACCTATTAGTTACAGTTGGAGTAATGACGTTGCTTTTTTATAGTGAGCCGACAGTGGCTACCCTATAAATAAATTACCTGTGAAGGGAACAAAATTGTGCTATTGATCCAATCAATGCTATTTTAATTAACCAAATGCCAACCACGTGAACCAAATATTTATTGATGGACCAGCGACTTATGCTAGTAAGAAAATCTACTTAATGATCACAATTTACACATACTTTTATTGCTTCATTACTTGACTATCGTAGGTACTGGAAGTATTGTATTTGGTCAAAAAATTTCGATATAAAGTTTTCACCTGATTTTCTTTTTTAAAGGTTTCTTGAGTCCAAAAAGGGATTTTTGTGAATTGGCCATTGTGTACTTCTGTATGTATGTGGAGAATCTTCTGAATATCATACAGTCGGCAGCAAAATTATTGAAGTGCTAGCAATAATTCGTATTTAAAATATACGCACTTAATACCTTTTTGTGAAGTAAATATTTGTCGAGTCATGATCTTAGTCTTTATGCTGTTTATAAGAAAAAATGTTGATGGTAATATATATATATATATCTTATTCAATGTTTCTTGAATAAGATAAGATAAGATATATCTTATTCAATATTTCTTGGTTTCATCTATTCAATGTTTGAAAAGGTTTCCAATATATATATATATATATATATACGAAAAATGTAGATGTGTGCTGCAATAATTTTGTTGCCGACTGTACCTTCAAAACTAATAAAGATATAATGACAAAACTTCAGAATTAAGACAGTTCCAGTGTATAGATGATTTTGCCAACTTTTGGTGAAAATTGGAAAACCGGGAATGAGACCAGATGTTTGTATCTAAAAAACGGTTCTAACGATTTTCTTCAAAGTTTTTATATAAACACCCTTTTGGGTGTCCTTTCATACATATTAATTGATTAGTTCAGGAAGTTTAATAGCCGCTTTGTGTAGGTAGGTCAATTTTAGATCTGGAAAGTGCGTTCCTTTAAGAACGACGCTACAGATTTTCTTCGAACTTACTCTATTAACTTCTTTTTAATTGTCTTTTCGTATGTAATTGTTGTTTCCAGTGAACAGATGCGTTTGTCAAGTTTTTGTGAAACTCGGAAGTGGGGCCGAATGTCGGTATCTCATAAACGACTCAAACGATTTTCTTCAAATTTACTATATAAACCCCCTTTTAGACAACCTTTCGTATGCATTACTTTGGTTACTACAGGGAAATCGACAAACGTTCTGATTTATAGTCTTTTTCCCTAGCAGAGTCGGTTCAAGGCCACGGAATGCGGAGAGGGAGATCACGTGACTGAGATCACGTACTCAATTCCATCCAGTGAGACGTCGTTGTTTCTTCAGTAATCTAACAACGGACGGGAAAAGTGAAATCATAGTTCATCTGAGCGTGGGCTTGACACGACAGCCTAAAGGGAATAGAGTATAATAGATAGTTATATTGCTCTCGAAAACGGGGGTTTCAAAAAACGGCTATATCGATATTTTTTAAACTCGCTATGTAAACAACTCTGTTTTATATATCTTTACGAAGTATGTATTAGTTTGATCTTACAGGAACATTGTCAAGTGTCTGAATTGTTAAGTCAGTGTTAGACCTTCTGACCAATATCTCCAATAGAATGTGCAGCAGTGACTAATGGATTATGTTATACCACAGATTTTTTAATAGTTTATCTTATTACGAATTAAAATATGTTGATGCAACACAAAACCTTCAAAAAATTTTATTATCATTCGACTAAGTTTTAAATTTAGTATTTAAAATTAGTAAATGTATAATTTCACTTAAACATGCATAGCAGCGCATTGTCAAACATAAACTTAAATTGGAAATTTCTAATTAAAAAAAATATATTGCTTTGACTATCACAAAAATTTCCTCTATATCATTTTAATATATTAATTGGTTGAAAATGTCACGATGGAGATGTAACTGTAGAAATGCTATGCTGATGTGCCCATATAGAAAACCACAGAAATTGACTTATAGAAGCATCAGCTCTCGAAAATTGTCATAGTTTTGCGAAATGTGTGTCTTTCACATTAAATTTAATGCGATTACATACATTATGTTACATGCTGAGCATGCAAAAGGTTAGTTGAAATATCGTGAAAATTTCTTTTAACGCCAATAGCATTTTGCCCCTTTCATATCGAGAATGCTTAAAATGACAAGGTTGCTTATGGTTGTGGCTGAGTGGTTTAGGGGCTGATTAAATATGCTAGGGTTCTGGGCCTGTAGGTGGAATGACCTCCGAGGGAGTCTTTCTAAGGACCCTAATCTGTATTTACGAAAGTTTCGGAGAAAAACTACGGAAAATTCCGTACAGATAGGTCGACAAGTGCGACCTGGGATCAAACCCGGCACTTCCGATCTATCACCTTTCAACGCAGAGCCTCCTAAACCGAGCCCAATGTATTGCTTATGAATGATTGATAATGAATTTTCACATCAAACGTGATTTCGCGAAATTAAAACCTTAAAAATTTACTATTGAAACAAGCTTAATTAAACTAATTAAATCATATATCATTACTTATTTGAAATGCCAGAAAAGAACACATATTGTAATTGAATATCTTAGTTTTTACATCATTATTAATATTAATTTTTTAAATATTCACAAATATTATTTATAGTAAAATTTCTGCGAGTAGTACATATCAACATAACCTTCTAAAATAATGATAATTAGATATGTAAATATTTTCCTATCTTCTGCTTTCGTCAAATAACTTCACTCAACAGTAATAATGGGTTACATCTTATTCACGGTTGTTTATTGTGATGCTGCGTGTAAAATACTGTAAAATTTGCCTTTTTATTTACTCAATGGATAATCTTCCATAATTAATCATACTACAGTACATAAAAATTATTCTTCCAATTTTATATTTAAAATTTCTGCATCAAATTCAAGCTATTTAAAGAAACAGACAATCTACATTCGGTTTCATTTTTGATCGTTATGCATCTGACGTAAAGAGTAACTTTTATGACAATTCTTTAATGGATATTGACATGTATTTTAAGCCACATCGATGTCAATATTGTTCATATTTTCCCAAACACTTGCCTATGCATGCTATTAAAAAAGTTAATGATTAATTATAAAAACCTGAATAACAATATTTTGTTTAATATTCAATATTTACTCCAAATTTCTTTCACTTTATGTTCGAAGATAAAATACTATAAGTATCATTTACTTTATGCAGTAATTCAAAACAGGCAAAATAGTTCAATATTTATTACTAGAAAATAAATTTTCATGGATCCAACATTTTTTTCTTGGGAACATTAAAGAAAAAAACCACTGACTATCAAGAAATCGTGATTACTTATTGATCTGATTATATTGTCGAATAGTACCAGTTAAATCAGTTCAATGATTATATTAATTTGTTCAAATAGTTAAGATAATACATATATATATTTTTTTTTTCATGTGAGACTTTTTTAAAACCCGTAACATTGAGATGTGATTTTAAAATATTACAAATTAGCGAAAGTTAGTTTTAAAAGAAAAAACTGTGTAATTAAAATATTACATCACCAGAATAACTTTTATTGAAATAAATTTTGGATCGGACTCAAACATGTGTGAGATATTTCCAATTTTTTTTCCTTTATATATCAAGATATGTAGATATGTATTGTAATGCTTAAATGTGGCTGCTGTCCAAATTTCATATGTGCTATCGATTATATTATCCAAATAAATCAGCAGCACTTTTGTCTTTTGTTAATGTGCTATCCCCACAAACAGGAAATAAAGTATTATTATTATTAATTCAGTATTACATTACTCAGAGTAGAATGTAAGATTAAAAAATTTTTGATAAAGAAGAAAAATTTGCATTGGTTTTATTTTGAAATTTTATTCTTCTGTGAAATTTGGAAAGATAGTTGAATTTCATTTAGTGGACTTTATTTTGTGAATATTTTGTCTATTGTGCCAAATTTATTTGCATTTTACTGATTGTTTTTTCATGAACAATAAGTCAAGGCTATTCTGTTTAAATGAGACTTACACACAAAATCTATACAGTTTTTTTTTTTTTTTTTTTTAGTTAAGATAATTTATTATTTTTTCTCAGTCTTAAATAAATCCTCTTTAAAATTTAAATCCAAAAGAGAATGTTTATAGCAGCTTTTCTTCAAAATTTTTTTTGAACTAGAAACTTGTAAACCAAATGTAAAACATAGAATTCTTTCTTTTTTGTTTATATTTATAACATCAGAAAAAAAATTATATATAAAAACATTATATTCATATCAGAAGAAAAAAGATTTTTCAAATAATTTGTTTTTAATTTATTGTTACTCTCATTCGATTAATACTTAATAGAAATGCAAATGATATATATATATATATGTGTGTGTGTGTGTGTGTGTGTGAGTGTACTTTTTTTTTTAAACTATTTCTAAGAAGAGCAATTCTCATGAAGGTGAATGAGAATCTTTATTGATTCTCATTCACCTTCATTGAATGAGAATCTTTATTGATTCTCATTCCATGAGAATGAGAGAAGTCCATATACATTTTACTCTGATAAAATTTTATGATAAAATCTAAATAAAATATATAAGTATATAAATTTCATGAAAATCCAAAACCATTTTCTAGTGATAATATACATAAAAGGTATAATAATATTTCCTTGTAATTTTTAATGAGACCCCACGATTCTGAAATGTTGAAAAATTACAATGCCGATTTTGATATGTTTAAACAAAAATCATCCTCATATCTCAAAGTAAACCGTGTAACGAAAGTTTCTCAGACGCCTTATTAAACAATGCTAAACAGAATAAAGAAAATTGGAAGAAAATCAGTCATACTGCAGTCAATAGATATATTAAATTCACTAACTGGGTAAAAAAGCCTTCAAAAGTTCGATTCGCTCATTATTATAAGCAAGAAATATAACAGACAGGGTTGAATTTGGTGAATAAATGTAAAATCAAGGATATTTGAAATCTGGACTAAGAGGAGAACAGAAGAAATCGTTTTATTTACTGATGAAAGTTGGTTAGAAAAAAATACATTAGGTAAAATAATAATAATAATAATAATAATAATAATAAATAAAATAAATAAATAAATAAATTGTAACAGAAAACTGAGATGAAGTATCTCCAAGATATGTTCCGGAATTCTCTGCCAAACTCATGGCTACTGGCGGCATTTCGGCAAGAAATGTAACACGATGGCGTATTGTTCTTCAAAGACAAACCACTAATGCTAAGTATTACAAGAATTCTTTTTTTAGATGCCCTAGACAATAGAGTTCTGTTTACAAGAAGAATTAAAACTGTCTTCATGCAAGATGGCGCTAAACCCCATGCTGCAAAGAGAACCAGGTATTTAATCAATACAAAAATAATTGACATTTCTTAGGAAATCAAAAGAGTTGGGTAATTCACCCCATTTGAACCCTCTTGAAAACTTGTGGTCTATCCTCAAGAAATCTGATACAGAAGAACCAATTCCAAAAACAGTTCGGGAATTAACGGCATCTATCAATGCAAAAAAATCGATGATTTTCGGGAATCAAAATGACCGGGTAATTTACCCGATTTGAACCAACTTGAAAACTTGTGGTCCATCCTCAAGAATTCTGTTATCGAAGAACCAATTCCAAAAACAATTGGGCAATTAACGACAAGATTTCAAAACACTTGTAATAATTATCTTGTCACCGGTTTAAAAAAAAAAAAAAAAAAAAAAAAAAAAAACCTCGTCTTTAGCTGTTTTTAATAAAAATCTTTAAGTTCATTTATTCAGTCCATGCTTTTTCAGATTTTTCATGTCTTCAAAGTACTGAGGCTTTATCAAATTTGCTTGAAACTGCTTCAAAAATCTTTTTAATGAACATTATTACATATATCAAAGATTTAAGGATCGACTTGAATTATTACAAAAGATTGAAGGAAAAAAAATCATATGCGTGATCACACATAAATTTTTCTACTTTTTACCCTAAGATAAAAGGTGCTATAGATTATGGTTTTAATTTTTTTCTCGAAAATTAATGACATTAAACAAAATTCGTTTATTAAATTGTTCTATATATTATTAGTGATATTACATAAATTAATTAAGATAAAATTCAAACAAATAAAATAAGAGTAACATTTTAAAATTAATTGTGAAAATTCATATTTTTAAAAAAATCTTTTAAAAATATTATTATTACTAGCCTTTTCCCATGCAGAACATCTGCGCGATTGTACCTACATACATAATATGATTTTCAGAAAAATCTCTTAAATAAAATCACTGGAAAATTTCAGTTTTTTTTTTTTCATTTGCTATTATTATTATTATTATTATTATTATTATTTGAATAAAAAAATACTTAAGTGATTGATATTTGCAGTATGACTTCAATTTTAGAAAATAAATTTTTCCGCTGCTAAGTTAAAATTTTTTAGATTTAAATTATTACTAGCGTAGGTGCTCCAGTGATTGGCATGCTCCAGTAATTGACATCCATCCCGAAATAATTAATAAATAAGAAAAATAATAAAATAATATATTTTACCTATAAGAATTTTAACATTTTATGTCAAACACCGGAGCATAGGGTGCTAATAACTGGTAAAATGAATAACTAGCAGTGGCAAACACTGGAACATAGGGGCCAATTACTAATAAAATGAAAAACTGGCAGTGTCAATTACTGGAACATTGAGTGGGTGTCAAATAAAAATTCATAAAAAAAATAATAATAATTGTTATCAAATGTATATATTTTAACTAACATATATGTGGTTCTGGATGTCTTTCATACCATATGTACTAACTTCAGATTTTTAAAAATATTTTCTGATGACTAGAACATTAAAAACATCAGAGATTGCTCTAAAAGTGTCAATCACTGGTGTACTTACCCTATATTAAAAATCAAATAGTCTCTAAAATTTGGCGGAATTAAATTGCTATATTACTAACTTTAATTTTAGAAAATATATATATATATTTTTTTTTTTTTTTTTTCACAGCCAAGTTAAAAAAATTCTTCCTCTTAAATTAATTTATTGTTGTGTTAAGAATCAAATATTTCCTAAAATTTGACGGAATTACCAATCGACCATACATAACAGAAATTTCCTAATTAATAAATATACCTACAAAATAAATAAATAAATGAAATGAAATAACGTTCATTCTGTTTATAATGAATGAAAAAAAAAAAAAAAAAAAAAAAAAACATCATTTTGGCTTTCAAAAATGTGTATATTAGCATGATGATTTCAATTTTGTTTAATAGATGACGCTACCACCGTCCTGCCGAATAACCAACTAAGAATTGTGAAGCCTAACTGGCTTTAAATTCTTCCAAATATACTTCTAAATATGAGTTTTTTAAGCATCTGTTTCAGTACAAAAAGTTAATGATTTTTCAATTTCTTAAAGAAAGTATGCATTTCAAGTGTATTAGATTAAATTTTTTCAGCCTAAATCACGAATTTTTGCTTTAAACAATCCAATTTGGGTTGACCAATCAGATATCATCTTATGTCACTATCGTATCGTTTCGAGAAGATTTAATCGTAATCGGTCCACGTTAGAGAAATATCATATAGATTTTCATCAAATCATTTGTATTTACTGTATTTTTAAAAGTAATCCAAAAATTTTAAGTAAAAATATTTGTATATTATTTATTTATTATTATTATAATTATTTAATTGCCGAGTCCTCTTAAAAAGTGAAATATATGAGCCGACTGAAAATTCATATTTTAAATTAACAATTCGTTTAAATTTAAGAGTTTTGTTTTAAGAGCATCACTTATATTGAACGTGCATGCGGTTAAAAATTTATTTAATACTACTAATTTTCACTATTCTTCAAACTAAATTAAACAAGATGAAATGGAAAATAAAATAATACAATATATTTTCCGAGTTACCTCCGTGAAACCAATTTATCACTCACTAATACAACTTTCGTAATATTTATCTTTCATTTTACTCTCATTGCATCACTTAATATCCTCAAAGAATCCGACTGTCGGTCTCAGTCAAAATTGACAGCGGAAATTGATATCTATTGAAAGATGTTCCAAGATAAATTGGACTTGAAATGGGGCTACAATGTCTGCTATGATACAGACTGCATGGCTCCAATGGTTGTCAGTATATAATCTTGAAAAAATATGCTTTCTTATTTTCCTTTTTCTTTTTTCTTTCAAGTAATATATATAAAAAACTTTTTTTTATGTTGAGAAACTATTTGACAAAAATCAACAGTGACAGTATTGAATAAATGTACGCGAATATTTAAACGGAACTTTTAAAATTATTTATAATCGAAATGTTATACAAGGAAAAATACTACTGATAGGTAAGGTTTTCTATTTAAATTAATACTATTGAAATTGTATATAATAATTTTAACCTTTTAATTTACTGTAAATAATCCTGAGAAATTTCCGTTACATAATATATATTATATTACATATTTGTCAACTAGACACTTATACGGTAATGTCATAGCTTGTTTACACATGATAGCTCTTCCGTTCTATGGGAGTAAACATTCCAAGATTCTTTTTAACAATAAACTTAAAATCATCAATGTTTCTTTGATTTTTTGATCAAAACACGCCTTATATTTTTATAAGCCTCCTTTTAAAAGAATGAGTCATTTTAAATTTCTTATACATTTCTTATAATTTTTCAAATTCTAGTTTCATTATTATATTGTATTAAATGAAATCGTAATGAAGGTGGTATTGATTAGACTAACCATTAACGTTCAATGTGTGTATCGTTCAAAATTAATATCTGTTAATACTAATTCGAAAACATAATTTAACTTGTGGAATAATAATATCTGAATGATATTTTCTATAAAACCAAGAAAATGTTATATATATATATATATATATATATATATATATATATATATAATTATAAGCTTATTGAAACAAAAGGTCTGTCAATGTAACGTCCATTTTTTTTTCTTTATTTTGCTGTATAAACAAAATCTGAGTATTCATTCAAGCATAAATGAATGAGAAAGACACCATCGTACAACGAACAAAATTTGGTATTGGTAATAATTACCATTTATACTTAATGTATCTATTGTTCAAAATTTATTTATGTTACTAATTTTAGAAATTTCCCAGACTAAATTAAACGAGAAAAAAATTTAAATTCAAAGCTTATACACATTTCAAAATGAGAATGTGCTTCTCCATAACTAGAATAATTTTAAATAATTCAAGTTAAATGTTTCCCTCTTTTTACACTAATCCGTAAAAATAATTTAACCTCTAGGATAATAAAATCTGAATGACTTTTCCCGTAGAATTTTTCTTATAAAACGTAGATTTTTAACAATTTTCTTAAATTAGAAGTTTATTAAAACAAAAGGCATGTATCTGAAAAACAACTTCCATGTTTTCTTTCTCCCCCCCCCCCCTGCATGGTCATAGTTCGGGAATTCATTCAAGCGTAAACGAATAAAAATGGCATCACAAGGCAACCAACAAAATCTGGTATTCTTAATAATTACTATTTACATTTAATTTGCGTGTTGTTCAAAACTTATTCCTACAACTAGTTTTAGTAATTTAATTAATTAAATCAAAGGAGATGAAATGACAAATTAAAAGTTTAAACATATTTCTAAATGATGAATTGTTTCTCCGTAACTACAGAAAAAAGTAATTTAAAATAATTCAAGATGCTTCCCTCTTTACACTCATGACTATTTCGTAATCATAAATTAACTTTTGGGGCAATAATGTATGAATGATTTTTCCTATAAAACATCGAAGAGATGCTAAATAATTTTCTTAAATTAGAAACTTATTAAGACAAAAGGCATGCATCTGTAAAAGCAACTTCCAAAATTTCTTTCTTTCCCTGTACGGACAAAGTCTAGGAATTCATTCATGCGTAAATGAATGAAAAAGACACCACCGGACAACGAACAAATCCTACTACTCATGTAAAGCTTCGATAAAAATGGGACGCTAATGTTACATCTTTCATCAAGGATATTTTTGGCTGCAAAGATAAGGTATTTAAGTTCATAATCTAGTCGATTTCTCAAAAGTAACAACTTCCTACAATATCCTATGGAGAAATGGTTACACGTCAGTTTAACGATCGAACATCATGGGACAAAACTTGAAAGTTTAAAAATATTTTTTCTTTCCTCTACGAACTCGTCAGACATCCAGGTGGCTAGAATTTTTATGGATTTATTTTTCAGTTTCATACGTAGGTGTTTATTTTTAGCTGATGGAATGTCAGCATACTACCAATGTTTTTTTTTTTTTTTTTTTTTTTTTTTTTCTATTAGTGATATAAACAGGTATTGGTTTATGATATCAAAAGTATTTCAGACAAAAATTTGATATAAAAAGTCCTTCATAATTGCTTTTGTGGAATTTCTTGTTATTTAATGGAATCCGGTTGTTACAAAGCAAAGATGAAAGGGGGAAAATGTGACGAAAATTTTGATCGAGTTAAACGATTTAATTGTAGAAGTGACAATGCTTGAAGGGAAGAATATTTCAGTATATCAAATTTATGAATATTAAGTTGCACCTAATATTGCTTTTCATCCGCAAAGCTTTTGAACATATATATATTATTAAATGGTCATGTGTTATATGTTAAGAATGCTTCCAGCTTTACTTACAGATTCCTCACGTATTGTGATGAAAATTAAACATCCGGTTTAGTGTCAGAAACGGGCAAACCCATTAAGAAATAGGAGCTTTGGTCAGATTTTTGAAAAGCACTAACATTTAGAGTTCAGTTTAATATTATTAAAAATAATAATTGAGAAATTTCAGAAAGATATTTTAAGGTAAATGTGTTATTGTACGAGTAAGGTTAAACGGATAAATCTAATTTAACCTGACTCTTACTTACTAAATAACATAACTGTTTTTTTTTTCAAGAAATTTATAATGAAATTAATAAATGAAGCAATAAAATGTTATTTTTACAACGTCCATACATTTCACTAATATACACACAATAAAAGTAAAATAAAATTTAGTCTCACTTTAACTAAAACTAAAAATTGCTTAAAATATTACAAATTGAAACAGACATTTTTAAACAAACTCCCCATCACTGATTGTTTTTATTACACTGATCACTTATTACTTTCATCAATATTACATACTATTATGTAACTGTCATATATATATATATATATATATATATATATATATATATATATATATATATATATATATATATATATATATATATATATATATATATATATATATATATAACGGCTTCCTGTGTGCTATTTACTCTCTTAAAACAAATATGTCGACCTGATAATTCATTAAAAATATTTTCTGCTTTCTTTATGGTCTTTACAAATATTATCTTCTTTCATATTCGTACCTCTGTGGGTCGTAGAAGGGGAGCCATCCCCTCCGTGGAGGATCAAAATTGTGATGACATGTCTCTGTACCCCCCTCCAGGGTGCGTCCCAGACCGTCGTCAATTATTCATTGCGCAGTACTAGTGCGACATAAAATCCAACCAACTTTCATATTCGTACATTGCTTTGTAACTGAAGTTCTCATACTTAGGTTTTTTTTCACTGAATTTAAGTAAAGTTAAGGAAATGACCATTGCACTATCATAATGCCTTTACCAAGAATGTATCTCTCTACAAACATAAATGGATGTTGTTGAGTTTTGTCATCCATTAAAAAAAAAAAAAAACTAGTAGGCTTTACCCGCACCGATGGTCACTATATTTAAATTAATTTTCAAAAACATTGAATCACTATTTTTTATGTTACTTTATAAATAATAATAATATTTAAAAAAAAAAAAGAAAGAAAAATATCCATTGAAAATGTTCAAACTCCATTTCAGATGTTTACATGTAATTTTGGGCTTTAAGGCTTCTCTAATCTACTTCACTGCCTTTGGCTGTATTTTGCCGCCCAACCGCTTCAACCAGTTGACGCTGCTGTAGGCGGACAATTTTTTAGAAGCACGTTATACCGCTTTGTTTGTACTCGCTTTGGGTTTTAACTTGCTATCTTATAAACTAATTCGAATAGTTTTTAATTGGGTAAATTCGGAATCCTTGGCTTATTTCGATGTTCCCATCAAAATTATACCTCTGGGGGTCACCGAAGCGGGAGAGCCATCCCTTCCTTAGAGGATCAAAATTGTGATGGCATGTCTCCGGACCACCTCTAGGGGTGTGTCCCAGACCGTCGCCAATTGTCCATCTGCGCAGCACTAGTGTGACGTAAAAACCCAACCAACCAACCTTGGCTTATTTCGCATCTTTTGGTACCTTCTGCATCTTTCTGTGTTCAGGGATTCGTGAGGAACTATCCGGAGGTACATGAAATAGGATTTCAATGTATAATTATCACTAAATAGCAGCAGTTTAAGGTTTCACATCTGGAATAAGGATTTCATAGCAATGTCGTTGACCATTCACAGTTCTGCGATTGAATTTATTCAAGTCTGTGTAACCATTCAAAGGGATTCCAGATAACGCAACTCTGCCCGTCTGCAATAATTGAATTTTTTAAAAATGTTTTATTCATGTTGACGGGCTTCTTGCTCTTTTTAGATCAGAACATGGCGAGAACCAACTTCCAATATAAACTTAGACTCATGTGTAAAAAATACAAACCACAATTCATTCTTTATCTAGTCGACGTGAAGGCGTCTTCGGTGTATTGTTAGTGCAGAGATTAATCATCTGACTGCAGATGACAGATATATCCGTTCACCGAGCTGTTTTTTTTTTTCTCCCACAATATACTTTTGTAATTCAAAATTATGTAACTATAAATTTTTAGATTAAGTTTAAAAGTTTTAATAATAGCTATATGTATTATAATCATGACACGTATACATTTTAATCTTAATTTGAAATAAATATTATTTTAGTACATTAAAAATCTCTGCAATGAAAACAACATTACAAAATAGCCCTTTTGAAAGGCAGTTAGATGGTTAGAATCAACTGTCTGTGCTAGGATCTATTCTTGGGCGGAATACTCTCCGTGAGGCAAAAGTCTTCGGAACGTGGCTGCCACCGAAATTTTTCTTCCTGTTGACACAAAATGTTCTGCAATCACTTGAGGAACAATAACGTTTCTGTATCTTCTCGCAAAAAGACATAGAAAAATTCTTCAAAAACTGTTGTAACACTTGGGCGACTTGAAATAGACCATCATGAGACTTAATTTATAAATTTGATCTGGTTCCAAAGCTGTTGTTCAACATTACGAAACATTAAGCCGACTAGAATCTTTAGTTTACGATGTACTATGGTTCTCTGTGTTAAGACGTCAGGTACGACCTACATACCAAAAATATTTGAAGTCAAAAGTTTGTGTATTATAAAGAAATTTTCAGAAGCCCTTGAAATATTTTTAAAATTACGTTTCAGAAAATTTATGTTATTCCATAATTCCCCCCCCCCTTTAAGATAGAGTAGTAACTGCGAAACTTTTATTATCTTTAATAAAAATTATTTCTTTCTTTTCTTTTCTTTTTTTCTTTTCTTTATATATTTTGATTATTATTATTATTATTTTGTCAATCATTTTATAGAAGGATGACCTAAAATACATGCTGTGCCTTAACATTTGGAGACCTGTGTAACTATGAGATTGTGTTGTGCAAGATTATAAAAAACATTAATTTCATTGTTCTCATTGTCTTAATGATGATAATGAATGGCGACTGATATTTCATTGTAATTTTATTTTGACACAAATTCTGTATTTCCTTTCATACCAAAACTTCGTTCTCTGAATTTTTTTTATAAGTAAAATGCTTTCTCACAGCGTATTTTATAAAATTAAGGAATTTTGTCAAAACATTGCAGATTTCGTTCAAAACAGTTTTGAGTTTGGAGCATGTTTCCATTGCGTAATTCATCATAGTATACGTATGAGCTCACTATTTAGAGAACTCGAAAAGAAATGACTCACAAAATTTCGTTTGGAATTTTAATCCAAATATGAAACGCTATTCGTAATTTCATTCATTAATTTTGATATATAATTAAAGTTACATTAGCTTCCACTATAGAGTACTCATAAATTGATATATAAATACAGAATGCTTTATATTGCGACTGATTTTAAAAAGATCATTCTAATTCTATGATATTTTACATTATTTTGCAAAGAATTCAATTAAGATTAAAATTCGTTAGAGAAAATTACCTGTCAATCTTCATATCTGTCTTATTCGTCCCAGTTATTTGAAACAAAGCAGTACCAATCTCAGTTTATTATAAAATTTTCCTTAGTTTCAGGTGATTTCAATAATACTATTGCTTGATACTATACTCAATTTTTCTTCATCAAGAGAAAGCCTTATTGAATAAAAAATTAGCGTAGGAAACTAATTTCCTTGGAAAAAAGAGATTTTGGTTATTATGCGGAAATAATAAAAAAATAGTGATTCAAGGCTATTGATTTATGAAATGCGTTTAAAGCGAACGCTCTATTTTAACATATTTTTTTGTGTATCAGTCGACTGTAAACATTTTTTTTTTTTTTTTTTTTTTTTACATTTGTCAAAGTAAATGTATTTGATAGTTCCTTCAACATACTGAAATATTCATAAGCTCTCAAGGATATTAAGGCTTAAGGGATCAAAGTTTACACCTTAACATATAGCTTTGGTGTGATTTATAAAACTAGCAATCCGCTGTAAACTTTTTAATGTCTCCTTTAAAACTTGTGCAGTGAAATGCCATGGTGAGATGAGTTTAGATGAGTTTGTATGATAAAGACCTGTTTTCAAAATGAACATTCCACCTTTGACTGGATATAGAACTTTTCTCACACGTATAACCAACCTTGAGAGTGCAAAGGTGATTTTCAACAAGGTTCTTTTTTCTTTCTCTCTTTTCTTTTTTTATTTCGCATTTAACTTTAAGGCTCTGATGTATGTGTTTTTATGTAATGAAATAATTTTTACTACCAATCATACAACTCAGGGACAAATTAAAATTATTGTTCAAGTTAAGCTATGTTATTAATGTAGATAATAAGTCTATTAAAAAAAAATAGATACATTTTAAGATAAAGCTTCACGAGTAGGCATTATTCATTCACTCAGGCTTGAAATAATTTAACAGTGAAATGTGTTTTTGTAGAAGATACTAGTTATATCTATAATATCTATAACTTTTTTAACGTTAATAAAACACACACATACATATTTATTTACAAAACAATTCCTAGCACATTCTTATCGCTAAATTTAACGAATTTACAACTTAAACAATAAAAAAAAAAAAAAAAAAAAACATTAAAAATTCTGCCAAAGACAGAATTCAGTTTATTACGGAGAACTGTTCATTTTAATTTGTAAAATTTTGATTTTTTAATTTTTAATTTATATTTTATCTCATTTTTTGACCGTAAAACTGGGCCACGTACTTTTTAAAATGACTAAAATGAATTAAAATGAAGTGTTTCCTAAATGTCACACTTTAATTAATTTTAAAAAATCTAATTGTCGCGTCGAAAAACTGCTTGCATCCCTGGATTTTAAAAAAAATGTCCCTTTCATTTAGTACCAAATTTGTAGCGATAGGACTGATATTTCTAACTTATTTTGGTGTTACACAAAACTGGTCTACAAAAAATCCAGATTGAAACTAATAATCCTCCGTCCTAATTAGTTGTCATAGGTGGATTCTGCCTCTATTCTTCATCATATATTTGTTCTTATAGATTTCTACTACAAGATCATACCATATTCATGTTAAGAGAAACGCATCTGACCAATTGTTTGACACGATAACAGATTAAATTTGGCTACCTAGTAGGTACTCACCATTTAGTTCAATATATTTGCCTTATCTAGTTTGTTATTTTATTGGTGTTAGTTTCATATTTTAGTTTTCATGCAATTCCATACTATTTCCAATATAGTGATCGCTCAATGCAAGTTTATGTGAAATGTTGTTCTATTCTGCTATATTAAAAAATCTTAAATTTCGAATGACTTTCAAAATTTTCAAATTAGATTATTAGTAGTTATTTATATTTAAGCTAGTATCATAAATGATATTTTAAAAATGGTCTGAAATCTTTACGAGGAAAATATCCTTCAAAATAAACGTTTATGCGAAATTTTGCTCTATTCTGCAATGTTAAGAAAATCGTAAATTTCGCGTAACTTACAATAGTTTGAATTAGATTATTCGTAGTCAATGATATTCAAGAAAGTATCATAAATTATATTTTAAAAGTGATCTGATATCTTTATGATGAAAATATCCCTTAAAATGGATTTTTAAACGTAATTTTGCATTATTCTGCCATGTTAAGAAATTTGTAAATTTCAAATAACTTAAGATCTTTTTAATGTTGAAGCAGGTCTGGCATCTTTACAATAAAAATATTCTTTTCAATGCACATTTAAGCAAATTTTCGTCCTATTCTTCCATGTTAAGAAAATCGTAAATTTTTAATAACTAACGAAGTTTTAAAATTAGAATGTTGCCGATCAACAGAATTCTTGCCAGTGCCATAAGTGATATTTAAAACTAACCCGACCTCTCTGTGATGATGAATCATTATTTTAAAAAAATATATCAAGTAAACCGATGTTAAATGACTCAAATGACATGAAAGCTAAAATAGAAAAGAGTGATAAATTTGAAATATATTTAATTGAAAATGTCAACCGTTTGACGGACAAAAGCCAACTAGATGGTAATAATAATCTGTCTATCTATCTATCTATCTATCTATCTATCTATATATATATATATTTTTTTTTTACTTTATATTTTGTATGATATTTTTTAAAAGCTATTGAATAAAAACGATTCTTTATTAGAAATTTAAAACAGGAACGTATTTAATTTTTATTCCCATTAGAATTAGTGTCGTTGAAATATTCTCAAAACAAATTTTTTCTTTATTCCAATCATTGCCTTTCAAATTATACACAAAAGTGTAAAAAACATAACATTTACCTAACTTTTTTAAACACAAATATTACACAAAATTTTCTTTAAAATTACTTTTTTTTTTTTTAAATCTGATTCGTTTA
This sequence comes from Salticus scenicus, assembly GCA_963930645.1. Classification (NCBI taxonomy): domain Eukaryota; kingdom Metazoa; phylum Arthropoda; class Arachnida; order Araneae; family Salticidae; genus Salticus; species Salticus scenicus. The sequence goes on along the minus strand of OZ005648.1, from coordinate 185,807,811 downwards.
TATTCAAATTTTTATATCATTTTCGGAACTTACAAATGCATAAATATACCAACTATCTTCTATTTTTGGGAATGGAACAAATATCTATGTTAAATTCAATTCAAAGCACGTAACATAATCATCAATGTCTCACGTATATTGGGGCACATGTTAAAATTATATCCATTATCAAACACAAAATTTATGAAAATTGAATAGACATGATAAGTGTTGATCTCAATATTCCTGATTTCGTGAAAGGTCTAATTAAAAGAAACAGAAATAATATAATGTAAGCAGTCACTTGTAAGCAGTCAGTTTAACATCTATAGACTGCACTAAACCATATGAAACGAATATATATATTTTTTTATACGCAAAAACATGTTCCATGTAGAATATGATATAGCAATAATTCACTGTTCATTTACATGGCTACATAAAAGAACTATGATTATAGCGCGAAAATACTTGAAAATTGGTGGAAGTGTACTTCAGGTTGTGTTTTGTGTTAGTAATAGAAGATTACATTTATGTCCACTATGTGATATGTACATAGCTTTCAGAAGATATACAGGGTTGCCAATATTTAAGCCATAACATTCTTTCTTATTGTTAGTGGAAGTGCTTTATTGTAATATTTTATCATGTCCAGGAAAGCTGCTCAGGAATTGAAATTAATTTCTCATAGCCATATGGTAAATAATGTATTTTTTAATCAAAATATTCATCGCTTCGTTTTTTGTATATTTACACGTTTTGAGGCTTCCTGAATACCGAAGTCAAGTTTTTAACGTTTGATCTTTGTCTGTGTCTGTTAGAGTAAATTCAAAACAAATATTTTTTAGCGATCCAAATGTTGTATTTTGAAGATAATGTTTGTTACAAAAAATGTTTGATCAAGATTGATAAGTTTGAAGGAATGTTGGTGTGAAAGTTGTATGAATAATTTTAAATGAACTTTTGAATTTAATAACATATTTGAATTCTATAAAAATGTAAATACAGAAATGAAACGGGGGGTTGAGTTAGGCAATAGCCCCCTCACACAGAATTACTCGTCAAATAAAGCTATTCCGAAGCCTAATTTGAATTGTTTTAACATAGGTTTGCATAACAGTACTCGTTTTCTGACCCCTTATTCTCCAATCTGCATTTATAGTATTAAACTTCAGGATACGCGAAAGTCGTGTGAGTGACACACCAGGTTATTTACTTTAAATAACTTTATTATTGCACAAATTGTATATCACGCAATGGCTCAATACGTACCATACCAAACCATTTGGCCCCTTACAAATGCTTTTTTTTTTTCCAGACTTCTGAAACAAAAATTAAGGGACTATAAAATCCATTACAAGATACGTTTCAAGCGCAGAAAAACTTATGTCTTAGTTCTTTTATTCAGTCAAAAATACAATATGCCTCATTCAAACTCAATCCGAATCAAGAATTTCGTTCGTAACTCTAAGAATAAGGGATATATTGTAATGTTATTTTCAAAAACCTTGTCAGCTTTTTGTGAACTATGATGATATCATGAGAACTGTTGGAAATGTCTCCTATCTACATGCATATAGTATTAAGTAAGACATCCGGCATTTCGGATCGTTCTGACGGAACGTATTATTCATCTAATGACTATGTTCAGCTATGAATATATACTTACACTACATACTTCTTTTGTGATTGTGCCGTTATCACATATGTATGATTCATTAAAGAATCGACACTTAGATTTTCTTATTCACGAAATCTTGATTTGACTTAAAATCATACATCTTGTATTTCTAAAGCAGTAATTAGATTGTGACTTTGTAAACTTTTGCTTTATATAAAAATTGTTTGTTGTAATTTGTTCTTTGCCCTTTTTAAAATTTGTTTCATAAGTTAAAAAATATCCTGTGTATGAATGCCTAGTAATTTCTTGTAATTTCATAGCTAGAAGTCACTTACGAATGTTCTTGCTTAATTATCAGTTTAAATTCATTTGAATCTGTAAAAAATAAGATCACCAGTGAAGTTTGGATAGAATAGGGGAGAGTGGGGATGAATGGGACATTTTTCCTGTTTTTACTGATAACGTTCATCATATGTAATTCAGAATTTTGTAACATTGCTCATAAGTACACTTCAGTAATCAGTTACATATAAACATAACAACTTTAATAAAAAGTTATCATTTTTAATTAATAGTAATTTTTTTTTACATGCATGTGCATTGTCCCAATCATCCTGCGTCCCATTCAACCCCACTCTTCCCTATATTTCTTAAATAGGTGATTTGAAAAAAATTAGTCTTCATAAACTATTTTATTTTTTATACAATATTTTTATGCTATTCATAGCTGTAAATTTATGTATTTTTTCCGTGTGATCTCAGTGCAATATTTATGGATATAACTTTTCCTCAAAATTTAAGACTAAAATATTTCACATGCTATTTATAGAAATAAAAAAAGTATATCCAACAGATATTTTAATATAACATACTCTTCGTTTACAGATTCGAGTCGTACGTGGACTACTCCAAAAAATGGCGCTTGTCGAGGATATTATAATGAAAAGAAAGACACAGCTGAGATAATAAGTCAACATTCATTTCTTTATGTATCTTTCCTCTCACACTTATTTTGATAAAATCACAGCAGACTTGACGCTGTGCAGTAGCGGAAGAAACTGCTGAAGGAAAATTAACGGTATTGTCACACCGCATGTAACATGTAATGTGTAAATACTGGGCTTTTCCGACTTTTGCCACCTGTGTCAAAGTTATTTGAAAAATATATTGTTTTTACCTTAATCTGAATTAAACAATTAAAAATCAGTTAGAAAATAATCCAGACAATTAAAAACTTAAAACTTACCAAATAAAAATATGCACGAAACTTAACGTTGCACAATGACACTGTAAAATATAACAGCACATGCAATAATTTATTGTCCCTTTTCGGATTTAACATAATTTGGCATATAGAATGAAGAATAGTGTATAATACTAATACTTTTCAATGTATGATTTGCATGCCCTGTAGTAATTTACATACACATCATTACACATAATATATACATCAATATATACAATATATACATCATTGCACATAATGTTTAAAAACGTACATTCTTATTATTATATTGATACATTTATTCTTAATTTTAATTGAATTATCCAGAAAAAGATATTCCATAAACCTGATTTTAAAAATATTTTTGAAAAAGAGAGTAGGTGCAACACGTCTATAAATATGGTAATTTAGATAAGAAGATTCTAAAGAAAAACTATAAATGAAAAATAAAAAAGATATACTGCTTAAATTAAGATTTCTTCAGTCTTAAGTTCAGTTTCATAGATCATATACCCTGATATAATATTGATTAAAAAAAATAAGACGTTGTCCATTTTATAAGCATAAACAAGATTGTTTAAAAGTACTTTTTATCATTTTTGAATTAATATTTGCTACATATATGCATTCAATTAAATAAAGATGTTCACAAAATATATGTAACCAGTCCTTGCATTATTTATCTTTCGATGATATTTGTTGGAACTAAAAGAAAACTTTAATATTAATTTAATTTTTACCCGCGTTAAAAATCAGAATTTTATTATTCCAACAAGTAAAACTCGGTCGCCTATCAGACGACTATAGCAGGCTCTTTGAAAACTTGAAACTTATTTATATTTCAAAGAATATATACATTTCATTTTACTTTTATTTTTCTAGTGGAGAAATTATTCCAGTAAACCAAAAATATCCATACAAAAGGTTCTTACCTTGACCAGATATGTGGACGGCAGCTGAGAAAATATCACTTTTCAGACACAAAGAAATTCACTATCTTGACATTTCACATTTTTTAATCCGTTCAGACACACAAAAACTATTTACACTTTTTACATAATTTAAACATAACTTTGATTTGGACCCATTTGTTGGCCCGTTATTACTTCTGAAAATCTACATCATAAAATTTCACAAGTGACATTCAAATCAAAAAACTCACTACTCATTTTTACATCTTACATCTCCTATTTTTGAAGCAAAAGCGCCCTCTATTGTGGACTTTCTGAAATGATTTTACCTTTTTCTCAACACTCCCACCTTGATTCATCGGCAGGTGAATCAACTAAAATGAAAAAAATAATCATACATGAAACATATAGATATATGGAAAAAAGAACACAAATGCAATGAATTAAAAGATAAAAAGTTTGTGAGAAGTGAATGTTCAAAGGTTTTAAATCCTATCGGACAGGAGTTCTCACTATTCGACCACTCCTGGTCATTTTTGGCACACTCTCAAGATGTTGTTGTGTCTTGGGCAAAACTTTATTCAATGTCTCTGGATCATTAGGTACAACTTCAGTGTCCTGTAACTTAATTTTCATGATAGGATCACCTTTTGAGCACACTTCCAGTGGGAACACCTTTTGTACTGGCCGTACCAAGGTTCCACTCTTGACTCTCAGCTTGACAACTCTTATACGGCCATCTTTTCCAGGATAGACTTCTTGTATTACGGCTAGTGGCCAATTTAGTCGTTTCTGATTGTCACTTTGGATGATCACCACATCACCCACTTTCAAGTCTTTATTATCTTTACCAGCTTTCTGGATCAACTGGCTTAGGTATTCTTTACGGAATCTATTCCTGAATTGCTGTCTCACTTCTTGACAATAGGCATGTCTTGAGAGCAGCTTTTTTCGGTCCAAATAGTCCAAATCTGGAGTACCCGATTCCTTCAAGTCAGAAAGAAAATCGGATGGCTTTAAAGGTTTGAAATCACCCAAGTCATTGGATATATAAGTAAGTGGGCGATTGTTTAAAACAGCCTCGACATCACACAGAACAGTAAGTAACTCTTCATATGTCAATACAGACCTTCCCATTACACGAAGAAGCAAATCTTTAGTGGAGCGAATTAAGCGCTCCCACCAACCGCCCCACCACGCAGCGGTGGGCGGAATGAATTTCCACTCTATTGGATGTAGTGGATCGTGACATATCTTTTCCCATTCAATTGTTCTCAAAGCTGCAGCAGTACCAGTAAAGTTAGTACCGTTATCCGAGTATATTACGGAAGGACGACCTCTACGGGCGATGAACCGTCGTAATGCTTGTATAAAAGATTGCGAACTCATGGATGACAACAGTTCCAGGTGCACTGCACGATATACGGCGCAGGTAAAAAGTATTACCCACGATTTTGTCCTATTTCTTAAAAACAGGGGACCACAGACATCAATTCCCGTAACTTCAAATACGAATGCATCTTTAACTCTGTCTTCTGGCAGATGGGTAGGGGCTGTTGCTGTGGCTTTACTCATAAAGCGTCTGCACACAGCGCATTTTCTTATTACTGATTTTACAGTTCTTCGCGCAGATATTATCCAGAACTCCTCTCTGAGCATACTCAACAGTGTCTGAACACCAGCATGTGAATTGTGGGTATGTAATTCCCATATCAGGCACTCTACGACATGGTGCTTAGGTGGTAGTAAAATCGGAAACCTGAATGCATAAGTGTCTTCTCTTTCAATTATTTTGGTTTTAACTCTAACAAGTTTATTTTCATCCATGACTGTGATAAGACCCTTAATGGACTCTCCAGTCACTGGAAAACTCTCCACTTGAATAATAGAAAAAAGTTTCAATTTTGATTTTTGGAACTCTGAAGCTGATAGGAATGGCTGGCCATTCAGTGCTCCCCCTCGACAACTCTGAATAAATCTCATTACCCAACCTAAAACGCGCACCATTTTAGAGAATTTAGAAAATTTCTTATACCATTTTTCACCGACCTCTGTTGTGACATTAGTATTTACACTTAAGTCAATAACTCTCTTTCTTTTAATTTCTGCTGCAACTGACTCCTCGTCTGGCAAAACTTCAGAGTCAGGCCATGATTCAGGAGGAAGTCTCAGAAATTCGGGTCCCTCCCACCAATCACACTGCAACAAATGTTTAGGCGTACAGCCACGGGAGGCTAAGTCAGCGGGATTCAATTTGCCTGGTATATGTCGCCAGCATTCTCCTTTCGACAAACTTAAGATCTCTTTTACTCTGTTATTCACGAATACACCCCAACTCTCATCTCGTTGTATCCAACAAAGTGCCACAGTGGCATCTGTCCAGTAAAAGGTTGGAACGTCAGTTAAGAACAGGGCTGCACTTACATATTTTGCCAAACGTGCACCCAAAACACAAGCTAATAATTCTAATCGTGGTATTGTTATCCTTTTCAATGGCGACACGCGTGTTTTTGCTGCAACAAATTTCACAGATACATTTTTGTCACTTTTACTTCTCAAATAAATAACCGTGGCATATGCCCTTTGGCTGGCATCGCAAAAAACGTGCATTGACCACGAATCTTTGTTTCCATATCCTATTCTACGAGGCAATTTAAGCTGAGAAATACCAGAGAGTTCTCTATACCATTTTAAGAATCGATTTTTCAGGTCATCTGGTAGAGGTAAATCCCAATTTGTTTTAGTTGCCCAGGCCTCTTGAAGTATTAATTTCCCAGGTAACATTACTGGTGCAATAAAACCTAGCGGATCAAAAACAGAGTGAATTAAAGAAAGTAATTTTCTTTTTGACAAATCTTCTACGCTAATATCATTTTTGACTGGAATGAAAAGTTTGTCCTCTCTGCGGTCCCATTGTAGACCTAAAACCAATGAGACCGTATCGCAAGGGTTATCTAATAACTTATTTCCACTTGTTGGACCAAATGTCCAAAGACGCAGTTCCATTTTGGCCTCTGCCATAATCTCAGTTGATTGACTCATAAATAATTCTAATTCTTCTTTATTATCAACTGAGGTCACACAGTTGTCGACATAAAATGAATCAGCTAACTTTTTCGCCACACTTTCATATTTTGGTGCGACGTTTGACAAATGATGTGAAATGACTGATGCCAATAGGTATGGACTACTAGTTACCCCAAAAACCACTCTTTTATGCCGAAATTCTTTAATTTTGTCATTTACCCACCAAAGAAATTTCAAATAATTTTGATCTTCCAGCTGTATGCCAATCTGCAAAAATGCTCGTCTTATATCGGAAGTTACGCCAATCGATTTTTCTCTAAAACGCATTAAAATAGCTGGGATTTCTTCTACTAGGTTAGGACCTTTCATCAAATAATCATTTAGAGAAAATGAACTACCCGATTTACATGAGGCATCGAAAACTGGTCTAATTTTGGTGGTTAGACTATCTACTTTGATAACTGGATGATGTGGCAGAAAATGTCCTACTTTACTATTTTCAGATTCTGGAATTATCTCCACAACATCTTCAGAAAGCCACTCACTAAATACCTTATCATACTCATTAAAACTATTTAATTTTCTCAATTTTCGCGTGGTGGAAAATAATCTCTTTTCTGCAATATGCCTGTTAGAGAGAAGGTCAACTGGGAAATTTTGGACCCAAGGTAAACTCACGCAATATCTACCATCTTCGGCTCGGTAAAGATTCTTCAAAAATTGTTCCTGTGCCAACTGATCTTCTATATCCTTAGAAAATGTCTGCGCCTCATCCCTAATACCGATGGATTCTAAATCCCACATATCAGAAACTTTCATATTTTGAACAAGGAGGTTGGTCACTAGCATGGACTGGGTACCCTCAAAACTTTGGACACGAAAATTATTCTGTTCCCCACACAAGGTCCACCCCAATTTGGTATTAATAGCTGTCAGACCTCCCTTTAATTGAACTACTTCACCAGTGAGAATTTGTCCATAAATATCACTTCCTATTAGAATCTCAATTTCAGGATAATCATCGCCTATATCTGAAATCCAAATTTTATGCCTTTTTAATTCCCCCAATAACGGACCTTTAGATATGCGTGGTATTGTCCCGCAAATAGTATCTTGTTCGAGAAAATTGAACCGATGTTCATTACTTCTCCCAACGGGTCTAAGTCTCATACTATATCTATTATGACTTTTTGATTCAGTTCTAGCTCCCCCAAAAAGCGTATGAGTTAAATTCTCAGTGGAAATAATTTTCAACTTTAAGGCTTCGGCTGTGGATCTTAAAACATAAGATCTCTGCGATCCACAATCCAAGAGACACCTAACCTTTTTTCTCAGACCACCTGAGACTACTTCAACTATTAATGTCATGAGAATGACCTCTTTCATACATGAAGGAGTAGACACAGTACTCTGTACAGCAATTGACCCTTTTTCACTAACTATTGTCTCGTCCTTATTCTCTGGAGCCTCCGGGCATAAAATTATGGGATGAGAACGCTTACAAAGACGACACTGAATAAATTGTTTACATTGCTTCGCAAAATGACCAGATTTTAGGCAACGTAGGCAGCATTTTAACTCTTTTAATTTATTAAATTTCTCTTTTAAAGATAAAGACCGAGCTTTGAAACATTCTTTACTTTCATGATTTTTTCCGCAAAAGACGCATGATAACTCCTTAGTCGCTACCAAACCAGCAGCACTCGCAATAGGTTTTTTATTTTTGAATTTAATCTCTTTAGGCCGCTCTTCACGCGAAGGTGTCGTAACTTCAAACCCAGAACGCGCGAGTTTAACTCTTTGTTCACCCTCGACTTCTTTACGCAAAAACTGCAAGAGATTTGAGAGACGGGATCCCTCATTACTAAATAGAATGCTCCTCTGCCATACCCTAATCATCTCAGCGGATAAACAAGACTCAACCATGGGATATAGCCAAGCACCATTGGAGTCTGGGTTTATGCCCAATGACTCGAGAGCTCGGAGGTGGGACTCAATTTTGTCAAACAGTGACACCAGAGATAGCTTATCTTTGCCCTGTGAGCGTACATTTTGAATAATTAATTTCAGTAACTCTCTCACATAAATTTCTGTTAAAATTTCCTTATTTCCGAAACGCTCCTCAAATGCCGCAATAGCTTTCGGATAATTTTCCTCTGTTAATGGGTAACTTTCAATTAACTCACACGCCCTAGTTCCGGGTAACATAGATTGCGTTAAATAATGGAATTTATCTACGGCATCAAGATCCTTATCTTCGTGAATTTTTTTGAACTGACCCCAAAACGAAAGATAATTTATTAACTGACCATCAAATTTTTTGATCTCGATTTTTGGTAACTTATACCTCTTTTCATTGAGATTAATACTACTATCTGGTGTTACAGCAAAAACATTAACTTTTGAATCCATAAGATTAATTTTTTCCTTTACTCGTCGGCTAAGCGAAATAAATTCATCAGAATATTCCTCACAAGCTATAACTTCCGTTTCCAAATCCTCATCGGAAGTTTTCCCTTTTATCAATAAATCCAGTAATTCCGAATCGTGAACCTTTAATTCGCTTACTGCTGTTTGTAACTTTACAAATTTATCTTCTAAAACCGACCTATCGGGTTGTTCCCTCTCTAACTCTTCTTTTATCACATTAGCCGTTCTAGTAAAAGCAGTACGTGCAATGGCACGTTTCTTCTTCGATAACTCAACACTCATTTTTTATTTACTGAATGTCCTAAAATGCCTAACAAAATTTTAAATTTAAACTAAAATGTTCTTAAAACTCTAATATTTTTTAACTCAAACTTCAAATAGTTTAAACTGTAATTCAAATTTAAACCCTAACTAAATTATTTAAGAACAAAACTCAGTTTAATTTAAAACAAAACTCAAATTTTAAAACCATAACTAAATTATCCAAGAACAAAACTCAATTTAATTCAAAACCAAACTCAAATTTTAAAACCATAACTAAATTATTTGAGAACAAAACTCAATTTAATTCAAAACCAAACTCAAATTTTAAAACCATAACTAAATTATTTGAGAACAAAACTCAAATTTTAAAACCATAACTAAATTATTTAAGAATAGAACTCAATTTTTAAAACCATAACAAAATGATTTAAACCAGAATTCAATTAATGCAAAACCGAAACTGATTTTTAAAACCAAAACTCAAACAGCAATTGAATGATTTAAAATTAAAACTCAATATTAAATCATAACTGAAATAATGTAAAACCAAAACTCAAATTAAATTCAGTCACAATTTAAATATTCTTAAAATAACATTACTCAAATCATTCTAATGCAATAACCTTTTTGTTCTCAAATAATCACAAAAACATTAACTCAATTTAATAAATAAATAAAATGATATAACCTTTAAAAATATCAAAACAGAAAGTATTAAAAGCATAACCTTTAATTATATAACTCAACTGACTCAGTAAATAAGAATATAAAATGTCACAAGGAAAGAACTGAAACAGCCACCATTCCCATCTCTGCTTATTCATTCGCATATTCAATAAAAATTAAATAGTTTAACAATTAGTTTTAATCTCTAATAATATTACGAACACTCTAATTATTTACATTAATCATTAAATTATATTACTATTTCATAATGTTCTTAAAAACGAAAACGAAACTTTTAAAACAGAACAAAAACAAAATTAATCATTACTGTTAATTTTCAAAGATCCTGATAGCGGACGCCAGAACTTGTTGGAACTAAAAGAAAACTTTAATATTAATTTAATTTTTACCCGCGTTAAAAATCAGAATTTTATTATTCCAACAAGTAAAACTCGGTCGCCTATCAGACGACTATAGCAGGCTCTTTGAAAACTTGAAACTTATTTATATTTCAAAGAATATATACATTTCATTTTACTTTTATTTTTCTAGTGGAGAAATTATTCCAGTAAACCAAAAATATCCATACAAAAGGTTCTTACCTTGACCAGATATGTGGACGGCAGCTGAGAAAATATCACTTTTCAGACACAAAGAAATTCACTATCTTGACATTTCACATTTTTTAATCCGTTCAGACACACAAAAACTATTTACACTTTTTACATAATTTAAACATAACTTTGATTTGGACCCATTTGTTGGCCCGTTATTACTTCTGAAAATCTACATCATAAAATTTCACAAGTGACATTCAAATCAAAAAACTCACTACTCATTTTTACATCTTACATCTCCTATTTTTGAAGCAAAAGCGCCCTCTATTGTGGACTTTCTGAAATGATTTTACCTTTTTCTCAACAATATTGAAATTATTTGTGTACAAACCTTTACAGATAAATGAAATCTACTGTTGTATGTAGTATTGCCTTATTTATCTACAGATATAATCGCTTATGTACAAGCCTTTACGGAAGCATAAAATGAACTGTTTTATGTAATAAAACTAATTCATGTTTTATTTATCTATCGATTACTTGTGTATAAACTTCTATAGATGCATAAAATCTACTGTTTTTTGTAGTAAAACTAGTTCATGCCTTATTTATCTATCTATGGATATAATCGCTTGTGTACAAGCGTTTACAGATGCATAAAATGAAGTGTTTTATGTAATAAAACTAATTCATGCATTATTTATCTATTGATATAATCAATTGAATGAAAACCTCTACAGGTGCATAAAATGAGCTTTTTTATTATATCATAAAAAAAAAAAAAAAAAAAAAAAAAAAAAATCTGGAGTGACTCCACTCGACTTTCTGAACATTGAGTAACTAACAGTTTTGTAGATAAAATAAAGAAAGAAGAGTTGTAAACAAACAAAAGAGAGAAAACCATAATAGAGTGTTTGAGTATTTTTCTCCATATAGTACACGATGTTTTATTTAACGCTACTGAACTTTGAGCCCATAGATCATAATGACAAAGAATTTTTCGTTGTGTCCCTGTAAAAACCTATAAATGCTAGATTCACCAAAATGCTTATAGTTTGTGCAAAAGTGATTTATAAAATTCAGATTAATTCTCGGCTCAATTAAATAAGGCGCTTAGATGCTATCGCACTTTTAAAAATTTGGTCCCGTAGGCCATAATGATAAAGAATTTTTCTTTGTATCCCTGTAAAAAAACTGTAAGTGCTAAATTCACCAAAATCTATACAGTTGGTGCAACTGTGACCTATTACATGTGTACGAAGTTTTTGCTCAGTTTAATAAAGCGTTTAGACGTTTCACACTTTTAAAAATTTGGCCCCATAGGCCATAATGATAAAGAATTTTTCTTTGTACCCCTATAAAAACACTGTAAGTGCTAAATTCACCAAAATCTATACAGTTCGTGCAACTGTGACCTAAAATATGTGTACAAATTTTTTGCTCAGATTAATAAAGCGTTTAGACGCTATCGCACTTTTAAATATTTGGCCCCATAGGCCATAATGTTAAAGAATTTTTCCTGGTGTCCCTGTAAAAAAACTATATGTGCTAGATTCACCAAAATCAATAGGGTTCATACTAGGGTGACTTACAATATACGTACCAACTTTCAGCTTATTCGAAATAAGCGTTTAGATGCTAGCGTGTTCACTCACAGACAAACACACACACATACATACACACATACATATACACACACATACATACACATATACATATACACACACACATACATACATCATAGTAAAAATTGTGAAAACGGACTCAGGGGACCTTGAAACGTATAGAAACATCAAAATCTCAAGTTCGGATTTTTGACATGATTGCAATACTTTCCTCACTATAGTGATCGGAAAGTAAAAATATATGCATTCTTAGAATACATTTATTAAAAATACTTCATATTATTTAAAAAAAAATTAAGATGGGAAAATTCAATTACTTGCCAAAATTAAACGTTGACAATCACGTAACAAAGTACATAATTTTTGCAGTATATCCGATATTATCACAATATTTCATGATATACGCACAATCTACCAATAAATATTTAGACACTTTCGAATTTAGACGTTTTATCAAATATCTAGAAAAATTCTTTAGGAATCATCTTGAAACTTTGGTAGTGTAAATAACAGGTTATACCTGATATATTTCAGTGAAAGCTGTGTACTGAAGAGGAAAAGGGGACCAGTAAAAAATAAAAACAAAGATCAAAATGTTTTGGATCAAACTGTAAAAAGTAATGCATTAAAAGTTTTTTAGCTGTAGCATGTGATTATAAGGATTTTTCTCATTATCTGTATAAATTTTTATGAGTCTACCACATATATTCAAGTATATATAACGTTTTAAAAAAAATTGCAAAAAATATTTCCGCTTTTTTAATTACAACACGTAGGGTATTAAACCCAGTGCAAAGCCATTTTTAGGAAATTTCGCATACTACATTAGACATAGCATGCTGCAATCAAAATGCAAAAATGTTAAATATCTTGCAAAATATAAGCACTTTTACTAAATAATTATTACATAGGTATGCGTTAGCTTTTGAGAAAATTCATTTGCATTATTTAATAACCAAAAGTATTGAGCAACTTATATGAAAACTTTAAACAAATATCTTGTAAACTCAAAAAGTTATGAAACATAGAATAATCAGATTTTCAGTTCTTCGCAAAAGAGGAATATGATAGGGGGTTTTATCAATATTTATTTACAATCAGCGAACACTGTATTACCATTGGGCATTGATTGAATCAAAATGAAAAATGTGAGTAAAACCCCTTATAGTTTAACTTTTATTTTGAGAGAACATAACTTTTTGAATTTACACGATATTTGTTTGGGGTTTTCATATAAGTTGCTCAATACTTTTGACTATTAAATTATGCAAATGAATTTTTTTAAAAGCTAGTGCATGGGTAGTTAAAAATTATTTTGTAAAAATGCTCATATTTCGTAAAATATATAACGTTTTTGCATGCTGTGTTTAATGTAGTATGTCAAATTTCCTAAAAAAGGCTTTGCACTGGGTTTAATACCTTACGTGTTATAATTTAAAAAGTGGAAATATTTTTTGCACTTTTTCAAAGGAACCACTTCATCTCCATGAATATTCTCATAAAAATTCATACAGATAATGAAATTTTTTATTATAGAATTTTTTATAAGATAATTAAAAAAAAACTGTTATATCTCTATGAATATGTGTTGTAGCCTCATAAAAATTTATGCAGGTAATCATAATCACATGCTACAGCCAAAATGCATTCAAAGCACTACTTTTTACAGGATGATCCAAACATTTTTGCTTTCGTTTCATTTTTTACTGGTCCGCTTTTCCTCTTGAGAACACAATTTTTACTGAAATATATTAGGTATAACATATTCTCTACACTACAAAAGTTTCAAGATTATTCCTAAAAAACTTTTCTAGATATTTGACAAAATGTCTAAATTCGAAAGTGTCCAAATACTTATTGTTAGATAATGTAATCATAAAGTAGATTAGAACTTTTTAAATATAGTATCTTAGAATCATTTTGTTTAAAGTAATTAAAAAAAACTAATGAAAACATTAATATCCAAATTTTACAAAAATAAAATTTCCAATATTGCAAAATATGATCTTTTAAAAACTATCTTGTTAGAGATTACGCTTAAAGTAAAATAATTGAAACGTAGTTGTATCAAACAATTTTGTCGTATTTTATTATCACAATTCAGGGTAGCATTTCGTTTTTACTCACAGAGGGGGAAAACATGAAATACAGAGAAAAAAAAAAGTTACTGAAAATGCAAGTATATTTAATTTCTTTTGATTTCCATATGCAAATACGGAATTCCTACAGAGTTTCCTTTCATTTAGGTATTTAGAGAAAGTAGTAAAACTGGGTATGACATCACTCATTACGCTTTTGGGTGTTTTTAATTTACATAGTGTTATCGAAATGGAATTGACCGAATAAATATTCTCATTAGTACTCTGATAAAAAGCCATAAAAATTTCAGGCATTTTAATAATGTTATTTGATAGGAACTATTTCTAGAACGAATGGAACATTTTTAAATTACAAATCAGTATGCTATTTCATTACTTCATTTCAAAACACATTTGGATGTAAAACAAATGAATTTTCCTAACTTACAATAGTGACATAACATACGTATACATATACACATGCACGCTTAAAAAAAGAGAGAGAGAGAGAGAGAAAAGGACAGTAATAAAGGAAAAAGAAGTTCAATATACTAAAAACCAATATGATTAAATAAAATTCAAATTTCATTTAAACATCAAATAATGATGAAATCTTTTGACGTGCATTTTTGGGATTTAAATTGCATCTCATCTTTATTAAAATATAATAAATAAATAAACAAATATTAAGATACGTTTCTGATTCAAGATCACCACGGTATACGACGCATTTAGGCAATTCATATACACGGAGAGAGCCAGTAAAAGTACTGTGTGAAGATCAAATTTTTTAGTCTGTCTCTTCCTCCGTTCATAAATTAAAATTTTTGTCTTAAACAAAATTTCATTTTGGACGAGAGGGTTATTATTATTATTTTTAACTGAATGTTATCAAACATCCATGCTTTTATTCAAGGTGGTCTACTACAAACGGTGACGATGTTTTCATTTTTTTTACCTTTTCTTTCTGTCTAAGAGAAATTGTCGTTTTGTTCTAATAAACCTATCTTTTACAAATTTTAATTAAGATCCAAGGGCAAAAGCCTTTTATATACCAAAAAAGACTTCGAATTTTTTCAAAAGAGAGACAAAAACTGAAAAACATATGTTGGCAGATATATAACTGTATTCTACATGGCTAATATAATATTATATTTAGAGATAGAATCTAAGGTTGAATTTTTATACCAACTATGTGAAAAATGCCAAAACCGGGAATCGAACCCAGGCACCTCGCTTACTTTACGGATTCTCTGTGCGGTGTGAATCAGTTGGGGGTATGTCACCAATCCTTTATTTTCAAAAATGAGTGTGACAATCAGTGTTAAAATACGAAAAATGTTTTTCTTTGTAATAAGTTATTTCAACGTCATTTAACAGGTAATAAAACTCTGCTCTACCTCTTACGATTTCCCCGACTCTGGCAACCAAATCCCATGTTATTATATAGGGAACTATGTTATTAGAATTATTCATTACTTTTTTTTGTCAAATCCTTTTATTTCACATTCAGAATATTCACAACCGTTAAATTTATTCTTGTTTTAAAAAAAATATATTACTATTATTATTATTATTATTATTATTATTATTATTATTAGGTATAAAGAAAGAAAAATAAACTAAATGCATTTTTCGTTTTTTTTTTTTTTTTTTTTCATTTGTTTAAAATGTTTGAGTTATTCATTTTTTACACTTAACATTATGTACTAAAGTTTGAACCCGCTCTGAATTTTTTTTCTTTTTCCTTGTCTCAAACAAATTTTTTATGTGATGTTACTTTTCCGTTTCTTATGAAACTCTAAATTATATAGAACAATAAAACTGTCACGAAGGAAAGCGTACATAATATATTTTTATTAAATTTGTGGTCGATAAGATAAAAGTTCTTGGTCGGAGAATATTTCAGCAACTCATCAGCGTTGTTCCGTTCAAGTAAGCGATTTTAAAATTTCACAATATTTCGTTATCGAATGAAAGTTGCTCGAAAAAGCGAAACTTTTTCGCATTCACTTTATTCAATCTGTGAGGTCTACTCTTCAAGAGTAGTTTCTTTTTCCTCCGCAATATGCGCCACTGGGTCAAATCTGAGAGTTGAACGACCGAGCCCTCGAGGCCTACTATTGTTTTTAAGGACCTATCGGGGGCACCT
Source organism: Salticus scenicus (assembly GCA_963930645.1). NCBI lineage: Eukaryota > Metazoa > Arthropoda > Arachnida > Araneae > Salticidae > Salticus > Salticus scenicus. The sequence continues at coordinate 185,791,276 of OZ005648.1, read as the reverse complement.
GGTTTTGAAGCCGAATATCAACCCTTTCTCGTTAGCCAGTCTATAATCGTGCTCATAAAATTCTTGATAGGTAGTAGATGTTCCATAGCACGTGATATTAATGAATGTTTTGATTTCAGTGTTATCTTCATAATAACACCTATCAACCACAAATGATAACTACGAGCAATTAGCTTAATTTCATATTGCATCATTCAAAAGAAAATAATTATTAATTATTGTCTTTCAAAGAAAGTTTTTATTGGTTAAATATACATTATTCATAAAGTTCTATAATTTCAACAACTTTATTATACAATAGACAGAAGTGACTTCTGAATTATTACGTTACTTTTCAAACGTTATTTTAACAGTATTAAATTATATTAACCTGAAATGGAAGAAAAAAAATAAAGAAAGAAAGAAAATAAAAGGAAAAAGAGGAAACATGATTGTATATTTAAATGATGTCTTCATTAAATGAACAATTGTCATTGCTATTATATAAAACTAGTGTATTGTGACCATCACAAGTGTTGCCAGATCTGGCGGATTTTTTATTCAATAATCACCAATAATTTTTAATTGTAACGTTTGCCCAATCACTTGGAAGATTGATAGTCTGTTATGTATATCAAATATGACTTCTGAAAATTATTGGTGATTACTGAATAAAAAATTCACCAGATCTGGCAACACTGACTATCACAAAACTTTCTTCTGTCTTTTCCTATACAAAATAACGTAATGCAAATAATTTATTAAAATTATTTGCCATGAGGAATGGAAGATTTTCACCTCGGGGTAAACACTGTAATGATTGTCGAAAAAACTGGAAAAACTTAATGGGACATTATTTATCACATATTTATTAATACTATTTTCATATTTACATTAATTTTTACTTTTCTATTAGACAATTGTACAGTTAACATTTTGCAGAGTTAAAAATGTTGTTATATTATAAAATGTTTTAAATATCTCCTGTGAAATCGCTACAATAACATATAAATTCCCAAAAGCATAAAATACCTTTTAATTAAAGTCCCTAATAAAAAATTCCTTCTTATTACTTTGATTGAGTAAACGAAAAGGAAGGAAAAAAAAATACATCTTTTTCCAACTGTTGGGCAAAGTGACATAGTAAGGACCAAAGTAACCTCTGTGTACGGTACATCAAAAACTTAAAAGGAAAATTATAGAAAAGTACTAATATTAGAACTGCACATTTAAGTTTTTTATTCGTACCCCACCAGTATCCGAGAGGTTTTGTTCTCTAAGATGCTAGACGGGAGGTGTTGGGTTCGAATCCTGGTTACGTTCATCAGCCAATCCGTTCGTATTTTTCCCTGGTTTTCTGTGAAACTTGCATGAATATGGGCTAGAACTCCTTACAAAGACTTATGCCCCTCGGAGGGCATTTGAGTTAGGCCTAGTAGGGGAGCGTGGGGCTAGTTGTAACAGGGGTAAGAAGTAACACGAAATTTACGAAATACTTTGTAACATATTTCATTAAATATTCCGATAAACATAATTCTTATGACGCGCTTTATTATTTAAGCACAATCAGTGTTCCGCAAAAATGGTTAATGAGAGGTTCTGTACACGTGCTTCATTTTAGCTAGTTAGTGGGGAAAAAAACATATTTCGTAAATTTTGATTAAAGTTATGGTAATTTATATTTTAAAAAAATGTTTATAGCTATTTATTTTGTTTGTGTGTTAAGTTATAAAATGCATGTTTAATTTTTTTGTATAAATCGTTATATATATTTTTTTTATAAATAAACAAAATGTTCAAAATCATTCGATGGGGCAAGTAGAAACAAATTGTAACATTCGTGTAATTAGACACTCTATTTTAAATGATAACAAGCAAATTATTTATTCTATGCTTTATTCTATGAATTCGTTTTTTCTTGTTTTATAATGAGGAACTATAAAAAGAAGTCTGAAAGAGCTTCAAAGGGTCATATATGATTTGGCTACAGTTGAAATCTTCGAGAAAGGTACAAATATTAGCCACTATCACCCGGAAAAAAAAAAAAAACCATTGAAAAATATTTTGTAATTCAAAAGTAGCACAAACATAAAGAGAAAGAAAAAAGAAAGAAAAAGATTAAAGGAAGAAATAAATAAATGATTAAACGAAAGATAAAAATATAAATAAAAGGATTTTAACTCCAGATATAAATTCTAAATCAAAGGAGTGGTTTTGCTTAGCTTCTGGAGATGCGTGCAGCCAGAGATCGTATTCTCCGCTTTTTTTTTTTTTTTTTTTTTTTTGCCAGGACACTTTCATAAATGAGAAATTTATGTCTTTTTTGCTTTCACTATTTTTGTAGAATAATTTCTATCCTGTTTAATCGCGACGTATTACTTAAAAAATACAATAAACAATTCTCTAAGGCAAAACAGGTGGAATTTTCTCATCCCTGAAAATGTCCTGAAAAAAAAAAAAAAAAAAAAAAAATGTTGGGGGGACTAAGTTTCCTGCTACAGCCTCTCTGAGGCAGAAGAATGGGTACAATTATTAATTTGCAAAGTGTGGGCACACATTAAATGTGTGAGAGGGAACATGAACAATATATCTTTGTTTTGTATTAACTTCAGTTCTGACAAAGGGAGACTTCTATATTGATTAGATGTTTAATTTTCTTTGAATAATTCACTGTTACTATACCAAGAAGGTATTATTTAATATTATTTAATATTACTTATTTATTGCCTTTTTTTTATTAAATTAATAAAGGATTGATAGAAAAACTATTTTGAAATATTGTCGTTTTTTGATTAGTAGTATTTTCCTCATAATTGTAACAATTTGCCCTCAAATCCGGGGCTAATTGTAACAGGCATATAATTTTGAAAAAAATATTTTTTGTGCTAAAATTTGCAAAATTAACGATTTTTTTTTAAAAAATATATATATAAATATGATAGATGAATATGGAAAACAGCAATTATAAGCAGTAAAGCGTAAATACATTTCAAAATATATTTAATTTTCTAAAAACTGTTACAACCACGCTTCCCTACACATGCATAGTTAACTGGTTTTAATCGAAAATATCAATACAAAGAATTCTATTTATTTACCAATTACAAACAAATAAATAATATAGTAAAAATTCTAAATTAGATAAGACATTTTATGAAAGTTTATTATTTATTATAAGAATTCGAAATACTTTTAATTAAGTACATTGCAATTAAAAGATGAAGGTTTTAAAAACATATCAATCTGAATCAGTTTTTTTTATATTTTTTTTTTGGCAGAATTTATAATATTAACTTTTCTATCTCTATTATTCCCTTTAAGCTGCGTCAAACATCTGAGTGGAAGTGATTAAATAGAAAAAAATTGTTTTATTAATTCTTATTTGGATTAAATCCTCTTTCAAGACATTTGATTTTTTTTTTTTTTTTAACATCTTTTTTTTATCTACATAACATGTCATTTATACTTGACGGTATTATTGAGCCGTAAGAAAAATTATAGTTAAAAAATACTTTGTGTTTAAGATTTTTTGAACTGCATTGATAAAAAAAAAAAAAAGAAAGAAAGAAAGAAAGAAAGAAAGAAAAAAAAAAGTTTAAAAAAAAAAAGCCTGAATGAATAATTGTACTGAAATGCTTCCAGAAAAAGGTTTGGCTGCAACAGGATTCCTTAATAAGATTTGCTGCCATAAGATTCTGCAGTAAGTTGGAATGATTCAATACACAAAGCAAAGCGGGCTAGTAATATTTAAAATTTCAAAGTCTAAAAAGAAGACCTTTCAATGGAAGAAATTAAAATAATTATTTTTTTTACCAAAACGATTCATAAAGATAATTTCGAACAACTGAAAACTATTATGTTGCGGCCACCACAAAACTTTCTTCTATATTTTCTTATACAAATACTTGCAGTACAAATTATTTATTAAAATTATTTTTAATGATAAATGTAGACAATTTTCATCTTAGAGGAGCATAATAATATATATCCAAAATGTCAATTTTGTGGCAACATTTTTTTTTTTTTTTTAATAGGAAAAAAAAAAAAAAGACAAATTTGTTTTAAATTATCGACAGATTTATAGCTCAATCATTCGGTTAGATATTGACGAGCTATTTCGAAAGATACCCATATTGGCGCTACAGCAAGCCAAACTAGTCAACTTTGAATTTTTATCCCCAAGCTGAAAACTCTGTGTTCTCTTCCGCCGCGGATCCGTGCCTTCCGCAGACGATATCTTTCCTTATTTTTGAAAGCTCTTTTTAAAATTTATATTTCCCTTTAAAAAATCAGATTGTTCTGAATATTAAACATATTTTACCGCAAGGAATAAAGATGAGATGGTCTGTAAAAAGCTGTAAAGAAAGTTATGTAAAAAGGAAGATCAAATAAGATTTTTTTTTTTTTTATTCACAAGTAAGATTTTTTTATTATTATTATTTCGTACTTTTAAAGTAATTATTTTCATAAAATGGTTACACACTGAAACCCCGAGCTATCGTTTCCGCATCCATTGTTTTCCCGCATTGGTCGTTTTATTTCTGTGATCCCTGCACAAATTGTATTTAAATAATGTCAACGAAACCCGTATGCATCGTGCTTCAAAAAATCGTTTTCCCGCATTCGTCGTTGAAAAATGTTTCTCCTGGCCTTGTAAAAATTTTCTCCTGAAGGTCATCTGGTTCCATATGGTATACAAATTGGAATTAGTTCTTTCATCCTAAAATAACTCTTTTCTCTATTTCCATGGAGTATCAAAATTGCGATGCCATGTGTCCGGACCATCTATTCATTTTATAATTGCAGCATGACAGGAAATAACCTCTTTAGTAATGCAGAAAATTGGTTCGTGAAATACGGTTACATGCGAAACAATTATGAAGAATACCAAACAAAAGGACAAGAAAAGGATGATGATGATGATGATGATGAATGGTTGTGTGTAGCAGAAGACTCGTCTGGTACAAAATTTAGCGTTAATATATTTTTTAATCAAGACGTTGAGACATGCTGTATCCTAAAGATAGAAGAAATGTGTGATTTCAAAAAATGAAAATAATGACGAAGAAACAAAAAATAATTTTCACGCCGATGACTTAATTATGGCATTTGAAAATGTAAAAACTTTTATACAAGCATATGAAATTACATAAAAGGACCAGAAAAATGTTGTACATCTGGAAAAATTCCTGTTTAATTCATAAAATGAACGAAAAAACCAACATAAAATTACTGATTTTTAAAAATAAATTTTACTCAATGTTCTACAACATTGCTTTATTTCTTTGACAGTTTGGAAGTAAACAAGGAGTAAAAAATTTACTTTTTATTAGTAGTATACTGTATACATTGTGTGTCTTAATTTATAAACACTGTTTTTTTTTTTTTCATGTTTTGATTTTAACCCACATTCGTCGTTTTCCCGCTTTCATCGTTTAAATTTACGCACGCCGTGAAAAACGAAGGATCGAGGTCCTACTGTAACTACTATATTTAGTTGTTTAAATTAATTAATAACAATTGCATGTATTATGTGAAAAGCATAAAAAAGCAACACTATTTTACCATGTTTTTATTAACTTCGATTCTTGTTTGTGGGTTTGTTTGTGTGTTTGTCAGGGACAAATCTTGCAATCGATTTTTAACTAACTTCCCGACTAGCTAGATATTTGAAATTTTCAGAACAGCTCACAACACGGTGACAATACATTTTTCTAATAATTTTAGTCAACTACTTCAAGTCCCGCTGCCTTCGGCAGCGCTTATATGATTCGGCTGAAAATTTATTTAACTAACTTCCCGACTAGCTAGACATTTTAAACTTTCAGAATAGTTCAGAACAGGGTGAAAATGCATTTTCTTAAAACCTTTAGCCAACTGTCTCCGGTTCCTGCTGCCTTCGGCAGCGTTATCAGTACACAGCTTGCAATCGATTTTTCACTAACTTTCCGACTAGCTAGACATTTGAAATTTTCAGGACAGCTGACAACACAGTGACAATACATTTTTCTAATCATTTTAGTCAGCTATTTCAAGTCCCGCTGCCTTCGGCAGCGCTTATATGATTCGACAGAAAATTTATTTAACCAACTTCCCGACTAGCTAGACATTTGAAACTTTCAGAATAGTTCAGAACACGGTGAAAATGCATTTCCTTAAAACCTTTAGCCAACTGTTTCGGGTTCCTGCTGCCTTCGGCAGCGTTATCAGTACAAAGCTTGCAATCGATTTTTCACTAACTTTCCGACTAGCTAGACATTTGAAACTTTTAGGACAGCTCACAACACGGTGACAATACATTTTTCTAATAATTTTAGTCAACTATTTCAGGTCCCGCTGCCTTCGGCAGCGCTTATATAATTCGAAGAACATTTATTTAACTAACTTCCCGACTAGCTAGACATTTAAAATTTTCAGAATAGTTGAGAACACGGTGAAAATGCATTTTTTAATACTTTTAGACAACTGTTTCGGGTTCCTGCTGCCTTCGGCAGCGTTATCAGTACTAAGCTTGCAATCGATTTTTCACTAACTTTCCGACTATCTGGACATTTGAAACTTTCCGGACAGTTCATAACACGGTGACAATACATTTTTCTAATAATTTTAGTCAACTACTTCAGGTCCCACTGCCTTCGGCAGCGCTTATATTATTCGACAGAAAATTTATTTAACTAACTTCCCGATTAGCTAGACATTTGAAACTTTCAGAATATATCAGAACACGGTGAAATGCATTTTTTTTAAATACCTTTAGCCAACTGTTTCGGGTTTCTGCTGCCTTCGGCAGCGTTACCAGTACAAAGCTTGCAATCGATTTTTCACTAACTTCCCAACTATATTTGAAACTTTCAGGATAGCTCAGAACACGGTGGCAATACATTTTGTTTTAATACTTTTAGTCAACTGCTTCAGGTCCCTACTGCCTTCGGCAGCGTTCATATGATTCAACAGAAAATTTTTTTAACTAACTTCTCGAGTAGCTAGACATTTGAAACTTTCGGAACAGTTCAGAATACGGTGAAAATGCTTTTAAAAAATATTTTTATTCAATTGCTTCGGGACCCTGCTGCCTTCGGCATCGTTTCCAATACAAAGCTTGCAATGAACTTTTAACTAATTTCCCGGCTATATAGCCGTTTGAAACTTTTATAATAGCTCAAAAGACGATAGCAAGGAATTTTTTTAATACTTTTATCCAATTGCTGGGGTTCCGGCTGCCTTCAGTAGCGTTTATATGATTCAACAGAAAATTAAAAAACATGGTTTATAAAAATTTTTTTATCTGATAATTATTTAATATTAATTTATAGGAACTATGCTTAATCCCTGGATGGTTGTATTAAAAAAAAAAAGATATATACGCACATTCAAAACAAATAATCCCCTATAATGCGATAATTTACAAATAAACTTAACCTTTTGCTTTATCAATTGACACATCTTTGCCACACTTTCTTATATTCCCCATTGTTAAAAATATTAGTTCAATGTTTCCCCTTAGAAAAGGTACAAATTAGAAAAATTTAGCTGCAACCAACATTTTAAGAAATTTGGTGCTTTATCTTTCACCATTGTATTCGTACTATTGTAATAATAAGAACTATTTTAATGGTGCTTATGTTTCAAATAGCACTACTAAAGTGGTGAAACATGTAGCACCATATATCTTAAAAATTCCGTTGCAGTTAAAATTTCTAATTTGTACGTTTTCTAGGGTGAAACGTTGAACTGTAATTTTTAACAGCGCCGTAATAAAGCAATGGTTATAATAATAGGTCCATTGTAATAATAGGTCTATGAATAATACTACTGAAAAAAATCTGGATTGACTCCACTCGACATTCTGAACATTAAGTAATTAACGGTTGTATAAATAAATTAAAGTAAGAGAAATCGTTAAATCAGCAAAAGAGAAAATTATAATAGTGTTGCGTACTTGACGGTTCGTGAGTTGTCTCTGAATGAAAAACGAAACTTGCAAAAGCTCAACAGTTTATTCACAGAAAATTCTAGAAATAATCTGGTGTGTCACTCACACTACTTTCTCTTACCCTGAAATTTAATACTATAAATACAGGTTGGAGATTAGAAGGTAAACCTATGTTAAACAATTCAAATTAGGCTTCGGAAAAGTTTTATATGATAATTAGTTCTGTGTGAGGGGGCTATTGCCCCCCTCAATGCACCGTTTTATTATGCACCTGCATTTATCTAGAATTTAATTCGGTTATTAAAAAATAATTCTGTTTTTAAAAAAATAATTTATTAAAATTATTATTTTAAAAAATTATCTTTTATGATAATACAGACGATTTCCATATTAGAGAAGTAGTATAACACTAAATATCCAAAAAAAAGTTGAATTTATTCTCAGTATTTTTTTTTTTCCTTTTTTTGTTAAAAATGAAAAAAATCGACAACTTTATTTTAAATTATCTCAGATTGATGGTTTAACCATTCGTTTTAAAGGTATTGGCCAGTTCTTTTGAAAGATACCCATCATGAAAATTTACTCCCCTCGAGGAGGGACTTCCCTCTCAGGATGGGGGGGGGGGGAGGCGAGGCTCCTACATACACAAAAAAAAAATAATTCCCAGTTGACTATCTCTATTACAAAAAATATATATTCGTTTCATCTGGTTTGGCGCAGTCTATAGATGTTAAACTCTACTTACCTACAATTTCCTCCATAGACGTAATAATGTATTTGAATACTTTTGAGTGTCCCTGTACACGAACCATTTGCTTCATCTCAACGAAAAACTTACTGTAACATCCCTATATGGTACACATTTAGAATTTCTGCTACTATTTGTTCTTGAGATATGCTGATAACAGACACACAGACCATTCACTAAAAACATGATTTTCGTATTCAGAGGACCTCAGAACATGTAAATCTAACAAAAACTCACGTTCGAAAATTTGACCCTAAAATAATACTTTCTCGACCCTATGGGTAAGAGAAAGTAAAAATACAGGTATTTATCGTTTCGGAGGAGGGGCCTAGCATAACTAGAAGCGCTCGACACCACTCACTCTTGGAGTGGTGAGCGGCACCTCCTCCCTGTTAATCACTTTATCGTAAGACAGTTGGCAAAAGTCTCACTCCTTGGCCGCAGTTTGCCTCCTTTCATTCCCCTCTAAAAAATACAGAATGTTCTGGTAACTCGTAGAGTATTCAAGTTAGACCTTCCATATTTGGTATATTGATAATAAGGACTTTCTCGCCAAGTTCAGCAAAAAAGTCACCAAAGAGAGAGAATGTCGCCAAACATGGCGCCAAATCCTTTATCTGCCTCATTGAAGCTTTTAAATGCGCTTTTAAGGCGAAATTAGCTATTTCAACGAGAAAAGAAGCTAGAAATGCAGAAAATTGACATTTTATCACCTGACTAAGCCTCTTTGAATGAATTTGCATAAAAAATAACTAAGAATTTTTTACAAATTCGTAACTCTGCTCCTCCCAAGGACTGCACGTCCTGGGAAGTACAACCCTTTGTCAGGAGGCGAAATTAAACAAACTGTACAATCTAAAACGCAAAAACTAAGTTGCGTATAACAATAAAATAACAATACAGATTGCAAAATTAGGTGAGAAATATTTTCAAAATTTACAAATAAGTAAAAATATTTATATACAAATATTTACATTACACATATACAAATTTAACAAATATTTACATTTTAAATTTGAACATTACCGTTAACTGTGGTATGTGGCTAACCAATCATAATGAACAACCTTCTGTTTTGATGAAGGTGTTTTAGCAATTCTTAATACAACGTCATTCAGTCTTTTTAAGTCTGTGTAGAGACCATGACAGTTACACTGTAGTTTGGAAGAGAGTCCTTGAGAGAGCGTCGAACAGGATTCCACAACCAAACTTTGTCCCCTTCCTTGAATTCCTGTTGTGTAGCTTTTAGATCATACCTCGTCTTCATTTTCTCCGTTGCCATGTGAATCCGCTCCCGAGCAAAGTTGTGTACGTCTTCAAATCGTGCCTGGAGATCAAGGCGCATTTGGTGGACAACCAAACAGGAGATCACAAGGGAGACGAAGTTCGCGTTCAAACAGCATCTGAGCTGGAGTATAGCCGGTGGTATCATGGACAGCACTCCGATAAGCTAGCAGTTACAACGGCAACTTCAAGTCCCAATCTTGCTGGTTCCTTGATACTAGAAGAGAGAGGTTATTCAGGATGGTGCGGTTAAACCTCTCGACCATGCCTTCCGACTAGGGATGTAGGGGTGTTGTTTGGATTTTGAATATGTCTAGTAGCTGACACAGTCCTTTGAAAATAGCAGAGGTAAAGTTTGTACCTTGATCGGAATGAAATTGTAGAGGTGTACCACACCTTGGCACCCATTGCTGCACTATAACCTCTGCAACTGTGCATGCCTCTTGATCGGGAATGGGATACGCCTCAGGCCACTTGGTGAAATAGTCCATCACAACAAAGATGTACTTATTTCCTCGGGATGTCCGTGGCAAAGGACCCAAGATGTCCAGTGCGATCCATCCAAATGGTTCTCCCACCTTATATCGGTGTAGTCTTCCCCGGCTTTGTTTCTTCGGGCCTTTACGTACCACACAACCATCACAGGATTTGCGCCATTTCTTTACGTCCTCCCATGATTTGCACCAGTAGAAGCGTTCTCGGACTTTCTGGAAAGTCTTCATTACTCCAAAATAGCCTCCTGTAGGACTACTATGTAGCTAATCTAGAACATCTGGAATCTTCGATCTAGGTTGTAAAATCTACAATCTGAAACTCCTTCCATCATCATATTCCCATTTTTCTGTATAGTACGCTGTTTCTAATATGAAGAGAGTCCCAGAGTGCCCAATAACTTTTCGTAATGGGGCTAAATGTGGAAATGTCCTACCAGGTAGGTCTGTTGCTGGTCGTCTCCTCCAACTGTAGTATTGGCTTAATGTAAGGATTTTCCAACTGGGCTTATCTAAATTCCTGGTCACTCCAATGATCCAGTTTCGATGGTGTTGAGACTGTAGCTTGGCAAGTAACTGGATTTATCTGCTGATATATCTTTTCGGCTCCAGAGCAGTACTTGTAGCTTTCCGAGCAGGACTTCCGTGACAAGGCATCTGCATTACAATGTAGAGTCCTTTTACGATGGCGTATCTCGAAGTCATTTTCCTGGAGTCGTTGTATTCACCTGGCAATCTGGCCATATGGTTTCTTGAAATTAAGTAACCACGTTAAAGATGCGGAGTCATTTCGGAGCAGGAATCTTCTACCATAGAGATAATGATGGAAATATTCTATGGCTTTTACAATGGCGAGAAATTCTTTCCTGGTGGGACAGTAATTTCGCTTCGGTTAGGCAAACATTTACTTCAGTAGGCAACAACACGCTCTTGGCTATCAATTTCCTGTGACAGAACAGCACGAACACTTTAATGGCTTGCATCCGTATCAAGTATGAACTGTTTGTCGGGCAGTGAATATGTCAAAATAGGCGATGATGTTAAGGCCTCTTTAAGTCTCTTAAATGCTTTATCACATTCCTCTGTCCACAGGAACATCTGTTTAGCTTCAGTCAGCTTGTGGAGTGATCTGGCAATACTCGAGAAACTCTTCACGAACTTACTGTATTATGCGCATAATCCCAGGAAACGTCGTAGTTGATGGACATTTTCAGGGCAACTCCAGTTCTCGACTGCAGAGATCTTATCGGGATCAGTTCTCACACCTTCAGCAAAGATGATATGGGCGAGATAACTCACTTCACGATGGAACAAGTTGCACTTGCTAGGATTTAATTTGAGATTAGCCATCCTGAGTTTTTCCAGCACCTTACGGATGTTTCTTAAATGGTCTTCAAAGGTACGCCACACAATGATAATATCAAGTACACAAGACAGGCTTCGTAGAAAAGTCATTTTAACACTGTCTCCATCAGGCGCTCGAAGGTTGCAGGTGCATTACGTAATCCAAATGGCATAACATTGAACTGCCACAGTCCTTGTCCCGTAGTGACTGTAGTCTTCTCACGATCGTCAGGATGTTATTCGACTTGCCAATAGCCGCTCTTCAGATCCAAAGTCTAGAACCACTGATTGCCCGAAAGTGTGTCTAAAGTATCATCAATTCTGGGAAGAGGGTGACTACCTTTCTTTGTGATATCCTTCAAACGACGATAATCCACGTAGAATCTCGTTGAATCATCCTTCTTTCGTACCAGTACTATGGGAGAGGCCCAATGACTCGTTCATGGTTCGATGATGTCATTACGCTGCATCTCATTTAGAAGCTCAGCCATCTTTTCCTGCTTAGCAAATGGAAGTCTTCTTGGATATTGCTTGATTGGAGGATGATTTCCTGTGTCCTGTGTGTGTATTGCGTGATGTTAGTCCTTCCGAGTCTTCAGGTGCTCGAGAAAATAGGTCTCTGAATTCATAGATTAGCTTCTTCACAGCACTTCTCTTTTCGATTCCTAACTCTGCATTTTTGAGTAATTCCGTTATTAAAAACTCAGAAGACTTGGTCTTGGTTGATTGCGTGTGCCGGTTAATGCATGTAACAAGAGTGCAGGCTGCTAACACCTCATCCTTCTTCACTGTCCTTACTTTATCGCTTATGTTGGCGACTCTCACAGGAATAATGCTCTTTGTAAGGTCAACCAGAGATGAAGCCACCAGAACTCCTTTCGGGCTATTGTCTGTATTCGGGTATTCAATCAGTATTGCTCTTTAGGAGGTGTCCCGGAAACTATTGTCTCAGTGTGGGGAGGGATAGATATTTCGGACTTCGCTGTTATCTGGCATATTGCTTGAACGTCCGGATTTTCAGCGTTAAACACAGCTACGTCTTCTGAATTGGAATGCAGTTCATTATTCTTAAAATCCAATTTAAAGTTATACTTTCTCAGGAAATCAATTCTAAGGATTAGATGATCTTTTATATCAGCTACATATGCCATATGATGGTAACTGGCATTTCCAAATGATAATGGTCAAGTTCATTTTTCCATATATTTTGATTTCGTCACCGGTCACAGTCTGGAGTTTAACGCAGGGCGGCGTCCAGATGATATTCTCTTTAAAATTATGAGCTACATCCGTTCTAACGATGGTTACATTGGCTGCAGTATCCATAATCATAAGGCAGGTGGTGGTGTTGCTTGTGAATCATCTAAAGAGACTGCTCTGATGGTGTGACAGTCTTTACAGGAGGCTTATTTTCTTTGCTTTTGTATAATTTGTATTTTTTTTTTTTTTTCAGTTTTCAGTTAAGTTTTCATTCATATTACTCATTTTTCCATTGAATATATAAGACATCAAGTTTTATCTCATACAAGGGAAGAAAAAGTCATTTTGCAGAGGCTGAGCAAATAAATAGTAATAAAATGAATGCACATAATTACCACTTCATATTCAGAAGTTTCCTTTCTAAACGTATACGGACTGATTTTTGAAAAGAAACTTGTATAGACGACACATTTCCTTAAGTTCAAAGCTTAGCGGGTTGGTGTTGCCCCACTTCCCCCTGTAAAATGTATTGCAGTAAGTGCGATGTAAAGAAGGCTTTCCACCGCAGGCAACTCAGGCAAATTTTTTTGGCAAATAGCTACGTGATACTAATTAAATCGAACCCTGCTTATAACTATTTCTTCTACCACAAAAGGATGAGAGTTTCTTTTCACAGCCTTTATTCAAGGTCACTCTTCTGCATTTGATTTCATTATCAAATGTTGATGCCAGCAGAAGCGTTGCTGAGAATTAATTAAAATAAAATGAATGTGAATAAAAATAACGTTTTTCTCCATAAAACCCATTGTTCCGTCAAATTTCACTTTCTAAAATGCGTTAATTGCAATTGAAATGGTCCTATTTGAAGCTAGTTCATGCTGTGTAATCGATATAAAAGAAGATTAGTTAATTATTGCAGATATTTCTATGGATTACAATCAGTTCTTAACATAGTCTTAACATAGGGGTAAAACAAAGGATATTTCACAATCTTTATATAAAATTGTCAGTAAACAAAAACTTCCTCTCTGTATACAGGGCAGTGTTGGGCATAATTGATTAAAAAGTAATTGAATTACAATTGAATTACAATTAAATTACAATTATTTTACTGTTAATCGATTAACAAGTGATTGATTACAAATAAATTGAATTACTTATTCAATAAATTTAATTACTTATTCAATTTATTTGTAATCAATTACTTGTTAATCGATTGACAGTGAAATAATTATAATTTAATGGTAATTCAATTACTTTTTAACCAATTATGCCCAACACTGATACAGGGTCATTTTAATTAAACTTACGTTATAGATATCATCTGCAGCTAAAACAGACAAGTGGATTGTGGCAAATTTCGTAAGCAGGCGATTTCTAACATGTGCTCAGAGAATTTTATAAAATGTCCATCAGGTGGCGTTTTGCATTTAAAAATGACACATGTACAGTCGGTAACAAAAGTGTCCGAACACTAGCAAAAATTCCTATGTAAAATAAATACACTTCATACTGTTTTGTTAAATAAATCCTTGTTGAATCCCGTTCTTATTCAGTGTAAGAACATGATTCGATAAGGATTTATTTAACAAAACCGTATGAAGTGTACTTCTTTTACATAGGAATTTTTGCTAGTGTTCGGACACTTTTGTTACCGACTGTAATAACTGGAATGACACACATGGAATCAAAAATTAATCAGTAAGAGTTAAATTCTTTATGCATTTATTTTGAGTCCCTTACTTATAATTTCCGTTTTTTCTGTACAAACAGCACCTAATACGCATTTTTAAACTTTTTTTTTTCTTCTGAAATTTCTTGGGCAAATTTCATGAATCATTTATATTTCAAATTTGGTAGCAATGATCATCCGTTTTAGCTGCACGATGTTACTTATATATAACGAAAGTTTAATTAGAATCACCTTGTATATACTATACATATATATATCGCTCTTTTAAGTTTTGTCGAATATCTTGAAAAATACTTAATGTGTTGTCCTTGAATTTTGGAAATAAGGGAAACATGTCTTTCCTCATATTTTTCAACAAAGATTTTGTCCGAAGCCCCTTAGGGGACGAACAACAAGTTCAATGAAATAAAATGTATTTGTGATTTAGACATGGTTAAAATGTTATACTCTATAAGTGTATAGAATTTTATGAGGATAACTCGAATATTTAAAAAGTTATTAATATTTTATTAAAATATGTAAAAAAAACTTCCGCAAGTTTTTACTTTATCACTCTAAACGTTTTTCTTCAGATTTCATGAAACTTTTGTAAAATATGAAAACTTATACCTAAATCATTATACTATAATTTAAAACAAACACATTTAATATTCAAAGAGCTATTGACAGTTAGAGTAAATAGTTTATTACTGCGCATGCATGGAATGTAGCAAAAATACTTTCACATTGTTTATTTAATATTCAACTGTCTAGAGCACCTTATAAAAAAAATCCAGTTGAATATCACTAAAATTCATAGATATATCAGTGATTAAATGAGCTGTTTTTCAGCTGTTTTCTAAAAAGGTGTTTACTGATAAGGGGTTATTCACAAGTGAAAATTTGTATCAGAAAAAACTACACACAAAAGTGTTACACAATGAAACTTAATGCAATATTTGTGACTTACTTTTCTTTTCTCTTTTTCTTTTTTTTTTTTTTATAGGTATGTACTACTTACCTATAAAAAAAGAAAAATGAATTGTTTGAAAAAAAAAAATATATATATATATATTTTCTGATACAAATTTTTATTTGTGAATGATCCCATATCGTAAAGATCTTTTTAGAAAACAGCTGAAAAAAACTCATTTAATCATTGATATTTCTATAAATTTTTATGATTTTCAACTGTTTTTTTTTTTTTTAAGGTGCTATAGACAGTTGAGTATTAAATAAAGACAAAGTTTTTTTGTTACTGTCCGCGCATGAGCAGTAATAAATTATTTACTATAACTGTCCATATTTCTTTTAATATTAAATGTATTTCTTTTAAATTATAATATAATGATTTAGGTATAAGTTGTGATGTTCTCTGAAAGTTTCATGAAATTCGGAGAAAATCCTTTAGAGTTTTAAAGTAAAAACTTGCGATTTTTATTTTTCATTTTTTTTTTTTTAATAAAATATTAATAACTCTTTAAATATCCGAGCTAGTCTCACAAAATTCTACACACATATAAAGTATGACATTTATAACCATATCTAAAATTTGCAGATAATTCGACATATTTCCAAATACAGTTTATTCACAAATACTTTTTATTTTACTGGACTTGTTGTTCGTCCTGCCTTCGTGACAAAATCTTTGCTGAAAAATATGAGGAAAGACATGTTTTCCTTATTCCCAAAATTCAAAAACAACACATTAAATATTTTTCAAGGTATTTGACAAAACGTAAAAAAGCGAAAATGTTTCCATTATTTTGTCCAACACCTATATGTACATATATATATATATATTTATATAAGGTATTTCAAAAATTTTTATACACCAAAATATCTCGAAAGCAACGCAGTTTCGCTGAACATATTGATTTCAAAGGTTTCGTGCATTCAAATGATCTATCACATGAAGGTGGGCCCTGAGCCCCACGTAACGCAAACTTAATTTTTTCAAATGGAAACAATATTTTTTCTTCACTGAATAGTATTAAACGCAAAAAACCTTTATTAAAACACATATTGTTTTTTTCTTTTTTTTTTTTTTTTTTTTGTATATGGGGCTCCGGAGCCCAAGACCATTTGAACGCACGTAACTTTTGAAATCAATATATTCAGCGAAATTGCTTTTCTTTCCAGATATTTTGATGTATCTAGATTTATGAAACACTCTGTACATATATCAATTGTTTTTCTATGAGCAATTGTAATATTTTTTTCTTAACTTTTTTCTATATTTAGAAGATAAAAGTGTTCGATTTGCAAAAATGTGTAAATTGCTTTCGATAGATTTACACATTTATAGAGGCTCAGAACAAGCTTTGAACTAGCACAGTATTTCACATGAGTTTATATTTAGTTTCACTTTGGCATAAATTGCTGCTTATCAACTTTTAATGAAAATCGCTTTGACGGGTGGTGCTGCTATGATCTGATTTCTCAAATTTAAAGGATGGCTATTTTCCAGCTTCGAATGCGCTTAATTTCACAAAACTTGATATGTGAGAGGACCATTATGAAACACTGTGGTGATTAATAAAGGTGCATATCGGCTGAGAGGTAACGCTACCCTCCACCAATTTTCTTCGTGAATTGGAAGGCTATGTCTCAACTTCTATGCATAAAAATGCATTAGACTGTACATCAGTCACATTCCCTCTTTCCTTCTTTCCATGTTATCCAGTGGGATTTTCGTTACTTCGTTTTATAAGAATATCTCATCTAAAAATGAAGTTTTTCGAAATCTGTTTTTTGAATATTACTCTTTGAATATGTTGGAGCTTAATGAGCAATTTTTTGAAAAAAAAAATTAAATATTTCGTTTAGAGATCCAAACTTAGAGTCTAAAATTTACCTAATAAAATAAAATATTTAATTTTTTTTTCAAAAAATTGCTCACTAAGCTAAAAGATCACATATTCAAAGAGCAATATTAAAAAAATAATAAAATTATACTTTTAAAAAATTAAAGAACACGCTTCTATTGAAATGCGAACTAAAAAGCGCAAAATATCTATCTTTATAGTATTAAAATGCAGGGTAAGAAAAAATTGTGTGAGTGACACACCATATTACAGGGTGATTATAAAATAATTTAGAATTAAACAAAAACCATTTTTAAAAAATCTCCCCTGACTGGGCTCGAATGTTAGACCTTTAGGTTCGTAGCCCGGAGCTTTACCTCACAGCCACAGCGTTCACGTAGGGAAAGTCATTTTTACAATGTAGATTTTTTGTTTGCTCCCAGAGCGGTTACAAACATACATACAAACATGCATACAGGTGAAGCTAATAAAAAAGTGTTTAAAAAAAAAAAAAAAAAAAACTTCGAAAAGCTTCATTTTTAAATGAGATATCCTTATAATACGAAACAAGAAAAATTCCCATAGGAAAACATAGGAAAGGAGAAAGGGGTAGCCATTATGAAAACAAATGATGACATTATTTAAGTGTATATCGGCTGACAGGTGGCGCTGCTATTACTCACCTTCTGTCCTTTTCCACATGGGCGCATCTCGGCATTCATTAGTTAAAATTGCACAAAACAGCTAAGTAAAATCCTTATTCAGAAAACTTACGACGAAATGTATGTGCATGATAACTGTGGTGTTGTTATATAGAATTACATAGAAAGAAGCTTTATAATGTCCACAACAAATAAGTTCTCTTTTGTGTAAAAAGAAGAAAAAAATCTATTCATAAAAACGACTTTTTTTTTTGTACTTACAAGAGTAAAGAACATGCTTTTATTCTGATAAAATTGAAAATATTAGAGAAATAAAACATAAATAAAACACTTAGCCACTCTCGTGCTTTAAACAAAGTCCTGCACTTATAAAATGGAATATAAAACATGCGACTGGATTTATTAGCTCAGTAATAAGATTATATTTAGTTTCTGTTTGTTTTAGGTTATATTTTATTTATCTGGAATCCCCTCAAGTGCCTGATCAAACCACAGAAAAGTTTTCTTAATAGTGGCTAATGCATCCTTACAAAGTGCAGGATTTTATAAAGATACTGAAATGGAGAATTCATTTCAATACCTAAACTTTTTTTTCTTGTTTTCATTCATCTCCGATATAAATAATTGCCCAAATGACAAGAAAATGTCGAAACCTATATTAGTGAGCAAAATTAAAGCAACAATGTTACTTTTTTTCTCGTTTCCTTGTTTTGCGCATGTTTTTTAAACGAATGAACATATAAATATAATATTCGGATGGCATCGAATCTTTAATTAATGTTTATATAACTTTTACACAATTAATAGTTTTGAAACTCTGATATTACTTCAAAAATGTTTCTAAAGTAATTTTGAAGAAGTGAAAAATTTAAACAAAAGTAAATATAGTTGAAGATGCGCATTCATACGTTAAATTTAAACCGATTTTTCTTCCCGTATTTATATTTTTACTTTCTCTTACCCATAAGGTAGAGAAAGTATTGTTTTTGGGCTAAATTTTCGAACGCGAGATTTTGTTATATTTACACGTTTTGAGGTCCCCTGAATACGAAAATCATGTTTTTAGCAAATGGTCTGTGTGTATGTCTGTGTGTCTGTGTGTCTGTGTGTCTGTCTGTTATCAGCATATCTCAAAAATAAATTATGGCAGAAAGTTCAAACTTGGTATTCTAAATGTGTATTATATAGGGATGCTGCAGTAAGCTTTTCGTTAAGATCAAGCAAATGGTTCGTGTACAGGGACAATCAAGAGAATTCTAATACATTACGTCTATGGGGAAAATTGCAGGTAAGTAGAGTTTAACGTTTATAGACTGCACTAAACCAAATGAAACGAATATATATTTTTTGTAATAGAGATAGTTAACTGGGGAAAAAAATTGTGTATGTAGGAGCCTCGCCTCCCCCCTGGGGGTGAAGTCCCCCCTGGAGGGGAGTAAATTTTCATGATGAGTATCTTTCAAAAGAGCTCGCCAATACCTTTAAAACGAATGGTTGAACCATCGATCTGCGATAATTTAAAACAAAGTTATCGATTTTTTTTACTTTTAACGAAAAAAAAAATCGTAATTTTTTTTTTTTTTTTTTTTTGAGAATAAAATGGACTTTTTTTGGATATTTGGTGTTATACTACTTCTCTATTATGGAAATCGTCTGCATTATCTTAAAAGGTAATTCTTTTAAATAATAATTTTAATAAATTATTTTTAAAAAACAGATTTATTTTTTAATAACCGAATTAAATTGTATATAAATGTAGGTGCATTAATGAAACGGGGGTTGAGGGGGACGGTAGCCCTCCTCACACACGACTAATTATCATATAAAACTCTTCCGAAGCCTAATTTGAATTGTTTAACAGAGGTTTACATAACATCGTTATCTTACCTCTTAATCTCCAACCTGTATTTATAGTATTATATTTCAGGGTAAGAGAAAGTCGTGTGAGTGACACACCAGATTATTTCTTTTTCTTTTCTTTTTCTTTTTTTTCCGTATGTGAATAAAAAATACTCAGTTTAAAAATTATATATATACACACACGAGAACATGAAAATTGGAAGAGATGTTCATTATAAAATTATTTATTGGTATTTTTTATCATTCAGATGATGTTCATAGCTATAAATTATCAATTATATTTTTTCAAATAGTCCTTTATAGATTAAAAAGTAAAAGTAATACAGGAAGAAAAATCGAATCTTAATTTAACATTTAGGGACATATGCATCTTCATCTAACTTTAATCCATCTTTAACTCCATTTTTCATTTAATTTTCTTTACTAAAATTGTTAAGATTTTTCATTTCTTCTAAAGTTTACTTTTGAGTAAAACTGAAGTAATATCAGTTTAAAAATTAATACTTATATTAGAATTATACAGAATTTCATTAATAATATTATAATGAACAAGCCATCTAAATTGTATGTTCCTATGTACATTTCTTCCTTTCTTTTTTTTTTTTTTTTTTTTTTTTTTTTTTTGTGCACGAAAGAAGAAAACGAGAAAACCGGTTACTGCTTTAGCTTAACACACCAGTGTATATCAATGCATTGTTGGATTTAAAAAAGTGATAATCATTATTTTTCATATGTATATTGTCTCAGAGTAAAAGCCTTCAAAATGACCTAATTACTGTTTTTCTAATGAAGTAGTTACCCTCGACTCTCATTCTAGAGATATCCTAAACTAACGTGTTGATAACATGCTCATTTATCACACTCATTTATTATGCTCATTTAGAAACCTTTAACAGCTTTGCTATTCCGTCGTAAGTGAATTCATATACAAATCGTCGCTTAGTGTAATGAATACATAAATCGCCGTTTAGTGTAATGAGTATAGTAATTTTTAACAAACATGTTTAATATTCTTAAATTTTAAATATGCAAAACTGTTATGTTATTTTTAATTTAGGTGGATTTGAAAGTGGAACAATATCATTATTATTTATTATTATTTATCATTACTACTATGAATCATAAGGTATTTCATAAATTGTTACCATACATAGTTTGTTAAATGATAATAGTTATAAAAAATGCCTAACTCAACGTTTACCATCGGGAAAATGGGAGCGATAAAAGTTCATATCATAGAAATGTTTGAGGAAATATCAATAGTATTTTTGAATGGCGGATCATCTGCCTCCTCTTTAAAAAGTTGTAAGGGAGCATTTGCCCCTAGTAAGTTACGCCTATTGTTTCAAACTATTTCTGTATTTCATGAAAAAGACATTTTAACTTTGGAAGTTCAATCAAAATAACTTCAAGATGTTTTTTATGAAAATATTATTTATGCACAAACACCCTGGTAAGGGGGAAGAGGGTAAATTTTTTTCGGCATTATCTCTTAAAAAATTTTTTAATTGTTTATATAAATGTCTTCTATTGTACAACATATATATACATATGTATATATATATATCATAATTATAGTCCAACAAGAGGGTAAAATCATGTGTGATTTCTAAGTTGTTTATTTTAGAGTATTTTTATTTATACCATGCATGTGTCTTAGGTTTTATATCTGATCTAATGAATTATAACTCTTTTATTAAATTATGGAATTCAGTTGGCATTAAAAGTGAAAGAACAGACTTAGACTTAGTAGCTCTTGAAACACAAACATTGTGTTCCAGTACAGCGAATTTCAGTTTCGATTCAGTCTTAATCGAATTCGTTATAGCTAATTTTCTTTTCGATTTTATTAAGTAAGTATTAACGCAATTTAAAACTATATTTATCATATATGAATTTATTTCATTGCTGCCAACCGTTATGATTTTTTTTACACCGGTATTTTTTATAGAATTTTCTTTTCTTATTTATTCATTGAAAACTGCTAGAAAATCTCATAAAATACTTCTATAAAAAGATACCGGTGTCAACAAATCGTAACAGTTGGCAGCTATGTTATATATTTACTTTTTTTTATATATCCAATTACATAATAGTTTAAACAATAGTCATAAATGATTATTTACTTTTATAATAATCTGTATTGAACACTTTTAGAATTTTCAGGTGCTTATCTTCTATTTATTACACCAGTAAAGAGATAATGTAAAGCTATGTAATTTTAAACAGAAATACTTTGAACACGAACCACAAATTAATGCTGATGAAAATATTTATTAGAACGTTACTAATATCTTCTACTTTAATAACTATTTTTATATTCTGCCGTAGAACACAATGGTAGCTTGCATATTGTTCAGCATATTTTTCATTACTGTTACATCAGATATTTTTAACAAACTCGAAATGAGAAACGAGCGTTGGAAATGAAAAGAAACAATAACTCTAGCAGCATTTCATTATCTTTGAAACTGAAGGATTTTATTGTTTTCAACATTGTTTTATAGATGCATCAATGCACTTTATGGCAAGTTAGGATATCACCCTTTTAATTTCACTGATCATGGTGATAAACTATTGCTCTCTGTTTTCTATTAACATCTAAACACTTTCAACAAGTTATTATGAGGTACAATGTTTTCTTAAAAACCATGATATATGATGACTCCTTCTTTTGTTCTAATGTTTGGCATTTACTTTTTCTGCTCAAATCAAACACGCCTAAAACATAAATAAGGAAAGTAGGAAGTGGAAATCTAAACGAACATCAAAGGCGTGGGCAAAAAAGAAAAGGAACATATATATATATTCAATTTAACGATCCAATTGAAAGAGAAATACATACATATGACTTCAGGCTTGGTAGTGTGTGACAGAAGAAGGCAATAAACAAACATGCATGAACATAACACACAATATATGCTTGTTCCGGGTTAAGAATAACTAACTCTATTTGTATGCTTGATTCACAGGTCATGCGGTCCAACCAGAAGCGGAAAAAGACTTTTGATATCTTTCTCTTTCAATACTCAAGTGACAAGAATAAAAGAATTCCTTATTCTGAATTTCCATGATTAAAAGGAATGGATCTTTTCATGAATGGACTTCTGGTGGGAAATGTTTTTTCATTTTTCAGAGATTGCTTCGAATTCCCAGAACATAAATTTCGTTCTTGAATTTTACATGCTTTGATGGCTTTCCTACCGAAAAAAATAATGTAAGTTGCATATTTAGCTTATATGAATTGTGCTCGCTTAGGAGAATCTACCAGTAAACCTTTTTAAATCGCATGACTTCACCTATTTCGTAGAGCATTTATTATTCCCCTTATCAAATATTCTCCCTTTTCCATCCACTTGATCATCAGATCTGATCCGGTTACTTGGAGCATGAAAGTAGAAGCATTTTCAAGTAGAATCATTTTGTTTTCGCAACTGAATTCAAATTTTCGTGAGCGAATGACCGCAAAAAAAGACGTGCTTCGTAGCAAGCATGAATTACATTAAAGCAAAATCGTCGCTGATCATTTTATATACATAAAAGAAAATTGGAACAAGAAATAAATTTCACGCTTTAGTGAAATAAACGCTTAGTAAATTTTAAATAAACCAATAATAAAACATCTCAAAAGGATTATTTTAGAACACAATGAAAAATATTCTAAATTAAAGCTTACAAACACGGGAGGAAACCTAACATACAGAAACGTGTATTTTTTTCTGAACTTTTTCAAATATTATTTCTCCAAGAAAATTATTTGTGAGTTGAATAACTCGTTTTCATATATTGAAGGTTCTGGAAAAACACGCATTATGAATGTCCTTTCTTCAACTGATAAGAAATGTGTTATTATATACCAACAAATAAATCCAAGAATGATAGATAAAATGAGGTGAAATCTTTTTAAAATTTTATAGTGCATGCGAATTTTATTTCATTTATTTATATACTTTTGTACTGAAGATAGAATATCTTTAATACAAAAAATTCAATACAATATATATTAATAAAATTAAAGTTTTGCCTGTAATCAACAATTTTTGCGATATCTTCACGTTTCACACATATGAAAGCCAAAAATGACTTCAGAAAATTTTCTGTGTGTGGGTTGTTGTGTCTATATATCTGTAACGCTATTTTTGTCCGGGTATCAAGTGAGAGGACTGGACAAAATTCAACGACACTGGGCAAAATTTAGTACTGTAACTGTACCCAACTTAAGATGATATCTATCAACTTTTGCAAAATCCCCCCTATTCCCACTTGGGGGACAATCGGCAAAAAAACGTTTGTAAGCATAACTCGGCTCTAAATTACTTTACGGTGAAGAAATTGCACATGAGGAGACTAGAAATGAATGCAAAAAAATCATTTTTCCGATTTTTGAATTTTTGATTTTCAAGGGGGCGGAGGGGGAAAACCGATTTTTGGCTGGAAATTTTGCAAATTCTGGATTTTTGAGAAGAACTCTAGTAAAAATGGTACAAAAATGTTGAAAACAGCTATGCTCCTTCTTTATGATATTTCCAAAAATCCTTTTTCTAGATTTTTGTGATTTTCAACTATTATTATTATTACTTTTTTTTTGGGGGGGGGGGGAGGCCCTCCCTTTCCCCCCATGAGGTACAGGAGACAAAAACACGTTTGTAAGCATAACTCGGCTCTAAATTACGTTATGGCGAAGAAGTTGCCCATGGGAAGACTAGGCTTGAGTACAAAAATAATAATTAAAAAAAAAAATTCTGGAAATTTGGAATTGTTAAAATTTTAAATTTTTTAAGACGGGGATAGGAAGAAAATCGATTTTCGAGGGGTAATTTACCCAATTCCGGATTTTTGAGTAGAGCTCGAAAAATGGTACAAAGATTGTGAAAACGTCCTCCTTAAAATATTTCCAAAAACCTTTTTTTTTTTTGGGGGGGGGGCGAGATCCCACTTTTAGCGCTAAATTTCTCCTGGGAAACCTATGGGAGTTGAGATCACGAATTTTGTAGCGTAATTTGTTTGTATGTACCCGACATCTATTGTAACGTGATTTTGGGAAATCCCCCCTCCTTACCCGCTTTGTGGTCGGTGGCAATAAATACGTTTTCAGCTGTAACTCTGCTCCACATTATCTCAGGAAAGCGATTTTTTTAAATATCGATTGGTTATTGTACGCAATACACACTCTACAACAAGATTTTTCAAAATTACTTTATACCCTCTCACCCCCGTAGGAAAATAGGAGGGGAAAAACACGTTTTCAAGTTTAATCTGCTCCAAATTATCTTTAGAAAGCGATTTTTAATGTATGGGTCAGTTACACCTGTCCAACGTGTAGTATAAAGGGATTTTGCGAAATTTTCTCTTTTGAAACTTTAAAGAGCGGGAAGTGTGTGTATGTGTGTGGGGGGGGGGGGGGCAAAAACGTTTTCAAACATAACTCTGCTTCCAGTTATCTGAAGAAAGCTATTTTTTTTTATGTGTATGCAACACGCACTCTAAACGGATTTTACGAAATTTTCTACCCCCCTCTTTGGTGTGGGGAAGGATCCAACGGCGGAAAAAGAAAAAAAAAAAAAAAAACACGTTTTCAAGCTTAAATTTGCTTTATATTGTTTTAAAATGGCGATTTTTGGCGTGTGAGTGTTGATTAATTGTACACAATATGTACTTTAGTAAGATTTTGCGAAACTTCTAAATTACCTACGGGGAAAATAAAGTAAAAGTCGAGTGTCTCTGCAGAAAGCAGTGGGGACCAGGACTTCTCATGATGCGATTGAAAAATCATCTACCGAACGCAGCGGAAATTTGAACTTAGGTTTCGACTGATTTCAGTTCTTTTATTATTATTATTAATTATTATTATTATTGAGATTTTATTTATATTGGTATGAGATTTTGAAAGATCATTTAAATATGGTGTCCAGGGAAGCGGGCAAAGCCTGCTAGTAATATATATATATATATATATATATATGTATGTATATTTATTTGTGTATATGTATATTTATATATGTATATTTATATGTATATTTATTATGTATATATATATATATATATATATATATATATATATAAATAATAGATAACGTAATAAAATTTAATCTTAAAATTTAGCAATTAATAGAACTAATATATATATATATATTTATTTACTTATTTATTTATAATTCACTAAGGGTCTCTGCCCCCTGCTCGCTCCGCTCACCATCCCCCACAGGAGGCTTCGCCTCCTCCCCGACTCACTTTACTTATTAACACATGCAGAACTCTGCTCGCCTATTCGCTGCTTTCTTTCACTGAAAAGGAATATTAATAGTGTATATTACAAGACAAAAGCAGAAAATTATTATGGAAATACTCATATTCAATGGAAATACTCATATATAATATTTATATATATATTTTTTAATAGAAAGAAAATCATACTATCTAGACCATTTTGCATTACAGCATTAGTATATGACCCTTTTTATTTCTTTTTTACAACCTTAAATCCGGACCACGGTACCCCAGTCGGTACAGCGTCGATCTCGTAATTGGAAGATTGTGGGTTCGGTTCTCGAGCTGACCAAAGACCGTTGTGTACACTAATGGTGGCTGGTGCACGTAAAATATGTCGTGGCCGCAATATCCTCCGTGTTCCCATCAAAATTATACCTCTGGGGGCCACCGAATTTGGGGAGCTATCCTCTTCGTGTAGGACTAAAACTGTGGTGGCATGTCTGCGGAACATCCGTAGGATGCGTCCCAGAGCGTCGCCAATTATCCAAAGCTCAGTAATGGTGTGACGTCAATCACAACCTACCTAATTATCTACCTACCTACAACCATGGATCATATTTTAATTTTCCCGTGTAAGAAGATTAATTTTCTAAAAGTAGAGAAAAAAAGTTGATATTTATTTTCTTTGTTTTTTACATCCATGGTTTCGGGCCGCGGTACCCTAGTCGGTAAAGCACTGAGCACGTAATTGGAAGATTGGCGATTCGATACTTGAGCCGGCCAAAGACCGTCGTGTACACTAATGGTGGCTGGTGCATATAAAATCTGCCGTGGTTGCTAAGTACTCCATGTTCCCATCCCCACTTTCACTTTGGGGATCACCAAAGTGGAGGGGGATCCCCTCCGTGAAGGTTCAAAATTGTGATGATATGTCTCCGGAACATCTCTAGAGGTGCGTCCCAGACCGTCGCCAATTACCCATAGCGCAGTATTGTTGCGACGTTAAATCCAACCAATCTACCTACCTACGTACAACCATGGATCATATTTTAATTTTCTCGTGCAAAATGACTTCAGAAGAACAACGTCACTGGGAGAAACTTTTTTCAAAATGGCAAATAGATTACCTTCATAAACTTGTCGTTTTTAGTTAATAACTTCCTCAATTAAAATGATAGAAATTACTAAGCGGCTGAAAGGTCTTCCTTGGAGTACTCGGAACACATTGATACCTCTCATGACGCGAAGGACCCTGCCCTCCGTTAGAAGATGGACAAAAAAATTTGACGCCAGTGACAGTAACTTTTTTTAATATATGGAGATATAACTAATTATTTCATATAAGTAAAATCCTGTATGCAACTCATTAGCTATGACAGTATAATTGAGCAAACATAATAAGACATTTTGAATTTTGAGCTAAAATTTTATTTAGCTCAATTTAGTTGCAACCATTAGTTATCCAATTTAGTTCACCATTTTGATAGTGCCATTTTAACAGTAAACTGAGAAAACTTCTAGTGCTAAATTTTCGAAAATATTGCACCTAAATTAGCCAAAGTAGGCATCATTTGACGAAATATTGAACTTTAGTTTTAAACACGAGGAAATATATTTAAAATACTTTGCAGACATGCATTAGCATTATGTAGGAAAAATATACTGATTATAATTTAAATGGGATCTCCACAAAGAATTCTACTGTTATTTATAGTAAAAGTTGAGTTGCATTTTACTGTTTTAAATAATATGACACCTCTTCATCAATCTTTAGAAAAATATTAAATATGACCTAAGACCTTTTTTATAAAACTTCATTTCAGTTCTGAAAAAATACGAAAGGAATCCGGGCAGATTTTCAGATTTAAAAACTAGTTGGCATAGGTTGACTCTGCTCAGTTCCCCATCATATTTATGTTCTCAGAAATTTCTAGTGCGAGACATATTATAATCATGTTCAAAGAAATGAATCTGACCAAAGCTTGATACAGAGACAGAATGAAATCCCCGCCTAATAGGCTATCCACCGTTCACTTCGATATAATTATCTTATTCTAATCTATTAATTTATTTTATCGGGGTCAATTCCGTTGTTTAGTTTTCATGCTATTATTTCCAATGCAATAATCCTCAAAATTCATATTTATATGAAAAATTTACAATTTCGCTTTGTTGATAAAATCGTAAATTACGAATAATTTACGAAATTTTCCTATTAGAATATTTGTATTCAATCATGTTCAAACCAATATCATAAACGTAATTTTGAATTTGTCTAATTTATTTAGGATCCTCAAAATGGAAGTTTATGCTCAATTTTGCGTTATTCCGACATGTTAAGTAAATCGTAAATTCCAAATAACTTACGAATTTTTTAAATTGGAAAAATCATAGTCAATGATATTCATGCCAGTATCCTAAATAATATTTTGAAAGTGGTTTGACATCTTTACGATGAAAATATCTCTCAAGATTGACGTTTATGCGAAATTTTGCTCTATTTTGCCATGTTAAGAAATTCGTAAATTTCCAATAACTTACGAAATCTTTATATTAGAAAATTCATAGTCATTAATATTCATGCCAGTGTCCTAAATAATATTTCAAAAATAGTCTGACATCTTTACGATGAAAATATCTCTCAAAATTGACGTTTATGTGAAATTTTTCCCTATACTGCCATGTTAAGAAATTCGTAAATTTCCAATAACTTGCGAAATTTTCAAAGTAGCATATTTATAGTTACTGATGTTCATTCCGGCATCAAAACTGATATTTTAAAACTGGTCTGACATTTTTAGAGTAAAAAGTTTACATTTAATGCACGTTTAAGTGAATTTTTGTCCTATTCTCCCATGTTAAGAAAATCGTAAATTTCTCATAACTTAC
The DNA here is from genome assembly GCA_963930645.1 of Salticus scenicus. Classification (NCBI taxonomy): domain Eukaryota; kingdom Metazoa; phylum Arthropoda; class Arachnida; order Araneae; family Salticidae; genus Salticus; species Salticus scenicus. The sequence continues at coordinate 185,762,197 of OZ005648.1, read as the reverse complement.
GAAGTTTTTAAATTCGAATGTTGCAAATGAATAGGGTTCTTGCCAGTGTCGAAAGTAATATTTTAAAACTGATCTGACCTCTCTGCGACAATTTATTCTTGAGATATCGTGTACACAGACTAACAAACTAACGAACTAACAGACTAACGGACTAACGGACTAACAGACACCCTAGAGACAGACACCATACAAATTTTGTCATTTTTGGATTCCTCACACCTGAAAACGTGTAGAAAAGTAAAAAAACCGAGGTCGAAAATTTTCACGTTTACCTAAGTTCCCTATACCTATAGTATGATGGGGAACTAATAGCAACAAAAGTGTTATGCATTGATATTCTTTTCTTTATTTATTATCAGTAATCTTAAAATATTGGCAGGTCATTTTCTAAAATTTCTGTTATTATCAAAGGCACATTATTAAAGACATATTATTTTTCATTAGCAAAGTATTCATTAGTAAAGACACGTAGAAAAATATTTCCGTACTCGGCAGTTTTGCCCCCTTTTATAATGTGTCGAGTTTTCAAAGCGAACCTTTTACAGTGCAAAATTTTTTATACATAAATTTTCTGCTCTTTATTTTTCTTGACTAGAATCAAATGGAATACATGACCAATTATTCTCACAATTTACACTTGTACTCTCCACTGTTTTAAGTTTAGTGTCATAAAAATTATATCTTTTTTGGTAAGTCAGATAAATATTTGGACTGTGAACTTAAAATTTCTATTTTTAGCCAATTTTTAATTTTTGTTCAAATTCTGTTAAAAAATTGTGATTTTCAAAAAAGGCTTTTATTGTACTCTAATTTAAAAAGAAAACACGTGACTTATCATCGAACGTAAGTAGGAAATTAAAAAAATTATCGCTCGTATGTTTTAAAATGTCAGTGCAAAATGGCTTGAAAAGAAAAAAAAAAAAAAAAATCACATTTTAAGTAGGGTAAGTGCACCAGTGATTGACACTTTTAGAGCAATCTCTGATGTTTTTAATGTTCTAGTCATCAGAAAATATTTTTAGAAATCTAAAGTTAGTACATATAGCATGAAAGACATTTAGAACCACATATATGTTAAAATATATACATTTGATAGCAATTTTTTTTTTTTTTTTTTTTTTTTTTTTTTTTGTGAATTTTTATTTGACACCCACTCAGTGTTTCAGTAATTGACACTGCCAGTTTTTCTTTTCTTTTTATCAGTAATTGGCCCCCTGTGTTCCAGTGTTTGACACTGCTAGTTATTCAATTTACCAGTTATTAGCACCCTATGCTCCAGTGTTTGACATAAAATGTTAAAATTCTTATATGTAAAATATATGATTTTATTATTTTTCTTATTTATTAATTATTTCGGGATAGATGTCAATTACTGGAGCATGCCAATCGCTGGAGCACTTACCCTATTTTGAAAATTTTCTAGTTTTTAACGAATTAAGAGGTTTTTGGTCTGTGAACTCATTAAACATAGCCAATATTTAAGTTTTACCAAAATTGTTTTAAAATTTGTATATTTAAAAAAAAATTATTTTTATGATTCAATCCCCTCCCCCCCCCCCCCCTCAAAAAAAAATAAAACAGTATTGATTATCTAACATCATTTTAAAGTTGGAAGATTGCCAGCTCACAATTTTTTAAAACATCAATTCAAAGTGGCATGAAAAAACACATTTTAATTTAATTTGAAACATCTATCCAATATATTTTTATCAATTATAGCTCTAAGAGTCATCGTAATTAAAGCAACGCTACAGCAGGGCAAACAGATAAATGCTTCAAATTTAAAACAGTTTTGGCAATGTTTTAAAAATGAAAGAAATTGTAACCTGAATAACCTGAAACATTAATAATTTTTTGAAGGATCAAATTATCCATCAAAATACTTTTTTTTTTTTTTTTTTTTTTTTTTTTGAGCTTAAAATTTTATCATATTCCGTCATATTATGTGTCTTTCTCTTGTAATATTTTTAATGATATAAATATTTCTCAAAAGAATTGCATTTTTTTTTTTTTTCTTTTTTTCGAGTTTTTGGGAACACCTATCTTGTCATTAATATAACAAATAAAGAACAAAAAAATTTCTTGGTCGGTTTAGATAGCATCTCCCTTAACCTGTGAACTCATAAAAATAATTTATGATATTTCCCTTTAGTAGCAAATATTAAAAAAATATATAAATGTCATTCTCAATAAAATAAATCATAAGTGTATTTTTCAAACTTTATTTTAATTGCAACTTCGCACGTTTTCGCAACTCACATCAGAAACTCAAACAAATGCTCGCGCGTGAAGTGTTTTTGCAATACCTCAAGCACAATCAATATAATTACTGCTTTCTTCATATCAGGTGCTCAGAAATTATCGTTACATGCTTGAAGCGGGGTGAATGCCGAAATGGAGCAACAGTAAAGCTGATATAATAGTTTCCGTATCTGATATTTTCTGTAATTTAGGTACTTCAAAAATTGCGACAAAATGAAATGCCGACAAGATTTATGACTTTTGAAGGGTCGTATGTATCGCATCTAGTTATTGCGATAGTTTGATTCCGACAGATTTTTCTCACCCATCGAGTTTTACGGTAAAGTGAAAGTCGGAAAGCACTTTGGATTTTCCTGCTTTTTTTATAGCTTTTCTTATCTCTTTAGTTACAGTTAAACTCTCATCGAAGGAAAAATCAAAACCTAATGCTTAATACTAAATAAACGAAAACTTAATATTATCGTATCGTTATTAATTAAATGATTATATTTGGAGGAGAAAAAAATACTTTTTATGGTTGAATCCAGGTAGTATTAATTTTATTAAGTAAATTTAAGATAATAATTGAATAAAAAAATCTCCTTTTGTTCATTTTCAAATGGAAATAAATTAACTTATTAATTTTTAAAATGTTTGATATTAGGTAAATTCTACGAGGAAAGTCGATTTTTAACTCATTAACTTCCCAGTATAATTTACAGACACGTTAGTAATATATTGTAACTATTAGATGCACTGGAAAGTTTTATCGTTTTAACTTAAAAATTTTACACCAGATATTTTTCCTGGACAACATTTATATAACTTTTAAGAAGGTACTTGGTAAAGTATCATATAAGTACTATTTAAGGAAATTTCCGGTGCCATTTTACTAATTCAAAATAACGGGACTTTCCAGTACATCTATACTGGTGTAATAATATTTTTTCCAGTGTTTTTTTTTTTTTTTTTTTTTTTTCACCGTAAAATATAACAACAATAATTTAACGGTTATAGAATAAATTTGTAAAGTTGGATAACTACAGAATTCGAAGATTGTAGCGAATGTTGTAACGATTACTATAATTATCGTAATTCTGCTCCTTTCCGATCGGCGCTGTACCTTTCGACGAATGACTGTCAGAAAAAACGGTGTAAGCGTAGAAAATATTCATCTCACATTTCTTGATCAGATAATTTAATATAGAGTAAGAAAAAATTCATCAAATGGTCAATTTTGGCAAATAACGGCAAATAATTACGTATTTTTGGCAAAATAAACAAGAGGCGCGGAAAAATAAAAATAAAAAAAAACTCGTTGGTTAATATATAATAGAAAAATTCATGAAATCGTAGTAAAATTAGCATGATTTAGACACCACAAGACTTTTTTATACAGATTCATGCAGTATAAATAAGATATTATAAATAAGATTATTTTCCATGAAAAATGCAGACGATTATTATCTTAGAAAACTATAACACTAAATAATAATAATAATAATAATAATAATATATGAAAAGAAAATCGATTTTGTGCCGACATCAGAAGAAATGCACTTTTTTCTTTCGTTAACAATAAAAAATAAATAAATAAATAAAATAAAAACGATAATTTTGTTTCAAATTATCACACATCAATGGTTTAACCATTTTTTTTTTTTTTTTTTTTTTTTTTTACGAGTTCTTTTGAAAGATACCCATGTTGAAATTTTACACTTCTGGAGTGGAGCGAAGCCTTTACATGCATACTTTTTTTTTCTAATTTACTACTACCATTATTAATAATTCATACTAATATTGCAGTCATTCGTTAAAAATTCCTCTCATTGTGTGCATATATATTAAATTTTGTACTATACCGCCTCATTAAAAAATATGAAAAAAAATAAGGTGACAGCACCATCTGTTGAGCGACTGATCCCGAAATGTAATCAGGAACAGTTTAGATCAAGGTCCAACTAAATACGAAGTTTGGTTAAATTCCGTTCATTCATTCGTGAGATACAGCATCCAAAATATTTATAATACACACACAGAGAGAGACAGGCAGACATTTTCTATAAATGGTCAAATCGTGTTTAGGACACCTTTAAACATGTAATTCTATCAAAAACCGTATGTCGAAATTTTAACAAATCCAGTGCTTTATTCTTGCTTATATAGGAGAAAATAAAAAATGGTAATATTTTCTAATTGCCGAAACGTCAGTGGAGGCCCTCTGTTGAGACTCAAAACGGTTTTGGGCTGTGTCTGTCTGTCTGTCTGTCTGTCTGTCCGTTTGTCTGTCGCGCGATAGCGGCCGCAAAAATAGCGCTATTGACTTGAAATTTGGTACACGTGTTCATGAGCCCCACGAAATCAGCTGTATAGTTTTTGGTATGTACTCCATTTGTAGTTCGTATACAGGGACATGCCAAAGTTTTTCTTATCATTACGGCCTATGGGAGGAATTTGTATGTATCGCGATACCAGCCACAAAAATCACGCTTTCGACTTGCAATTTGGTACACATGTTCATAAGCCCAACGGAATCAGCTGTATAGTTTTAGGTGTGTATTCCATTTGTAGTTCGTGTACAGGGACACGCCAAAGATTTTCTATCATTACGGCCTATGGGAAGAATCTGTATGTACCGCGATAGCCGCCGCAAAAATCAAGCTATTGACTTCGAATTTTTGCCGAAACGTCAGTGGAGGGCCTCTGTTGAGACTCAAAAGGATTTTGGGTTCCGTCGGTCCGTCCGTCTGTCCGTCTGTCTGTCGTGCGATAGCGGCCGTAAAAACCACGCTATTGACTTGAAACTTTGTACACATGTTCATGATCCCCACGAAATTAGCTGCATAGTTTTGGGTGTGCATTCCATTTGTAGTTCGTGTACAGGGACACGCCAAAGTTTTTTTTTTATCATTACGGCCTATGTGAAGAATTTGTATGTACCGCGATAGCGGCCGCAAAAATCCTTCGATTGACTTGCAAATTGGCGCGCACATTCCAGCTTTCCATATAAGTAGCTGTATAATTTTCATTGCTATATTTTTTATAAACTGTGTACAGGGACACGCCAAAATTCTTAATATTACGGCGTATGGGGTGAATTTCGTTTAAAATAATTTTAATATCATTACTTTGCAATGAAGAAAATGAAACTAGAGTACGTGAGTAAGATGCTTAAACTTACGTTGTTTGAAGAAAATATGTGCTCTTAAGCTTTCTAATTAATGTATAGGACCTTACAAAAGTGTTCTGACAATGTCACTTAGTCATCCAAACGATGTTAAATTTGGTACAATTATTAATTTTAAACGCAAAATAAGCTGAATAGTTTTTACTGGTGTATACAATGTTTATGGTTCGTTTACAAAGACACACGAAAGAATTTCGTAACATTAGAGCCTATGGACGAATTTTTAATTTAAGCGCGCACTTTAATGAGTTTATGCTGAATTAAACTTAATAAAGTTAACATACATTATAAAGATGCTTAAAATCATGCTTACTCTAAAAAAAGGTTATGTATAGACTAAATAATTTATGAGACCACACAAAATAATTCCGAGTATGTACTGTAATCATCCAAATGATGTCAAATTAGTTTGAAAGATTAATGAGTTATAATTAATTAGATTTATTCTTATTATTGGTGTTTATAATGACTGTGGCTACTTTTCCGGGATACATAAAGGAATTTCGTACTTTTATGGTGTTAAGTCGGTATTTCTTAAAAGTATATTTTAACATGGTTACACCCCATCAAATATAATGAAATTTTATTAGAATTTTAAAAGCCTGTTTTCATGTTGAAAATTGTGGGCATAGAATTGATAATTAGTTTAAAGGTTACGCAAAATATTTCCGATATGTTATGTAATTTTTTTTGTATGAAATTCGGTATTTATGAACTTCCGGGAAATAATACAAGACCGTCGTTTAATAAGAATGCATATTGTTGCGTACTTGGGGGTTTGTAAGTTGTCCGAGAATGAAAGGCGAAACTTGCAAAAATTCAGTGATTTATTCACAGAAAGTTCCAGAAGAATACAGGTCTATAAACCAAGTATCAGCTTTATTCAACCAGTAAACATAGCTTAAACAACAGCCGTTAACAGCAAAACAACAGTACAAACTGTTTAGCAATAACACATAAAGCAAGTCTCATTCAAAGAGGCTCAAAGCAAAGCAAGCATTTGACGAAACCGACACAGATCTGAGATTGGAAGCCTTGGCTAAAAAAATGCTCCTTTTATACTATTCTATCGAACACAGACTGTTCTGGAAAATTATCGTATCTCATCAGCCAATGAGATTAGAGCTTCCATATTTGGTATATCCCTAATAAGGATTTTCTCGCCAAGGTCGCCAAAAAAATCGCCAAGGATGGAAACAGTCGCCAAATTTGGCGCCAAATCCATTTCTTCCCTTATTGGAGCTTTTCAATTCGTTTTTAAAGGAAAATTAGGCTATTTTAACGCTAAAACGCTATTTTAACGCTAAAACGACTAGAAATGCACAAAATTAGCATTTTATCGACTTACTAAGCCTCTTTGAAAAAATTTATACAAAAATAAATGCAATTATTTACAATTCCGTAACACTTTATATGATATACAAATAGGTATAGAAAGAGAGATACAGCGGGGGTTTGAGGGGGGCGGCAGCCCCCCTCAGGAATGTATCTGATTATGGTAATAAGTCGATCGAATCAATATATACTATTATATAATAAGAAATAAATAAAAATGACCTATTGAAAAATGTCTGATGCAAATAGGACGTTGAGGCTCCTGATCTGCAGATCCACTAGTTATAAGTTTTAGTTCCCCATCATACTATAGGTATGGGGAACTTAGGTAAAATTTTCGACCTCCGTTTTTTTTTTTTTTTTTTGTTTTTTACACGTTTTCAGGTGTGAAGAAACCGAAAATGACAAAATTTGTATGGTGTCCGTCTGTAGGGTGTCTGTTAGTTTGTTAGTCGGTTAGTCTGTTAGTGAGTTAGTTACTCTGTGTACACGATATCTCAAGAACAAATAGTCGCAGAGAAGTCAGATCAGTTTTAAAATATTACTTTCGACACTGGCAAGAACCGTATTCATTTGCAACATTCGAATTAAAAAACTTCGTAAGTTATTATAAATTTACAATTTTATATAATAGGATAGGGCAAAACTTCACAATTTATAGAATAGGGCAAAACTTCACTTAAACGTCCATTAAGTAGAAAATTTTTACTGTAAAGATGTCAGGACAGTTTTAAAATATCAGTTTTGAATTCGGAATGAACATCATTAACTATAAGCATGCTACTTTGAAAGTTTCGCAAGTTATTTGGAATTTACGAATTTCTTAACATGGCAGAATAAAGCAAAATTGAGCATAAATTTCCATTTTGAGGATCATAAATATATCAAACAACTTCAAAATAACATTTATGATACTTGTTTGAACATGATTGACTACAAATATTCTAATTGGAAAATTTCGTAAATTATTCGTAATTTATGATTTTATCAACATAACACAATGGGGCGTTATTCCATATAATTATGCATTTTGGGGACTGTTGCCTTGGAAATAGTAGCATGAAAACTAAACTACGAAATTGACCCTGATAAAATAAATTAATAGATTAGAATAAGATAAACATATCGAAGTGAACGGTGGATAGCCTATTAGGCGGGGATTTCATTCTGCTAGTGTGTCAAGCTTTGGTTGAATTCATTTCTCTTAACATGATTATAATATGTCTCGCACTAAAAATTTATGAGAACATAAATTGATGGGGAACTGAGCAGAGTCCACCTATGCCAACTAGTTTAATTACTAATCATCTGACCGCCCTTAGTAAGTTTCACGTATATTAGATTTTAATCGTGATTAATATATATATATATATACAGGGTGTCCCATAAGTCTGTAGACATTTTAAAAATTCATAACTATTGAATGAGTTGATAGAATTGAATGCGGTTTGCGAAAAAATCGTTCTCATAAAGGTTTTTTTTTTTTTTTTTTTTTTTTTTTTGTAAAGAAAAAATTATAGTTAAATTTTTTGTCGACAATAGTTAGATAAATATTTAAATTTTTCGCACGAATGTGAAAGAAAAATATGCAAATGAAAGTCCTAGGAATTGCAAAATTTCGGAATTAGAACAGTTTATTTTTTATTTTGCCTCCTACTTGTGATTACATAAGTTTTAATTACGATGCTGACTTGGTGGATAAAGCGTTATATGTGAAGATGTTTTCCCTCAGCTAAGAGTCGCTGACTCAAGCCGCAGTTAGCAGCGTTATAACTCGTTTGCAAACTGTAATTTGTAATGACGATGGACACATAGAATAGGATTTATATACCTGTAAACAATTGCATGCAAATAAGTATAGTTTTTCATGAAAATATGTGATCTAGTCACGCACGGCGCCTGTTATAGTGTTTGTTGATCTGTTCAAATAGTTAGTTTAGATGAAGCAATATTATTCATCAGGACTTCAGTTAGATGATGAACAGTTTCTATCGAAGTGGAGTACTTAACAAACTCACAATTTTTGCATGCGTTGAGATGACAATAAACCCAGAGAGTTTATGCTATCTTCAAATATTTTATTTGCTTTAAATAATGGCAAAATATTCCAATATTATTATTACAGCTTGACAAAGAAATTATTCTTTACAAAATATTCATGATAAAAAGTTATCCTTTAACGAGGATGGGGACACAGGGAGTACAGATAAAAATGGAAAGCATCTTTACATCACAGAAGCTGAAGAAAAAGTGATCAAAGCTTGGCTCAGTTACTGCTCATCAAAAATCACAATATGGTTGCCAAACCTAAATCGCAAAGAAAGCAAGTGCGACATCCAATGTTTCAGTTATGCTGTAATGAGTATAATTTTTTTAAATATATTGGCGACAGTAATTTTAGCCAAAAATATTGTTAAAAGATCTTGGGAAAATGAAAGATGTACGTTAGAAATCTTATATCAAGAATTTTATCCACAATAGATGTTTTTACTCGTTATGGTTTCATAAACCTTTGAGCCGATACGAACTACACATAACTTTCTTTTCAAAGAGCACATATGTTCTTTGCTGCAAATGACAACGCCAGAAAACTCATTCTATTTTATCTTAATGAGAAGAAAGGAGAGCTATACCAGCTAAATATTTGCCTCTGATAATTTTTTTTAATTATTATTATTGCAAGAAGCAGAGGGATTAAATTAGATATATTCGCCAGCTAAGAAACCGCAACTGACTAGATTTTAATAGCTATAATGTTTTTAGAATAGCTCTTTATAAAAATGGGAATTGAATTAAATTTAAGAGATAATATATAATTTTGAATATGTGATTTTCGATATCAAACATTTCTCTCATTCGGCTGGAAAAAAAAAAAAAAAAAAAAAAAGACGTTGCTCAAGGTTATCATGTACAATATAGGTATATATACTTTGTATATAAAAAAGGAATAAATCTTATACATAAATGCATAAAAATATCAAAAAATATATATGTAAACATTGTAAAAGTTTGAATAAAAATATACAGAGTAGCTACCATCACTTATATTTTTTTTTAACTTGTGCACAATTACAATTATATCCGTGAGAATATTCTCTAGCAGTGGCGATTCTACATTGAGGGCCAACGGGCATGGCCCCACCTAAATTTTTTATCGATTAAAATAGTAATCATAATAATAATTTTGTTTTTTATAACTGTTCAAAAACATATATACAAAATAACTACGTCTATTTAACTTTTTCTTAATCTTCTTTCATTATCATTTATTTGTCAATATATTTTTTCAGCTGTCACAAATCACTAATGACTGACCGACTTCTACTTCCCTTCCTTATCTAAGAGAATAGGGCCGTTTTCAGTCGTCCCGAAATTGGCGTGTTTATTTGTACAGTTTATTCTTCTAGAAGATCGGGTTAACATATTTGGTTACTAACTGCTTTATCAGTGAAAGCACGCTGTAATTTTCTTTGTTGTAAATTATTTATTTTTATTTTGTTGTAAATTTCTGTACGAATTACTTGTAAATTATTATTTTGTTGCAAATGTTTTACAAATTTGAACAGAATTACTCTAAAATTTAAGTGGGGATACTAAAAATCCTCCGGATTAGGTTAGCAGCTCTGTTTCTTGTTTGTAGTCTGGAACGCATGATGTATGTAAATATTTGTCAAAACAATTACAAGAACAATGATACTTGTTCATTGTTCTTATAAACAGGTACAATTTTTCTGAAAAGGATACAGTTTTTCAGAAAGCATTGTACTATATTCCATTAGACATCACTCTGACCCACGCAAGAAGGAATCATTTATTCCAAATGCTTAACGTAACTTTCATATTATAATGTTTCTGAAAAGTTCCTAATATTGTTTTTTCACTTTTTCTTGAAGGTTAATTATCGGAAAGAGATTAATTTATGAAATGAATCTTTTACAAGAATGATTGCAAATTGATGATGATCATTGAGGAGTTTTTAATTATGAAACTAATATTGTCCCTCCGGATATTATTGGATTTGTATACTTCAAACGTCGTAAATCATATGACATTACTTTAAAAAAAAAAATGAGCTGAACATTGTATGTTGTATATATTAAGGAAGAAGAGGAATAATATGTTAAGAGACCTTTAAAGTAATTATAAGAAGTGTACAAGTGAACAATTGAATGGAGTTTAAAAGAAATTCATAAAAGTAGACAGAGGTGATGTGAAAGCACGCAAAAGATGTGGAGCCAGTGCTCATTGTAAAGGAGACGAGAAGAATTTCCAGATATTTACTGCACGAGAAAGTGAGACTGTGCGTGCAATAAAGCTATAAGAAACCATCAGAACGACAATACACCTGATTAAATCATCAACAAGTTTCAAGAACGGCGTAGTGTGACGAGATCTCCTTAAAAGTTTGAAATTGATTTTTTAAAAAATACTGTTTCACGAGCTTTGAAAGCCTTCCAAAATACTATACAATTGTAAGAAAGGTTCAAGGTGATCGACTGAGGAAACCAAAGCAGTTGACAATTGTTACACTGTTAAGAAGACAAAAAAAAAAAAAAAAAAAAGGGCCGAATACAGACAATGGACAACATTATTTAGGAGCTGCATGCGACAATCAGACGACAGATGTCTCGTTTTAGTATGTCAAAACGCCTTCATAAAGGTGGCATATTTACCTGCCATCCTGAACACTGTATCCAATTTGCAGCAATTCATCGGCGGTCTCGTTTACATTAGTATAAATAGTCAACATTGTCATGACCTTTAAAGGGGTGAGAGTGGTTTCATTCTGAAAAAAGATTTTCAGTGGAAAATATTGTAATAATTAGAAATGCCACTATGGAAGTTTCATATGTTTCTATGTTTTGAAGTTTCCTGGATTAATTTTTACTCTTTTTGAGGTGATGTGTGAATGCATGTGTGCATGTATGTATGTGTGAGTGAGTGGACCACGATAGCATCGAATCGCTTTATTCGATTGAGATCAAATTTGGTATGTATTTTATAGATTCCCGTCACATGGAATGTGCAGATTTTTATCTGCGTAGAACTTGCAGTTCTTTTACAGGGATACAAAGAAGAATTCTTTTAAAATTATGGCGTGTGAGTTCAAATTATTTGAAGTTCACTAGCGTTCACACTCTGTGTTCGATTAAGATCAAATGTAGTAGACATGTTATAGGTTATCATCGCAAGAGCCTTATAGATTTTCATTAATGTAGGACCTAGTTCTTTTGCAGGAAATTTTTATACACTACTGTCTGCGGACTTATTTAAATTTCATTTTGGTAATGTGAAATCGTCCTATTGATATTATCCCATCTTCCTTCACATTTCCTGATTCTACTTCCCTTTTAACTTATTTAGTCATTAGCAAATATGACCTAGTCATTAGCAAACCTGATATAAAACAAATTATAAATATATTAAAAAAAAAAAAAAAAAATATTCGAAAAATTCAAAAACTTTTGGTTCCTAGATTGTGAACATTTTCCGCATTCCCATCTGACGGTTAAAAAGTGGATTTCTCTGTAGCGTTAAATAATATATAATAAATAATAATTCTTGCTGCATTTTATACGCTGTATACATAATCATTCAATACACAAAACGGAGCAGTATAGGTTGAGTAAACATGACAATATTTGTATGAGCAGTGCAGAATTTAATTTATCATTATTATTATCTATATGTTACGGGCAATGTAATTATTTAGGTCAGTATTCATAATGCTTGGTTATTATGAATAATGACCATTAAAATTGGGCAATTTGATAAATTTGAATTACTTTACGATAATTTCTCACATTGCCCGGTCATTATAAATACCGCTATTATTTCTTTGGGCACTTTGATTAATTGACAGCAATGGGACAACCACGTGCGTGTGGTGTGATTCTGGCTGGCCAATCAGCATTCATTTTCAGTCGCTTGTGTGGTGTGATTCTGGCTGGCCAATCAGCATTCCAGTCGCTTGTCGCCTGTGCCGGTACCTGTGGCTTGCGTCGCGTTATTTACGTTTTCCGGTTGTCTTTGGATGTTATTTAGCTTATGTGCGACAAATGCTTATTGATGTATGTCTTAAATTGACTTTGGGTTCTGTTTATTTAGTGTTAGTGATTTTTCTATAAAATAAAATGCAGGAACAGTTAGTAACTGATGTCAGTGACATGAAGCATCGTTTTAATGAACGTCTGGATGAATTATGTTCATCAAAAGCTCAGAATACACAAATTCTCACAAAGCCACAATACTTGGAGTTAATAGAAAAGGTTAAAACATCTAGAAGCAAAGTGGTAAATAAAAAACCCGAGGATTATCAGCGTTTACGTAGGTTTGACGTAATGATTATTGGAGAGAAGGAAAAGTTGATAGTTCCTGTAGAGGAAGGTAAAGAGCAGATAAGATTTTACGTACATCGGGAAGAGATATTTCAATTCTTACATGATGCACATATAGCAATTGGGTACGGTGGTCGAAACCGTATGGAAAAAGAGCTAAATTCAAAGTATAAAAACATTACAAGGGAAATGATTGTTACATATCTAAATTTATGTATGACCTGCGAAAAAAAACACAGTGTGCCAAAAAAAGGTTTAGTTGTTAGACCGATACTAAGTAAGAATATGAATTCAAGATGTCAAGATGTCAAGTCGATTTAATTGACATGCAGTCACAAGCTGATGATCAATATAAATTCATACTTGTATACCAAGACCATCTTACTAAATTTATTCAATTTCGACCTCTTAAAAGCAAAAGAGCAGAAGAAGTAGCTTATGTGCTTTTGGATATTTTTGCAATTTTTGGTGCGCCCAGTATTTTGCAAAGTGATAATGGGAGAGAATTTGCTAACAGTACCATTAGCGAACTATGTAGCATGTGGCCCGAGTTGAAGATGGTGCATTGGAAGCCCAGACACTCTCAAAGTCAGGGTTCCGTAGAACGTGCGAATCAGGACGTGGAAAATATGCTTTGTTCGTGGCTAGAAGACAATAGCACCAGGAAATGGTCAGAAGGCTTACGTTTTGTACAGCTAATGAAGAACAGAGCTCATCATAATGGCATCAACTGTACTCCGTATGAGGCCATGTTTGGGACAAAGTTAAAAGTTGGTCTAAAAAGTTTTTTACCCACAGACGTTCTGCATAATATAAATTGTGAAGAGGACTTAGAAGTTCTAGTAAAAGATCAGAACAATTTACAGTCTGTAGAAGAAGGTCCACTGCAAAATAAACCTGAGTCACATGTGTTAGCGGAGCTACCAGGTTCAAGTCAACATGATTAGGAGGAACTACTTTCTCTTGATAGTTATGTTCAAACTTCAACTTTGCTAGCTAAACCAAGCCCTGATTTACATAATAAAGAATTTCAAGAATCTTTCGGGCATGAAGATTCCCCGGAAGAACCCTATGTGAAAAAAGAAAGCCGACATATTAAAAATTAGGCAGATTTCAGCAAGCAATCTAAAAAAACAAGCTGAAAAAATGGTTCAAACTTCTAACTCAAAATACCCTGATGCTAAAAAAGGTGACACAGTTAGAGTTCGAGTCCCAGATGTCGACAGAGGTCGCACCGATGGAAGAAATATTTTGGCATTTGTTCTTGTAGTAACAGATGCTAATCTGTATAAATTAGGCACGGAATTCTAAATCAACTTTATGCCAGGAACCAATTTACAATATGTAATGAGAAGTTTATATATGGCGAAGATATTCCACAGACAGAGATTTCACTAAGAGAATGTGCAAGATTGTCATCCAAGACAGGGGGCCAAGGCTATAGTCGATGTGGCTGTAAAGGTGGCTGTAAATCCGACAAGTGAAAGTGTCGTAAAGAAAAAAAGCTATGTAACTCGAAATATCACCAAAGTGGAAGCTGCTCTAATAAATAGACCCTCTACGTATTGCTACAGTCGGTAACAAAAGTGTCCGAACACTAGAAAAAATTCCTATATTAAAAAAGTACACTTAATACGGTTTTGTTAAATAAATCCTTGTCGAATCCTGTTCTTAGTCAGTCTAAGAACAGGATTCTACAAGGATTTATTTAGCAAAACTAAATTAAGTGTACTTTTTTTATGTAGGAATTTTTGCTAGTGTTCGGACACTTTTGTTACCGACTGTACATATTGACATTTTGTGTAAATATAAATTTGTAAGTACGTACATATCTAATACATTATTTTTATTTGGACTTAAGTTTTGTTTGTACTTATTTCATCGCCACCGGTTTGTTTGTCAGCATGTGAAATTTTATTTGTTATTTTTTGTTTGTTACTTTGTGAGTTAGGTATGTAAAAATTTGTTATTTTTTATAAGAAATATGAATAAAAATGATTTTTAAATTGCCCACTTGACTTTTAGCATTATACATAATGACCGGGCAATGTAATATTTGCAACATAATTTATCATTTTTCATAT
Organism: Salticus scenicus; assembly: GCA_963930645.1. NCBI lineage: Eukaryota > Metazoa > Arthropoda > Arachnida > Araneae > Salticidae > Salticus > Salticus scenicus. The sequence goes on along the minus strand of OZ005648.1, from coordinate 185,747,012 downwards.
CCTTTTGGGCACTTTTTAAATTGCCCGGGCATTATAAACAATGTCCAATTATTTACATTGCCCGTAACATATATATTAATAGGAAAGCATAAAATTTGTAGTAAAATTTAAAATCACAAAACTCCAGAAAAAAAAATGGCAAACTTCCAGTTTCGAATGTAAACATAAACATTTCATTTCAAAGGGTGATATTTAAACAATAAATATTCAACTAATCTATATATATAAAATCGTTCTTCCTGAGTGAGTGAGTGGGGGGGATTCATCATCGCCCAGACCAAACACCTGGACCTAGAAGCATGAAATTTCGTGACAATGTTCGTTCTATGACATAGGCATCCACTAAGAAGCGATTTTACAAAATTCGCCCTCCAAGGGGGGAAGGGTGGGCAAAACGTGATTTCAAAAAATCCTTCATATCTCAAACAAAAAAACATATATCCGTAAAATTTTTGCTTTAAAATATAGCTAATACAAATGTCTAAAAACCTATTTCTGGAATTTTCAAATTCGGTCCCCAAGGGGGGCGGGGGGGGCCTAAGGGGCAAAAACAAATAGAAATACAGTTAGGAGTTCAAAATTGATACAGATAGGTTTTAGAGGCCTGCAAGTCGAATGAGGATATTTTCGATTGTTTAATGTTATTAGGAGGGGCAGGAAGGGGGGAGGGTGGGGGGCAAAAAATAAAAATAGAGTTAGATCGTTCAAAATTGGTACATAGAGGTTTTCGATACCTACAAATCGATTGCGGATATTTTCGAATTTGTAAAATTATTAGGAGGGGCTTGAAGAGGGGGTAAGGGGGGGCTACGGGCAAAAACAAATAGAAATACAGTTAGGCCGTTCAAAATTGGTACAGATAGGTTTCAGAGGCCTGCAAGTCGAATGGGATATTTTCGAAAGTGTAAAGTTATTAGGAGGGGCAGGAAGGGGGGAGGGGGGGAGGCAAAAAATAAAAATAGAGTTAGATCGTTCAAAATTGGTATATAGAGGCTTTCGATACCCACAAATCGATTGCGGATATTTTCGAATTTGTAAAATTATTAGGAGGGGCGGAAAGGGGGTGGGGTGGTAAGGGGGGGGCTATGGGCAAAAATAAATAGAAATACAGTTAGGCCGCTCAAAATTGGTACAGATAGGTTTCAGAGGCCTGCGAGTCGAATGGGGATATTTTCGAAAGTGTAAAGTTATTAGGAGGGCCGGGAAAGGGGGAGGGGAGAGGGGGGGGAAATAAAAATAGAGTCAGATCGTTCAAAATTGGTATATAGGTTTTCGATACTTACAAATCGATTGCGGATATTTTCGAATTTTTAAAATTATTGGTAGGGGCGGGAAAGGGGGAGTGGTGGGGCAAAAAAATAAAAATAGAGATGGATCGTTCAAAACTGGCTCATAGAGGTTTTTGATACTTACAAATCGATTGCGGATATTTTCGAATTTGTAAAATTATTAGGGTAGACGGGAGGGGGGGCGAAGGGGGAAAATAATAGAAATAAGAGTTAGAGCATTTTGGGAATTTTTTCCGAAGGCAGTGAGAACCCGGTGCGACATTTTTCCTTATCAGATTTTGTTTCTTTTTTCTTTCCACGTGATAAAAATTAATGCAATTTTGAGAATTCAGTAATTATAGTGATTCATTTAAAAATAGGGACCAGCGAAGCGGGCGTTGCCTGCTAGTATACTAAATAAAAGGAAAATGGATTTGTTACTAACTGCTGCATGTATAAGTAGACGATACGGAAAAAATTCCGATTTCCGTTTTTTGCTGAATTTACATGTTTTGAGCTTTCTTTACGTTTCAATTAACTGGAATTGGCTACTTATTTTTAAAAAAAGTGTCTTTATTGCTAGCTTTTGTGGGTAGAAGAAGCAAGTAGAAGATATATAAAAACTTCCGATTTCCGGTGTTCGATGAATTTACACGTTTTGAGATTTCCTTGCATTTTAATTAAGTGAAATTGACTACTTATTTTTATTTTTTTAAAAGTGGATTTATTATTCTTTCCTCTGCATATATAAGTAGAAAATATAAGATTCAGAAAAGTTTTAGATTTTCGGTTTTCGATAAAGTTACACGTTTTGAAATTTCCCGAACTCAATTCGACCATTTTTGAGAAATATCTTTTTTTTTTTTTTTTGTTCAAACACTGTGCTTTATGAACCAATCGAATTAATTTAGCAGAATTTGATACTTGGTTGGGCCTTGGTTTGACATGGTACCTATTAGCTTCTGGGCTGTATCACACAACAAGGGGCGTTTTCACGTTGCGATTTTCTCTCATTTCAGGAAAGGCTAACATCTACAAAGAGAAATAGTTATATTAAATAAAACTCTGCTGATTCAGTTAGAGTGAATATCAGCAAACAATTGCCGCAGCTGTGTTGCAATTGCATTCCGTCTAGGACAAGGCAATAACTTTGCTTTGCCTCGCTTTGGAAAAAAAATGGTCGAGTTTCGACCACTGGGCGATACTAGTTATTATTCTTTCAATTTTTTCTCTCTTTTTAATTTATTTACTTTTTTTTTTTTGCCATTGGGTGTATCACACATAAAATTAAATATAAAAGTAGAACAGAAATCAAAAGTTTCGTAAATCTAAATTCTCTATTATGAAAAATTGAATGAATAACAATGCTCAGTAGTTATGGGCGCCCAAGAATTAATTTACTTTAAAGCCCACGCTTATTTTATTTAAAAAAAAAAAATCGTTATGTATTTTTTGTCACAGTTTAATTTTGTTTATCTGTGAATTAAAGTGTAATTATCACATATAATCATTGCTATGGAGCTATGTCCTAATTAATGTCATTTCTTCTAACAAGTTTTCAAAAGTATAATACATAAATAAATATATTAAGCGTACTAATGAACAAACTTTATCGGCCTAGACCCCGGCTTATTAAATTTTTCGTGATCCATCATTTTGACATCAATATTATCTCCAAGTTATTATGTCGTTTAAACTCCCTGGAATTTTTTTATTGGGTCATAAATTAATGTGTGACAGATATTTTATACTTCATGTCATGTTATTAGAAAATGCAGTCCAATAAAAGTTTAAGGTCATAAAAAGGATCTTATAAGAACTCGAATCTTATTTCTTTGAAACAGAAAAAAAATACATAAACAAGTTTAAATTAAAAAAAAAGTAAACACATATAATTTATAAAAATAATGCTTTAGAAATTACCTAACATTAACTCAGACTTTATTAACTTTGTGGAAAATAATTGGAAATATAGCAGAAGATATTTAACAATAATGGCAGTAATAAAAAAAATAATAAACTTTTATTACAAAATAAATAAATAATTGAATAAATAACGATTGACAATGCTATGTATGCAATACTCGGAAATATGCCAGAAATATGTCAAAAAAAAACGTACGTGGCTTAAATAAAAATATGAAGTAATGTGCTACAGTATTTTTAATTACGTTTTATTGTGAAAGAAACCAATTTAGACACCTGTTTAATTCAAAAAAGTAAAACAGAAATACTCTTTAAGCAGACACTTGTTGCTTTTACTCTGCACTCATGTCTAGGATTATTTGCCCAATGAATGCCTATGCTTAATTAATTGAATGATATTGAATAACTAGTTAGTTGTAAGGCGACTAAGGCGCCCGTTGAAAAATGATCATTTCATTTTATTTATTTCTCACTTCAAATAATTCATTTGCTAGCAAGTCCTTGCGAAATTTTCGCACTTTATTTACATCTTCGTCACCTTTAAAATTTAAAATTATTATTTTTTTTTATAGACGTCATTTTTTCGAATGCATGAGCAAATTTAATATTTTATTTTTATTTATTTATTTATTTTATTATTTTTTTTTTGCCTTTCTTAAGTGAAAGCATATTCCATTTTATGCTGGGAAAAAAAAAAAAAAAATGCAACAATTAAAAATTTTTAAATATCTATTTTAAAGCTGTTATTTTCATATTTTAATTAATTTTTTAAAAAATCTAATCAAAAGTTCGTTACAAATAAGGTACTAAATGGAAGGGGCGATTTTTTCTGAAACCGTTGGATTAAACAGCTTATCGATCAGACAATTAGATTTTTTAAAATTAACTAAAGTATGAAAACGTGCGTTCACACACAGGCAGAGTCCGAGGAAATCTCTTAAGCCTAAAGCGTGACAGAGTCAGGCACTGATGAGTGTAATTAAATAAGCTGATACTGTTTTATGAATTTGAATATGCTGTTACAAATAAAACGTTCATGAGCTAGTGTTGCCAGAATTTGCGACCCTTTTTATTCATTAGTCACCACACCACTAAATTATAAATGTAACGGTTGCTAAATCGTGTCGAAGATTAGTCGTTTATTATGTAAATCAATTACCATTTCTCAAAATTATTGGTGGCAATTGAATAAAAAAGGTCGCAAATTCTGGCAACACTGTCATGTACCGTAAAGTTTAACAGATATTTGTTCTCTAGGTAATTTCATTTTTGATAAACAGTTTAAACATTCACTTTCATTTTCACTCGAAATATTTTATGAAATCTCTCATATTAAGACTAAACAAAATAAAATATATCCTTCTTCAGACTAGTGTTATCTCTGATTACATGGAAGATCCGTCATAATAAATTCCAATCATTCCCTCACATGACAAAATACTTACTGCGATATCAGTTAGATCATCGGTTATCTCTGATGTATTTTCCACTGGAAAATCATTTCAGATAAAATTAAGTAGAAGCTTTATTTTTCATAAAAACTCTATAAAATAAACTATAAATATTTGGTAAAGATATTTAAATAGATAAGTATTTTGCATATCTAGCCTTTTTAAATAGTACTAAGTGCAGAAAGAAGTATGCAGAAATGAATTTATTGGAATTCAAGATCTCAGAATGTAAAAGTGTAATTCTATATATAACGTATAAAATAATTAATGTAACAAATTTTTAAAAAATTCCTGTACTGTTTAAATGAATATTATGACATTTACATTAACTTAAATATAATTAGATTGATTAAAAATTGTGAAATATATAAAATTTAGTTAGATATATAAAATTTGTTGATTCTTTTGCCACACATAACGCTTTGTGGTTAGGTGGAAAATAAATATTAAAGTAATTTAAGTTTTAAATACATCAATATGATATACCATTTAAACGAATATTGTGACATAAACATTAGCATAAACATTACTAGATTTGAATATGGAATCAAAAATGTAACAAGTTGAAAAAATGAAGTTTATGAGTATACGTGGAGTGGCTCACTACTAAGCAAAATGTAACTTATAACATTAATATCCAGTGTGTCTCTAATTACCAATCGATCGGCTTTTTATTATTATTATTATTATTATTATTATTATTATTATTATTATTATTATTTCTGACTGTACAGTTTAAGTAAATGTTATGACATATACATTAACGTAAACATTATCGGATTAAAAGTAAATATATAGGTAAAATATATTAATTCATCTGTCTTACGTCAGGATTTAGTTGGTGAAAAAAGAATTTTAAAATAGTTTAAATTTTAAATACATTAATATAATGCCTTTTTCTTACTTAACGTCAAATTACTTAACATCAAAAGAAATTAATAATTTTTTAAAGCATTTTTTCCAAAATGATTTTTTTTTTTTTTTTTTTTTCAATTCCTATATGTACATTTCAACTTAATAAAAAAATTTAATAATCAGTTTGTGAAAACTTATCATTAACCCAAAAAATCAAAAATAAAGCTGAAATATGTTTAGTCGAATTATTATAATTAATATTATCACTATTACTATTCATAGAAGTAAGTGAAAATTCAATGAAAACCTTGACCTGTATAATTTTTCATTTTTTTCGCCAAAATACCTTTCTTCAGTTTCTCGAAAATAATAAATATACTTTCTAATGAACAATCTTTTTTTTTTTTTTTTTTTTCAAAATTTAAGTGCTTATAATGCTAGTTAATTACTTTTGATTAACAGAACACCTGTGAAGAATTGTACTATTATTATATGTCTCTCAAAACTATCTTATACAAATTTCTTTACTTGTAAGTTTTAAGAGAGTAATATATATATATATGATCAGTTTATTTTATTTTTATTTAATGCGCTGCTGTCGTATTTTGTGCAATAGGTCTAATTAGACTGGACCTACTGTTTCAAATGGATTCCTCCGAGCCACTACGAACGCCTGAATCGAGACTGAAATCGGCACTTGCAAATCTCAATTGTGATCGTGTGTTCAAAAATGGCCTTTCTCTGTATTGTAGTTCTAAAAAAAAAAAAAAAAACATATATACGATGAATGTGGACAACCAGTTCATTTTTACTTCTCCCAAAATCTTAATAATACTTCTTTTCTTTTCTTTCCTTTATATATATGATAAATTCGTAAATAGTTTTAGCAAAATAATGTATTTTCTATTTCATGGTTAAAAGCCTAATTCTATTAATGAGAACTGCTATTTTTTGAACCTGTGAACTAAAATCTGTCAAAATGAAGATTAATTATTACTATTATTTGTTTATTTTATTTTATTTTATTTTATTTTATTTATTTATGTTTTTCATTTAACAATTTTTGGAACATTACAAAAACTTTTTTTTTTTTTTTTTTTTTTTTGCATTTTTGTAACTAATTTGTATCTAAATCAAGAGATACTGGAGGATTTGTTTCTTTTTTTTAATTAAAATATTTTATGTCACATTCCACAAATTATATATTTATATGTATATATTTATTTACTGATATTATATTAGAATGGAAGTTTTTTTTTTTTATTGCTTTTTAAAAAGTATATATATATATTAAAAATATATGAGATGTTTCATAGGAAACTGAGCTGAAAAGGTTTTAAAAATCTATTATTTTTTTATTTATTTAATAAACTTTTAGTAAATCTTTTTCTAATTTATTTTTCTTTTAATATATATATATATATATATATTTGATTAATACGATAAAATTATGAAAACATTTGTAACTAATTCCTTTTATTTATTCTGGTGGAAAATCTTCATAAACCTTTTTAATGTTCAAAAGGAAAAAAATAAAATAACATGCTTTTGAAATATTGGTTATAAAAATGATTTAAATCTCTCACAAAATTAGAAGTTAATTTTTCAAAATTTTCGATCATAGAATTTCAATATTACATTTGCTTATTAAAACAATAATTTCGTAAAAATTGTATTAGAAAAATATGTAAATTATGCTTTTAAAAAATTATCTCTTATTCCAAAATATCTATTCATTTCAAAAGTAAAAGGTAATGAGATGTTTGAATTTTTTGTATTTATTGAATATTTGTATTGCTTTACTAGTTTTGATATATTTATCTAAAATTATGTAAATTACTTCCTTAAAAACTAGTATGTTGTGGACACCCCGTTATTAAAATTATTTTACATGATGAATTCAGACGATTTTCTTCTCAGAGAAGTAAGACACTCAACTTTATTATTATAAAAGTTAATATATATATATATATATATATATATATATATATATATGTTTATATATATATATATATATATATGTATACATATGTTTCAACCTCGTTTTAAAGGTACTGACGACATCTTTTGAAAGATACTCATAATCCAAATTTTCACCCTAGAGGAAGGAGCGAAGGAGGGTAGAAGCGATCCCTACATACGCGGTAAAATAAATAAATAAATAAATAAATAAATAAATAAATAAAACATTTGGATGGCTATTACTGTTATAAATATAATTTTTAAGTTCTCACTGATAAGTTAAAAATAATTTTCATAATGTATATATATACAAAATTTTGTTTTCCAATATTAAAAACTATTTAAAAGTGGAATAACAGCTCTACCTAATTCTATTGATCTCCAAACGTAATCATCACCAATTAGGTTAAAATCCAACTATACCCCAAGCTTGGTTAAATTTCGTTCATTGGTTCTTAGATATAGTGTCTACAAAAGTGTTGATGGATACACAAACAAAGACAAGCAGACGTTTTCTAAAAGTGGCCAAATCATGTTCAAGACATCTCAAAATGGGTAAATCCATCGAAACATTTCGCAAATCCAGTGCTTTTCTACTTTCTCTTACCCATAAGGTAGATAAAGTATTGTTTTAGGGTCAAATTTTCAAATGTGAGTTTTGTTATATTTACACGTTTTAAGGTCCCCTGAATCTGAAAATCATGTTTTTAGCGGATGGTCTGTGTGTCTGTCTGTTATCGGCATATCTCATGAACAAATAGTAGCAGAAAATCTAAATTTGATATTCTAAATGTATATTATATAGGGATGCTATACTAAGCTTGTCGTTGAGATGAAGCAAATGGTTCGTGTACAGGGACACACAAGAGAATTCAAACACATTACGTCTATAAGGGAAAGTGCATGTAAGTAGAGTTTAACATCTATGGACTGCACTAAACAAAATAAAACGAATATATATTTTTTATATGCGTAAAAATATGTCTCATGCAGAATATGGTAGGGAAATATTTCACTGTTCATTTACAGGGCTACGCAAAAGAGCTAGATTATAATGCGATAGCTGAAAATTAATGGAAGTGTATTTCAAGTTATGCCGTGTATTATTACTATAGGATTATATTTAGGTGCACCATATGGTCTGTACATAATCTCCAAATGATATACAGGGTTGCAAATCTTTAAGTGATAACCTGTTTTATTGTTAGTGGAAGTATTGTACCATAATATTTTACCATTTTCAGGAAAGCTGCTCAGGAATTGAAAGGAATTCCTCATAGACATATGGTAAACAATGTATGTTTTTAAGCTAAATATTCATCGCTGGTTTTCTGTATATTCACACGTTTCGAGGCTTTCTGAGTACCGAAGTCAAGTTTTTTGACTTTTGATCTTTGTCTGTGTCTCTTAGAGTAACTTAAAAACGAATAATTTCAGAGTATCCAAAAGTTGTATTTTCAAATTAATATAAGTTTGTTGCGGGAAAAGTTTTATCAAGACTGATGAGCTTCAAGAAATGTTGCATGTGAAAGTTGTCTGTATAATTTTAAGTAAACTTTCAATTTTAATAACAGATTTAAATTCTATATAAATGTAGGTGCAGTAATGAAACGGGGGTTGAAGAGTGTGGTAGCCCCCCTCACACAGAACCAATTATCATATAAATGTCTCCCGAAGCCTAATTTGAATTGTTTAACATAGGTTTACATAACAGCACTCGTATGGACGAATTTGTATGAGAGGTATTTTATGGTAAACCTAACATATGTATATTTCAAGTCATTACAAAAATTATTATAGAAATTGGAGCTCTAAAGGAAAAATCTTAACATAGTTAATTTTATATTTATTATTTTTTTTTAAGCTTGCATCATTAGTACAAGAAAAATTAGAGGTGATAATGAAGCTTTACAAATGAAAAAATACTATTATCGTTTACATCTGTAAACAGTTTTCAAAATAATGGATTTTTTTTTTTTTTTTTTTTTTTTTAGTTATTGTAATATTATCTCTAAAAATACAAAGTTTATCATTATTATTATATTACAAAGCAAAATTCTTCCACTTTAAATAAGGACAGAGAAAGAGGAAGAAAGAAAAGTAAAATAATTTAAGAAATAAATGGGTACAAAAAGAAAAAAAAATAATCATGAAAATCCTACATAATTGGATTTTTTCTTTTTTTTTTTCTGTGAAGAAATGTTAACAATAATGTTTAAAAAATTAAACAAGGCAAATTAAACTCGTTTTCGCTACCGTTCAATGAATTAAAAGAAAAAAATTCCTTTTTCTCCAACGGCAGAGATTATTAAAAACAAATTAAGCGCATTTATAATTCAAAGAATTAAATACATGTTTCTGATTTTTAAATTACATGCTTTAATAAAACAGCATTTCCTGTTGATCTCTTTTGTCATATGTATTACAGTTCGTTAACCTGTGTTTCCAAAGTCACATTGCATTTTATAAATAGCGTTACCTTAAGTTTGAATAACATCCAGAAACACTGATAGTTATAGTTTTCTTTGATTCGCTGATTATAATTTTACGCAAAAGAGGTGTAATATAATGTGAATAAGATGAATAATGGTTCGTAAGTGAACAACGTAATTTGCAAAATGCCAAACAGTTGGTTCGGATCGAAATAGCTCAGCACAATCTTTCATCATGTGAAAAAGAAATCAGCACGAGAACATCTTATCAGCAAGAAAGCATTCATATTCATTAGCACTGAGCTTGTGTTTATTTACTTATTTATTTATTTTTCGATGTTGCACTCATGTCTACTAATTTTCTCCTGATAAAGGGTACTTATTAATTTCGACCTGAAACAATTCTTGAGGGTTTATAATTATGATGTTTGTTTACAATGTTATTATTAATCATAATTAAACAGTAGCTTTACGATGCATTTTTCTGAAGTTATAATAGATTACGAAATTTTAAAATACTTTCGTATATTATAAAGGAAAATATTAATGGACGAAGCGATAAGACAAAACTAGTAATTCTCATTTTGTATCTAATCTTCGGATTTGTACACGTAGACGAAAAAATATTTTGATAATCTTCAGATTTAGATGTTTGTTCAATATCTAGAGAAATTCTTAATGGATTTTCTTGGGATTTCACTGGCGCAGGGAACATGTTATCTCAAATACTTTTCGTATCGTATAGACATTATTTTTACAGGGTGATTCCAAGAATTATATTTGTTGATTAATTTGTAACTAATTATTTTTTTGTCTTCGTCCAAACCGTTCATTATAGTACATGAGGTATAATATATTCATTTTTCTCCTGAAATTCCAAGAGAAGAAGAACTTTCTTAGACATTAACCCAAAACATCTACATTCGAAAGTGTGCCTTCATTTATGTTGATTACTGTACGTAGCTTAGTATTTCAAATTCCTGAGAGAAAGGGCATTCCCCATTCATTCAATATTGATACAAAAGGAATTGGGATGGTTGGTTGGTTGATTGGGTTTAACGTCGCACTAATACTGAGTAATGGGTAATTGGCGACGGTCAGGTAGGCACCCATAAGGATCAAAAGGAATTGGGAAAAATAGTATTGTAGAAGAGGATTTTATGGCTCCTGTCAAAACACGTTTAATGGCTCGTGTCAAAACAATTTCGTTTCTTGAGCCCTTTTCAACGTCCTAGGAAAGAGTAAAATAATTTAGCAATGAAAAAGGTGGTCAATCTTTTGAAATTTTTTAAAGAGGCTATGGATTAAAATAAATAAAATGTAGAAAAATAAAAAAAATTCAGAAGAAAATTAAATTAAAGAAATCAAATCTAACGTCTTTAATTTTAGTTTTAAAGATAGAAAACCCTTAAATTAAAATCAATAATAATTAAAAAAAAAAATCTTTTTGTAAGATATTGTAATTTAGGTTTATATTAAATCAAACATCCATATCGATAGAGGATAAGGTCATCATTGAAGTTAGCCCTAACCAATTATTTTGCTTTATGTGTGAGGCGAATTCATTAAAGACATGATGCAAGTGGTTGCAGTTTAGAACTTGGATTTGTGGAAGTTTTGTTGGTTCAAAGTCGTAAATTAAAATTATGTATATGTTTAAACTGTTGTAACTAAAATGTAGCTAAGCCATATATATTTGTCAAATATTAGATATGATGATAGTTCCATAGTTTTATAATGAAATTTATCTCAATTACCACACACAAAAAAAAAGCCTTACTTGAGCTTTGTAGTACATATTGTCCGATTCCATTAACATTTTATTGGCCTTTAAACATCATTAGTTTACTTGTTAATTATGTGAAAATGTTATATTACATTTATTATTATATTATTAACATTTGTTTTGGTCTGTTTATTGTCATTTATTTATTTATTTATTTATTTTTTAACTACTTAATATTTTCCAGGTTGGTACGATTTAAGGAGCTGGTAGTATGAATTAAGCAATCAATTTACTAAATCGTACCAAATTCAGACCTGTGGGAAAAAAATTAATATTTATTTCTTGCTACATAAATATCATTCTCAAAAAAAAAAAAAATAATAATAATAATAATTTGCTCAAAAACTATACGTCAACATCAAAATCCTTTAAACATTACTGGCAGTGATATGTGACAGCTAAAAATTTAAATGTGAAAAGTGGTATGATTTAGCGAATTCTTCTATATTAGCGTAATAAAAAGAAAATTCACAAGAACATTTTTGCAAACACAAGCTTAAAAACTACTCAACTGATTTAACTAAAAGGCTAGGATCAGCCTTTCACCACAAAATTAAGAATTACTCTAACGCTCATGAATGTTTTATTTATGTAAATAGATTGGCTGCGTGAATTTTAAGGAACATACCTTAACTAGAAACTTCCAAGTTAAATCTGTAAATATTACTAGTAGAATTTCGAGACCGGTATAGTCTGGTAACAGTATTTTTCTCCCAATAGTCACCAAAAGAATTTGGCCAAGTTCGTCACCAAAGTCTTCCAATCAACAAAGCAATATAAAGTTTTTACCAAAACTAAATTCAAAAACTGGCGTACAATCAATAGAAAGATATTAAAACTTCTTCACACACCATTTATGGTGTGTGAAGAAGTTTTAATATCTTTCTATAAAGTTTTTAATTATAATGAACTCTGGTATGCATGTGGTTTCATAGACGTTACCTGTGAGGTTTAAAATAATAAGACATTTCCAAACAGTGAAACATTTTTTATTTTAAGATCATGCATGCGCAATCAATAATTCTACTACAGAGTCCTCCATATTAATAAAATTATATTATTGATAATTTACATTTTTAAACTTCTATAAAATTTATAATATTTACAAAACAAGGAAAATGTCTTCCTTGCCAAATCACTCATGTTTTTATAAAACTAATGTTATAATATTAAGTATGAGGAATTAGTTTTGTAATTTTGATGATGTTTTAAAACTCCAGAAAGTCATTTATAACAATTTCAACTAAATATGAAAATGTGCTCTACAATTTGTGTTATTTTTCTTTCTAGTTATAATTTCTGTTTTTATGTACCTTCAGAGAAAAGAATTTGTCAATTTGGACATTTTTCTTTAATGTAATTTTTTAATCCATGTTTACTTATAACTTTTGAAAAAGTGAATTTTAATACTTTTTTCAATAGAACAATCTCATTTTCAAGGGATCTATTTTTTTTTTTTTTTTTTTTTTTTTTTTTTTTAAAGTCCAGAAACTCCATGAAAATTAAAAAAAGAAAAAGGATATTTTTTTATGTCATCAAATAACCTTTTAAATTATTAATTGGGATGCAAAATTCATAATTCTCTTCATTAAATTGAATTTGATTTTTTGTATTTTCTATTCTTACTTTTACAAAGAATCTACTGACGTTCATGAAACACCAAATTCATAGTTCTTCAATTTCTTTTTCTTTTTTCCTTATCACGCACGACGCACTTAGTCATTAAGAAGATGATTTTTGCTGTTGTCTTTGTGGTTTGTTTATAAAAGAATTATTATTTGTCACGTTTTCAATTCGAGAAACAAAAGGCTCAACGTTTCCGCACAATGACAGTTTTTATTTAGTACATTGTTCTTTTCATTCGGAAAGTAAAAAAAAAAAAAAAACAATTTTTAATGTTTCTTCGTATGATATTTCAATTTTGAGTGCTAGATATTTCTACTTTAAAAAATTCTTCTGTGTGAAACTTGGATTTCTTTGTTTCACTTTCATTCTCTTTCTCTCTCTCTCTCTTATTATCTTATTATATATACAAAAGAAGAAACTATTGGATTCGTCAAAATGTTCACCTTCCGGTTTTCGATGTGTTTACACGTTTTGAGATGCCCTGAACATGATCCGACACTTTTTAGAAAATATGCGTTTCAGTGTGTGTATGTGTTAACTGTTAAATGTTTTGAATGATACAGCTCATGAACATGGATAAGGCAGCAGTCATTAGAAAAAAGATATTTACAAAAAAAAAAAAATTACATGTTTATTTTTTTAAATGTATGCAGTCTTCCAATTCGAAGGGGAAAAAAATCACCAATACGAAATTTTATGAACTTCATATCTAGTTGGGCAGTGACTTAAATTGGTGCTGATAAGTTTATGGAAGGTATTGCCCGACAGGTGACAGTGATAGGCTGCAATAACTATCATTTAAGAGAATGCTATATCTCAACTTCTATTTTGTGTAAGTATACAAAATTTCATACGAATGAGTGCCATTAAAAAACTATGTGAATTCAATTTGGCTAAATATCGTCCAACAGATGGCGCTGCTATACTTCAATTTTACTTTGTTTACAGAAAAACAATATCACATCTTGTATAATATATAAATGCACCAAACTTGATATCTGAGATAAAGATTATGAAACATTATGCTCATTCAATTTGGGTGTATAGCAAACCCCGGAAGGCGCTGCTGTTATTAACTTGCTTTGATTTTTCAGATGGCTGTATCTCAGCATCTATTAATTAAAACTGCATATTTCAAATCTTTATCGTGAGAAGCTATGGTGACTATTTTTTATATATGTAAACGACTAGATTGCAATGTTATAAAAGCAAGGCAAACAACAATGTCTCGAACGCCAAATTGAAATAATAGGAAAGCAAAATAGCTGTTTCGGAAGCATTTAGTGTACTGTCTTTATGCACTACGGTACGCTAAATGCTGACGAAACAGTTGTCTGCTTCGTATTATAAGTTGTTGTTTGCTTTGTTTTTATAATCCCATGCCAAGTTTTTCATTAAGATTGCAATATTGTATATAATGGTGAAAAAGAAATGTTTGTAATGGCTAGTTACTAAAGTCTTTATTATTACTATCAGTATTATTGTAATTATGTATTACAAGCGCTTGCCGTGTAAATGGGGGACGCGGTAGCCTGTGGTACAGCGTCGAATTCGTAATCGGAAGATTGCGAATTCAATACTCGAGCAGGCCATAGACAGTTGAACACATTCATGGTGGCTGGTGAACGTAAAATTCACCGTGCCGTAAATTTAAAATTTCTGTGCGTTACCAAAACAGGGAACCATCCCCTTCAGAGAGGATCAAAATTGGGATAGCATGTTTCCATCCCACCCCTAAAGGGGATTCTCGACCGTTGCCAATAGCCCACTGCGTAACTCTAGTGCGACGTTAAATGTATTCAACCTCAACGTCAATTGTGCAAATGGAATTAAATTTATGATAAAAGAATTCCAATAGATTTAATTAAGTAACCTTTTTTCATCAAAAGGGGATAAAGATACTGATCACGGGAAAGGATAGGCACTCCGTAATAAAGAAAGAACGAAGAATATTACAAGAAACCTTACAAAGATATTCTCATTCAACATTAAAAACCTGTCTTATAAACATATTCAACTGACTTACCAATGAGCGACATGTACCTTTTGAAATGAAAATTGGAGAATATCAATTAGTTTGCTGGTCATTCTGGTTCCTAAATCAAATTTATCAATAAGATAGTTTTCTTGTAATATTTGATATGATGCAAGGACGTAGCCAAGAATGAAACTATGGGGGTCTAGCGCCCAAACCAATCCCGCTCAGATACTTCGAATTCAAATAAATTTTCATTTTTGACCATTGAAACGAACTAGGAGTTCAGTCTCAGCTCCTTGCAGATAATGACGCTGGCTATGTCCTTGGTATGATAATATTACACTATAAACTTCCAATTATCCGCAAGCGGATTATACGCGTTGCCTATTATCCGCGACTGCAGAAAAAGGGCGGGAAGAAGAAAGCGCATGATGAAAAAAAGTTTTTTCTTTTTTTTTAAGGAAAAAAAAAGATTAATTAAAAAAAAAAAAAAAAAAAAAAAAAAAAAAAAAGAATTTAAAGAACTGTAATTTTTTGTTTTATTTTGTGTGCAATACAGTATTGTTTAGCACATACATTAGCTTACATGTTGTACCAAGTTGTTTCATCGTAAATGAACTATTTATTGAATTGTGAATGATGTAAATGAATGAATCATGTTGTGAATGATTGTAAAATGAATTGTTTATTGTTTTTACATCCTATAGAACATAAAATACAAATATTTTCACTGTTTTTTATTATTTTTATATAAACTATATAATCACATTTTTAAACTTGAATATTTTTATCTCATTTAATCCTTATTCCTTTTTTGCGGTTTACCAACGTTTTCCTTTATCCGAGGAACCTGTGCCACTCAATTTCGCGGATGTAAACGGAAATTTATTATATTTATCATGATATTATAATTATTATTCTTGGCGATATTGCAGCAGTAATCATTTCGACTATAAAATCCGTTACAATCTCGTTTGGCACTTTTGTTTTAAAAACTTTCATCCCTATATTGAATTATTTTCCATATCGGAATCCCTGCACTAAAAATCCTGATTTCGGATCTCAAAATAACAATGTTTTTATAAAGTAGTTTTAACCTCTCTCTCTCTCTGTCTGTCTCTCTCTCTCTCTCTCTCTCTATATATATATATATATATATATATATATATATGCATAACTGATTAGGATTATAATTAATTTCTTTTTAGTTAAATCCAACTCCAGAATTAGGCACACTAAGCACAGCTCAAAGGCACGTGAGAAGCACTTCAAAATGGTATAAAGGTCTTTATTTTGTTTATTTATTTATTTTTTAATAAATAATATTAAAAAAGTCACTAAAAAAAAAAAAAAAAAAAACTTTGAAAGTTGTATACATAGTGTAAGATAGTGGGGTTTATATGTTATTAATTTGATCTTCCAAATACACTTTGTCAAAAATTAAAAAAAAAACTTAATCAAAGGAGTTTTCTTTTTCTTTTCTTTTTTTTTTTTTTTTTTTTTTTTTTTCAATTACTGCCAGATCATTAATGTTTACGCAAATCTGTACTAATATTTTATATTAATATTGTCTTGTCATAATTATTCATCAGACACATTTTCCAGGGGAATGCAGTGAGTTGGAAATTTCGGAAAATATATTTAAAAATACTATTTTAAATAACATTTCAATTGCATTAATTAAAATATTTGATAAAAAGGTTTTGTTTTTTAAATAACGCATTTCTTACTTTTCTTTCTTAAATTTATTTTGGTATATATATATATATTATTATATATATATATATATTCCTTGTTTCTAAATTTATATACTCTAAGAAAACTTTTACTGATTCTAGAAGTATTTGGTACACAGAAGTATTTGGTACCACAAAAATTTCTCTTAAAATGTATTCCAACAAAAGTTTTACTTAGATTAACAAAATGTTTTTAACTATAATAAATAAATAAATAAATAAATAAATAATAAAAATTTGTAAAATAGGTTTACAAGAAATAATCATAAAAAAATTGATTTTTATACTTATAACGTAAATTTTCTAAAAAGCAACAAAATGTGCTTAGCAAAATGCATCTTGTAATTTTAATTAATTATTTTTCGGTGGGTGTAACTATCACAGGCCTGCAAATGTGTAAAATCGTACTTTTCAATTTTTTTTTTTTTTTTTTTTTTTTTCGCTGCGTTGGGTGTTTCTAATGTGCTTTGATGCGCTGAATTCAGAAATGATTGTCTTTTTTTCCTATCACGTAAGGAATCTTCACAAAGTAACGGTAAATATCGGAAGAATTCACACTTAGAGACTATAACAAATTCGAACCAATTTATATACATTAAAATCGGATATTATTGACACATTATCTTTTAAATGTATTTCTTTACATTAAAGCTTTTACAACGAGCATTGCACGGCTTGAAGTTTTTTTTTTTTTTTTTTTTTTTTTTTGTGGTTTGGGGGGGGGGGGGTTGATTCTTTATGCAGCATCCAACAATAATCTGCTAATATGTTAACACCCCCATCGTCCCTGATACCTTTCCTACATTTAGTTGGTGCCTAGCTCTTCTTGTTCTTCACACACATCACCCAGATTTTCCCGGGAAATAACTTAGATGACAGTTGGAAAAGTGCAGCTTTAGGCTCATATAATCCCATTTTTTGTTAAAACTAGATATGATGGAATTATTTGAATAGTTTTTCCTTAATCAGCATCCAAAAATACTTCAGAAAAACATATCACTTTGAAGAAAAAAATTAATTAATGCACAATACAAATAATGTACAATAATGTAATCCCTGTTTAATTAATATACAGAGAAAATTATTTTATTACTTTGTTGGCGCTGTCAAAATAAGGTGATTTTTAAAGTATGTTTCTTATTTTTCGTCCAATATTTATCTATGGAACTCAAACAGTTCTCACAAAACTATATACGTAACAATAAAAAATTTATTGAACAAATTTACGTTTTGAATTTAACGTTTATTAATATATATTCACGAAAAACAAAGTTACTTATAATTATATATAAATAAAACTTGAGTTTTGACAATAGTTTAAACACTAACACTTTATACAGAAAATAAAGAAAAGTAACAGTTTGATTTTAAAATAAAGGAATTTACTAAAAACAATACAAGATGGCAGCACTAAACAACTGAAAATATTTTTTACAATGATCGAAGAGATCCAGGTTTGTGAGGCAAATGCTATAAATGAGATATGAGAAATCCAGTTTTCATAATTTCATATAATCTCCTGTCAATATAATATCTCCACACAATCTTCAGTCGATAAACACATTTTTAATTTTTTAATTTTTATTTTATCAATTATATCTCAATAATTATTTGAAATGTCATAAATTATCTTTTAATGTTTATTGCTATCATAGAGCGGAGGAATAATTAACCCTTCCATTCTAGGATTCAAGTAACTTTTTCTGACTAATTTTAAAAATACTAATACTTTCAGTCCAACCAGTAACTGAGAGGTTCTGCTGTCAAAGGTGGAACATGAGAAGTGCCGGTTTAAAACCCACGTCAGCTTAGATGCAAGGAGTTTTCTGTGGATTTCTCCGAAAATCGTGGGACACAAACAGTTAGCCGATATGTTCTGTGATCAAAGCTCATAGACATTAAGTGCTAACTTCGAACCCAGGTCGAATTGGTCGGCCTAGTCGTTCGGAGTTTTCTGTTTTTCCCAATGCTCGCATAAACACTGATCCCGGCTTTGCACAAATCTCAACCAGTCTTAACCTCTACACCAATTCCTACTCTACAGCTGGCATCAGTACGGAATAGGACCCCTTAGAAAGTCCCTCCCACCCAAACCTAAGTCTCCAGCGTAGATTGGTTGGTTGTAAGGTTTAAGGCCAACTACGCTAGGAGGGTCGTAGGCCTGTAGGTGAAATGCCCTCCATGGGGGGTCTTTCCAAGGGGTCCTAGCCCGTTTTTACGTGAGTTTCTAAGAAAACCATGGAAAACTCCGAACGGCTAGATCGATAAGCGCGGCCTGGGATCGAACTCGGCACTTCCCATCTACCAGCTTTGAGCGAAGAACCGCTTGGCCGCTGGTGAGCCCTACAGCGTAGAAACTTGGCCTTAACTGGTACACCTCATCGAGCCAATATCTAAAATAGACCTCTTTCTATTACTGGTTTTCATTCTACCTCTCTAAAATATAGGTCGAACTTTTCTAGTCAATATTTTTTTCCATTTTTAGTACTTTTATAAAAGAAATAATCTGGTGTAGCATTTACACAAATGTGTCTCACTCTGCATTTCACACTATAAAAATAGAATTCAGATTAAGATGTAAGATGTAAGATAACAAGTACTTTATATAGGCCTACGTTAAAAACTATTTAAACTAAAACTAGATTTGGGAATAGCTTTTATTTGACAAATAGTTCTGTGTGAGAGGGCTACCCCCCCCCCTACCGGCATTTATATAAATTTAAAAGATGTTATTAACTTTAAAAGTTTATTCCAATGTCCAACACAACTTCCACCACTCATTGAAACTTATCAATTTTGATCAAACTTTTTAAGTAGCACTTCATATGATTTTCAAAATAAAACGTTTCAATTGCATGCAATTATTTTTATTTTCGCTGATCTATGTACATGGTAGAGAAAATATTGTTTTAAAATCAAATTTCCGAAATCGAGATTTTGTTATATTTACGCGTTTCGTGGTCCCCTGAATTCAAAAAACATGTTTTTAGTGGTTGGTTTGTGTGCGTGTCTGTTATCAGCATATTTCAAGATATGCTGATAACAGTAATTATAGCATTTACTGCAGCAGAAAGTATATCATTTGCTGCAGCAGTAAGTATATCATCATCAACAGCAAGTATATCATTTGCTGCATAGTAACAGCAAATCCAAACTCAGTATTCTACATCTGTATCATATAGTGATGTTACAATAAACTTTTCGTTGAGATCAAGCAAATGGTCTGTGTACAGGGCTATCCACGGTAATTCAAATACGATAGATAAAGATACGATAGATATCCAAGATAATTCAAGATAATTACGTCTATGAGCAAAATTTGGGGCAAATACAGAACAACATCTATAGACGGCCCTAAACAAAATGGAATGAGCATAATTGCTTTTTTATATGCATAAAAGCATGTTTCATGTATATTATAATATGGAAATCATTCATCATTCATTTAAATGGTTACCCAAAGTATTTGGGTATATTGGTTCTATGCTTGGAAATTGCTGTAAGTGTATTTCATTTTCTGTTATGTGTTTTTCATATATGTCTAAATTTAAGTACACAATGTAATGTGTATACTTTATAAACAATATATAGGACTACCCAAAATTAGGTTAAATGTTCTTTTCTATTGAATGTAATTATTGGAATTTCATTGCTAAATTTTATTATACCGACGAACACTATTCAGGAAAGAAAATTTATTTATCATGCCCATACTGTAAACAAAATATTTTTTGAAGTTCGATGTTTTACTCTGTTTTTTATATAATATCACGTTTTGTGGTCCCTTAAATACGAATGTCAAAGTTTTAGCAGTTGAAATCAGTGATCAACATAACTAAAAAACAAGTAACTGCAGTAAATTCAAATTTGGTATTTTGAAGTTGGTATGTGGTTACTACTTAAAAAGTTAATTAAGATTGGCAAGTTTCAAGTCAAAGTAATAACAGTCTTGAATTTTTTTTTTTTTTTTTCCCTCATAAATGTAGGCATTATAATTGAACGGGGATTGAGGGAGCGACAGCCCTCACACTGATTATATGTCAAATAAAACTGTCCGTTAACTTACTTTAGATTATTTAAAAACTAGATTGAACTCTATTATCTTTTCTTATTGATCTAACGTCTTATTCTGCAATCTGTCTTTATAGTATTGAAGTGTAGGGTTAGAGAAAGTCGTGTGAGTGGCACACCAGAATATTTTAAATTACGGGGATAATAGACTCAGTACTCAATCTGACATACACAAAGGTCAACTGTTAAATATTTTACTTTATTAATCAGGGGACCTCAAGACGTGTAATTAGGCAAAGAATAATCGCTGAAAATTTAATGTAAAAAAATGCTTTATTTGCCGTACGGCCATAAGGAATTAATGTTCATTTCTGAGCAGTTTGCCTGGACATGTTAAAATATAAAAAAGCACTTCCATCAATTACATTCAATAATAAAAAAAAATGTTTTTGCTTAATTATTGGTAGTTCTGCATATCTTCTATAAATTATATACACACTACATTTTGTTCTTAAACATGTCCTATATTAAAAATACACAACACAACCTGAAATGCACTTCCAGCGGTTTCCAAGTACAGTACCTCTATATTCTACTTATTTGGGGTAGCTCTATAAGCGAATGGTGAATGGTGTCATGTAGATTATCACATATTATAACAATTTATTTTCTCTTTAAAAGATAGGTAAATTCTCTAAAATTAACTTGAATAAAATTATAAATAAAATTACTTATTCTTAAACAACTATTTTAAATATAAGGGTTTAACTATTTTTTAATCTATAAATAATGACTTTTCAATATACTTTTTCTAATTTTTATATGTTTGTCTTCATATTTTTTTCAAGGCAACTGAAACAAAATTTTTGGTCTATTCCCAGTATTCATTTAACATGTCTAACGTAATAACTTTTATTATTATTATTATTATTATTGCTTGGCCTTTCTCTAAAAATTCTCTCCTTGACTTTATTGATATTCTCAATAAACAATTCCCCTCTATTAAATTTACATTCGAATCTGAAGTTAACCGTACTCTGACCTTTTTGGACTTAGCTATTCACCGTAACGAAAATAACTCTACTATTTGGTTCGACGTTTATTACAAAGACTCTTTTTTATCCCTTCCCCCATCCCTGTTTCCTCCGCACACCCTAATGAATTTAAAATAGCTTTCTTTCGCTTTTATATTTTTCGTGCCATTAATTATAATTCTTTTCAGTTTAACGAAAATAAAGAAATTAATAAAATTATTCACTTAGGTATTAACGCTGGGTATAGTAAAAATACTACTTTAAAAATTATCAATAGGGTCAAATATAAAATCTATAATAATACTAGTATTAACCAAAATCCTAAAATTAAATATACCAATAGTCTACCTTTCTGTAATGAATTTAAAAATTTTAAGCACTTTATTCTACGTAAATTTAATCTACTCATTCCTTTCTCCTCTCCCTGTGTTATTAAAAACTTAGTTGTTAATGACCGTGATATCAACAAACCTACTGGTGGGGTTTATAAAATCCCTATTAAATATAATGATGAACTTTTTTGCTACATTGGGCAAACACGACGCACGCTTAAAGCAAGAATAAATGAACACTTTCGAAATGTTAAAGAGGAAAAAAAGCTCTATTCTAGTTGAATTTCTTTACGAGCACACTGAAGCTATTCCTCTGTGGACCCAGTCCGAATTAATTTCAGCCCCTCGTGACTTTCAAGACCTTCTAATGACAGAAGCAATAAATATTATCAAGTACAATAAAGTTATTAACTCTAAGGATGCTGCATCTCTTTATAAAATATGGCACACGTTGTGCTCGTAAGATTATTGCAAATTGTATTGAAATCCTTTTTTTTTCATGTTTTTTTGCCATGTAGTTCCTGTGCGACCTTTTGTGGACTGAACATTTTTAACTTTAACCGTATTGAACTTCTCAATTATATATTGCTGGCTACTATGTTACCTAAGTACACCTGATGATGCTATTTTGATAATAGCGAAAAGCTTTGTGTCTGGTTTTAATATACTGGAAATTTTTATATACGTGTTTTTAAAAGTGATTTTATACTTTTTTATATTATATGTGTACACGTGAAACGCTTTCTAATTTTAAACTTTCAGTAGTTTTTAATTTTAACTGTAATAAAATCTCTTTTCGCTCTGTAAATGATATGTTTTGAATCATTTCTTCCCTTTTGTTTCATAAAATGCACGGAACAATTGTTCTCAAATGATTAAATAACGAACGTCCATGGTGTGAACCGAGTTCGATCCCAGATTACGCTCTTCGGTCTAGCCGTTCGAAGTATTTTTTGATTTTCTTCGAAGCTTGCTTGAATCTCTCAAAAAGACCATTAGCCTTAGTATATAAAAAATGACCGTAGAGAGGCAATTCCAACCAATCAAACCCTTAGAAAAATTTCTATGGAGGTCATTTCCAAAAACGCCAAGGTCCTTAGAGTAGACTCGTCGTGTTAGCCGTTCAGAGTTTCCCTTGTTTTTCTCCGAAACTCTCATGAATACGGACTGTAACCCATAAGAAAGACACTCCACTCAGGGCATCCTTGGATAGTCAATTGGCCTTAACCCCAACACTACCACATTACACCCAACTTAATGTACACAATCGGCGTTAACCTCCACACCACCACCTTCATTTAAAAAAAAAAAAAAAAAAAAAAAGTAGGCATGAGTGCAGCTTGAAGACTTTAAATTTTTACGTTAGTATAAATACGTATAAACAAAAATTTTAAAAACAATTCTAGATGAACAATAATTACATTACATACAACAATTATCTAATGTGACACTAAATGACTTTTAAATGGCACATCAATGTAGTTTCTTACTTTTGCAGAAAAAAAAAATTGATTTTATATGTTATTTAATCCTTTTGTCACATTAAAAATAAATAAACTGGCAACACTTTCGAGGTGGAACATTAAGATATTTCAAGTTAACATGTGATAAGCTTTCAGAAGAAATTTCAACTTGTTACAACGTTTGGTTGTCTACAGAAAATGTTTCTTGAAACAGTTATTTCTAATGCGTTCTAAAAATAAATAACTTCAAATTCGTGTAGCATTGTGCTACTAGGTTTTGATGCGGATTTTGGTACAGTGCAACAGAAACATTTACAAAAATTCAGCAGGCCTATGAAAACAGTGTTTTGTCAGTGTCCTAGACATTTTTCGAAATATGAAAGTCTCTTGAAAACTAATCGCGCATCAGAAAGACTTCATCTTCAAAGCCAATGAAAATGACTACTCTACAAAATCTGGAATTTTGTGTGTTCATATCTTTTTTTTTACTTTCATTTGACTCGCCTTTAAGGGGATTGATCATTATTTTAACAGTGTAACGAATATGAACTTGGATGAAGAATTTTTATACCAAATATTAAGTCTCTAGTTTCAGCGGTTTCCAAAAATTATACATTCTATTTCCTCCTTTTTTTACCCCTTTCCTCCCTTGGAAGTGAGGGAGCAACTGCTTAATAGCGTAGTGACTTTTACCAGATGCTAAGGAACATGTATGCCAATTTTCTTTCGAATCCGTCAAAAGATGTAGTTTTGCATAGCAAACAAAGAAACTTTCACATTTATGTATAGATTTTTTTTTTAAATGGTGTGATAATTAAAAATTTTAATGAAAAAAAAAATACTTAATGCTTAAATACTATTGGTAAAACGAAGAAATATTTTTTTTCAAAATTTATGTAAGATAAGCGTACCATAGGTGCACATTGAACCAGTTGTAGAGAGTTCTAAACTCTAAAAATAAGCTTTCTCTGTCGTGCATAGGTTTGCTTCCCATTCTAGGTTGGTTTTGCAAACCTATAATTTTAATGTCTTGGACTTCCAAGATTTCAAATCATCAGCTCTAAATACTACCTATAATTCAATTGTTGCCAAAAAAAAAAAATTACGATGTCATTTTTTTTTTTTTTTTCGACACAAAAATAAATACATTTACTTAAACGTGAACAATAAAAAATGTAAAAAATTAAATTATGCATCTCATAAAAATTGACGTCATTATCAATTTAAAAATGTTATACACATTGATCAAGTACTAATATAGTTCTATATCTATGATTGAACAGAAAATTTAAAAACATAGTGTATAAAAAGTTTTTTTAATCTTATAATTATTTTTTATTTTGTATTCAAACTGCAGTGGTTAAGTTCTTTTTTTTCTATCTCTCTCTCTCTCTTTCTTGGTGAGAAATAGGGAGCTAAGCTACTTTTGTTTTTGCTAGTAACTCTCAAAACAGTTTAAGTTTCCACCCTGCATTGAGGGGTTCCCCTGAAGATGTTCTCGATGTTTTGTGGTTAATTTAATTTTTTTGTCTGGTTTCATTTTTGTTTTATGACTGAGTTAATTTTCATTATTTATATATATATATATATGTATGTTCATATTAACTTTTTCAATATTTTTTGCATCGTATAAAGCTTTACTTCCATTTATAATTATTTGTTGATTAATTCAAGTCTTCCTTCCTCGTGTTTGATCATTGTAATGATGAATTACTATTATTACTTGTATTCATTTATTTAGTCTAGCAGGTATTTTTATTTAAGTCTGATATATTTTCTATAAAAAAAATCTAAAAGTACATAAACTGTTAAAAATAAAACGGCCCGTTTTACCAGAAATATGATTCTAAATTATCTGCAATCAATGTTTTGGTGCTATTTTTTACCATTATAATAGTGTCATTTCAGTTGTAATTACTACACTGGTGGACAAAATTAAAGCAACAACCTGTTTTCTCGTTCTCGTCTTTTGCACATAATTTTTAAACAAATAAACGTATGAACATAAAATTTGGATGGCCTGTTCGTTATCATATTATTAACAGAATTTTATTTAACTTTAGCATAAGAATAATTTTTAAGCTAATAAATATAAATTTTTCTCTCAAAAGTAAGCTTTGAAAAAAAAATAAAAAATTTCAATAATTTTTGGAAAGAACACTTAATGAAAAGTGGTACATTAGAGATAGGTAAAGACGCACATGCCTTGAAACGTTAAACTAAATCTCGATTTTTCTTTCTGTATTTAACTTTTCTTTTACTTTTATAATGGAAGTTTAAAAAAAAATATATAATTAATAATTTGTAAACTATGAGCATCACCAGAATAATAATAATGCCGATAAATAGTTTTATAATGAACATTTTATTCAATTTTCATGTTTGTATGTATATATTTTGAAAAGATATTCACATGCGAAAAAAAGAAGAAAAAATAAGAAACAGAAAAGTGAATGCAGGTAGAAAGATTTTTGGTTGTAATCTAACATATGGATGCGTGTGCATCTTCACCTATCTCTAATGCATCCTTAAGACCACTTTTCATTAAATGTTCTTTCCTCAAATTATTGAAATTTTTCCTTTTTTCCACAGCTTACTTTTGAGAGAAAATAAATATTTATTAGCTTAAAAATTATTCTTATGCTTAAGTTACATAAAGTTCTGTTAATAATATGATAAACGAACAGGCCATCCAAATTTTATGTTCATATGTTTATTTGTTTAAAAATTATGTGCAAAAGAAGAAAACGAGAAAACAGGTTGTTGCTTTAATTTTGTGCACCAGTGTATTTTAATGGTGAAACTTAGCGTCAAAATATTGATTGCAGATAAATTAGAACCATTTTTTAGTAAAACGTATCATTTTATAGTTCACAGTGCAGTATATGCGTATCATAAATGTGGAACTTTATTACCTTTAAGACTTAAAAAAAAATAAAGAAAGAAAAGAAAAGAAAAAAGAAAGAATGGTGATAAAAAATAAAAATAAAGTAAAAAAGTAGATAAATACCAATAAATCTCTCTCAAAATCTCATAACTAACTTTAGTTTAGTCTGCATATCACTTTTATTGAAGGCTGTACATCAATAAGATTCCCTTTCTTTTTTTCCCATGTTATCCAATGAGATTTTCCTTGCTTCTTTTTATAAGGATATTTCATTCAAAAATAATGATTTTTCAAAAATAATGATTTTTTTTTTTTTTTTTTTTTAATATTACTCTTTGAATATGTTGCTTTTTACCTTAGTGAGCAATTTTCTCAAAAAATAAATTTACATATTTCGTTTGGAGATCCAAACCTTCAATCCTAAATTTTTTTAATGATATATATATATACATATATATATATATATATATACACAAAAGATTGCTCACTAAACTAAAAGGCGACATATTCAAAGAGTAATATTCAAAAAACAAAATCTGAAAAACTTCATTTTTCAATGACATATTCTTATAAAAAGAAGCAACAAAAATCCCATGGATAACATGGGAAGGTAGGAAGGGAGCCATCTGGTAGATGTACAGCTTAAGTCTTGAAAATGATTGTTATATTATGTTTTAATTTACTGTAATAATAATAAAAACACTTCTAGCATTAATGACACTTTCAATATTAAAATTAGTTATCATCTATTAGTGGTATTTGCTTTGAAAATTATCTATCTAAATTATTCAAAAAATATTTAAAAACTTTTTTCTTGAATAGTTGATCACATTTTCTAAGCGTAAAAATCATATGAATTAACTTATTGTTCACATATCGGATAATTCGATAAAAATATCATTTATAAATAAATAATATGTTTTATAAATTCTGTACATAGGCAATATTGCTGAATATGTAATTGAAATATTAAGGGGATGGTGGACGTTGAAAATCAATCTTTCAAATTTCTATTTTAGAGTTATGAAACTTTGTGTACATGTGCATTGAAATGTATAAATATTGAATATACTGAAATTTCTCGAAAACCATTAAAATACAAAGTTTTTAAATTCAAAGTTTTAATTTGTTTTAATTTTTTAAAAAAGCTCTGCGACAGAGTTTTTAAATTTTTTCCTTGATTTTACATTATTATAGTTATAAATGTATTCTAAATATTTTTGTGCATTAATTAGTGAATTGATTTATAAGTTATATATATATATATATGTGTGTGTGTGTGTGTGTGTGTGTGTGTGCGCGCGCGCGCGCGTTCGAATGCTGAAATTCCATACAAATATTAAACTTTCAAATATAATATATATATTAAAACTCGAATAAACTACTACGTCAGAAAAGCCAAAAGAAAAAATTTTGCGATGCATACAGCTGTTTCGGTAGCCTTAAGCGTACCGTCTTCAGTGCAAAAGGAATTCTGAATCTGAAGAAGTGCACTGAAGACGGTACGCTTAAGGCTACCGAAGCAGCTGTATGCATCGCAAAATTTTTTCTTTTGGCGTTTCTGACGTAGTAGTTTATTCGAGTTTTAATATTCCAAAGCCAAGTCTCCTGTTATTATAATATATATATATATATATTATTTTTATTTATTTATTTATTTTTTTTTTTTTTTTTAGATTACTTTATTAACCAATCCAC
Source organism: Salticus scenicus (assembly GCA_963930645.1). Taxonomy (NCBI): domain Eukaryota; kingdom Metazoa; phylum Arthropoda; class Arachnida; order Araneae; family Salticidae; genus Salticus; species Salticus scenicus. Next base: position 185,718,567 of record OZ005648.1, on the reverse strand, counting down.
TGATTAATGCACAAAAAGGTTTAGAATATATTGACAAAACATAATAATGTTAAATCGAGAGAAAATTTTAAAAACTCAGTCGCGTGGAGCATTTTAAAATAATTCAAAAAGATTTAAAATTTGAATTTTATTTCTTCTATTTTTAGTAGATTTCGGGAAGTTTTAATATATTTCATATTGAAACATTTCACTGCACATGTATGCACAATAATTTCAAAGACCGATTTTCAATGTCCACTATCTCCTTAATATTGAACAGTTTTTGATAAGTATTATTCAAGTATTATTCCTATTTATTACTTATTACCAATGGACTATTATTTTCAAAATTATAACTAAAAATGTATTTGCAGAAAGACATATATTTATCGACGCTGTGAAAATTAAAAATTACAAACATAATTAAGAGCTTTGTTCCATGCATTATTCGATTATGCATTATGTTCAGTCATTATTCGAAAATTTAGCTATTATTTTAGGATCATTCAAATATTCGTTCTTCATTACTATTATTTATTAATGGCGCATCATTTTCAAAATTACAACTAAAAATGTTTTTGTTTGGACATAATTTTTCACATTAATTAAATTTCAAACTTTAAATATAATTAAAAAGCATTTTACCTAGTATTCAAATATTATTCAATTATTAATATTTTGGTATGATTGATTTATTTAATAATAAATATAAATAGCTTCATCATTTTCAAAATTATTACTAAAACTTTTCTGTGTCGTTATAAAAATTAAAAACTACAAGCATAACTGAAAGATTTGCTCATTCTTCTTAGCTACTTTTCAAACATTGTTCACGTATTTAGCTGTTACGTTAATAGATTCAAGTATTCTTTTTTTTTTTTTTTTTTTTTTTAATAAAAATTTTTACTGATAATTACAAATGGCACCATTTATTCATAAATGTAACTTAAAATATTTTTGTATGGTTAAGCTCTCTGATTCCATGAATATTTTAAAATTGCAAATATAATTATAAAATTTAATTATATATTTTTTTTTTAACTATGAGACATTTAAATTAAACATTTTTCGATAAGTTAAATTTGTTTTCATTCATGTTAGTGTCCAAGAGAGCTATTAAATATGTAATTAAATTCTTATTTATTTTTATTTTTTAATCGTCAGTAAGAATTGCGAAAATATTGTTATTTTTCAGTTAAGATATTTTAATAAGGAAACAGATATGATATTCACATTGTTGTAATGCTTGACAATTATATCTACAATTTTGTTTACACAATTTCAGTTACATCTCCAGGGTAATTTGTCGTTCAACTCCTTTAATGAAGAAATTTTGGCATAACATACGTTATTGAATATATAAACAGAATTACTCAATAAAACGTTCAAAATAATGATAAATGGAATTAAAAAATAACGATTGTGTTACTTTATTTTCATACGAATAGTAATCCTGTGAACTTTCAAGTGCAGATTTTGTATACTATTTATAAATTTCTCACATTTACTGGTAAAAATTGACAAATTTAAAATTGAGAGCAAAGTTTTTATGCCTTATTGATAAATTTACAGTATCTTTTATTTGAAGTTGCACACACACACACACAAAAAAAAGGGAAAGAAAAGAAAAGAGAAAAGAAATTATGAATAAAAAATGCAGATAGCTGTTTCGGTCACATTGAGCATACCGTCATCAGTGCATAATGACGGTTATTATTATTATTTGTATGCACAGGAAAGAATATTTTCTTAAAAAACAACAAATTTTTGTCGAGGCTATGTGAACAATATATAGGTGTTGGACAAAATAATGTGAATATACTTTCACTTTTTTACCTTTTGACAAATATCTTGAAAAATACTTAGTGTGTAGTTCTTGAATTTTGGAAATAAGGAAAACATGTCTTTCCTCATATTATTCCAACAAATCCAATAAAATAAAAAGTATATTTGTGATAACCCTGTATATGGAAAAGCTTCGATTGATCTGCAAATTTTAGATATGGTTATAAATATTATATTTCATACGTGTGTAGAGTTTTGGGAGAATATCTTGAATATTTAAGGAGTTATTAATATTTTATTAAAAAATGCAAAAAAGTTTCCAAGTTTTTATTTTATATATCCAGAGGTTTTTCTTCAAATTTCATGAAATTTTCGGAAAACATGACATCAAATAATCATTATACTATAGTTTAAAACAAATATATTTAAAATTCAAAGAGATAGGGACAGTTGTAGTAAATAATTTATTGCTGCACATGCGCGGACTATAGCAAAAACACTTTGAGATAGTTTGATACCCAACTGTATAGAGCACCGTATAAAAAACATTCAATTGAATATCACAAACATTCATAGAGATATTGGTGATTAAATAAGCTGTTTTTCAACTGTTTTCTAAGGAGATTTTTGCGATAAGGGGTTACTCACAAATGAAAGTTTGTATCACAAAAATCTATGTTACACAATGAAATTTAATACAATATTTGCGATTATTTTTTCGTTTTTTATATAGATATGTACTACATACCTATTAAAAAAAAAAAAAAAAAAAAAAAGAATTGTTTCAAAAGAAAAATAAACGAAACTGATTTGCTGATAAAGTCTCAGCAAATTTTGTTGTTTCAATAAATCATTTTTTTATTCTGTGTGGGTGTGTTCTGTACTTTGAATTTTTTTCCTTAAGTCTCCATATAATACTTTGCGTTATAACTTTCTTTCTTCCACACTTTTTTTTTTTTTTTTTTTTTTTCAGTCAGAAATATTTTTATAGAACATTGTTACAAAATATAACAATTTTATTCAAACAATAAACGCTAAATTAAAAAAAAAGTTTTTTGCGTACAACACAAAAACAGTTTATGATACACGCAAAACAAGTACTACATTTCTCTTAGATCTCATTTCAATCTTCATTTGTTACACTTTTCTTCTTTTTTTCGCATCTTCATCTTACGCTCATGAATTCAAAATCATTTTTTGTAATGTGGTCGACTGAAAAAAATAATAATCAAATAAACAAATAAATAAAAATAAATAAATAAATTCAATAGAAAATATTGTATTATTAATTTGAATTGTATATATATTAAAAAAAAAAAAAACTTTTTTACTAAATACAAATGTACAGACTTTTTATTTTAGGTACATTGAGTTTTTTGTTTAAACAGTAATAATACAGAAGTTAGGAAACATTAAAAATTTGAAAAAAATCTTACAAAACAAGAAAAAGGTCAAAAAACAGAAATTAAAATAGAAACATTAATTTTTTATAACTTAAGGAGATTTGGTACCACTGAAGATTTTTTGTAAAAGCTTATATTTCCATTTAATATCTATAAATATTAGGTTTTTTCAATAAAATATACATTCAGGCAACAATTCTAATGCGTTTTGATATAATTTTTACAGATTTGAAATTTTAAAATTGTGTTATCTACCTTTGCGTTTTTTACATACACATGCAGTTTTTAATTTTTTTTTCTCAAAAGTTAATTGATTAATTCTAAACTCCATTCCTCATTCTTTCAAGAATGTTTCATTAAACATGAACTTACATACAATTTTTTCAAGATAAAAATGGGAACTATACAAATACCTGCATATTCAGAATGTATTTAATATACACTAACTACCAATAGGTATTTGGACACTTTCGAATTTAGACGTTTTGTTAAATATCTAGAAAAGTTCTTTAGGAATCATCTTGAAACTTTGGTAGTGTAAAGAACATGTTACACTTCATATTTATCAGTAAAAGTTGTGTCCTGAAAAGGAAAAGGGGACCAGAAAAAAATTAAACAAAAGTCAAGATGTTTTGGATTACCTTGTAAAAAGTAATGCTTTGAATGCGTTTTGGCTGTAGCATGTGATTTTGAGGATTTTTCTCATTATCTGTATGAATGTTTACGAGGCTAGCACATATATTCATGGAAATATAATGGTTTCTTTAAAAAATTGAAAAAAAAATTCAACATTTTTTAATCATAACATGGTATTAGACCCAGTGCAAGGACATTTTTAGAAAAGTTAGCATACTACATTAGACACGGCATACTGCAATAACAATGCACAAATGTTAAATATCTTATAAAATATCAGCATTTTTACTAAATAATTTTTAACTACCACATTCGCTAGCTTTTAAAAAATTTGATTTACATAATTTAATAGCAAAAACTATTGAGAAATTCATATGAAAACCCCAAATAAATATCGTGTGAATTCAAAAATTTATGAGAGATAGAATGAACTAAATATCAGTTCTCTAAAAATAAAAGCTAAACTATATGGAGTTTTACTCACATTTTTATTGTGATTCAGTCAATGGCCTATGGTAATACAGTGTTCGCTGATTGTAAATAAATACAGATAAAACTCCCTATCACCTTCCTTTTTTTATTTATCTTTTTTTTTTTTTTTTTTTTTTTTTTCTTTTTTAGAAGAACTGAAATTCGGAAGAAGAAAAGAGGACTATTAAAAAATTAAAAATCAAAATGTTTTGAATCGCCCTGAAGAAAGTAATGATTTAAATACGTTTTGGCTGTAGCATGTGATTATGATGATTTTTCTCATTACCTGTATAAATTTTTGTGAGGTTACCACATACGTTCATACAGATATAACGTATTTTTAAAAAATTGCAACAAAAATTTCCCCTTTTTCAATTTTAACACGTAGGGTAACAGAATTTCAGTTCTTTTCAATAAAAAAAAAAAAGGGAAGGTGATAGAGGGTTTTACCAATATTTATTTACAATCAGCAAACAGTGTAGTGCTATTGGGCATTGATTAAATCAAAATAAAAATGTGAGTAAAACCCCTTATAGTTTAGCTTTTATTTTGAAAGAACTGAAATTCTGTTCATTCCATCTCTCATAACTTTTTGAAATTACATGATATTTGTTTGGGGATTTCATATAAGTTGCTCAATACTGCGTTGTTAAAAATTATTTAGTAAAATTACACATATTTCACAAGATACTTAAAATTTTTGCATTCTGATAGCAGTATGCTGTGTCTAAGATAGTATGCCAAATTTCCTAAAAATGGCTTTACACTGGGTCTAATACCCTACGTGATATAATTTAAAAAGTGGAAATTATTCTTGCAATTTAAAAAAAAAAAAAAGAAAAGGAAGAAAGAAAACGTTATATCTCTATGAATATATGTGGTAGCCTCATAAAAATTTATACAAATAAAGAAAAAAGTCCTCATAATGACATGCTGCAGCCAAAACGCATTTAATCCATTACTTTTTACAGGGTGATTCAAAACATCTTGATTTTTGTTTAATTCTTTATTGGTACTCTTTTCCTCTTCGGGACACAACATTTGCTGAAATATATGAGGCATGACATGTTCTTTTCCCTACCAAAGTTTCAAGATGATCTTTAAAGAACTTTTTTAGATATTTGACAAAACGCCTAAATTCGAAAGTGTCCAAATACTTATTGGTGGATAGTGTATACAAGCTATTTCGACTATATTCAAGCAATGTATTTCGACATTAAACATAATAGGTTAATAGTGAAAGTAATTCTACCCTATTTCCTCTTAAGACATACGCTATTTAAAAAATATAGAAAATTTCTAATAAAAAAAGTTGATGAACTTAGCTTTTGCTAAGTAATTGATTTAAAAATGTAAAATTATAGTAGTAGAAAATTATTTATTTTTTTATAAAAATAGTTATGTAATATTTCACCAAGCTAAAAAATATACATTTTATTTTATTACACGTTATTATTAATAATCACTTATTATTATTTACCTATTTATTTTTGTAAAAATATTAACCAATAAATAGAAATACAAATTAATTAATAATAAATTGTAAAAATATTAACTAATATTTTTACAAGCTAACATTTTTTTTCTTATTTCATTTATGTTTGACAATTTAATTGATTAATTTACTTATTTATTTTTTTAAAGAATTATTATGTAAAATATATATATATATATAATATTATTTATAAAATTTATTATAGAAAATATGATTTAAAAGCAATTTATATTTCATATGCTAGTAAATTATATATACCTTCTTATTTTCTTTAATTTTATCTATTTATTTTTCGAAAGCTGATACGTTTTGCATACTAATAATTAATATATATATATATATATATATATATATATATATATGCGTATTTTAAAATATATTAGGAAAATACATGCGAAATTGTTACGTTTAATATGAAGAAAATTTTATTGCAAAATAATCAAACAAATAATTTAAATAAATAATTTTTAAAAAAAGCACAAAAGCACAATCAAAGTGATAGCAGAATTATCTTAAACTTGCTGTGATTTGATCATGGTTTACATTTGAATTTAAAAATATTTTTTACAAACAGTATAAAACTGAAAAAAATTATGTTGCCTTTGTAATGTTTTACTTTCATATGTGTTAATTCTTATTCAATGCAATTTACCAAGATACATTAGTATTATTTTCATTTAGAATGAATGTTTTGACAAACGAAAAAGATATCTCAAATCTTTAACATAAAGAAAATTCTTTAGTTATCGCTTGTTATATTCTAAGTTGTTTTTATATCCACACAAAAAATCCATTGATTCAAAGAAATTTCGATGGTCTATGTTGGATTCTTTTCAAAATTCCCACATTATCATTGTCGAAATCGTGTATTAATTTTGCATAGTGATATATGAATTTGAATAAAAAATATGAACAAAATTTCTTTTCCAAGACTTCTAAAAAGTCGGGAAGATGAGCGCGCTGGTGGGCGGGGTAGGTGGTGATGTCACATGGCTATTTATACTTCAATACATTCATTTCTTTCCGTGCTTCAGTTGGCGTCACAATGAATGAGTAATAGGTTCACCCTCATGTTCTGTAACACATTATTTTAAAACTTCCAACACGTGAAGGCGTTAAAACCGCTGAAATCTATCGAAGACTTGAAGCAGAATGTGAGGATACTAGCTTGAAATAAACTCAAATGTACGAATGGCACAAAAAAATTGCAGATGAGAGACAAAAATTCGCCTCTCAGCTAGAAAAGCCCTTGCAACAATGTTTACGGAACTTCAAAAAAGTTTTGCCCATCGACTTTCTACAGAAACACCATATATTTAACGCTGCCTATTATTGATAGCTCTATTGGATGTGTCGAATCTTGCATATCGGAAGAAAATCTGGTCAGATTGGCGATCATACACGTGATTCTGCTTCACAACAGTGCCCTTTTCCAAATATAACCCGGCCAACAGAAGATTTGGAGGAAACTTATTGGAGAACACTAAAACACTCTCCCAAAAATCCTGACCTATACCTGCATGACAAGAACATGTTTGGGCCACTGAAAGAAGCACTAGAAGGTTAGTGGTCCGACAACGATAATGATGCTGTTGACTGATGATAATGATGCTTTCGTGCGCATTTGGTACCCTCGTTCCTTTTATGAAGATGGCATTAAAATCTTGTAATCCATAGAGAAAAATTCATACATAAATCAGGAAATTATGTCGAAAAAAAGTATGTCACTTCCATGTTTGTACGCTGTACCAATAAATTTAAAAATAAAAATTCTGGTTCCTGTTTCATTCGCCCTAGTATTAGGATAATACCTTGCATGAAGATGAATAGTGAAAACCAGCATTAGAATTGGATTTACAAATGTCACTCTTTCCACGTACTAGTAAATATGTGAATATACCGGTCCACAGATATTATATGACTGGTCCGTTATCAAAACGTCTCTTATCCTTAAAGTAGGCAGCAAAAAATCTGAAAATTTTTTACTGTATAAATTTTTGCTCCTTTAATAAACACCAAAATTTAAAGAAAAATATAAAATAGTTACAAGCAGTTTTCTAGGATAGCAATACATTTAACTGTCCCAGATTATTGAAATAAAATAGGGGAGTCATAGCTGGCTTTCAGCACTTTCTGATACTTTTCCTTAAAACGTATTTATGCAATAGAATGATAGCCGAAATAAATAATGAAATAAATATTTGTTTAAAGGGATATGTTTTTAGCACATTATTCTGATCACACACTTAATTTACTTAAGTAGGAATCGCATTCTTTCGATCATTGTATAGACTTTTTATTAAATTAAATTGCAAAATTTATAATATTATATAATACGATGTCACATAAGGTTCATCATTTTAAATAAAGTATTCAACCACAGTGAAATGAAATAAATAACTAATTTTGTCTCTCATCTGCAGAACAGAAATATCAATATTTACACAACGATAAAAAGGCAGTATAAAAAATTGTTAAGTGCAGCCTGCAGTTTCTTTAGCGTAAAGCGTACCGTCATCAGTGCAGAAGGACGAAGCGAATTATTGCTTATATATATAGGTAAGGAAACAGATTATAGTGTCAGAGTAGCAACCAATAGGAATTTAGTAAATTGGAGCTGTAAGCCAATAGGAATTTGGGATGAAGAAAACTATGTAAAAATTAAGAATATGGTAATTTTATGTAATTTTTCCAACAATCTGAAAGAGGGAGTACAGCAAAATCGCAATTAATAATATTTTTAGAATTTTTATAGATATGGAAAACTTCTAGAAAATCGAGTTCATCTGTCAGCCTAAACACTTACATGGACTGAATTTTCTCGAAGCATTCCATATCTATAAAAATCATAAAAATATCATTTATTGCAATTTTGATGTACCCCTTCTCTCGGATTGTTGGAAAAATTACATAAAATCCACATAATCTCAATTTTTATATAGCTTTCTTCATCCAAAATTCCTATTGGCTTACAGCTCCAGTTTCCTGAATTCCTAATTTTTGTCCGCTTTCCATATCTATAAAAATCATAAAAATATCATTTATTGCGATTTTGCTGTACCCCTTCTCTCGGATTGTTGGAAAAATTACATAAAATCCACATATTCTCAATATTTACATAGCTTTCTTCATCCAAAATTCCTATTGGCTTACAGCTCAAGTTTCCAGAATTCCTATTGGTTGCTACTCTGACTCTATAATCTCCGCTTCCCTACCTATATATATGAGCAATAATCCACTTCGTCATTCTGCACTGATGGTGGTACGCTTTACGCTACCGAAACTGCAGTTTGCACAACAGTTTTTTACATTGGGGTTTTTATCGTTGTGTAAATACTGATATTTCAGGGAAATTAAACTTTGGCTACTAGTTCCGCGGAACATCGCGTTTTATTCATTGCTAGTCCGATCAAATTTTGGTGGTCTCGGTTCAGTAGACCCCCAAGAACATTAGGGAAAACAAATTATTTTTATTTATTTATGAATTTTATTAGTTACGTTTTCAAAAAGTCGATGGTGTAATTAAAGTGCGTACTTGAAAGTTTTAATATTGGCTTTCTTTAATTCTGTGTTTAATTTCGCCTAAAAAAAATTAAACAAATATGTGATTTATTATTACTGAGATAAATTTCATATTGTTCTTTCGGTTTTTCATATTCCTTAATTCAACAGCAACAGTTTAAAAAAATGTTAAAAGAGCTTTCTATGCAGTTAAAGCATTTTACATTGCAATATGAAAATAGACCAAGATTATGTTCGTTTTAAATAAATCTTTAGAAATAAGAAAATAAATTACTTAAATACTAGTCTTTGTTATATTTTATAATGATTTAAATTTTCGAATTAACTATACTGTTTTAATAAGCAACAGGAAGTTAAAATAAAAAAATGAAGAAATCTAACATTATATTATCATAGAAATATATATATGTAAAAAATTAACTCACCAGTTTGGTACGTTCTCTAATGCATCACAAGTATAGGTTTCCTGGTTGAATGCTGATCCGTAGCCACAGTTCAAAAGACGAGGTTTATCATTCACGCAAACAAAAAGTTTTTGACAATCTGGATGAGGATATCTGGGGAAGGGATAAAACTTGGATGCTAAACCACTGATTTTATCTGGGCATCTAAATCCAACGATGGCTATAAATAGGAATAATATAGTCTTAAATTATTATATTGTTTCACTAACTGAATAGTTTTATTAAATAATCGAATAACTTATATATATATATACAGGGAAAGTCAAAATGAATATAGCAATTACAAACGGCTATAACTAATTAATGGAAAATAATTTATCGATAAGATTGACACAGAATGTAGATGGGACTTTAAAATTTTGTATACATACGTCATAGATGTTCTATGTGACTTCCCTTGGTCATACGGGCAACATCTAGACGGTAATCCATTTCACGCCATACATTCTGAAGCATGTCTGCAGTCACCGACGCAAGCGCATTACAAATGCGTACTTTGAGACCCTACGATTTTTATATATGGGTATATGTGAAAGACAGGGTGTATGTGCTTCCTATGCCCAAAACAATTGAAGAACTCAAAGTACGCATTTGTAATGCGCTTGCGTCGGTGACTGCAGACATGCTTCAGAATGTATGGCGTGAAATGGACAACCGTCTAAATGCTGTCCGTGTGACCAAGGGAAGTCACATAGAACATCTAGGACGTATGTATACAAAATTTTGGAGTTCCGTCTACATTCTGTGTTAATCTTATCGATAAATTAGTTTCCATTAAATAGTTATAGCCGTTTGTAATCGCTATATACATTTTGACTTACCCTGTATAAATTGAATAATTTAAAACCATTATAATACTCAGCAATCAAAAGATAAATGAAAATACCAACAAAACAGAATTAACTTATACCCAAGAATAGAGTTGGTATAACAAACATCCATTTATAAATGCTAAATATTATAGGCTAAAATTTAATTAGATAATTAAATTAATTATTAATTGAATTAAAAAATGCAATGATACAATTATTATTGGAATAAAAATTGAAATAATACGCAATTGTTGAAGCGCATTTGCAGCTGTATTCAAAGTGTATGTAAATTTTAAATTAATGGCAATGCCGAATTAGATCAAAATATGTATATATGTAATTATTTATACAATTCAGTAGTTTATAAGTTCTGAAAAAAATTGTTGATCGGGTAAATGCACGAGTGATTGACACTTTTAGAGCAATCTCTGATGTTTTTAATGTTCTAGTCATGAGAAAATATTTTTAGAAATCTTAAGTTAGCACATATATGGCATGAAAGACATTCAGAACCACATATATGTTAAAATAAATGCATTTGATAACAATTATTTTTTTTTATGAATTTTTATTTGACACCAACTCAATGTTCCAGTAATTGACACTGCCAGTTTTTCATTTTATCAGTAATTGCCCCCTATGTTCCAGTGTTTGACACTGCTAGTTATTCATTTTACTAGTTATTATCACCCTATGCTCCAGTGTTTGACATAAAATGTTTAAATTCTTATATGTAAAATATATGATTTTATTATTTTTCTTATTTATTAATTATTTCGGGATAGATGTCAATTACTGGAGCTCGCCAATCACTGGAGCACCTACCCTAATATATTCTAAAATATACTCTAAGGAAAATTTTCATACGTTCTTCAAATGAAATATGAATCAAGTCATCACAATTCTAATAAAGATAAAAAAGTAATTCTTTATACCAGGCCTGTCCAACCCGAAACACTTGGCGGTTCGCCTTGGAAATTTACTTTATTCAGGCGGGCCGCACTGTATATGATCATAGAATACTGTAAGGAAAATTTTTACCTCTATATGTGAGCTAGTAGATTCGAAGTAAAGAATCGGCATACGAATTCGAAGATTGTGAGTTTGAAACCCGACGAGGCAAACTGTTAAAAAAAATGCTTATATAAACATTTACATTTCTTTCGAGAATACTAATATTTTCTAAATTATATAGTGTCTAGAAATTTCGATGTCCGGGACGTTCTATTTGAAAACGGTCGTCACTAGTATATAAATTGGTGTAGCATTCAGTTTTCGAGTAATAAAATCTCGAGTTGAGCTTAACTTTGTGTTCTTTTACCTGTAGTGATTCCAAACAAACAATTTTCATTCACCTAATATACGCGGTAATATCGATACTATAAAATATATCTAAAATAGTTCCCTTGTTTTCCAATAAAATAAATAATTAATGTATTTTTTAATATGTTAAAAATATATTTTAAATTTCAATAATACACTTTTTTATAAAAAAAGTAATTTTAAAGATAAAAAAGTAACTTTAATTTATAAAAAGTAATTTTAAAGATAGAAAGGTTTTTTTTTTTTTTTTTTTTTTTTTTTAATGAAAAATAATACAAAATTGCACCCAATTTCAAAATGCTCTCCATGCAATACCTAAATCATTTTAAATCTTTTCTTTTTTGTATGCAACTAATCACATTTGTGGATTTTTTTTTAAATCTCAATGATAGCATCAATTACGAACAGTAAATTGAAAAATTGAAAATTTTTCCATGTCTTTTTATTATGCGATTGAATTACAGATTTCGTAATAAAAATGATAATTTCTTGATTTCAAAATGAATGCCCAATTTTGTGACAAATACACTGATAAACGTTCATAAAAATTTCTAAAAAGACTAGATGAAAACAAATTCGCAAGAAGCATTTTTAGTAACTAGTTATTCCGCAAAAATTATAATCCTATAAAAATAATTTTAAAATTGAAAATTTTGTGAAACCTTTTAAATAATGTTTGTGGAACTGTAGAAAGATATTATTTTATAAGTACTATATATCTTCGTATGTTTTATAATCATTATCTAGATATTTTTAATTGCATCGATTTTGATAAATTTTATCATCCCCTATTCCCTTAAGGGGACATACGACCCTTAGAACTTCAAAAAACATCGATTTAATTATAGTCTTTTTTAAAGTAAATTATTGTTAACCAAGCTTCATTGAGCATGTCTAATTGTTGCCTATAAGTTTATTATGCATTTTGGAATATAATTTCAATTCTGGGGTGAATTATTTAATAATTTATGTGTTAAAATTAAATGTGTTTTTTTTTCACCCTGCGCGCAGGATATCTCTGAAACTGTTTAATAATTTTTCTTGAAATTTTCATAGATTATGTAACATATAAGATCCTTCAAACTGAACCTAAATTTGTATCCCGCCTATTTTTCATACAGGTGATACTTCAGATTTTATTAAAAAATAAATGATCTTTGAACTTTTTTTTCTTTTTAATATATTTTTAACCTAAATTTGTACAAATTTAAGTTTAGATTGAAGGATCTCATATGTTACATAATCTGTGAAAATTTCAAGAAAAAATATTAAATAGTTTCAGAGATATCCTGCACGCAAGGTGAAAAAAAAATATATTATTCACACATAAATTATTAAATAACTCACCTCAGAATTAAAATTATATTCCAAAATACATAATAAACTTATAGATAGCAATTTGGCATGCCCACTGAAGCTTAGTTAATAGTAATTTACTTTAAAAAAAAAGACTATAATTAAATCGATGTTTTTTGAAGTTCTAAGGGCCTTATGTCCCTTTAATTAGAGGAGAAAATACTAACATTGGAATATATTATGGTGCTATAACGAAAGAATGATGAAATCTCCAAAAGTACTTATTATGATTAATGAAAAAAAAAAAAAAAATGTATAATACTATTCAGATGTTTAGGGTATTTTCATCGTGATCAACATAACGTTTATAATAAGTGAAGGCATTTATTTTACTTATCACAATGAAAGCTGCTTATTGAAACATCTCCTCTATTTTATAAATGTTCTAAAATTAAAGCCAAAGTTTCTCGAAAATAACGCTGACGTCATAGTCACAATAATTACAATAATGTGCAATTAACGCCGTAGTTACAATAATGTATTGGTATGAAGAAAATAATTTTTATCCTTGGTTTGGAGGAATAAATAAAACAATAGATAAAATTATCATTTAGTACAAAAAAATGACTTCACAATTGCAACAGTATATTAAGAAAAAAATGACTTTTATCTGTAATTTGAAACGAATGAAATAAATCGGAATTTTTTTTTTTTTTTTTTTTTTTTTTTAAGTTATGTTATATAGCAGTTTTTTTTTTATCGGCCATCCGGGTAAACCACCAAAATATGCTAAAATTTTTAGCGAAATTAGAGAAAAACCTAAAAAATAATTATAATTATTATAATGAATAATTTAATAACATTAAAAATATTATAATGAAAATAACTTCTACGAACTTTTTGAACTTTTAAATGTTTTATTATTATTTATTTTATTTATTTATTTATTTTTGTTTAGGTGTTAATAATTATTTATTTATTAATTTTTAGGTGTAAAATATGATACCGTTATTTTAAAAATATCATAAAAATTTATATTAAATTATTTAAAAATAGCATGTAAATGGATATTAAGATTATTCGCATAAACTGATATAAAATATCATGTAAATTGATATTTCCTTGAGAGTGAAACAGGAAATATGTAATAAATTAAAGGTTTCATTTGGAAATATCAACCGCTAGGCGGGCGAAAACCAACTTGTTATTATATGTCAGAAAGCATAAAAGTACCTTGAATATTAAATTGAGAATCAACTTCTAATTGTTTTTTCCAAAATAAATATTTGTGTGTAACATACATAACATTATGGTTGATTTTTTTTTTTTTTTTTTTTTTTTTACATTGGTTATTTCTTGCAGCTCATCAATGGTAAATATTTGGTGCATGTTTATGAGTCTATAATTACTAATGTTCTTAAATCGGTCTTTGCTAATGATTTCCATCAAACTTCTTAATTTATTTTCTGCATACATTATCTAGGATTATTATAATCCCAATAACGATTTTCCCAAAGTCTAAAATGATGCATTTACTTACCTTCACTGTCACATCCGGGTACTTCATCAGGCCACACACAAGAATGAATGTCATCTCGATAGGCAAGGCCTTCTTCACAGTCCGTGATATTGGGTTCCCCCCAAGCACATCGTATGTAAGTAGTACAACTATCAGATGGGAAGATACCCCATTGGTATGGACAACCAGGACTACTGATTGGAGGTTCTGGGAAAAAAAGATAATAATAAGTTGTAACAGCAAAATGATGTCGTTAAAATAATTATATAAGTAATAAATAGAAACCATTTCTTAAAAATAATACCTTTAAGAAAAGTTTTATTTATTTTTTTCTTAAATGCCATCATTTTTTTTAATGCTAAAGTAAAAGAGAGATGATTGTTCAGGTAATTATAAATATGTTATTTCTTTCTTTTCAAAATGAAGAACAAATGCTTATCCTATATATTATGACGCAGCTACCAATTGCAAAAATATTTAAATCAAAATAAAACACTGGTGAACCTAGTGAGTTTCATTAGCTAAATGAAACTTCTATGAGGATTTCTTTTATTATTATTTGTTTTTAATGGAATGAGAAAAAATTCTACATTTTTCTCTTAAAGAAATCTCCCTTTTTCTCCCCTTTCTCTCTCTTTTATTTTCCTTCTTTCTTTCTCTCTTTTTTAATTCATAATTTTCTGTGAATTACTTATTATCGAATATGCCATATTTTCTATTAGTATTATACATCATGGAGATCTATTTTCAACCAATGCCCCCACTGCAGTTCCTTCGTCGTTATATAACATTGATAAATTAAAGAATTTATTAAAAAAAAAAAAAAATCTTTAACCATATAAGTCTTATACATAGATAAACAATGAAAAAAAATGAGATTTTTTTTTTACATACATATGTCAAAAAAAATTTGAAAATATGTAACAAAAATAACTTAAGATAAACTTACATGAAAATTCAAAAATGTGAAACAAAACATAAGTAAAACTTAATTCAAAAACATAAAATAAATTAATTAAACTGCCAAAAATTCCCCGTATGACGTGAGACATACGTGTGGAGTTATAGCATGCTTTTAAATGATCAAAACTCTCCCCCTAGGCAGAAAGTTTAGCAATATATAGATAGATAGATAGATAGATAGATAATTTTTATTTGAATGTATCAACTAATCCACTATTCTTTTGAATTTCTGAAGGGAAAACTCATATAAGTAAATACATATATATATATATCAAAAATAAATATAATTTTCTCACAAAAAGGTATAATTAAATCGAATTGTAATACCAAATAGTTTCTAACGTTTAACTAAAAATGATTATTTTACTTTAAAAAAAAAAAAAAAAGAAAAAAAAGAAGAAGAAGAAGCTTTATTTAAAATACATACTTTCTTGCTTTATTTGTAGCATAGTAATTAACTGAAAGTTAAATATTTAGCTGTTATTTACTAATTGATATTATATTGACAATATTCATTGATTTAAAAACTAATATTTTGACATGTATATTAAAAGATAAATAAAAACAAAAAGTAAGTTATTTTTTCAAAATTAAGTTTACAACTATTTAATTGTCCCAGTAATAATAACAATAAAAATAAAAACAAACTCTCAATATCCTTTTCAGTGTTATATAAATTGTAATCTGCCAATTTCTATTTTTTATTTTTTCCTTGCCTATATGCATCGCCTGTAATCTAGAATTTATGATAATTATTAATCTATAAGATATTTGTATAAAAATTCAATGACTAAATTTAGCTTCAGATAGAAACACTTAAAATTTATTCCTTTAACTCACCAATTGTCTTCTCGCCGCAGTCTACTTTCCAGTAAAATGTGCAGAAGTCATACACAGGATTCTTGTCATCAAATACTAAACCATTAGGGCATTGTTCATGACTAAAAGTACCGTTTGTGCACTTGTAGTATTGATCACAAGCTGACTCGTGAGGCCAACCAAATTCACCCTCTTCTGGGCAATTTCCTCGTTGGGGACCATAACCATCCAGTTGAGGGGCACCTAAAAATTTATTAAGAAAATTAAAAATCAAGTTTTAATACGAGTTTAAGACTACGATTGTATTGCTTGGCTATGTTATTTACTATATATATTCACTTTTCTAAATATTTTATACTTTTTAAATTATCAATGTATTACTTTTCAAACAAATCTAATTTTAAAAAATTCTTTCCTAAATAGAATTTAACTTAATCATATTTTTGACTCAGACTTTTCCTCTTTACGTATTTGTAAACACTTAGATTTTGTAATAAACTATTTCTCATTATATAAAATAACTGTAGTCTGCAGCAAATGGTAATATTACTCTTTTTTTGCCTGAAAGAACTAAAATTCTAGTCCTAATAAAATATACAATAAATCAGTAAAATACGAGAGGAGGCTGAAAAGTTTCGAGCTTTGCCCCCTTCGAGTTAAAATAGAAGAATAAATTTGGTGACAAATGAAAGCTAAATGTCTTCATACGCAGTTGTATACAAAAATCAAATCATTCTGATTTTTATAAGTTTTTTTTTTTTTTTTTTTTTTTTTTGTCGAAATGTTTGAACAATGATCAGATGAGGAACGAGTTGAAACATCTAAAGTCCTTTTGGCCCATTTTGTAGCTTCACAGGACTTTCTTTCTAGGTTAGTGACAGAAGACGAAACATGGCTTCACATTAATGACCCTGAAACAAAAGAACGGTGCCATAGGATTCCCGCGCCCGAAGAATTTCTGCACCCTTAAGTCGGCCAAAAAGTTCATTTCGTGCGTTTCTACGACAAAAATCAGATTCTGCTGGTGGGCTTCTTACCTCAGGGCTCCAGTATAACTGGAGAGTATTATGATAACCATCTAGACCAACTAAAAGAAACAATTAAGAAGAAACGCTATGGGAAGTTGACCAGAGGAATTTTGCTTTTGTCTGATAATGCACCTGCACACACTTCGAGCTAAATTGAACACCCTGGGTTTCCAAATGGTTAACCATCCTCCCTATTCATCTGCCTTAGCCCCTGCTGATTACTTTCTAATTTCAAATTTGAAAAAAACACTTGAAGGAGTAACGTTTTGAGGACATGATGTTGCTGAAAGCAGGTTTCAGGAACAACCAAATGCATTTTATTTTAATGATCTACAAGTGTTAGAAATAAGTTGTAAAAAGTGTATCAGTAAAAAGTGTATAGTCAGGGAGACTATGCTGAATAAATATATAATTTCATAAGTCTGACTCTATTCTTTCTGGGCAAAGTCAGAAACTTTTCACCCTCCCCTACAGTTGGTCCCAAGAGCATGTAATCCTCACACAAAATAAGACTTCATTTTTTGTCTCGTCATAAGCTGCATGAACGTTCAGTTTAAAATTTAAGATAGCGATATTGCTACTCTCAGACTCTTCCTTCTCCAACATAAGACTTTGAAAAAATGTATTGTTTATTCATACAACAGTATAGTTTAATAGTATACGTGCACTATTTGTTAAGTGCTTTTAAAAATCATTTGTCAAATTTCAATCGATGCATCAAAAGCGTTAACATAGATTTCTTTTTTTTTTTTTTTTAAGGATTTTTTTTAACAAAAAAAAAGATGCATTTTTAAATTATTTAAGTATCAAACCAATTATATGCTATTTGGGAATATATAAATGGCTCAGCATAATTTTATTCTTTCCATCTCTTAGATGGAAGACTTTCAATCAATCTTATATGTATAATAAAATCAATTTAGGTAAACACGTAATCCAGTTTTGTTACAGTTGAGGCCCCACAAGTGACTAAGTACTAAATCTGAAAATTAATCTGAGGTTTAATCAACAGGATTAACTCTGAAAAAAAAAATCTATAAAATACTCGAATACAGAATACAGAATATTTGCAAACAAACAAAACGAGACAAAGATGTTTGGATATAAATAGCAATTCAACCATTATTTTTTTTTTAGGGGGGGCATGCAAATGATTTACACATTGCACATTTTCACATTTACTTGATATTTTGTATTAATAATTTTTTAATAAAAGCAATAGAGGATTTAAATTTTATTTTTCATTATTTTCTATGTACAAACTTACTTCTAAAAGTTGTTGAACATTCCTTTCAATAATTAAATTTTCTAGTGATACATCTATTTTCTCGTAACTTAAAGCTTCTGTTATTCGATAAATTTAAAAACTAAAATCATGAATGAAATCAAATTCAAAAATTCTAACAGTGATTGGAAAATTTTAGTGTTTAATAACACTAAAACCATATAAAGAAAAACTTACCCCATTTTTTCTCCCCTTAAATCTGAATAGTTTGGTTCATTAAAACTATGTTTTTTCATGATATATACGCGTTAATGGAATCAATCTTTGTAACTTAATAAAATAATTGTAAACTTTACAGAAATCATCTTCAGTGTGATTGAATACTTTATACGATTCATGTATCACGTATTTAATAAGTGATAGGTTTTCTTTTAAAAAATTATTTAAACAGTGTAATAAATTTCACTAAATTTAAACATAACAATATCATAAATATATTTAAAATTCATTATACTCATTACAACTAGCATATCTTAATTCTATGTGTAGTTCTGAAATATTATATATATATATATATATATATATATATATATATATATATATATAATTTTTATAGAAACCCCTTTCACTTTAGAACAATGATAGATTAGTTTGAAAATACATTTTAATTTTGTGGCCGTTTGAACCTTTTTGAAGAGAATTTGTTAAGTTATCTAATTTTTATAAAAAATTCCTTTTACTTAGAACAATGAAAGATTAATTTGAAATTACATTTTAATCTTATGGCTGTTTGATCCTTTTTGAAGGGAGTTAGTGCTGAGACAGATAAACAGGCTTGTCCCCAAAGACATACAAAGAGAGCCTTATAAATTGACTTATTATGCTGTGCTCTGGGTTTTCTGATCTTTTAGGTAAATTCATTATCATATAATTACTTTAATTCTATATTAATTTAACTAATATAATACTTTATAAACTGATATTATTAATCCATTTAAAAACAAATACGCTTTGGAACAAAGGGAAAAAATATTAAACAGAATTATTATGCTTAAAAAGAAAACTGAATAAGCTATTGTACTAAGGTTGGTTGGTTGGTTGACTGGTTGCCTTTTAGTGGCGCAAGGTCCACAATGGGACATACTGCTCCAAACAATCGTATAAAAGATAGATTGTAGCTTCTGGATGGGTTCACCCATCCAGACGGTCATTGAAAAAAGAACACAATAAAGTTAAAACAAGAATAGGTGAAATGACAAAAATTTATAATATAATAACAACCAGAGAAGACAGTATGTAAAATAAGACGATGGAAAAAGTTATGAACGGTGTATATAATAAAAAACAGATGAACAATGTATATAATAAAATCAAATGAATAGTGTAAATAATAAAATCAGATGTCATAATGAAAACCAGCTTCTTTTAAAAAATTTGTCAAGAGATGATGAGGATTAGTGCCTAAAAGGTTTGTCAAATTTGGTGAAGATGAATGAAAATATTTTCTATACAAATGACGGAGACAAGGACAGTCGGTAAGGATATGGTGGATTGTAAGTGAATTAAAATGACATCTAGGACATGTGGGCTCCTGTTGTCCAAGTAGTAAATGTTTATGTGTTAATCTTGAATGTCCAATCCTCAAGCGAGTAATAATAACTATTGTACTAAGGATGCATTATAGATAGGTAAAAGTGCATATTTCAAAAATTATTATTATATTCCTGTTTACTTTTTTTTTTATATGAATAACGTTTTAAAAAAATATATGCATTAGCGTGCAAAGTTAAAGCAACAACTTTTTCACGTTACCTTTTTTCGCGTATGTTTTTTAAGTAGATAAACATTTGAACATAAAATTTGTATGGAATATTTGTCATCAAATAATTAATCAAATTTTACATAACCTTTACATAAGTAATAAATTTTAAACTTATATTAATTCTATTTTTACAAAACGTTGCTTTGGAAGAAATAAAAAATTTAAACAATTTCAGAAAAGTAAAATAAAAGAGAAATGGTGTTATGGATGAATTACAAATAAGTGAAAATACACAGGCCTCCAAATGTTAAGTAAAACTGTTTTTTTTCTGTGTATCCTTTTCCTTTTATTTTGTTTTTCCCTTTTTATTTTATTATATGTGAGTAATTGTTTTTTAAATATACATACAAACATGAAGATTGGAAAATATGTCCGTTATGCAATTGTTTATTAACATTTTTATTATTTTGGCAATGTTCATTATTTATACATTAATATATATATATACTGTCCGTTTTCGTAAACCATGTCTACCTCTCGCGGAACGATCCTACTCGGAAAAGGGGTGATGCGTTGAATGAGATGGGCACTTAGCCAAATGCGCTTTTCGTTCTACACGTGTTCGTTTTCTTTTTATGAGTCTTAAATTTTAATTAACAATATTTTATTTAATGTAATTTATATGACAATATGCGCGAAAAATAAAAGGTGTAAAATAATCATGATAAAAAAATCTAATGATTTGATTTAAATACGATTTTCTGTAAATTTCTGTAAAATAGAGATCCAAAAATATGGTATTTTTATTTTAGCAGTATAATTTAAAAGAAAAAAATATATTACTTTTACTACAGGTAAAGTCTACTGTAAACGTTGTTCTTTTTCTCTTCTTTTATTAATGAATTATGTAAATTTTACCTAATTTAAGTCATTTTTAATTAATTTACTACTAGAATCAGTGCATGAAACAAGTGTTCAGGTATGACAGATATAGTACGAATTTAGAGATCAAGTAAGCAAACAAAAATAATTTTAACTGAAAAAAAAAAGAAGAAGAAGAAGAAAGAAAACAGGCATTTACTTTTAAGTTTACGGATTTTATTTTGCATCGAAGAATAAAACTGATCTTCTACACTTATTTAAAAATTACAAGGGGGAAAAATCAGCATTTTGCCTTTATACGAATATAACGAAGAAGTATCGCCTCAAAATTCAATAATGTCCTGAAAAGAAAAAAAAAAGAAAAAAGGAACCGCAACTTATCTCTCACTCGTAAAATGTAAACATTCTCTCATCTTCTACGCTTCTACCCTATTTTAACAAAATCAATGCAGACCTCACACATGCGCATAGGTGAGCAGGGTCACAGCTAACGAAAACAAACAATATATATATATATATTCAAAAATGTCCGTCCTTTGAGGATGTCAAAGCTCACAAATTAATAAAAATATCTTTTCAAAAAGTCCCTATGGAAAAAAAAAAGGAAAAGTGAATACATGAAAAAAATTCAGTTTTAATTTAACATTTGGAGGCAAGTATGTATATATTTACCTACGTATATTGCATCCTTAACACCATATCTCCTTCAGTTTTCTTTTCTAAAATTGTTTTGAATTTTCATTTCTTTCAAAGCATGTTTGAATTAATATCAGTTTTAAAATCATTACTTATGTTAATGCTATGTCAAAATTGATTAGTAACTTGATAATGAACATGACTTATAAATATTCAGCTCTCAAGTTCATTTGTGTAAAAATTATGTGCAAAAGAAGAAATCGAGAAAAGATATTGTTGCTTTTATTTTGCGCTTTAGAGTTATATATACAAGAAGTTTGAATGGGGTGTCCGTTATAAAATTATTTATTGACATTTTTATTATTTTGGAGATGTCGTACTTTACAAACTGATAATTATGTCTTTTTCAAATTCTGTTTTGGAAAAAAAAAGTAAAGTAAATAAATGAAAAAAAATATATAAATAAAGGTTGCAGTTAAACATTTGGAGATGTGTATTTTTGCCGAATTAGAATACTTTCCCAATACCACCTTTCATTTAGAATTTTTTTTTTTTTTCCTAAAATTATCCATTTATTATTTCTTGCTTTTCCATTTCTTGAACATGAAATTTTAAGAAAAATTAGACTTAAAAGGTTTACAAATCATTCCTTATATCAGAGCTTTATAAAATTCGACTAATGATTTTATAAAGAAGATGTCATGAAAGTTTTGTCTTCATGTGTTCATTTGTTTAAGAGTTAGGTAGAAAAGGGGAAAAGAGAGAGAGAGAGAGAGAGAGAGGGAGAAAATACGTAATTCGATAAAATAGACTATTACTTAACTTTTAGAAATCTGTGTAATATTTTCTCACGTATCTTCTCTTATGCGATCTTTACTAAAAGTTGTATTATCTTTATCTTATTAATAGTTATGACAAATTGCTACACACTATCTGAAATACATAACTTTACTTTTACATTTTTAATATGTAGAATAATATTCCATATCAAGGAAAAGAAAATTCCAGTTAATTTTTTATATTAGTAGAAACTTTATGCTAATGTATTTATCTTCCAAGAATACAGATGTGACGTCGCTGATCTGTAATTTGTATGTATTTTCTTTGGATACCTTAAATTTCTGACGCCTTAAGAAACGACAAAATTGTAATATTGTTTTCACTGTACAATTTTTACAATGCATTAAAAGGATAGTTATTTTACCTTGAGAATTAAACTATAACTATGCATTTTGAGATAAAATTGTTATTATTGTACATGACCTTCATAGTTTAAAACAAGATTGAAAATCTATAATTATGTAATTTTGAATTATAAATGTATTGAGAAAAAAGCAACAGCTCATTGAAAGGATATATAAGACAGCGTCGGTCAGACGATTTAAAACCGTATTAAGTTTTCATGATTTTGATAACAAGCAATTATAATGTTAAATCAACTTCTTTCAAGGTATCACTGAAATTTTTTTGAGGGGATAGATTGTAGCCAAAACTGGTTTTTTACATCATGGTATGTCTATTCAAACTATGTTATTCTTCAAACTATTTTTTTTTTTCCTTATCTTATCTTAAGAAAACAAAATGAAAAAATGTGAGGGTGTAGTTATTTAATTTTCCTAATCTCCCTTGTAATTTTGTTACTCATGTCACGTGTAACTAGAAGTAAAGGTATTTTCATCATGAGCTTGACTTGCGGGTACTTCTGAAAAGACTGGTTTAACAAGCGAAATGTAGGTCAAATTTAATCGAGGCCGTTTTAACAAGACTTCCTCCTTTGTTTGGATTATGATAGTCAGATCGTGTTTCTAATTACTTTGAATAATGAAAGATATGAAAGAAGATAACAAGATTTGATTTTATTTCGAAAGGGAAAGGAGATTCTTTTTGGGGTGTAGCTTCAACTCGTTTAATTTCAAAATTTTCAGTTTGTATAGTGGGATTTAAAGATAATTTTAGCAGAACACTTACTAACTAATGTAGAGAAAAAGAGAGGAAGAATAAATATATCTTTAAGACGTTTACAAATAGTGCCACTATAAATAATATAATACTTCATCTGAATTTTCGTGGCCGAATTAAATTTTACAAAAGTGAAAAGTTAGCAGGGCAAGATTAGAAATTGAAATATTTCGGTTAACGTTCCAAGTAAAACTGATAGAAGTTATTATCCTATTTATTCATTGAAATCCAGTATAATAACGGAGTTTCAATTAATAAGTAAATAATATATGGATAAATAAATATTTTCATCCGTATGACTATGTCTATATTTCCAAAACAGGTGAAAACATGTAAAATTACAACTTTCATGTGAGAATATTGCCGGGTCAGACATAAGAGTAGTTCGTTTGGTAGAGCATTAGGATATTATCCCAAACATGCTGGATCATTTAGGTTTGTTTTTGTTACTTTAATATTTATTTTAAATCGTCCAAACATTTTTGAAACAGAAAAAAAAAAAAAAAAAAGTTTTATTCCTCCCACCCCCCACCCCCCACCCTCTCTCTCTCTCTCTCTCTGTCTCTCTTTCTTTATATAGAACAGTTTTCTACAGCAGAATTTTCAATAAACTCTTTTAGTGAACATAGCAAAAATACTAATATGATTTATCTAAATGTGATTGAATTATAAATTTACGCATTATACATTTAATTTATATTGTCAGTACTCGAAAGAAAAAGTAATGTTGAAATATTTTTAAATATGTATAATTAGCTCTAATATATTTATTCAAAATATGATATTTGTTCCTTTTACATTTTATTTTCAGTCGTGAAAAGTTATCAAAACAGGAAAACAGAATATTTGTTTTGTTTCTATACTTGAAAACACTTTTATTTATGTATTAAACATTTGCTAATAATTTGGATTTCTTTCATTGTCACTTTTATCTTTATTTTTAATAAACAAAGAGCTTCGATAAAAATACACAGTAAAAAAAGAAATGCTTCTGTAACACAAAGGAAAATTATAATGTTTCGGTAATACAGTGGTTGGGGAAATTGCAATTGAACATTGACAGCTGTAAACATAAAACCATTTTGACAAACGTAAAAAATTAAAAACGTATATAAAAGTCTTTAAAAATTAAAAAGTTTGGATTTTATGGCACACAAAGCATTTCGCTTTTACTGTAACAACCTCATCAGATATAACTGCAAATTGCTAAACAGTCAACATATGTATTATAAGGTTTCACTTCCGTATGTAAATGTACTTCAGAGATGTCAAGACTTTAGCACATATGTGCGTGTAAATGTGTATGTGTGTGTATGTTGACTGTCCAGAAACTTCAACTACACCTAATGATGCTGTTACAATGATGGTTAAAAGCTTAGTGTATCTTAAAAGACATTTATTATTATTATTATTATTAAGATTTTTATATGAAGTCATTTTTAATTACGTGTATTAAAGTGGTTTGTAATCTTCACGTATCTTTCTACACAGCTTTTTAATCATTTCTTACTGTAATAAACTTTTGCATCGATAACACTAACATTTATTACAGCATTTAGTAATATATTCTCTTTCGATAAAAGAACTTTTTTATCAAAATTTGTAATTATATAAATAGAGTCATACAAAATTTAAACAAAAAAAAAATCCTACATCAATGACAAAAAAATAATAATAAAATAAATTAAAAAAAAGTTTATCTATATGTATATACGAAAATAAAATGCATATTTTTTTGCCAGATTCATCAGTCTACGAGACACCATTTGATCGAAAAAAGATTCTGAATGCATTTTGTTCCACATACACTTTCGAGTGAGGCAACGCAATCAGCCTAGAACTAGAATTTAGTTCTGATGAATGACAGAACGCCTGTTTTTAAATTTAAGTATGCCTTGATCTTTTGTTTAAATTTTCCTTTATTTGAATACTGAACTACTTTTATCAAAAATGAAATTATAGAATGGCAAAAGAAAATAAATGCTGTTAAAATATAAAATATACGTATATATTTCTGTTAATATATTGCATATATTATGTCAAACGCTCAGAAAATTGTATGATAATTTCCTTAAAATTCTTACAAAAGTTATTAAATTGTAATCATGCACCCATATTGAACACTATATCATATATTTAAAAACTTATGAGATAAATATTTTATAATTATTGTAAAAGTTTTTTAACTGCAATCGTACTTCATAGTTTAAATCGAAATGAAATAAATTGGCTTGTTAAACTTTCGCCATTTACTTCTAATTTTTCTTTAAATTATCCGAAAAATTTTTTTAAATTAAAAACGCATTTTTACATAAATAGAAGTATGTTAAAAATACCACAGTGTTATAGTGTATGTTATTCTAGAGAATCAAAATAGGGAAATCAAATACAGAAATCGAAACAGCTTCTTAATGTCACAGAAAAAGAAAAAGTGTATTACATTTTGTAAGATCAGTACGCTTGAAGCATTTTCACCAGTTTTTGCTCATTTTCTGAGTTCTATGCCCTATTCTCAAAAGAGGGATAAGACAACATAACTATTGTTTACCTTGATGGAATAGAATCAATGTTTGTTTTGCGCTCTTTTTTAGCCCATTGACCCATTTGTGATAAAGGAAGAGTTCGGGGAGATTATTTTCAAGATCAATCTCCAGAGCAGTGAACCTTATCGGAGTTCATTAAAAAATAATCGCTTAAAGGCCTTGAAATTACATTGTCAACGAAGTAATAGCCTTTTTTTTTATATATATATATATATAAATTTCTGTAAATAAAATTTTCTTTTAATACTGCTTAAACTATTTAACTATGCTGTAAAAAGTGAATCTGAAAAACGCTTCAAAAAAAAAGATTGAATGTGCAATTCATACTGAACAAAACTAAATATAGTAATTATAATTTTCATTCCAAAGTTACTTTCAGTAATTCCTTCAAAAATTTCGAGCGATAGATTTATTTAAATTATAGCAATTCTTTTCGCTCTGATTACACAAAAAAAGTTCGAGTAGTTTTTCGGGTGTTTTCGCCTGTTTTTTGTTTTTTAGAAACATACAAGTCAGCAAACCATTCGTCTCTAACGCTGCTTCAATCGCTTTGACAACTAAAGTTTTATATAGTATATAAATGGTACTATAAATTTGTTAAGCTAAAATTGTTGTTAAAGAAAATATTAAGAATTTCATTTCCTAAAATCAATTTAGTTAACATTTTATAAACACATTATTACTAATAATCTTACTGCCCCGACACATAATACATATGTATAAATAGTCAAATTTGTGTAGATTATACTGCCATAAAATGTTCCGATATTAGAAGTTTGCTCAGATTAAAATTAAAACATTTTTCTTAATTCAAAATTAATCAAACTAACGCATTTTAAAAGTCTTGTTTTAATATTATAGAGCAACATTAAATGCAGCCATGAAATCAAGCAAGATTATTGGGTAATATACTGTAATGTTTAATTTGAATATTACAATAAGACTCCCGTACAAAGCGGAAGCAGGGTTGTCAGATGAATACTACAATTTTATCTTTTCAATACCATTAATTTTATATCAAAACAACCGTTTTACACAAAAACTAAATCAGGTGTAATTGAAGCAAGAGAGTATTACTCTAAAAATTTAGTGGCTTAAATATATATATATATAGGTAACTATTGTAACGAATTTATGAGTTTAAAGATAAGAAAAACATAAAAGGAGAATTTATACGATAAAAGGAAAGATTTTGATTTTAAAGTAAACAGTCTCACCAATTGGTTTTCAAATATCAGTAGAAAAGTTTTGAAAAATATCATGTTCGCACAGTTAAAAAGAATTCGCACTATTTGCAATAATGATGATGATTTAAAATATACTCTTGAAGATTTAAGAAAAACTTTGCAAGATAACTGTTACCCGTCTCATTTTTTAACCGAGTGTTTCCAATTTTTTCCTCTTTCGGTTTGTTCTAGTTCCTAAATTAAGGGCGATATTTAAGTACCGACGAGTAGCCCCGTCGGCCGAAGAGGGTTAGTTTATCAGGTAGGGGATTTCATTTTATTGTATTTCATTTTGATGTATTTTGTAATTTCTTGTATATTTCATCTATATTAATTTGTTGTAATTGTACTACTTTTGTAATTTTGGTAATTTTATAATTGTTTTTGGATTTTTTAAATTATATGTATGTCATTCAGTTAAGGGTGGTTTTCTGTTTGGTGAGAAGTTGGGGGCTAAGGATAGTTGTTAGTTAATTGCTACTGTCCTTTCAGAAACTTCTCTTTCACCCCTACACTGAGGGGGCTCCCTGATGAAGACCTCAGTGTTTTTGGAGGTTTTATTTCATTTTATTCATTGATAATCTATTCATATATATATATATATATTAAAAATTATAGTAATTTTTTTTCAATTTAAAAGTCAGTAAAAATAACAGACGATTAAATACCACAAAAATTCAAAATATCCGATAGAAAATATTAAAAAATAAATTTTAAGAAATTACCTGAAAACAACAATAGTAATTTAATAAAAACTATTTATTTGACTTTATCAATTAATCAAATTGAAATTATTATTTTCAAACTTACCTTAATTTGAATCCAGTATTAAATTCTGCAATTCTTATAACAACACTAGATGATGATTTGAAAATGAACAATGATTTTAATTAGAAGCAGGGAGTTATTATTATCAAATCAAGTTGATGAAATGAAAGTTTATCCAGATTTGAAATCAAACATCGGAAGGACAAAATAAAAACAATTTATGACCAATAATAGAGAGAAAAAAATATTTGAAGCGCTCAAAATCGTAGGAGTATCACATCAGGGAAACCACCCCAATGGTTAAGCAAAATTTTAAAAAGCAAGATTTCGATAGGGTCAGCTATTAAAGTAAGGTAACCAGCGGGTTTTCTGATCTTGATTTCAAAGCATTAAATTGAATTGAAAAAAAAAAGAAGAAGAAGAAGTAAAAAGTATTTCAAATTTTAATAATAAAACATGACTAACGAAACCATAATCTTCACAGAAAAAAGTACAAGCACATGTTTAAAATCAAAGTAATTAAAAACATGAGTTGAGATGTCTGGCAACCCTGCCCTCCTGTTGTACGAGAGCCTACTGTAATTTTCCCCACTTCTAATCAGTGCAATTCGTAGACTTATGTTGCATGAAATTAGGTACAAAAGCTGTAATATAACACTTCTGTACAATCATTTTACCATTATAAAGATCTGTATAGAAATAAATTAATATTTTAATGCATCAGTTTTTGCTAGAACTATTTATATTAGAGTTCTGGTATTTGACACGTACCTACTGTCCTAAAATGTTGCAAGACTGGAAATTCAAATATTTTCTTAAAAAAAAAAAAGAATCCTAAAAAAGTTAATGTATTTTTTAATTGAACAGTTTTTACTGTCATTGTGTTAAATTAGTTTAAAAACAAGAAGTGAGTAAATTATTGAACAAAACTATTTATTTGTTTTTATAAAAATTAACATACAAAAAATAGATATCAGATTATGTTTTGGTATCCCAGAATAAAATAAAATAAACAGTTTAAAGTTTACCTAAATTCTTCTGAGCATAAAATATAATAAATTATTGTAATTTAACCCAAAAGCGTGTAGTAGAAGTGAATCCAGCTTGGATCACTACAGTCACTCTTTTAGGCATGGAATCAACAAGGTTTTGGAACACATCTTTTGGCATTTTATTTGTACCAAACTTTAATTATAGTTTTTTGGAAGTATCGTTTTGTTTTGGGATGATTTTGAAGTATTTTCCTGCCAATTATACTCCATAAATTCGAAATAGGATTTAAATTCTCAAAAAAAAAAAAAAAAAAAAAAAAAAATTCAGTTAGAAAATACGTTTGCGATTTTTATCTCGAAGAAGTATAACACTAAATGGCAAAAGAAAGTCTCTTTTATGCCAACATCAAACAAAATACATTTTTTTTTTCTTTTTCAAAATTATTGTATATCTATGGTTCAATCATTGAGTTAAAAATATTGATTGACGAGTTGTTTTGAAATATACCCACATTGGAAATGTACACCCTCCCCGGAGCGTTGCTCCTACATGCGCATAATTTTTTTTCTGGTTTACTACTATTATCAGTAATTCATATTGTACAATCATTCGTTAAAAATAACTCTCATTATGTACATTTATACGAAATTTTGTCCTATACTGCCATATTAAAAATTATGAAAAAAATAGGGCAACAACGCCACTTGTTGAGCGATTGGTTCCAAAATGTAACCAGCATCAGTTTAAGTCAAGGTTCAACTAAATAATAAGTTTGTTTAAATTTCGTTCATTGGTTCGTGTGATTCAGCATCCACAAAATTTTTTATACGCACACAGACAGACATTTTCTAAAAATAGTCAAATCGTGTTCGAGACATTTGAAAATGTGTAAATTCGTCGAAAACTGGAGTTCGAAAATTTTTACAAATCCAATACTTTCTTCTTTGTATGTACAGAAAAAAGTAAAATAGAAAGAATCATAAGCTGTTTGCATGTGTTCTTAGAATATACCATTAAAAGCCAATTTCTGTCCCCATCCATGGGGCAAGTGGAACCACGTAACCCAAAATTTACACCATTTTTTCTCTTTAAATTCCACAATGTTAAATTATTTTAAAAAAAAAAAAAAAGAAAAAAACTCATATTTTTGAAAAGTTAATTAGTAGAAGTATATGCCTAAAAATTTTCAGAACTATAATAGCAACTGAGCAAAATGAGGTCAAAATCGAACTATGCCAAAACATTGTAACATTTACCCCCCGCTTCACCCTATATCGTATAACATTTCGACTAAATTTTGTCACAAAATTCAATCTCTGTGTGTGTGTGTGTGTGTGTGTGTGTGTGTGTGTGTGTGTGTGTGTGTGTGTGTGTGTGTGTGTGTGTGTTTAGGGTTAAATTATAAAAATTAAAATTTTATTTAGATTTAACTATATATCATAATTTCCAGCATATAATCCGCAGGTTATATAAGCGAATTTTGTACCAGAAATTTTAGTTTACAAATAAAGTTACATTTGTACGAGCTGCTCCTCCGAAATAAATATAGATTTTTTTGCTAAATAAAATTCTTGGGGAAGAAATGATATAATTTACCTGCGTATTATGCACCGGAAATTATGGTAAACCATTATTTAGCACAGAAAAACAACTTTTGTTATAAAATATATATATATATATATATATATATATGTACTAAAGCACAGCAACTGCAAAAACTTTTGCGTTTTACATTATTTTTTTTTATAATTTATGATTACATGGGGCAAATTAAACATTTAAAAGGAAGCAATGCAAAATACGTTAATTTCATTAAAAATTTATCGCATTCTTTTAAATTTCAAGTAAATTTTTGCTACAACTTTTAAAACCGTAAAATTGTTAAGAATCCAACTACATGAAAGCATATGAATTTTCTTTTACTTAAATTCTTCTAAGATGATAAACTATTAATAAGAACAAGCGTTGACCATTATTCAAAATACATGGCGGGTCAAAATTTTTTGACACATTTTAAACATTAATATAATATCAAGTAATTGAAATCCGAAAGTTCAGTTTGTACTGATGTATATTTGTAATGATTCTTTTGTTAAAAAGTTTTGTTAGAGAAAATGAAAGGAATTCATTCTAAATTTCGTAAATAGATGGCGCTAGACTTTTAAAATAGCAAGAACAGGTATTAAAAATGCAAGACAAACTATTAAAGAGCATCTCTTTTGTGAAATTCACTACAATATTTCAATACCTGCGGGTGCACCTATCATAGCTTGAGCTATATGCAGTGTTGTGCAAGTTCACAAAAAAAACGAACTAGTTCAAACTCAAGTTCATCGTGTAAAAAACGAGCTAGTTCGCGCTCAAACTCATGTCTGAAAGAAATGAACGCGTTCAGTTCAAGTTCATTTTTAAAAATGAGCGGAGCTCACTAAAAGTTCATTTTTACGTACATTTTTTTTTTTTTTTTAATAGATCTTATCCTCTGTGAACACTTTCATAGGTAATTTTTCTTTTTTTCTAAAATTACCAATTACCATGAAAATTATTTTTAATTTTACGCTTAATTAAACTCATTAACTTATAATTCTTAATTATAACTTATTAATTTAATTGTAGTAAAAATTTATTTAGCAAACACTTCTGAATAGTGTACCCACTATTTTTGCATGGTTTTTTATTCTCAAATTTTCAATACGTTTGTTTATGCGCATGAGAACTTATTAATAGGAGACAAATTCTATCATTTAGAGGTTCCGTTATTTTAAATCAGTGTTACGCAGGACCGCGTTCATGAGTTTAATTAAAACTTTTTCAGTTTTGAGCTGAATTTCGCTCGTTTTTTAAATTGTGAACTTGAGCTGAGCAAAGTTCGTTTTCTCATGAATTTGAGCGGGAAAAGTAACTCAAACTCATATGGATTTTATTCCTTTGGGAAAAAATTTTATATTCTTGGTAGCAATACTTTCTACCCTTTTAATCACAAGAGAGGACGCATTTCTCACAAGAGAGAAACGCATCGGGTCGGGTAATCGCTTATTACCTGCTTTGCTGGTCGGGTGCAGTTAAAATTTAAAAGTTGCATTAATTTTTATTCACAAAATGTTTTCTCCGAAGATTGTTTTGTGCTTTACTTATGAATCGAAACTTTTAAATGAAGAAATTGGATGACATTGTCTTCCTTCCTAGTAATTTAAAGACATGACTGATAACATGAATTTAATTACATTTACTTAAATATTAATACTTAACGTTTAAAGCTTTGTATGGAAAACATTTTTTTTTTTCAACCTATATTTTATTCCTTATTTTATTGTCAAAATACTTGGAACAATGGATTTTTTAAATATAACTTTTAATACAGCTAAATGTTTGTTTTTAATTAGATAAGCACATTGTTGTAATATATTTAATTTTCTGAAAGATTTCTTCAATAATATAATTGTAGTTTGTGTAAAAGAATTTCTATTCATCTTATTATCTAACACAATTTTAACAATATGGCGGGTCAGAAGCTGCAGATTCATTTCGTGTTGAAGGTCAAAAGTCATTTTGCAGGTCGGGTCGGTTGCGAGTCAAGTTTACTCGAACAACGCAGGACTCTAAGCTAATCCTTTCATAAGAAAAAATATAAATTCCGCTGGTCACCTGGTACGATTGAAGACTTAAATGCCCTATCCAGTAGGCTACCGTTTTCCTTGCTACAGTATTTTTTTTTTTTTTTTTTTTTTTTTTTTTTTTTTTGTGTGTGTGTGTGTGTGTGTGTGTGTCCCAGTTTTCCTTTCATGCAATGAAATCCATGCTATTTCAATATCAGAAATTTATGCGAAATACCTCGTATTATGAAAAGTTATGGAAGTTCTAAGAGTGATTTAAGAAAAGTTTTAAGAAAGCCTTTCATTATAAATAAAAATTTAAAAATTTAAAAGTATAATATTAAATCCTAATAATTAAATCCTGTTTGCTGTTATCATAAATGATATTTTAAAACTAGCTGTACATTTAAAAAAAGAAAAATAATCTTTATCTTAGTACACGTACTATATTTGAATTTTTGTGGATGTATATATTCATTTTAGAAAAAAAAAAAAAAAAAAAAAAAAACATTAAGACAATTTAAATTAGATTATAAATAGCTTGTTGTAATAAGGAGGATTAATATTCTATTTTTATTTTTATTTTCTTATTTTTTATTTCATTTATTTATTTTTAATTATTATTATTTGCATTTTCCAGAAAGTGTTGAAAATAAAATAATCATT
The DNA here is from genome assembly GCA_963930645.1 of Salticus scenicus. Lineage (NCBI taxonomy): Eukaryota > Metazoa > Arthropoda > Arachnida > Araneae > Salticidae > Salticus > Salticus scenicus. The sequence goes on along the minus strand of OZ005648.1, from coordinate 185,684,799 downwards.
GATATAAAATCTACATCTCTGACATGAAATTATTTCAATAATCTGAATGCATTTTTATTTTTAGTATTAAAAATATAAATAGACATTAAAAACTTTAATATTATTCTATTTACTCTATGTATAATATGTGTTAAACCAGTAATCCTTGTCTAAATGCTTTAATTTTTAAAGATGCTATCTTTCAATGCAAAAGTTATAAAATAAAGATTATTTTCATGAATTAAAGAATTACTTTCGCAAATAACAGGAATCTCATTATTTTTAAAGAAAAAAAGAGAATATATATGGACATGTGACTCGCAAGATAGCTAGTTCTGTGAAAGCAGATCCTTTCTCTAGATTAGAATCGTGTTTATAAGAAAATGAAATGTCCGGTAGTTTTATGAGAGGGTACAATTTGTCACACCGCCTCAGGGTAGTACCAAAGAAAGTAGATAGATATATTTCTGTGGTAGTACATCTCCCGCGTCTCTGGGGTGGTCTTGCACCCGTACAAAGCAATGTAATGTTTAGTATTCTATAGTAGATTCTCACGCTTTTTTCTTTTGAATCCAATACAATGTCGCCGTGTGCATGTTTTGTCGGAGACGACCGACTAGGTACTCTCAAAGAATATTTGCGCTCCCCGCCCTTACTAATTAATTTTAACCCATATGTTCGAATTGTGTCGAAAACATGAAAGAAATCCCTCTCTTCAAAAATGGTCAACAGATTTCCTGAAAAGGAAACTTACCACTGAACTGTTATTTAAAATAAAATGTATTTGTTCACAATGTTTCTAAGAAATTTTATAAACACGTCTCAGATTTATCAATATATATTACTACGTAAAATGATGAGTTTTTATTTATTTATTTATTTATTTTTAAACTGATTTAAGCTTTTATTAAGATTTATTTTTAGTTCTGTAATATAGGGGAGACCGGGACACAGTGAACCACTTTTACACTCTTATTATTATTATTATTATTATTATTTTTTTTTTTTTTTTTTTTTTTTTTTTCACAAAAAACAGAAAAGCAATGTACTTAAAATACATATATATGTATATATATAGAGAGAGAGAGAGAGCAAACAAACTCTAAGCCCTTCTTGACATGTCTTAATTTTTTTATAATAATATTTCCAATACATTATGAATGAAAAAAAAAAAAATGTGAGCACTCACAAAGTGGACCACTATGCCCCATGACCGAGATACAGTGGACGAGCCTCTTTTGTTTATATTAAATTATTAGAAATTACTTTCTTTTTTCAAGCATTTTCCTGAAATAAAATAAACGAATAAGAAATCAAATTCCACTAAGAAAATTTATTAAGTTGAAATAGATAATTGTTTTTTATTCTTCTATTAATACTTTATAAATCAGATATTTTTTTTTTAATTCAGATATTAATAAATATTATACTACTATTCAAATATTTAATATTTTTCTCTATTATTTTGATGTATAATTAATTTACATTATATTTGTAGGATAAATTTAACTAAAATGTATGAAGCTACTTTCTTTTGCTTTTCACATGTGATCTCTAAAACCAACAATAATAATAAATGTTTCTACTATTTATTAAATTAGATATTTTTCCTTTCATTAATGCTATATAATTCAAATATTTATTAAATTTAGATATCAATAAATTATATTACTATTCAAATATTTATTCTTTTCAGAAATTTATAATTATTTTTATTTATTTTATCATAGCATTAAGATATTTATTACTTTGAGATATTAATACTTTACATTATATTTGCATCTATAAATTTAACTAAAACTAATATAAGTATTAAACTATTTATATTTTTAGGCACATCGGAAGGTGGTCCACTGTGTCCCGTGCCAGAGTAAAACAGATAATAATAATAAAATAATATACAAACTACAAATATGCTAATAATTTTTAGAAATTTAAAAACAGCAATATCTTGCCTTCCTTTAACAGCTATATAGTATTTATAGTCGCTAGTTCAAGTTCAAAAAGAAAAGAAAAAAAAAAAAAAAACTACTCAAAATGGTTACCTTACTATTTCCTATGTGGTTTTTTTTGGCTGCATAGATATAACTAGTACCATGCTGCTATACATGAGTATCCATATGAACTAAAAATGTTGAATATTAATAGATTTAAATAGGGGTGGTCCACTGTGCCCCGTGCTCCCCTACATTTAATAAAGCTTTATAAATCAAAGACTGAATTTTATTATGTATATTTTCTTTACATAATTAAAGGTTGTAAATGGTCAAGTTAGTGATTTTTTTTTCTTAACTGGTTAAGTGAAAGATAAAATTTCTTAAAGATAAAATAATTTCTGCAATAATGATACTTTTGCCATCCAAATTCTGGTATTTACTTTTTTTTTTCCCCACATAAAGTTTCAACATATATTTATTTATTTGTTTTTTGCTTGTCAGTCACATCCCTATATTTTAATATTTGGGTTGAAGGAGGAAAAAAAAAAAAAAAAAACCTAACATTTTGATTATATTTTTTTATTGTTCAAAATTAATTGTAAAATTGCTGTTAATTTGAGGTTCAAGTTACAACACTTCCAGATCATTTTCAATTGATATTTCTTGAATATACATTCTAAAATTAAAAATGGTTTGAACTAAGAAGTTTTGTTTATATAATTTTGAAACAAATTAAAATAATCATCTAAAATATTTTTGAAGCTATAGTAAAATTTCCGTGTACATGCTATTTACAATAGCAGAGATTAAGTTCATGAGTGAGACGTATGTACACACTTCAAGATAGTCCACGAAGAGTTGAGAAGTCTGCAAAACTACACATTTTTTCTCACTAATATTTCTGAAGAAATTGAATAAATCTTAAAAACTATTTAAAAAGCGAGAGAGAGAGACTAATACTGTTTTTAATATGTAGTATTTTGTAGACGAAACTTTATAAGGCGATTTCTTTGGATTTTTGGAAAATGCAGATAAAGGCGAACGCATCGTTTTCTATGAACGCTTGCAAACGGGAGGTAAGAGGGAACACTCATCCCTCCCCCAAGTCCTACACACACTATGTTAAAACAAACTGGCACGTTTGGTAAATTTCAAACTTAGTTGGCAAAATTCTTAAACACTTTTCAGTCAAAAACTATAATGTATTTACAGATTCTAATTTTGCATTTCTTTCGCCCTCCTCTTTTTTTCCTTTATTCTATATTCAATAAAAGAAAGTATTGGATTCGTAAAAATTTTCGGTTTTCGATGAATTTACACGTTTTTAAAGGTCCAGAACACGATTGGACGAATTTTAGAAAATGTTTGTCTGTGTGTGTGCGTCAAAAATGTTTGGGGACTGTATCTCAGTAACTACAGCACAGAATTACATGTAAATTTATATGCAGATGTACCTTGACTAAAATTAGCGCCTACGGAATTTTAGTATCAATTTCTCAACAGGTGGCGCTGCTAGGCCGCGATTTCCCCAGTTTCATGGAAGGTTGTATCTCAGGAACTGCTGCACGAAATTGCTTATAAATTTATATGCTGACGCGCTTTGCTCCAGATTAGTGCCTTATCAAATTTTGGTGATCATTACTCAACAGGTGGCGCTGCTATACCGCGATTTCTACAATTTCAGGGAAGGCTATATCTCAGAAACTACTGCACGAATTTGCATATAAATTTATATGCAGATGTATTTTTTCATTAAAATCAAAGAAAAGGTAATATAAAGAAAATTATTATCTTTCAATCTGCTCCTTGACTCCCCCTTCCCCCAGGTATTTACTAAGTGAAAATGGTAACAATTTCATTGATTGAAATTTCTAAAAATGTATTATGAAATAATTCTTTAAATTTATTCGTTGATGTTTATTATTTTTGCGATTTGCAAATTACAAAAATGTCCTTTTTTTCCTGGGCCCTTTTTTCTGGGTGCCCTTTTTATGAGTGCCTTTTTTTCCAAGTGCCCCTTTTTCCGGGATCCACTTTGCAGAATTATTCTCTTTTCTGTCCTTTTCTTCTTCTATTTTCCTTTTTATATTTCAGACAGAAATATTTAATATGAGTTTGAGTTTGAATTGCTTTTTCACGCTCAAGTTCGTGAAAAAAACGAGTTTCGTTCAACTCAAGTTCATAATTTAAAAAACGAGCGAAGTTCAACTCAAAACTCAAAATTTTTGAGCTACGCTCATGAACGCGTTCAAATGAACGCGTTCGTGCACAACACTGGCTATATGCAAACGGTAATTCAATTCAGTCCACGTTAACGTCAGCATTCATTGTTAACCCTTTGCGGCGCAAGATAATTGGGATCATTTAAATTACACTGCCACCGTAATTCCCGAACAATATTAAAATAAAATAAATTGACGCTCTTTTCTGCTATGTTATAAAAGTAAAATTTTGCTAAAAAAATTTCGGGATGAATTTTTGCTGTTGAAACTTAATAACTGCGTCCACGCAGTGAAGACAGTGCGCCGCAAAGGGTTAAAGAGGCTGGATTACATGCGTTATTTGTGTCTTTAATTATTTAACCCTTTGTATCCCACCGGGACTTTAAAGTCCCATCAAAATAATTCCTCAATATAGCCTAAATTTACTACAGGATTTCATTGGAGCATCAAAGTCCCTATAGTTTAAGCTTTTCCTATAGTTAAGGTATAGTTTAAGCTAAATTATATATGAGATGTTTCTCATGCAGCAAAGAAATATAATACAAATGTTTCAATCTATTTTTCGAAAAATGAGGTAATTTGGTAAAAAAAAAGGGTTAATGTCGTTAAAAGCATACACTTGTCTTTCACATAGTCCGGTAAAAAGAAATCAAGGAGAGTTAAGCCTGGTGATCAAAGTGGCCATAATAAAAAGCCAAGAAACACTATATAAACAAAACTAAGGAACAAATAGCGTTATCTGAGGGGAAATTTTGAAATTACTTATTTTTATTTGCAATTTAATTTATTTATTTTGGTTAAACTAAACTGTTAACCTTAAGAAGCATTGTTGTGCAAACAGCACTCTCGTACTTACCACTTACTTCATTTTATATTGAAATTTAAAATATGTCGGAGACTTTTGATCCATCCTGCATTATTAGTACTTCAGAAATTTACAAAAAATTACCTGGCCTATTTAAAATTTGAAAGAAAACGATGCGATAAAAATGCACAATTTGCTGCACTGATTGAAAGAATGTGTAATATAAAAAATGTAAATTCTGTATTACTGATTGAAAGAATATAAAATATTATGTAAAAAAACTCTATTAAATTAAAACTATATATAAATCTGTGTAATATTTAGCTTTTATAACAATTATTTCAAAATTAATTTTTGCACTGATTTACATCAGTCGGTAATAGTGTAAAAATGAATGTCATTTCGATTCCTTATAATTAATATGGGTACCTGACAATCATTTTATGTTTTGTTCGTAAAGTTTAAGAATGTATAATCATCCTTGATTCAGCTATCCTTCCCTTATTTTAAAAAATTGTTTTTCTAATATAATGTTAATATGCTCCAGCAAAATTAAAAAGTTTTTAAAATAATGCGCTTAAAGAAAAGTTTTGGGGAAGCAAGAACAAAAATGGAATTGACAAGTTATTAAAATTAATTGCACATTTTGATGTGCTTAAATTAATTATTTTGTTACAAAAAAGAAGTAAAAACAATTAATGATCTACATCTAATGAAGCTCTTCCATTTCAAAAATAATATAACTAAGATTGCATTTTGTAAAATTATGCCATGCCTGTGATTAATATTTTAATGAGAATTAAGTCATTTATATATATATATATATATATATATATATACATATCATCAGTCTGAAATAAAAAGTAATGTTCAGTTAAATGTAATTTAAATTATTAAAGAGCCAAGTCTAATAGATGGTAGTCGATCTTGATGAAATTTCTCAAGTAGCAACGTCATTTAAGCATTAAAATACAACATTTGAATTGCCTACAATTATTTAAGTTCGAAAAGATAACAGGCATACACAAAGCTCAACCATTAAAAACTTGACAGGAACCTCAAAATGCGTAATTACACACACACACACACACACACAAAGAAAAAAAAATGTAACCTTTTTTTTTTTTTTTTTCATTTACGTGTGGGTATAAGGAACTAATTTTCAGTCCTGAGCAGATTTCCTCTACCTGGTAAAATGTAGTAAATCATTTCCGCTAATTACATTAAATAGAAGAAAATATTTTCGTTTAGTTATTGGTATCTCTGTATGTCGTCTATAAATTAGCTACATTCTACATTGTGTGCTTAAAAATAAACCTATGCTAATGACTAGCACAAACTGAAATGCACTTTCCGCAATTTCCAAATACAGTCTCACTATATTACACATATTTTGGGTCGTTTTGTAACCAAATGCTGAACGACTTTCCTACCATATTCTATTCGGAACATGCTTTTATACATTTCAAAAATATATTCATTTCATCTTGTTTATTGCAGTTTATAGATGTTAAAAGATACATACAAGAAATTTCGCCAATAGACGTAATGTATTTGAATTCTCTTGGATGTCCTTCTATGTCAATCATTTGCTTGATCTCAATGAAAAGCTTAGTGTAACATCCCTATATGATACAGATTTAAAATACCGAGTTTAGACTTCCCGTTGCAATTTGTTCTTGAAATATGTTGATAACAGACACACACACAGAGAGAGACATAAACACAGAGAACAAAACTAAAAACCTTTTTTCAGGATCAGAATACCTCAAAATATGCAGATATAACAGAAATTGATTTTTGAAAATTTGACCCCAAAATGTAAAGGAAAATGTAAAGAAAAAAAAACTGAAATAAATATTCTAAGATATTTTACAATGTTTAAATATTTGAGTTTATAAACACAGAAAATGTCTAAATTATTTGAAGAACAGTTTAAATCATTTATATTTTAAACAACACGTTTGGACATTTCGGGCACCTTGACGCTTTGTGTTACTGAAACCTGATTTAACTATGAAAATGGAAAGGAAATTAATAGCTTGTTAGGACCATATCATGGCGCCCCTTACTAGAAAAATACTCTTAGATTGTATCAAATATGATTTTTTTATATCAAGACTTAGAAATAGGTGTATGAAAGGAAAATAAACTAACCGGTATAATCATATGAGAAGCAAAGAAAATACATTGAGATTGCTTAAAAGCTTTGCTTCAGGCCCTCGCTGACTTAGGCAAAGACTTCTTCACCGCAACGTCTTGGTACTGGATAATTTAGTTTAATTTAGTTTATAGAAATGTGAATAATACAGAAAAAACTGCATTAGTCATTTTCTTTTTTGATAATAAACAGAACGGAAAACGCATAATATTTTACATAGAGATATTTTGTATAATTAGACCAATTTAAAAAAAATGCTTTTCCTTTTTTTTCCACTCCCATTACAAAAATATTTAAAATACAATTGAGAAAAAAATTGTGCAAAAACATTGGAAGAGCTTGGACCTCTTGGCGTAATTTGAAATTTGGCACTGAAGTAGCTCGGACGTTTCTCGCCGAAATGTTTAATTATGCATTTGCGATACCCATATCAGCTCATCGCCGAAATGACAACAAAATTATAAATAATTATAAGATAAAATTAACTCTTTATAAAAACATGCTTTTAAATTTTCTGTTGAATTTTACAGCTATAGAACTACATTAGTACTTTGTCAATGTGTAGAAAATTTTAAAGTGATAATGACGTCAATTTTTGTGCGATCCATAATTTAATTTTTTACAATTTTTTAATGTTCACGTTTAATTAAATGTATTTATTTTTATGTCGAAAGAAAATGAACTCGTATTTTTATATTCAATTTTATTTATTTATTTTATTTTTATTTATTTATTTTATATTATTTTTTATTTATTTATTTATTTATTTTTATTTTTTATTTTATTTATTTATTTATTTATTTGGCAACTATTAAATTATAACTAATATTTATTTTCATATTTTAATTATTTAAAAGAAAACTTTTCAACGTAATATCTTTAATAACTTGATATATTTAGTGTCTACACAAATAATGAACTATTTTTAGAGCTCTTTTAAAAAGTATAACATCTATGCAGTGATGCAGCATCTTTTAAAAAAATTCATCAGTTTTTACTAAAAAAAAAAATGGTCAACTTTCATCGCCAAAGAATTTAAATCTACACCTATCAAAAATAGGAGGGGTCCAGCCGGATGTGTTCCCGACAAACTCTTTGCTTTATTTATATAGATAAAATTATTGAAAGTTTTGCATGTAGATTATTGCAATCATTTATATACATAAGTAAAGGTATAAGTACTATTTCAAAAAATACAAACACAAACTATACCTATTTAAATTCATAAATAGTATTTTCAAATGTTTCATAAATATTGTTTTTTACATCCTTATACTTTGTATGAGGAAGTAAAAAGCCCAATTTGCAAAATGGATTTTATATCTCGCATAGCTCAAAAACGATTCATCGTAGATTGTTGCAAATTTATATGTGTGACTGCTATGATGTCTAGTTGTACACCTGCAAGTTTCGTTTTAATACAAGCTCTCGTTTCAAAGATACAATCAAGATATCAGTGACTTTACAAGATTTTTCGTGACATCTGTATGTCTATATGTATCTCGCATAACTCAAAAACGGTTGGACGTAGAATGTTGCAAATTGGTAGATAGGTTTGTTATAGCATCTAGTTGTGTACCTCTCATTTTGGTCTTTCTGTGACTTTCCGTTTTGGAGATATTTAAGAAAATTATATTCATCATGGTCAAATATACAAAGGTTTTCGCCATTATCTACCATCATAGAGATTTCAAAATAAGCTAATGATAGAGCTCGTAATGATATTATTATGAAAGTTGTCGACATTTTTTTTTTTTTTTTTTTTTTTTTTTTTTTGAGTAGAAAGTAATTTGTAAAGACATAAGCAAGTTCTAGTCGACGAATGTCTTTTATTTAATGAATATTCAGCCCGTAATGATATTTTTATGAAAGTTGCCAACATTTTTGCGTGTAGAAAGCAATTCTTAAAGACATCAACAGGTTCTAGACGACAAATGCACTTTAATGAATATTCAGCACGTAGATAGAGCACGTAATGATATTGTTATGAAAGTTGCCGACATTTTTGAGTGTAGAAAGTAATTCCTAATATATAAGAAGTTTCTAGTCGACGAATGCACTTTATTTTGTTTTAGTCTTGTTCGTCATTTAAAGAATTTTTGAAGAATTTAGTTCAGATCTATAAACCAATAAATCTTTCCGGAAAATTCCAGAATTCTGTTCTTATTGAAGTTAGAGCTTCCAAACTTTGACAACCTAAACTACAAATTTTCACTAAATTCGGTGGCCAAGTCGCCAAATTCGACGCAAAATTGCCAAAATCTATGCCAAAATTAGCGTTGGATACAAATTTAGCGGATTGCCGAGATTAGCGATCAAATTTGGCGGCAAATTATTGTTTCAGGATAGCCATAATTAGTAAATCCTTTCTCCATTTTAAAACCTTTAGAAAGGGGCTGTGACAGCAGTTGTCACGCTTCACAATGGGATTTAGAAAGAGCCCCTCTCTAAAGGTTCTGAATTAATTGTTTCGGTAAAATGTATCATTTCTCACCTCTGATTTTCGTCAAAGAGAACAAAAGTAGTTAGTCATAGCTTAGTCATTAAACTAAGCTATGTATTTGCCAACGAGAGATTCTGTAATAAGCCATTCTTGAAAAAAACTAGTATATTTGTTTAGTGGTATATATAATCCTATTATCATGACTTTTGCGGGTTAAAATAGCAGTTTTTCAGTTTTTTTTTTTTTTTTTTTTTTTTTTTTTTTTACCGTGGTTAGAACCTGTCTGTTTGTTTACGAATCAGTTACTTCACACAAAAATTTCAATGTTTTCATAACAATATGTATATTCCAATGGGTGTATAAGGAAGTCATGTGGTGTCCACATCAGATTTTTTTACAATAAAGTAAGAAAATTCTGGATTTATTAATCCTTATGTTTACTTAAGTTAGAGACCCTCAAATGTAAAATAAATCTATACGATCATCGATTTCGTTATATAAATGATCACAATATATTTTTCTTCCTTTACTGATTTAGTTAAATAAACAACTTGATATTTGATTGATCTTGATCTCTTCCTGCAAAGTGAGTATGTAAGTACATATCCTTCAAAATAATTTTAGTTGAATACTGACCATGCTAGCAACATTGAGTTGGAAACATAGATTGAAATCGGATTAAGAGATGTAAAAGAAGGAGAGAAAGAAATAAAGACGAAGAAATAAATCTACACATAAACAATTACTTTTTATTTATAAATGTTATTGCAACATTTATTATTGTATCAAGTAAAATTCTTTTGTAAGCGTAATAATATATGTTTGATTTGCATTTGTAGAAATAATTGCTAAGTAGAGCGAGTAGTTGAATAATGTCAAAACAAATAGATCAGCAATGATGACAAGCCGTGACATCTCAAAACACTCTTTAATAGAAATAATTTGCTTTTGTTTCATGTAAAATAACTGAACAATATCATGATCATCATGTTAAAGAGAAATATTAAACTAAACCCATAAGTGAAAGCTTTATAACTTCTCATATTTCTGAAAAAAAAAAAAAAAAGAGAGAGAGAGAGAGAGAGATAGAAGCCTACTTATAGAATACACAAAAATTATCTTACTTTGACACAGACTAAAATGATTTAGATAAAATATAACTTATTTTGTTTTTAATAAGTAAGTATCTCGGATTTACATATATTGTACCGATTGGGTTATTCGTAAAAATCAGAACAGGGAGTTTAAATTAGATGATTCAAATTTCTGATAGAGATGGCAAAAATATTTTAATTAAATAGGCTGAATTCGATGAATTTTTTTTATGTAATTTCATTTTGCATTAAATAATTTTTAAAATTCTAAGCTTTTTTTTTTAATCTTTTTGGAATAAATATTGTTCCTCAGTTGTTTCAAAAAGCTAATGAAAAGAATTTCGGTGATATACGTGGTGTGATTATTTATTTTGATGATATATTAATTTGAGCAAATTCTAAAAAGGAGCATGATTAAATTGTTCAAAAAGTATTAGAAAGAGAAAGAAAATTAAATGTAAAATTTAATCCTAAAAAGTTACAATATCACGTTAAAGAAGTTTTTTGGTCATGTATTTAATAAAAGTGGAATTTAACTAGACCCCGAATAAGTAAAAACTGCAATGAATTTACAGGTACCTAATAATAAAAAATTGCAAAAAAACGTTAGGGTTAATTAATTATCTAAGGAAATTTATTCCTAATATATCAAAGATAACTGCTCCTTTGAGGGAATTGCTCAAAACATCTGTAGTATTTGATTGGTTGCCAATACATAAAAAAGCTCTTAATGAACCAAAAGAAAAAATAAGTAAAGCCCCTCTACTTGGTGTTTTTGATTCTAATAAACAAATAGTATTACAATGTAATAGTTCTAAAAGCGGACTTGGGTGTTGTTTGTTACAAGAGCGACAATCAATTAGTTTTATCACGTGTTTTATCTGAGACCGGGCAAAACTATACTGAAGTTGAAAAAGAGTACTTAAGCAAAGTATTTGCTACTAAAAAGTTTCATAATTATATTTATGGCAAAAAAATAATTGTTCATACGGATTATAAGCCTTTGGTTTCAATTCCTAATAAAAATGTTGTAAATGTTTTATCTATAAAATTACAAAGAATTAAATTAAAGTTACTTAAATATGATCTAGATATCACTTATGTACCAGGTAAGGAAATGTATGTAGCAGATTTATTATCTAGGTCTTATATTAACGAATATGATAATGATGAGTTTTTAAAAGAAATTGTTCACTTTATAAAAGCTATCAGGCATATGAATGTAACTGTTTAAAAAAAAAAAAAAAAAAAAAAAAGGAGTTTAAAGAATATACCTTAAAAGATCCAGTATTGAGTAAATTAGTAACTTTTTGTAAAAATGGCCTAATAATTTAAAAAAAAAGTTCTAGATATTGTAAGAATTTATTATAAATTAAGAAAAGGTCTTTTTTGAGGAAGATAGAATAGTTTTTTTAAATGGCAGAATAGTTGTTTCTGTTCATCTTAGAAAAGATATGCTTAATAAAATTCATGAAGGACATTTCGGAATTGAAAAGAGTTAATCCAGAGTTAGAGTCATTTTTTACTGACCTAATACGGGAAATGACATTGGAAATTTAATTTCTAAATGCTCTATATGTGAAAAGTACAGACCAAAATGACAGAACCACTCATTTCACATGACATTTTGTCATTACTGTTTGAAACAATAGGGTGTGACATTTGTGAATTCGGGAAAAGTAATTACTTAATAGATCATTTAACTAAGAGTTTAGAAATTGTTCCCTTAAATAATAAACAATCAGATGAAATAATTGGGAAATTAAAAGTTATATTTAGTTTACCTGGAATTCCCAAAATTCTAGTTGCAGATAACATAACCTTTATATCGTATCAATTTAAAATTTTTATCGGAATGACATTTCGAAGTCGTAAACAGTAGTCCGAGGTACGTGAAGTTAAACGGTGAAGCAGAAAACGGTGTAAAAAGTACCAAAAATATGCTGAAAAAAATGTTATGAGTTTAATCAATACATTAATAGTGCGAATATAGAAATATGCCCATACAAGGCTTAGACTTTTCTCTCGCTCAAGTTTTAATGAGTAGACAAACGTGAACTAAATTACCAATAAATAGAAGTAAATACGGGCTAGAACCCCTGAGAAAGACCCCCACGGAGGGTACTCCCCCTCAAGTCTAGGACCCTACAGTAGTCAATCGGCCTTATTCCCAAAACACCAAACACCAATAAATAGAGAATTATTAAAATCAGATATCCAAACAAACGTAAGAAATAAAATTGTACATAATCAAAACTTAAGTAATTTCTATTATGACAAAACGTCTAAACCCTTATCGGAAATTCAAAATAATAAAAATTTTTGGTTCGTTCTGGAAATCAGTAAGAAAGAGGCATAATTATTAAAAGAGATAAAAAACCTAGAAGCTATTTGGTAAGAAATGAGAAAAATAACATTTTAAGAAGAAATAAAATTGGTTTAATAACCTTCTCACAATGAGCCGAATTTTGAACAAGATTTTGAAATGACTGGTTCTACTTCTACTAACAAAGATTCTGTAAATAATAATTTGAATGGTAATGGTTCAAACAATGATAATTCAAAAAAGAAATTGGAATGTAAGTCATACATTACTAAGTATAGTCATATTACTAACCCCCTAACAGATACGTAGTAGTAACAAAATAATTGTTCTTGTGTGTTAATTTGTAGTAACAAAATAATTGTCCTTGTGTGTTAGTTTGTTTATGTTTGTGTCTTCGTACTTTCATGTATAATGTAAAGATTTTGGTAAAGAATTTGAGTGTCATTCTTTGTAAAAGGGGAGATGTTATATATGTAACTATGTTTATAACTGTGTATCTACACGTAATTATAATTATAACTGTGTGTAGTATGTTCTTAACTGTAACTTTAAAATAATAAGATGTAACTGCCACTGTGTGGCAACAGTCATACTGCAACTGCACTTCAATAAAGAAGTAACATATAACATTTAACATAATCATCTTATTCAACTAACTAAAGTGTATAGTATATATTTTTCTAATCATAAAATTTACGTACATTTAAAAACAGGATAACAAAATGGCCAGCATGAAAAGCTTGATGAGTAGTTCGACAAAATAAAACCGATACACTAATGCCACCAGAGATCTATCAAGTATAGTCGGTAACAAAAGTCTCCAAACACTAGCAAAAATTCCTATATAAAAAAGGTACACTTAATACAGATTTGTTAAATAAATCCTTGTCGAATCCTGTTCTTAGTCAGTCTAAAAACAGGATTCGACAAAGATTTATTTGACAAAACTGTATTAAGTGTACTTTTTTACATAGGAATTTTTGCTAGTGTTCGGACACTTTTGTTACCGACTGTACACTCTTGATTTAGTGTTCCCAAACGAGAAAATATTTTACTGATGGTGTAAGATACATCTAATCTAATCCTAAAATCTGGGCGCATACGAATGCTCCAATTTTTATGTTTGATGCAAATAAAGGGAAAGTTACATCCCTATACAGGTGGAGTAACACAAAGCTTAAACACAGAATGAAAAGCATGTTCATTTGTTTATTATCAGCTTTAATAATGTTTAAATTCTAAGTTTAAAGTGACTTATCTTCCCAATTTTTACAATTTATTTTATAAATAAAGTAATACAGACAATTGTGATGAAATAAAATTGTAAGTTTTATATATAAAGCTTTAGTTATAATTTTAATTTATTATTTTATTGGTTTGGTAATAAAAGATTTTGATTATTCCATTTTCTAGAAGAATAATGTTGCACTAGAATTAAAATTTTCATGTATTTCTTTTGGATGTACTACCGCAGCGATAGAATGTAAAATTACTCGATTTCATCAACTATTGTTTTAGCTTCGATTCTTAAAAAAGCCATTCGTCTGATTTCCAGCAGCTATGGAGAAATTATGAAACGGCATTAAAATATAATATATATACATGTATAATAGTAACACCAGATATGCTCTTTTAAATACAACAGCATAACATTTAAGTAATTATCTAGAAGAAATTTTTTTTTTTCGTTCTAATTCGATTGTTGTGATGCAAATTATTAATTTAACTTGTAAATGAAATGAATCATGTGTTCAGTACAGAAGAAACATAGTAAATATTTATAATAGTTTTATGTTAAGACATATATGTTCTTCCTTTCTTTCTTTCTTTTTTTTTTTTTTTTTTTTTCTCAAATCAAAAAGTAATCTTTTAAAAGAAAAATAATGGCCTTGCAGTACCGCATATTTAAAATAACCCATTACTTATTAATAATACAAGGCGTCTATAAAAAATCTGTCCCTTTTTTATGTTTAATAACTCCTAAAATAACAAAAATATAAACAAAACTATGTCCTTTTTTTATAGTTTAACTCATATATTTTCTTTTAGAGTGTGAACGTCTCCATAAATAATTTCTTTTTCCCGTTTGAATATCTTTTCTGTTGTAATTATTTTTTGCGCGTGTTGCTGATTTTATGTTTCTTTCTTTCGCACCTTTCAACGATTAGAATACGATATTGTGTTTACTTTTCATGTGCATATTCATTTTATTCGATGTAACGTTTTATTCATTCGGATATTCAAGAGAATACAACATCACACGAGAAATCACAGATTTCCAAGTATTTCATCGAAACGAAATCAATAACCTAAACAGAAGTAAATTACTGAAGAGTGTACCAAAAAGATCTTCCGTAGAGAAACAGTATCTTGCAATAAAAAAAGTAAATAAATAAATAAAAAGCAGTTTCTAGAAATTGAAAGTGTTTTAAATAAGAAGAGTCCCAGACGTCCCTTTCCAAGTGATATCGATATTGAGCGTGTCAGAAAAGCATTTTTACACAGTCCTAAGAGATCAGTGAAATCAACGGCATGAAAACTGCATATGCAGTTTCGACTGGGCACAAGGTTTTTAGGGGGAAATTTAAGACTGTATGTATGCTTATAAAGTTCGAACTGATGCAAAATTTCTTAATCGCATAATGTTCTTTGATGAAGCTCACTTTTATCTTTCTGTCATAGCAAACCGTCACAATGTGTGCATATAAAGATATGAAAACCCTTGAATACAATGAAGTGTACAAAGGTACCCTTTAAAGGCTATGGTATGGGTATGAATTTACGTATGACTGCGTCATTGGTTCTTTCTTTTTCACTGAAAAGATACTCACCTATGTCATATACTTTAATCCTAGACATCTGTCATATATTCTGACATACTGGAAAATTTGTATTTCTACGATTCGAAAAGCTCCGTGACTTTTTCCAAAAAGGTGGTGAGCCAATTCATTGGAGTACCATCATTCGTAACTATTTGAATGACCATTTCAGAGGAGGATGGATCGGGTAAAGTGGCCCGATTCCTTAGTCAACCATGTCACCAGATATAAAGCCGCTGGACTTTTTCATTGAAAATTTATCAAGCACATAATTTACATGATGAAAGTGTCGAACATTGATGTCTTTAGGTCAAGATTACAATCGTAAAACCTGTGGATGCCTACTTACTTATCCATACTTGTTGTGAAATGTACATCCTGAACTTGATATTCTCTGTAGGATGAAGGGTGCTCATGTTAAAATTCATTAACACTAACCATAAAACTTTTTGAATTAATCTAATCATTAATATTATTAATTAAATATATCTTCATTATTTTACGAATTATTAAACATCAAAACTTGTCAATCTTGTCATAAACACCATATTGATATACTAGATATTTTAAAATATCTAGATGCATCCCCCCCGCCCCCTAAAAAAAAAAAAAATAAATAAATAAAAAATATTGCAGTATATTTTGCAAAGCTGATGCTGGATCGATTAAATTCAATACATTTTAAGCTTGTCAATTTTTTAAATACCGTTTAAATTAAGCACAAATAGTTTCTTTCCTCGGCTGTCGGTGAACATTGAATTCATCAGGAACAGATTTTTCCCGTTAATTTCATTTGCATATGCGTAAATGGACATCATTTGAATTATGTTAATGTTTAGAAAATTAAATATTTAAATTAATTGAATTTTTCATGTCATACCAGAATAGTGAAATATGTTTATTGTAAAATTTTGCTTATAATTGGAATATTATATTTTGTTATACTTGTTTAAAATCAAATAACTTTTTTTTATTATTATTATTAGATTAGAGCAACATCATAGTAAACAAAAAAAAAAAAAAAAAAAAATATGAACTTTGTTGTCCAATTTATTAATTTGAGTTATTTTAAATATGTTCATAGAGACCAAAGTTTACATGATTTTTCCAAAGACTTTCCTAATTTTATCCTGCTGTTTATCTATTAATTTATTTTCTCCCCTTTATAAATGAACTTGAATTATAGACAAGGTTAATGTTAAGAGAATATATTCGAAATGATATAGATACAATTTATATATGATAACGATGTTTGAAATATCTCTGTACAGGGCTTATTCAGTTATTCTTCAGCCCTCTAAATATTTTCGTGTTGAAAACAGTTACTTTAATTACGGAAATAATTAAAAGTTTTATATTACACGTCAATGTAGTTATATTACAATTTAGATTACAGGCACGCTTTGAATAATTTATTTTTAATTTTATTTTATGGCATATTTTATTATTTGATATTAAATTTTACATGGGTTTGAAATAATTAAATTAAGTTAACTTAATATTTAAGTTACAATTTAATAGTTATAACTTTTTTTAAAACTTTTTTTTATTGTATTCTAAAAACATGAGATGAATTTATGACTAATAAGTGATATTTCTAAATTTTTTCCATACAGCTTTTAAATTAATTAAGTTATTTATAATTAATTTTCAGAAATAAGTTCTAATTATTTTTTTTTCTTTTGTGTGCAATTTATATATATATATTTTTTAATTTGATAGGAACTATAATCCTGCAATTATTAATAACTTAATAAGATGTTTATTAAAGTGTTAAGAGTATTGTCACAATTTTTAAGCAATAATATGAGCAGTGAAATGTTAACTATTTAAAAGAAATTTATTCACTCAAAATGATTATTTTTAAAAATGTTCTAACAGATAAAAGATGTTAGCTAAGAAGATGCAAAAATATATTATTGTAAAAACACACTTTGTGTTGTAGCTTTTGAAAATCGCTGTAAAACTGTTTTCCCTTGAATTCAAGTAACTTATTTTTCCCAAGAGCATATCCAGTGAAAACAACCTGTTAAAATTCAGCACAGTTTATTTAGCATAACATTGATTGGCAATAAGTGTTTAACAAATTAATTAACGCATAAATATTATCAATAATCTATCAACATTTTAAAAATTCAGCATAAATAAATATTAAATAATGTAAATAAACTTCTGTTATTTTGCGCAAAACCTAATTTTTGTGTATAGAAGCAAAAGAAAAATTGCATTGCATAAAAATGAATATTTTCTGCTCATTTCGTTTGGGAATTTTTTTTAATTTATTCTGTTTTACAACTTTAATTATCATAACATAAATCAAAATCTTTAGATCTAATCTTTTCTTTTCTAAAACAGAAATATGAAAACAACTTTCTTAAAACTTTCAAGGATTACTCGTTGTTGCAAATGGAAAGTGAAATATGTTCCCAAATATAATTTTTCTCAGCCTACATCCTACTCTCTTTATTAAATCGTTAGAATTTTTTTTATTTATGAAATTTGAGAGATATTTTACATTTCTTGACGTCTCAAATCCATAAATTTATTTCTTCATCTGCAGAATTTATTGTTAAAAGAAGGAATATAAGCAAAAAACGTTTCATATTTTTAAGGTTTTTTTTTTTTTTTTAATGAATGTTTGAAATGAAGGTAGACGCATTTTCAAATTGGATGGCTGTTATTATAATCTTTTCTATAACTGAGAATTCATAACTAAAGAAGAAAACGGTTAGTGATAATACGTATTATTGGGAAATATCATAGACATAATTAAGTTACTTACATTTATTCTCGATTAACTTATATATATATATATATATATATATATATATATATATTTTAAATTCAAAATATCGAAGTTTCGGAAGAAAGTCTTGTAGAATCCTTTATTATTATATATTTTCCATCCATCAACAATCAGATGGATGTGGTTTAGCCATGCTTAAAAACATATTTTTACGCTAAAATTAAGCAGGGAGTAAAATAGATCCTTCTATATAAAGAACAGCATAAACGTTATAATTTTCTTGACTAATTTGCAAATGCCAGCTTTAATTTGTAGTTTTTAACAAAACTTTTTAAAAAATATCCTTAAAGTTTTTTTTTTTTTTTTTTTTTTTTTTTTTTTTGGGGCTTGAACCTTATTTTGTTGATCAGGTAAAATGAATGCATTGTTTCATTTATATTTTGCATCTTATACATATATAGAGAGACAGAGAGAGAGAAATAGATACATAGATAGATATAGATACATTATGATACAAATATAGCATTAATGCCTGAAACATCAATTTAGATGTCAGGTATAAATTCACAAAATAGCTATTTAAAAAGACTGAAAGCGAAAATATTAACTAAACAGATAATACTTATAATTGCTGTCATGTTCCATATTTTTGCTTTCTTAACTACTAGCTTTTATCTAATATTCGCTTCAACCACTTCGCTGGTCACTATGTTAAAATAAATCACTTATACAGGGAAAAAAAAAAAAAAAAAAAAAAAAAAAAAAACAGAAAATATATAATTTTGAATCGAAATTCCAATGATTTCGGTACAATCCTCGGTAAGCCTCACCGCTATCTTTGACAGCGTTTTCCCTGCCTGAGATATGCCGGACTCCAGCCCCAACGCCTGTGGAAGCGCCTCTCCTGGACAGGCCGCGCACGCTCAGAAAAAATTAATTCGCACATGAACTCGGCTGGCGTCCCCACTACCGTTAGCAGCGTCTTTCGCACAATTTCGGGTCCAAATCTCATTGCTATAATTGTATACAATTATCAGTGAAGCCAAAGCATGAGATTTTTTTTTCTTCTTGAGAGGTTTTTTGTTAATTTTGTTTTTTAATACTAATGATAATTATATAAAATTAATGTCCACATATGTCACGAAGGGCGTCAAGAAGTTAAATTCAGCTTCACTTTCATTTCAAATCATTCTTCTTTTAACGAGTATGGCGTATAAATTTATCTATCTCATGTGAATAATAATTAATCAGTTGAAAGGAAATTTTGCTTTTTAATAAAAGACCTTGCACTTGTAGCCATCTAAAAATAAATTTATCGAATACTTAAGTAGTAATAAATTCAAGGTTTTACTGATAAACCTTGATCTTGAAATTATTAAGCAGGTGACAACCGTTCATTTTTCATAAATTATGCATGCATTTAAATGTTCAAAACAAAAATATTAAATAATGTGATAATAAAAAAATAAGAAGAAGAAGAATATTTTAGCTCATTTACATTTTACAAAATTTTTTTAATGCAGTAATTTTCAGGAATGTTCGAAAATCAAGATAATTATTTTTACATGAATTACTTTACTTACTTTATTTACTTTACTTACATTACATATGTCCCGCCGTTTACACGGTATTCTTTTTACACGAATTTCCTTTTACTCGGCAAATTACAACTCTATTTACGCGTATTTTTTGTAAGTTTTGAAAATCAGAAAGCATCTTATTTTGGGAAGTTTTTTTTTTTTTTCCCGTACCACTTAAACTCGATGCTGTACTTACAATAGTATCTTTTCTTTAGCCTAAAATTATCTTAGCAATTAACAGAAAACTTCTACTTGTTTTTAGCCATTTTAAAATCTGTTATTATTGCTTGAACATAATGTTTAAAAATGATACACAGTCTTTAAAACTTATTTTTATTTCACATTTAAAAATTAAATGTTTTTGAATATGTAAAATTGTTTATTTGTGACGTATTTGATAAATTTAATTTAATCATTTTGTTATTTTCATTAAAAATGCAGTAAATTGTGCATTTTTTAAGTAAAATTTAGAATATATTTTTGTGTATGTGGGAGTTCGTAAGTTGTCCGAGAATGAAAGGCGAAACCTGCAGAAGCTCAGTAGTTTATTTACTGAAAATTCCAGAAGAATACAGGTCTATAAACCAGGTATCAACTTCAGTTTCACCAGTAAACACAGCTTAGATAACAGCTGTCAACAGCAAATCCACAGTACAAACTGTACAGCAATAACACATATAGCAATTGACTATAATTCAAAGAGGCTCAGGACGCCTTCAATAGCAATGCAAGCGTTTGGCGAAACTCATCTGCGACTGACTATGATTTGGCGCGCTGCAGCTCCTTAAATACCCCTCTATCGAATCCAGAATATTTTGGAGATTGCTAGTATCTCGTCAACCAATCACGTTAGAGCGTCCTACTTTGGTATATCGATGATTAGGATTTTCTCGCCAAAAGTTGCCAAAAAGGTCGCCGAGGGGGAAAGTTCCCAAATTTGGCACTAAATCCAAATCTAATTTGGCACTTGCCTCATTGAAGCTTTATAATGCGTTTTTAAGAGGAAATTGGGCTTTTTAAACTTTAAAACAAACTGGAAATGCATAAAATTAACATTTTATCAACTTACTAAGCATCTTTTAAAGAATTTCTACAAAAATAAATAGAATTATTTACAAAATCGCAATAATATACCATGTTCTGCATTTTTAATGTCTTTTTTAAAACTTTAATATTTTAAAATGATTTAAAATACCTGTTCTTGCACTTTTTTTTTTTCATCTTATTAATAATATGTGCTTACATATCTGTAGAAATTAATATACTTATTTTAATTTCTAATATTATCATTTTCAACAGTATTATTCTTCATTATTTGATACTTTTAATTTTAAAAATGAGCAATAATTTAAAAAACTATTTAAAAAAAAAAAAAAACTAATTTTTAAAATACGAATAGAAATATTCAAATGTGATGACGAAAATGTAATTAACATTCATTTAATCTCTTTAATTACGAGCAATCTGTTTCGAATGTATGATTAAACGATCTAGTTCACTTTATTTGTGACATTATTATAAATAAGTCAGCTAAATTTGCCTTGACTCCTGAGGCCTAGACAATTAAACAAATTTGGGTCGAAAATAAAAATAAAATATCAACGCTACTAAGGTTGAATATTATAGTGATATTTACAAAGGTTGGAGCAATTATTTTATTAGTTAAAATAATAATAATAATAATAATTAATAAATATTTAGTGCATTTATAAACTTTAATTATTTTCAAGCTGTTTCAAAGCTTTCTTACATAATTTTATGCTACATTAAAATTAATCGAAAAACTTGTATTAATAATGATGTAAAAAATTAAGAAAAACCCATTCAATTCTTAATAAAAATAAATAATACTTATATCTAGTGCTACAAAATGATAAATAATGTTGCGCGTAATATTATTTAATATATGCGTAATATTATGTAAATCTAGCAGCGGCTGCATTTACATTTCCTATAATTTTTGTATAATGCTTTTTTAATTTATTTATTTATTTTTATTTATTTATTTATTTATTTTATTTATTTATTTATTTATTTTTTTAAAGATATTAAAATATTTTTCAAATACAGTGATATAAGTGATATTTCATTTAATTATGTTTGGGAATGGAAACAAAATTATTTTTAATTCAGAAAACATTGCCAAACGCTAAAAGAATTTGTCGGGCCAAAATTACTGCTTGCATGTAGTTTTTTCTTCTTCCTTTCTTTTAAGTATCATCTTTTCTTGTTTATGTATAAGGAACAATTGTATGATTGACTTCCAAATATAATTATTTAATTCAAATAAATTAATCGTTTTTTAAACTAAATTTTGAAAACTATAAGCTTCTAATATGCCGTAAATTCGTACAAGGAAATTCCCTATGCATAAATTAAAAAAAAAAAAAATGCATTTTATAATTTCTGTTAAATGGAAATTCTACATAAGATATCAGGTCTAAATATTCCAAAATATAACTTGTTTGGATAATTAAAAATAATTGGATAATTATAAACAACTGTAATAAAATACGGTAATTTTCTGTCTAACTTCATTCAATGTATTTACTTTTTCTTTTCGGACTTTATTTATTTACTTGAATTTCCGCATAATTCAAAATGGTTTGAATTGGAACATAGCTTCAAATATTTAAATTCTTTTCAAGCTACAATTTCAAGCATAACTTTAAAACAATAAAAAAAAAAATCAAACAGACTTCTTGTTCGTGTCGATGAGAACAGAACAACCGCGTTTTATAAGCATTAAACAGATACATTTCATAACAATAAAATAAGGTCGTTGTGTACGAAAATCTAGAATTGCAACCCATACTTTGCATTTCCAACCAAGGTGTCAGTTTCAAACATTTATTTCTCAGCCAAAGGCGTTTTGAGCCTTTAACGGAAATATGTGTTCGCTGCCATTGCAATTTAAGTAAGCTTGTATAGCGTTTGTTTAATCATTCGTGCAATATACAATGTATATTATGGCTACAGATTAAAGATAGCATTCCCTTACAAAGGTGGAACATAACTTTTACATTTTTTTTTTTCAACTTCTAGAAAGAACAAATGTGTGAATGCATTAGTTACGCGTGTGCATTTCCAGGACGAGTAGGTTTTTTTTTTTTTTTTTTTTTTTTTTTTTTTTTCATGGCTAAGTTTCAAAAATTTTTTTTTACATATTCAAATATTAAAATTTTGACATTCATAGATAACAATTTCTAGAAATTTCTAGTTTAATATTATAATCTATGTATTTTATTGATTTTGAAATATTTGCGACATAAATAATTATATACATAATAATAGCCATTGATTCATATGTCAAAAAAATACATTTTTAAGTTATTTAAAATTTGGTTTAACTAAAATTAATACTGAAAATTTTTAAGCCCATATTTTTTAATTATTAATAATAATAATAATAATAATTTTAGAGCAAGAAAAAGCTTAAGATTATAATTTTTCGGGGCAATATTTTCTTATTTATAAAAATTTATATTCCAGGAAATTTAGTTTATGTTAAAATATTTTTTGAGAAAACAACATTATTAAAGATATAGTTTCTACTCTAGAAAATAGACAGTAAAATTAATCCTTAAGTTCAACTCGTTAGTTTGTCAACCGTTATAAATTCGGAAATTTGAAATATTTTTGATTTAGATTTGTTTATTTATTTATTTTTTATTTATAGTTTCTAATTTTTGTATGTTTTTAAGATTGGCATTTTAAGTATGTTTTTATTGTATGCTTTTTTATTTTTATTTATTTATTTATTTATTTGTAAACCTATTAGAAATAATTACACTAAAAACAAATGTAACCAATGTGATATGTTCATTACACATTTTAGCGTAAAATTCAAGATAATGATAATAATAATAATAATAATAAAATTGTACTCGTTTGTTTAAATGTATTCCACATTTTACACTAAAACCTCGCACATTTTTCTTTCTAAAGGGATATTATCTTATTTTCTATTCGATAATGTATTTCAAAAGATATTAATTATTCGGGAATGGAGGGGGTCATTACATTTCGAATACTAGACATCAATCATTGATGAAAATAACAAATTGTTTGCTTGAACAAAGTTTTATTGTTATGATGAATTACAAATTGATTTGGTTAAATTACCGTGTTACTATTTTTAGCTGATTTTAAAATATACAAAATGATTTGCGATAAATATATTTTATCTAAAATTACCGTGAGATTTTTTTCCCTTGTATATTTATTATTTCATTTTGTTTCACTTTTATTTTATGCTTTATTTTGTTTATGTTATTTAAATCTTAAAAATCGGAGTTGGACACTTTTTAAGTATTATTAAAATAAAGATGGCAATAAGAAATTGTAGGGACATTTGAATTAAAATTAAAGCGATATACACTTGTTTAGCTTGGAGACATGAAATCATAAAATTAAATTAAATTAAATTAAAAATAAAAATAAAAATAAAAAGACTATAAAAATAACTTGAGATTAAAAAAAAAAGACCGAAAAATCATGTGGTGCGCATTGATTATCAACACTTTCCAACTGTACATAATTGTTGTATTCTGTAACTTTCAACGTTCTTTGCCTACGTTATCACACAACGGACAGACAGTAATTCTGAAAGACATACAGATAAACTAATTGAAATAATTGAAATAATCATTCTTAAACATTGTTAGTAAGTGTTAAAAATGCTTAAAACAAAAGAAAACGTAGCCCTTAGATTTTAAATGCAATTTTTAATGTATCTGAAAATTTTAATGTTGCCATGTAAATCTGAAGGTTAACCATATCATATTCTATTCAAAACATTATTTTAACATATTAACAATAAATGTCAATTTCTTTGTGATTTTTGTTGTGGAAAGTTCCTTAAATGTAATTTATAAAAATGTCTGTCCTGAAATGCAGAGCATTGGCATTTTTTGGGTGTGTCCCTGTACAAAAGTCAGTTGCACAAGACCTATTAATGTCCTTTTAAATAGGAAACATTCAATGGTGAATCAGGATAACATATATCATTTTTTTTTTTTTTATTCTGAAATTATTTACGAATGATGGAGGTGGGCAGACAGACAGTCTATCCGACAGATAAATACACAAATTGAAATGATGTTCACATTTAAAAAGTGTTAAAAAGTATTAAATCGCTTAATGTAAACAAACGAAAATTTAATTCCACCAAATTTCTAATAAAAGTTCTCAATGTAACTCAATACTTTTGTGTGACTCTCTAAATCTAATGCTAATCATACTATATTCTGTAGAAAGCCTTCTTTTCTGCATATGCATAACATATTTAAATTTCATTCAGATTTATGCAAAGTAAATTTATTTAAATCTGGTTTATAGAAATACCTTTCATTGAATAAAATTTTCTGGAATACCTTCGGGTGTCCATGTACACAAACCAGTGGTGGTATTTACTCCATTTTGAATAGGGATCATCCGATGGTGAACTTGAATAACATATATAAGTTTCAAGAAATTCCATGAATATTTACGGGAGTTAGAGCGCGGACAGACAGACGAACACACAAACAAACCGAAGTCACACTTTTCAACCTTGTTGGAAAGTGTTAAAAACATTTAGAAAGTGATAAAAACGTTTAATGTAAACTAAAATGCAATTCCAGCAAATTTCCAATAATAGCCCTAAATGTAACTGAATATTTTTGTTTGGCCCTGTAAACCTAACGCTAATCATACTGTATTCTATGTAAAGCATTGTTTTGTGCATATGAATAAGATACTTTAATTTTATTAATATTTGTGCAAAGTAAAGTTATTAAAACTTGGTTTAGAGAAATACCTCTCATAGAACGCAGTGCTTTGGAATACTTTCGTGTGTCCATGTATACAAACCAGCAATGGTATCTACTCCATTTTCAATGAGGACATACGTTTGTAAACTTAAACAACATATTTCAATTTCATAAGATTTCTGCAAAGTAAAGGTTTTTAAATATGGGTTATAGGAATACCTCTCAT
Organism: Salticus scenicus; assembly: GCA_963930645.1. Lineage (NCBI taxonomy): Eukaryota > Metazoa > Arthropoda > Arachnida > Araneae > Salticidae > Salticus > Salticus scenicus. The sequence goes on along the minus strand of OZ005648.1, from coordinate 185,658,708 downwards.
AGAACACAAAACTTTGGAATGCTTTCGGGTGTCCTGTACACAAACTAGTAGATGACTGCACTCCATTTTCAACAGACAACATCTGATAGTGAACTTGAATATCATATATCAGTTTCAAGAAATTCCATGAATATTTACAGGCGTTAGAGTTCGGTCAAACAGACAGACGGACAGACAAACCGAAGTCATTAACACTTTTCAACCTTGTTGGAAAGTGTTAATAAATAACTATGCCACAATTTATGATTATTGATAAATGTATTAGAAAATCAGATGAATACTCCAATTTGAAAGGTAGAAATTATTTAAACTAATATTTCAAAATAAGTGAAATATATAAAATTTATGAGATGTTTTAAGCAACCTAAAAATTCTTGTTTCAGTCCATGATATCGAACATTTTTTCTTGCTTAATGTAAGAAATAATTGTATGAAGTGAAATCAGATAATAATTTTTGTATGCTATCATATTATGGATCCACCAGTGATCGAGAGATTCTGACCTCTAAGCTGATAGACGGGAAGTGCCGGGATCGAATCCAGATCTTGCTCTTCCACTTAGCCATTTGGAGTTTCTCGTGGTTTTTTCCGAAACTCATGTTGATAAATGCTAGGATCCCTTAGAAATCCCCCCCCTGCCCCCATGAAGGGCATTCCCACAGGCCTAATGTCCCTAGCATAGACGATGGGTTTCAATCCTTACACAAACATCGTTGTTATAATATAGTTTATTGTTAAACTATACTATAAACCAATCATAAATAGTTAAATTAATAATAACTCAATAAAACTTTTAAACCATTATAATAAAATTGTTTTCAGCTAAATATATATATATAAACACACACATATAAATATTTAATTACCAAATTTAAATAGTTACTAGACGTCATCTATTTTGAAAAACAGCTTTCAAAGTTAAGTTACATTTAATAAATAAATTATATATATTTTTTAAATTATTCATACTAATAAATTATCGTTGTTAAAATTGCAAAAAATTCTTTCGTAAACGCTTATAATAATTCTTTTAAACTTATTCTTATCATACATGAATGTTTAAAGTTACATTAAAAATATATTCATATCTGTTATTTCGTGCTAATTCCTAAAAACTGCAATTCCATCGTTCTGTGTAATAAATTTTAACTTTTTTTAAATTAAGTCACAAACACATGCTAGATAAAATTGTCAATCATCTAAAAGATAAATCACTCACCATGTATGGCACCACTGAAGAAGAGCGCCAGTAATCCACAGGTGATATATTTCATCTTTAAAGAGCGAGCTAAATGACCCACAAGAGAAACTTAACGTGAAAGTGATTTCGCTTTACCTGAGCGCTAGGTGGCGTTGCTAAACGTCATGCAGTCTGAAGAAAGAACTCATGTTTTTAAGGACAGCGATCTACTTGTAATAATGAAAGACTAAAAAAAGAAAAATCTTTATTTTTTACAAGGAGGCGTTGTCTATTAACGGTCTGGCGAGTGTTATTACAGGGTGTGTGTGTGTATTGTTTGTATTGGGACTGGGAAGGTATTACCATTAATGCGTTTATTTATGTATATATAGATATATATAGGAATGGGTTTTCAACTTCCAGCTGTTTTAAAAACTGATAATTATTAGAATCGATTTACTTGAAATGAAAAATAATAATCATAACAATTCCATGCATCTATAATTTTAATTTTATAGAATATTAAAAATGCATAAAAATTCTTGATGTACTAAAGACAAAATTCATTAGAACTGTAAATATTTATATAATTTACTAGCAGGTCTACCAGGCATCTGCACAATACCTATCTTGTCGCTGTTAGTCAGTTTCTTCTTCTTTTCCAGCAACTCTCTTTTGACACTTAGCAAGGCGACATTGTATTGTTATCAGATGAATAGATATACGCAAAATTTCAACTCAATCGTTTGTTAGAAAGAATGTTAAATACGAAACAAATTTTGAAATGAAAATGGGAGCCCAAGGGGGCCTGCGGCCTACCGATAAGTCCATTATTGCTTGAGTATATAATTCCATCGCAATTACACATGCCAAGTTTCAGCTCAACAGGACGATAATAAGTGCATTAAAATTCGATAACTTTAAAATTGGACAATTAAATTAAAAATAATAATTACTTGTAACCAGAGTTAAATATTTGTTGATTAAATTTCTTTCTTACTACGGTGATTAGCAGGAACTTAACTCATTTTTCTCGAACCATCTACTAATTATATTTAATTGAAATTTTATTTTAATAATTAAGAGTCATTTTTTTTTTTAAAGTTGGACACTTTTGATAGTTGACATCTTCAATTTTTCCCAAACTTTCAGGATATGTTAGTAGTACTGTGATAAGTAAAAGTAAAATTTAATTTTTTCTGAATTTCATTTGTTTGACCTAGAGAGGGGGTCAAAGTTTGAGGTCGTAAATAAATGGTGCCATTTTAATATCATTTTACTCCTAAAGCCATGAGTGACCCATGTCAATTTTTTTTAAATACGGATACTACTTGATACTAAGTATATTTTAGCATAAACAGTTTGGAGGGTCACTCATGGCTTTAAAGGGGAAGATCATTCGAAAATGCAGTTTTCGTTGATTTTTTCTATGTTTTCAGTCTGAATATCTGCTAAGGCCATGAGTGTCCCATAAAAATAATTATGGGGTTAATTACACACCTTAGTATAGAACTTAAAAATATTTAGAATAGCATGGGTTACTCTTGGCTTTAGTAGTTAAACAGTCTCAAAGTTGAAAATTTTCAAAGAAGGGTCAAATTTGATGGTAAATTACTCTATAAGCCATAAGTCAATAACTATGAGACACAGTTTTAATTATACCCTAGATGGTCTAGTTTTAGATCCAGGTTACAACCCTATGGGGCTTGCAAGATATATTTAGATACAGTTTATTTTATATCGCCAATGCTGTTCTTTGTAGTACAAAAGGCTTGAGACCCAATTTTGCAATACATTAATGCTTGTTTAAAACTTCCCATTTTACATTATAGAGGACAGCACCAAAATAAATATAAAATTAAAAAATCACAAAGGGGAGACCGGGGCAAGTTGAAGTACGGGGTAAGTTGATACATCGAAATAAAAAATACAATTTTTAAGTTCTTATTTACTGCCAATAAAGGGAAGTACAGATACACAAAACCTACTTTACAAGGTAGAAAAAAAAAAGTGTATGTAAAAAAAAAAAAAAAAAAAAAAAAAAAAAGTATATGTAAACATCTGTCGGTTTTATGAGGATAAAACTGTTTTCGAGTACTGTTTTTTTTACTGTGAGTAAAAATTCAAATTTTTAAATAATGTCACATTCTATGTAGCTTACATTAGTGAATGTTTCTGATTGATTCAGCGTTTATAGTGTACACTTGCAGCTTGTAATCATATGATTTGAAACGCCCCCGAGTGTTATGAAGATTGTTGCACTTGTTTTGCTGAAAGGATTTGACATATATGCACTTTCTGACGAAGTTAAAATTTTTAATGTTTTCATGAAGCGCTGTATTGAAAAATGGTGAAGAATGATCAAGCTAATTAAAACTGCTGGCCGTAGAAGTTGCACTGTGAACACAATTCACCCAGACTCAGGTGCTGACGTTAAAATGGTTTATTTATCTTTAGATTCGTAACAACAGTGTTCGTGATTAAATATTCCAACACTATATAGTTACAACAGAAAATCCTTTTGAAAACATCAAGATAAAAATATTCATTTATGAATAAATGGATGCATGCATGGACGAATGGAACGGAATAGACACGGGGAGTATTAGAGAAAAAAGGCACAGTCTTTCTAGTCCCAGAGCAGAGGCAGAAGTGATGAAATTTTGGCTGCATAACTTCACAACAAAACCACAAGCCATGTCGCCAAGAACAACACCCACTTTTTTCAGTTGCGGATAAATCAGTATATCTTTTAAAAATATATTGGCGATTCTTTTCTTAGCCAAAAAACCGTTATCAATTCGTGAGAAGACTGGCAAAAGTATGCTGAAACTCAACCACAAAAATTTATGGTTAAATCCTTATTCTCAGCCTTTAGCTGATATAAAGTACATAAATTTCTATTTATAGAGCGGATGTAAATGATCTGTTTTATGTTCAAAAGTGACACCATTAGGAAATATTTTATTCTATTTTATTTAAATGAGATGAAAAGATTTGCCCTTCCGCAACATTATGCGAGCAAAACACATCTCTTACTTTTATTTTATTTTATTTTATTTTTATTTATTGAAAGCAATAGAGAGAGAATGACATATCTTTTGCACGAAGAGTAACCGCAGAGACTAGCTCGCTTTTTAAAAAGAAAGAAAATGAATTAAAGAATTAAATTTTGAACTCTAATATATAATTTAGAATATGTGATTTTCGATATCACAACGAGCATAAGTACTGGTAGCTTAACATCTCGTGAAGTGAAAATTGCGGACAGGGGCCAGCTGAAACAAAAAAAGGGAAGCTACTTGAAACATCTGTTTCAATTAGTCCCATGTGCAATTTTTATTTTTATTTTTTGTATAGAGTCTTGTTTTCCTCACCTTATATAAGTTTTACATAATATAACAATATGAACATTTTAGATATATCTTAGGTTATTTTTTACATTATAATGACCATAATTAAATGGACCATATTTAAAATAAAGGTCATAATAGTATCAGATCTAGTAAATAATTACAGTGGAATTTTGCGCTTAATGAACATTTATTTAAAAATAACTATAAGGAGGTTGATAAAATAGTTTATAATAACAAGCGTCGCAGAAGGCTTATGAAAGTTGTTACAGTAATTTAATACAAAACTAGTTGGCATAGGTGGACTCTGCTCAGTTCCCCATCATATTTATGTTCTCATAAATTTCTAGTGGGAGACATATTATAATCATATTAAAAGAAATAAATTTGATCAAAGCTTGATAGAGTGACAGAATGAAATCCCCGCCTAATAGGCTATCCACCGTTCACTTTGATATATTTATCTTATTCTAATCTATTAATTTATTTTATCAGGGTCAATTCTGTTGTTTAGTTTTCATGCTACTTTTTTCAAAGCAATAATCCTCAAAATTCATATTTATATGAGAATTTTACAATTTCGCTATGTTGATAAAATCGTAAATTACGAATAATTTACGAAATTTTCCTATTAGAATATTTGTATTCAATCATGTTCAAAAAAATATCATAAATGTAATTTTGAAGTTGTCTACTGTTTTTAATGGAAGTATCAAAACGGAAGTTTGTGCTCAATTTTGCCCTATTCTGCCATTTTAAGTAAATCGTAAATTCCAAATAACTTACGAATTTTTTAAATTAGAAAAATCACAGTCTATGATATTCATGCCATGCCAGTATCCAAATTAATATTTCGAAAGTGGTTTGACATCTTTACGATGAAAATATCCCTCAAGATTGACGTTTATGTGAAATTTTGCTCTATTCTGCCATGTTAAGAAATTCGTATTTTTCCAATAACTTGCGAAATTTTTATATTGGAAAATTCATAGTCATTAATATCCATGCCAGTGTTCTGAATAATATTTCAAAAGTAGTCTGACATCTTTACGATGAAAATATCTCTCAAAATTGACGTTTATGTGAAATTTTGCCATATACTGCCATGTTAAGAAATTCGTAAATTTCCAATAACTTGCGAAATTTTCAAAGTAGCATATTTATAGTTACTCATGTTCATTCCGGCATCAAAACTGATATTTTAAATCTGGTCAGACATTTTTACAGTAAAAAGGTTCCATTTAATGCACGTTTAAGTGACATTTTGTCCTATTCTCCCATGTTAAGAATATCGTAAATTTCTCATAACTTACGAAGTTTTTTAATTCGAATGTTGCAAATGAATAGGGTTCTTGCCAGTATCGAAAGTAATACTTTAAAACCGATCTGACCTCTCTGCGATCATTTGTTCGTGAGATATCGTGTTAACAGACTAACAAACTAACGGACTAACACACTAACGGACTGACACACTAACAGACACCCTACAGACAGACACCATACAAATTTTGTCATTTTCGGATTCCTTACGATTACCTAAGTTCCCCATACCTATAGTATGATGGGGAACTAAAAGAGAGTGGAATTTCAAGTTCACAATTAAAGTAAAGAAATTCTCTATCATTCAATGGACTTGATAACACTTGTAAAATATTGTCCAAACTGATATCTCAAATGTCATCTTCTATGGGCCAGGCAAAACAAACATTTTTAGATTTGATTTGTCCCTTTAGAAATTTAATCTTGCCAGCTTTACAGGCATTTACCTGTACTATCAAACATCTGTATGATTTGCTATCTTGCTTTTTCCCAGAACATGAGACTAACACTCAATTTCCAGTATCTACTTGTTCTGAAAATTCTGTTTAGCAACTTTCCTCTAATTCCAATGCACTTATCTCTTGGAAAATTTTAAAAAACCAAGGTGGAAAAATTATTTTAAACCATAAATAAAGATACAGCCACTGCAGTGTAAGCTATTTTATTATTATTATTAATTTTATAGTGCTTTTGCATTTCTTTTGTGCACGGGGCTAATTGAAACAGGTGTTTCAAATAGCCCCTTATATTTCTTTCAGCTGGCTCCTGCCCACAATTTTCACTTCACGAGATGTTATGGTACCAGTACTTATGCTCGTGGGCGTTTCAAATCATATGATTAGAAGAACTGCAACTAAACGCTGAATCAGTCAGAGGCATTCACTAATTTATGTTACATGAAATGCGACATCATTTAAAAATTTGAATTTTTACTCACAGTAAAGAAACAGTACTCTAAAACAGTTTTATCCTCACAAAATAGACAGATGTTTACATACACTTTTTTTTTCTACATTGTAAAGTAGGTTTTGTGTATCTGTACTTCCCTTTATTGGCAGTAAATAAGAACTTAAAATTTGTATTTTTTATTTCCATGTTTTAACTTATCTCGTATTTCAACTTGCCGCGGTCTCCCTTATGTGATTTTTTAATTTTGTAATTATTTTGACGCTGTCCTCTGTAATGTAAAATGGGAAGTTTAAACAAGCATTAATGTATTGCTAAATTGGGTCTCAAGCCTTTTGTACTACATAGAACAGGTACACATTGGCGATATAAAACTAGTTGGCATACTCTGCTCAGTTCCCCATCATATTTATGTTCTCATAAATTTCATAATCATGTTAAAACAAATGAATTTGACCAAAGCTTGATACAGTGACAGAATGAAATTCCCGCCTAATAGGCAAGCCACCGTTCACTTCGATATATTTATCTTATTCTAGTCTATTAATTTATTTTATCGGGGTCAATTCTGTTGTTTAGTTTTCATGCTACTATTTCCAATGCAACAGTCCTTCAAATTCATATTTATATGAAAAATTTACAATTTCGCTATGTTGATAAAATTGTAAATTACGAATAATTTACGAAATTTTCCTATTAGAATATTTGTAGTCAATCATGTTCAAACAAATATCATAAATGTAATTTTGAAGTTGCCTAATGTATTTATGATCCTCAAAATGGAAGTTTATGCTCAATTTTGCCTTATTCTGCCATTTTAAGTAAATCGTAAATTCCAAATAACTTACGAAATTTTTATATTGGAAAATTCATAGTCATTAATATCCATGCCAGTGTTCTAAATAATATTTCAAAAGTAGTCTGACATCTTTACGATGAAAATATCTCTCAAAATTGACGTTTATGTGAAAATTTGCCATATACTGCCATGTTAAGAAATTTGTAAATTGCCAATAACTTGCGAAATTTTCAAAGTAGCATATTTATAGTTACTGGTGTTCATTCCGGCATCAAAACTGATATCTTAAAACTAGTCCGACATTTTTACAGTAAAAAGTTTCCATTTAATGCACGTTTAAGTAAAATTTTGTCCTATTCTCCCATGTTAAGAAAATCGTAAATTTCTCTTAACTTACGAAGTTTTTTAATTCGAATGTTGCAAATGAATAGGGTTCTTGCAAGTATCGAAAGTAATATTTTAAAACTGATCTGACCTCTCTGCGATCATTTGTTCGTGAGATATCGTGTTAACAGACTAACAAACTAACGGACTAACGGACTGACACACTAACAGACACCCTACAGACAGACACCATACAAATTTTGTCATTTTTGGATTCCTCACACCTGAAAACGTATAAAAAAGTCAAGAAACCGAGGTCGAAATTTTTCATGATTACCTAAGTTCCCCATACCTATAGTATGATGGGGAACTAATAGACTGTATCTAAAAATATCTTGCAAGCCCCCTAAGTTTGTAACCTGGGTCTAAAACTAGACCATCTAGGATATAATTAAAACTGTGTCTTATAGTTATTGACTCATGGCTTATAGACTAATTTACCATCAAATTTGACCTTTTTTAGAAAATTTTCAACTTTGAGACCGTTTAACTATACTAAAGCCAAGAGTAACCCATGCTATTTTAAATATTTTTTACTTTCCGAACACTATAGTGAGGAAAGTATTGTAATCATGTCAAAAATCCGAATTCGAGATTTTGATGTTTCTATACGTTTTGAGGTCCCCTGAGTCCGTTTTCACTATTTTTACGATGATATATGTATGTGTGTGTGTATGTGTGTATGTCTGTGGGTGAACACGCTAGCGTCTAAACGCTTCGTTCGATTAACCTGAAAGTTGGTACGCATATTGTAAGTCACCATAGTACGAACCCTATAGATTTTGGTGAATCTAGCACTTATAGTTTTTTTACAGGGACACAAAGAAAAATTCTTTATCATTATGCCTATGGGGCCAAATTTTTAAAAATGTGATAGTGTCTAAACGCCTTATTAATCCGAGCAAAAAAATTGTACACATGTTATAGATCACAGTTGAACTAACTGTATAGATTTTGGTGAATCTAGCACTTACAGTTTTTTTACAGGGACACAAAGAAAAATTCTTTATCATTATGGCCTATGGGACTAAATTTTTAAAAGTACGATAGCATCTAAACGCCTTATTGAATTCAGCTGAAAATTTATATGAGTATTATAAATCACTGTTGCACTAACTATAAGCATTTTGGTGAATCTAACATTTATAGGTTTTTACAGGGACACAACGAAAATTTCTTTGTCATTATGATCTATGGGCTCAAAGTTCAGTAGCGTTAAATAAAACAACGTGTAATAGATGGAGAAAAATACTCAAACACTCTATTATGGTTTTCTCTGTTTTGTTTGTTTAACAACTACTCTTTCTTTACTTTATCTACAAAACTGTTAATTACTCAATGTTCGGAAAGTCGAGTGGAGTCACTCCAGATTTTTAAGTTCTATACTAAGGTGTGTAATTTAACCCCATGTGAAAATGTATTTAAATTTGTACTTTTAGTCGAATTTTGTTCACATTTTGTATTCCTGAATAACTTTAGATAGTAAAGATACATAAACTATTTTTACATACTAAAAGTATTAATATTATTTTAATTTCAGAAAATATTATCGTACAGTTAATAAGCGAAAATAAAAGAAATTTATTTATATGTATTCAAAAATATATATAGTCAGAAAAAAAAAAAAAAAAAAAAAAAAAACTTTAAAACTCACTGTATAGAAGAAGACGAATTAAACTTAAATTAATTAAAACTTTGTTTTTCTAGTCAAAATTCTAAATATTGTGAAAAAAAATGATAATAATATGGTGTGGCACTCACATGACTTTCTTTAACCCTGCATCTGAATACTATAAAGACATATAACAAATTAAGATGCAAGAGAACAATTGCTGTATAAAGCTTAAAAGCAATTGAAAATGGTTTAAGGAACAATTTTATCTGACGTATATTTCTGTGTGAGTGGATCCCCCCCCCCCCCTCAATCTTCCGACTGGATATAGAACTTACATTCATAAAAGCTTTATGGCTGATATTAAATTTATAAGTTTGTTGCAACTTATTCAGACAAATTTCATCCCTCCATGAAACTTACCATTCCTGCTCAAACTTTTCAAGTGGCAACCATATATGAACTTCAAAGTACTCCATTTGAATTTCTTGAAATTATTTGTTTTTAAGTTAGTTATACTGATGGTTGGTTGGTGTCGTGTCTAATTGAAGTCAAATTGCTCCATGCGCCAAAATCACGGCCTTGGCAATGTCCACAATTTTGTCACTATAGAGATTTCCCTGAAAGGGAAATTCGTCAATGGCCTGTAAGCTTCTTATGATGGCCGGGCAGTTGAAAATGTGTTCTGGTGTGTGTTCCTCCTCCAGGCAGTTTCTACATGATTTGTAAGTTCTGGTGCCGTCTGTATTTATTATCATTCCACCAACATGTTGGGTTCTAAGTCTGGAGATAGTCTTGGTAATCATCCTGTCTGCATTGATAACACACAGTTGATGTTCCTTTTTGATGTGTTTTTCTTTCAGTCTGTATCTAGCAACTGCATTAACATCTCCTAAAGTTACGGTGCTGCAAATTTCAGAGTTTAGGTCCCTCGCCTCTTTCGCCAGCCTATCTGCTTCCTCGTTCTCCTCGATACCAAGTCAAGTCAAGTAGTTATACTGATAACAAACATATAAACATGTGAACCACTAAAACATGAATTTTGTATTCAGAAAACCTAAAAACGTCCAATCATGGCAAAAATCACCTTTGAAATTTTGATTCTAAACTATTACTTTGTTTACCATATGGGTATGAGAAAGACTTTATCATTCCTAAGCACTATTCCTGGACATGGTAAAATTTAGTAAAGCCCTTCCATCTACTACACTCAATTGAAAAGCATACGTTCACTTAATTATGCGAATTATGCGTAGCGTTGTATGTTTTTAAATTTTACAACAACTGATAGCGCACTTAATATAATTTAGTATAACTTAATTTAATTTAGCAAAGATGTAAGACATTATCAAAACACATTATAATAAAACACATAAGACAGTTTCAAATGCGCTTCCAGCTATTTTCAAGAAAGTTCAAATATATCGAGTTATTTTGTATGGCCCTGTAAACGAATGGTGAATGATCCATACTACATTCTATAAGAAACAGTTTGTTGATTTCCTTCTGTTTAGAGAAGTCTTAAAGTGTTAAATTGTACATACCAGAAGTTTCACCCACAGACATAATGTTTTTGAATTCTCGTGAGTTCCCTGTAAATGAACCATTCGTCTAATTTCAATAAAATTTTTCAACTAGCATCTCCTTATAAAACAGATTTAAAATCCTGAGCTAGGACTTTCTGCTATTGTTCTTGAGCTGTGTTGATAACACACTCACATGAACGCACACACGTATACATAGACCAACCGTTAAAAACCTAATTTTCAGATTCAATGACCTCAAATCGAGTTAATATAACTAAAAACTCAATTTCGAAAATCGGTTCAAAAATAATACTATTTTTTGGTCATTAGTATCGTTATTACAGTGCGTCTCAAAATTATAGAGACAGAAGATTTTTCGAAATAACAGTTTAAAAAATAAAGGAATAATCACGAAAAAAAAAGAAATAAGCACATGAAATCGGAATATAAGTTCATTACAACAAAGAAATATAGAATATGTTTTGAAGAATTTTTGTAAAAAAATAAAAGCTAAATAGGCTATGTCAAAAATATAAAAACCTTTTGAGTATATGGTTGTTTAAATTCTAATTTTGGATCCATTCCTTTTAATTATCTTGAAAATCCTATCAGACATGCTTACAACTAGAATTTGAAGAACGTGTGGATGTAATGAGTACCAACCCTGCTCTACTTATTGCTTTAATTTATGAATATTTGAAAATTTAAGGCCATAGACATACACCTTTCATGTAATATACTCCCCAAAGATTTTCAATTGGATGTTGGTCTGGACTGATGGCTGGCCTGTCTATAACAGTAATTTGATTCTGCATAAACCAAGCTTTTGTTCAGTAAGGAGCGTGAATCGACGCATCGTTCATTTTTAACTTCAAGTTTTCGTTCGATTTACTTGTTTTGAGATGTCGAACACGATTTGACGGTTTTTAGAAAATGTTTGTCTATATGTCTGTATGTATCACAAATTTTGTGGACGTTGTGTCTCTCGAACTAATGTGCAAAATTTAATCAAACTTGATATTTAGTTGGACTTTGACCTAAGCTGCTGCTGATAACATTTGCGTATCAATTCTTCTATAGGTGGCGCTGTCATCCCATTTTTTTTTTCTTAATTTTAAAATGGCAAAATAGGTTGGTTGATTGGTTGGTTGGTTGGAAGTCGAACTTCAATATGTTGTTCATCAAAAAAAAAAAAAAAAAAAACACATAAGGTAAATCGAGCGAAGACGCAAGTTTACTCCTAATATTTTTATGTGTCCAATACTGACCCGATTGTGTGCGGAGTCTTATCTCATAGAACACATGAATTGTGAATTTATCTTAATTTATCGCCTTTAATCGCCATAATTTTGATCTCGTGAGCATTATTTAACTTGGTGAGTAAAGCCCTTATAATATCCCATTGCTCATATTTAAAGTTCGTAAACGGATATTTTATTTTAAATAAGATATTAGCAATATAAGTGAGTTCGCATTCTGTTAAAAGCAAAAGATGCCATAATCTTGAAGCAATACGAAAATAATCGCGTGTGGCATCTTAGTCCCATACTTGTAAGAAAATATAACATGGTTCAGAAATAAATTAAACAACCTATAATTTTTATGTTTTATTTTATATACTGTATATTATAGTATAAAATATCAATGAACTAATAATTATAATTATAATAATTATTGTTTTTATAATATCATTTTATTAAACTTTCAAGACTTCAGTTTGGATATCTTATGAATGCAGTTGGAGCAAGGCAGACTTCTGGGTTTTCAGCTACTGGGATTTATCCCTATAACCCACTAATAATCCCAGATCATGCATTTGCTATCTCTGATGATTCCAGTAATGATATAGTTGCTACTTAGCACAGTAAACGGGATGTCTAGAAGCAATCACCCCTATTATTCAGGTCAGAAAACTTAAATCATCGGGGCGTAAGAAACAAAGAGCAAGGGGTCTTAACTGCATCAGAGAGGTGAAAAACTATGCTGAAAAAGACCAGGGCAAAAATTAAAAAGGCAGGGAAAGGCAAAATAAGTAAAAAGAAACCTTCCAAAAAACAGAAGAAAAAGTGACGTGTAATCTCATGTTCTTCAAGTGAGGAAATTCCTCTGGATATCAGTGACGACAGTTTTGATGAGGATAATGATGATTATTTTTGTGGTGTATGTAAAGGATACTTTTACGCTGAAAAAGGTCTTAAGCATGATTGGATACAGTGCACCAAATGCAAGAAATGGTTGCACAAAGATTGCTCTGAATGAAATGTTGTGCAAGCTAACATTCAAGCTTGTACCCTTATTAGTTTTAGCAAAGTAAATTTGAAAAAAAAAATTAAATTTACCGATTTATTTGTTTCTCCATAGTTATAGTGTTCATTCACAGCCAATGTTCCAATGTTTGTCTTATTTTTCTTATTTATTCCCATATCTTGCATTTTACCCCATAACTGGTGTCATATTTCCTCACATTATGCCCCATTTACACTAGTTTATTTAACATTAAATTTGTCAGTCGTGTACGTGCTGGGAAAAAAGTTAATAGGCATACATAACCAATTAAATATTTAAGAGTAATGGTGTTTTTTTTTATTTTTATTTTTTTTATTATTATTATTATTATTATTATCTTACCATTTCAGTTTTAGCTCTACTAAGAAGAACATCTTATTATGTGACGACTTCCCCCGAATTACCTTATCCTAAGTTAATTTATGAATTGCATAAAACTGATTTTCATTAGACATTTAGTTCTCTGTTATGAAAATCGTCTGAATTCATCATGAACAAGAATTCTGATATATAATAATTTTAATAAATAATATTTACTACATGAATTTATATAGGAAAATGTGGAAGAAAGCTTTTGTAGTGGCCTCAACATATTAGTTTGTGTTTTATACTTGATTTAATACTTTTAAATATGTTTTAATCTATAATATGTTATAAACATTTTTTTATTAGATTATTATAATTAATAGCAGGCTACGCCCACTTCACTGGTATACATATTTAAATGTACATATTTAAATGTAAATAATTGTCACTTCATATTTAAATGAATTTTCAAAAGAATTGGATCAGTATTTATTTTTTACATCACATTATAAATAAAAACTTAATAAAAAAAAATAATAATAATTTATACATAAATAAATAAATAAACATTGAAATTGCTCTAGACCTTGCTTCGAGTACCCGCTGCCTACGGCAGCTCTAATTTCCGCCCTTGCTGCATCGGGGGGTCCAGGTTCCCACTGTCTGCAAAATGGTCTTTCCAGGGCACTTGAATTTTGGTATTTATCGACGATATGTGGATCTTCTGTTATTCAAGAACTACGATTTTAAAGGTGACTGTATCTCAGCATCTATTATATGTTTTTGTTTTTGAACCATGTGTTTTATAGCCCCCGTTATTTACACTGTATTGCGATTTGATTCCGACCAGTATAACAAAATAAAATAAAAAGTAGATTTTCTTTTAAAAGGAATTAAATACATGAAAAACAAATAAATTTTAATCAGTTTAATCCTTTTCCACTGTATACTACCATTAAAAAAAGGGATTTTTATTTTAAAGAAATTAATTTAAGATGAAAAACAAAAAGTTGTTATACTAAAAAATATACATAAACATAACAATTTATTTATATTGCATTACTATTTGATTTTCAATAAATATAATAAATAAAAAAAAAAAAATTACCTTCAAATGAATGTATTAAATAAAAAATAAATAGTGAAATAACCGTTGCTAAGATACGCAGACGGTTACAATCAAAGAATTACATTTATGAAAAATGAAGCATTAAAGAAAATCCGCGTTTGTAATGATCGATAGATGGCGCTTTTCCAACTTTTGTCATTAGTAAATATAATAGCCCCGTGTATTTATTATTGTTCTATTTGTGTTACTACTTAATATTCGTGCTATAATTTCTCCGCCATTACATCATGGAAAATCGATTGCTTTTGGAAAAAATTTTCAGTTCACTCAATGTTCGATCGGAAGTAGATATTTAACTGAAGCTGAACAAATATTAGTTTCAAATCATCTGATTAGTTCTTTACTTCCATTAGCCGAAGCAAGTGAAATTTTAAATTTGTCATTTGGAAATAAATGGAAGCTTAATTCTGGATTTCTTGATCCTTTGGAGTTACACTGTGGCACACAACAGTATGCGTTATCTTTTTTACCGGATTTATTCATTTTTATTTAATAAATATATCAGAAACTAAACATCGAATATACAGCAAGCAATGGCGTCTCGACGAAAGCCGAAAGCTATTCCTGTTAATTGTAATTTCACCTTTGCCCACCAGAGGGTGAGCATTTCATTACAATCGCGGATATTTAAAATCTAAAAAACATTAATTTTAAAAAATTCAAATTCGAAATTCGAAAAAATCTCGATGAGGTGCACGCCTGCAGGGTCGCAGGTACCTATATGCCACATTTGGAAGCTCTGCGATCAATAGTGTGAGCACCAGAGTGCAGACAGACACACACACAGACACTTCTCTTTATTTACATAGATTATTTGAATAAATGTACATTAGTCGTACGATGATGATACTAAAATAAGAGAATGTACAAGGTGACGACATTTA
This sequence comes from Salticus scenicus, assembly GCA_963930645.1. Classification (NCBI taxonomy): domain Eukaryota; kingdom Metazoa; phylum Arthropoda; class Arachnida; order Araneae; family Salticidae; genus Salticus; species Salticus scenicus. The sequence continues at coordinate 185,643,023 of OZ005648.1, read as the reverse complement.
TAATTCAAATTAATTTCAATAAAAATATACATATAGAAAACCATTTCATTTATTATTATTATTATTTATGCTGTGTATGAAACAAGATTATTATTGCTATTGATGTTTTAAATTTTATTTCTATACTAAGTCTTGACACATCTTACTCTACGCTTATTCGGAAATTATTATTAAAAAAACCCGAAGATCATATTTTCTTTCTAAGCAATAAATGTAAAATTCTGAACAAAACATAATTTAATCTAGCACGCCTAGACATTTTTTTTTTAAATCTATTCTTCTATATAAAGGCATGCGATAACTGTATTTCGTTCCTTAGAAACGACTGCTATATTCATTTCTTAAAATTTCTTTGATACAGCTTCAGTATAGGACCTTCTTTGTGGCTTTTAAATTCTTGTTGTCCTTTTTGCGATGAATTAAAGTGACTATCGCTGTAGCTTAATAAAGATCTTGGCGAGAAACGTCTGAGCTACTTCGGCGTCAAGTTAAAATGGGGTTTTTATTTAATTAACTTTTGAACCAATTATTTGATTGAATTAAAAAATACAGCATTTGTTAGATTTTGTTCTGACTAATAAGTGTACGAATTTTTGTAGCGACCGGTTGAACGGTGTAACTTTGTATAGCGAATTAAAAGTTGACGTATTATATGTATTGTATGTTTGATTCAAGGTGGGCTACTGAAAATTTAGACAACACTAATATCGCTTTCGGAAAGCAGTATATTCCTCTCGTGCTAATAACTATAATTAGAAAAATTCGATATGTTTTAAAGATTAATTTTTTCCGCATAAGTAAATGTAAAAAGAGCTTTTTAAAATGCAAGTGCTTAAGTGAATACAAAAACAGAAACAAACTATGAAAATTAGGGCTGACATTGAAAATGAATAAATTAACCTAATTAACCTAAATATGCCACTAGAGGCCCACTGAAATTAATGGTAATTTATGAAGGTTGGCAGCAAAAATTTTACGATGTAGATGCTTAATACATGTGCTATATTCTAAATATGCGTGAACCATTCACGCATTTTCACCTTTCAATTCGTTATCGCAGGCTATGACAATGTGCTACCTAGACAACATTTACTCTTTATCATTTACTCGCTCGTTATTATTTACTCTCTATCTCTCTTTTGAACATTTTCCAACAAAGTTAAAAAGCGTTAATGACTTCGGTTTGTCTGTCTGTCTGCCCGCGCTCTAAATCCCGTAAATATAGATGGAATTTCTTGAAACTCATATATGTTATTCAAGTTCACAGTCGCATATTTCCTATTGAAAATGAAGTGAAAACCTTTACTGGTTTGTGAACAGGGACACCCTAAAGTATTCCAAAGCCTTGTGTTCTATGAGAAGTATTTCTATAAATCATATTTTAATACCGTTAATTTACACAAATCTTAATTAAATTGAAATATGTTATTCAAGTCCACTATCGGATGTTCCCCATTGAAAATGGAGTAAATATCATCACTGGTTTGTATAGAGGGGCACCCGAAAGTATTCCAAAGCATTGCGGTCTATGAGAGGCATTTCTATAAAACCAATTTTAAGAACTTAACTTTACACAAATCTTTATAAAAATGCAATATATTATTCATGTCCACAAAAGAATGCTTTCCATCGAATACAATATGATTAGCATTTGATTTACAGGGCCACACAAAAATACTCAATTACATTAATAGGTATTATTGGAAATTTGCTGGAATTACATTTTCGTTTATATTAATCGCTTTTATTACTTTCTAAATGTCTTTAACACTTCCCAATAAGATTAAAAAGTGTTAATGGCTTCGGTTTGTCTGTCTGTCTACCCGCTCTCTAACTCCCGTAAATATTCGTAGAATTTCTTGAAACTGATATATGATATTCAAGTTCACTAGCGGATGTTTACTGTTGAAAATGGAGTGAATACCTGTACTGGCTTTTGTACAGTGACACCCAAAATATTGCAAAGCATTGTGTTCTATGAGAGGTATTTTTATAAACAATATTTTAATTCCTTATTTAACACAAATTTCAATGAAATTGAAATATATTATTCAAGTTTATTTGCTTATGTCGTATGTTTGCTATAGAAAATGGAGTAAATAAAACCACTGGTTTGTGTACAGGAACACCCGAAAGTATTCCAAAGCATTCGTTCTATGAGAGGTATTCCTATAAACCAAATTTTAATGACTTTACTTTGAACAAATCTTAATGATTTTCAAATATGTTATTCATATGCACAAAAGAATGCTTTCAGCAGAATGTAGTATTATTAGCATTAGATACAGGGCCACACAAAAATATTCGGTTACATTAAGGGCTTTTATTGGAAATTTGCTGGAATTGCATTTTCGTTTATATTAAGCGATTTAACACTTTTAACATTTTTTTTTGTACGTGTGTGGATATGATTTCAATTTGTGTATCTGTCTGTCCGACTGTCCATCTGTCTATCTCTCCGTATGCCTGCCCCCAGCATCCGTAAATGTTTTCAGAATTTGTTCAAAATGATATATGTTATTTAAGTTCACTATGGAATGTTTCCTATTTAAAATCGCATTAATAAACCTGTAGAATTGTTTTGTGTACAGGGATACCCCAAGAAAAACGCCAGTGTATTGCATTTTAGGACAGATATTATTATAAATTATATTTAAAGAATTTACTCTTGTAAAAATCATAAAGAAATTGACGTTTATTGTTAATATGCTAAAATAATATTTTGTATAGAGTGTTAACCTTCAAATTTGCAGAGCTACACTAAAATATTCAGGCACGTTAAGGGCTGCAATTACTATATATAAGCTACGTTTTCTTTTGTGTTAAGCATTTTTAACACTTTCTAACAATGTGTAAGAATGATTAGAAATTCAATTAGTCTATCTTTACGCCTTTCAGAACTACTACCTGTCCGTTGTGTGATTACGTAGGCAAAGAGCATTAAAATTTATACAATACAACAATTACGTACGTTTCGAAAGTGTTAATAATCAATGCGTACCGCATGATTGTTCATTCTTATTTTAATTCACTTTTGATTTCTTCCTCCTATTAGTATGTCTGGATTAAAAAAAAAAGAAAAAGAAAGAAAGAAAAAGAAAAAGAAAAACTGCACTTTTGATTGAAATATGCCACTTTCGGTGGTCTTGGTAGATGTCAAAAGATAACTTTCTGGATACGAAGCCACTTGAAAATCAGTGCAAAACACCCAGTAGTGGCCATAGATGACTCCCATCACCCGCCGTATAGGCACAGTAAATGCTTTTCATATTTCGACTTTTCGTGGTCCTTTTTTTTTTTTTTTTTTTTTTTTTTGCTTAGAAAGCACTTTTTGTTTTATCACATTTATCTTTACACGTTTAAAATTTCACGCAGTTTTTAAAAAAATTAATTTTTTAAGAGGTATTTTTGTAATTTTTTGATTTGTGACGTACTCTTGAAAAGAAAAAAAAAATTCCATTATAATGTTATTCTAATTTGAAACCCTGAACTTTCTTTGTTTCAGATTGAACTGTTTTCAAATTTTTTGAAAATGGCTTCAGTGCGTTTGCGGCTGGCAATTACTAAATCCGAATTTCCTCCTAGTGGCATAGACTGGACCATATGCTGCTTATGTCAAACACATAGAGACGAAGAACTGATTTGCCCCGCCACACATACTTATAAATCACTTGTTGGAGCTGGCTACAGGACGCTTGCAAAAAATTTAATGGAATTTCAGAATATCGGTTCAGTACCTCTTTGCTTGGATTTAAAATATTTAAATGAAGGTGAAGGAATAGAAGAAACATTTAGAAAAATTAAAGCACAAAAGTGGCACAAAATGTGTGCTCTTAACTTTAATATAACAAAATTTGACAGGGCAAAGAAACGCAAACACTCGTTCTCCTTTCCTAGTATGTCATCTCAGGATAATCCACAGTCTTTATTAAAACCAAATGAAAAAGAAAAAAAAAAAAGAAAAAATTCTGTCAAAGACAGAATTTAATTTAGTACGGAGGACTATTAATTTCAGTCTATAAAATTTTAATTTTAATTTTTAATTTATTTCTTATCTCATTTTTTGACCTAAAAACTGGGCCACGTACTTTTTAAAATGACTGAAATGAATTGAAATAAAGTGTTTCCACCTAAATTTCATACTTCAGTTAATTTAAAAAAAAATCTGATTATCGTGTCGAAAAACTGTTTGCACCCCTGGATTGAAACAAAAATCGCCCCTTTCATTTGGTACCGAATTCGTAACGATAGGATTGGTATTTCTAATTCAGTTTGGCGTTACACAAAACTGGTCAACAAAAACTAGCGACAACGTTTTTGCCCAGATTGAAACTAATAGTTCTCCTAGTCCTAACAAGATCTGGTGTCCGTACAACATTATTTATTAAAATGAAAGATGAAATATGTTTCATATACAATGGGAAGGGCACTACGCAGTGGTCTTTGTATAAATTTGCTTCTTCACAAGACGATAAACTTAAAAAAATGCGCCAAAATTTCAAATAATGTTGACCTAAAGCATACCTCGAGGGTGGAGATTTAGTTGCTTACGAAGTAAAATATCACTCAAAGTGCTATATGAATTTAACAAATTTTCTATGACCATCAAATGGAGTATAAAAAGAAGAGGTCTGCCAAAGTCCATCTGCGAAAGTATAGCTTTTACTTCTGTTGCAGGATTTGTAAGAGAGAAAATCCAGGCTTCAAAATCTGGAAACACTGAAATTCTTTTCAAAATGTCTCATCTTAAAACTTTTTATACAAATAGCCTAGCAAACTTTCTAAACGTGGAAAGTAAACACCTTCCAAATACATATACTACTCGTTTACGTGAGAGAATGCTCGATCATTTCCCACAACTCAAGGCTCAATTTTAAGGTAGATTTTACCTTCTGTGTCGAGATTGTGCAAATATATTTCAAAATGTCTAAAAATCTTGATGGTGATGCTGTTGAAAGCGAAAGATTCGTCAAACAAATTAGAAAAGTAATAACCCAGCAGAAAACTTCTGATAGTCACCTGAACGATGATCGACAAACTGCAAGCGTCCCTCCAGTACTTCTGCTTCTACTTCCAGGGCCGGCTCTAGGCGGTAGGCAAGGTAGGCAACTGCCTACGGCGGCAAAATTTAGGGGCGGCAAAACCATTTGAACCTCAAAAAATAAATAAATAAAATACTTCGATTATTATTGAATGTAGAAAATAAATAAATAGAAAAATAAATAAATAAATAAATAAGAAAATAAACACAACAACAATTTACAGGCTTCTCTGCCCATTCCTATAATTTGAAATGCAGACAAGAATAGACAAACTTGTAAGTTCTGTACAGTATGTATTGTATGCGCAGCCGTGACGCGAAGGGAGAAATGTACACTCGCCCTGATTTAACAAGCTCTTTTTGCCCTCTAATTAAAGAAAGTCAAGAGTTTGCCAATTGTAGGGACTTTTATCAGTGTTCTTCAGCATGTAGGAACTATTTGGAGGTACCCTTTCTCCCCAGGACATTATCAGTATATCCTAAGTATGAAAGAACGTCCTTGGACATCCTCAGCCATAAGATAGGGACATTATGAGTTATCCGTAAAAAACGGCAAAATTTGAGTTTGGATTGGCAACAGTATTGTCAGATTTAAAACAATACTTCATTTATGGAATAACGTCCATCAGATTCAGTGGATGGATGGGGGGAGGGGCGATACATTTTTGATGAAGATATGTTTCCATTGGCCGATCAGAATTTAAATGCAAATTCAATGAACATTTTAAAGTTTTCTTCCTGATGAAAGATCTACTGGTAAGGAACTGCCTAAAGTTTCATTAAAAGACACCAAAACTAAATGCAAAACTGGTGTACAAACGATAAATAGACAAGACTTTTTCACACACCATAAATTTAAAGCCAGCACAACCGGTTTCGGAAGGACGTAGCCTTCCTTCATCAGGTGCAAAAAACACGTGCTACTGCCTTGGAGGCAAAAGCAAGACTGAAAGCAGGGCAAAATCCAGAGGGGAGGAGCAATACAAACAACCATTAGAAAGAATCATGCAGGACCAATCAGAGAGGAACACACATGCACACACAAAAACAAAAGGAGGGAGGGAAGGAATAAACAATTAATTTTATTTTATTTTTTAATGAATTATTTATTTATTTATTTATTTTTCAAATTAATATTATACTAATAAGTAAATTTAATAAAATTAATTAATTTATTGTTATTATTATTATTATTATTATTATTATTTATTTAGAATTATTTAATTATAACTATTATTATGTTATAAACATAATGAAGGAAATTATTTAATTGAATTAAACAAATTTTTCCAGGCTGTAGACAGCAAAGTGGAATCAGGTTTTTCATTGACAATTTTATCACGATTAAGGTAAATAGCTAAATTTTCCAAAAAATCCAGTTCGGATGTGTTTGGCATGAAAGATAATTTTGGCATTCTTAAAATTAAAACTATGATCAAATTCCCAACTGTGCTTCGCAATAGAAGATTTAGAAATTTCTTGATTAACAACATACCGAGAATGTTCACGTAAACGGCATTCAAGATTTCTTTTAGTTTGACCAATATAAGATAAATCACCATTATTACAAGGGACATTACAGATACCCCACTTATGAAGCTCGGGAACAGGGGATTCAGTTGAAGGGAATTGGAATTTATTGACAGGTTTAAAAATAACGTGAAAATTGAAACGCTTTAAAACTTTGGCTAATTTAAAACATAAGGGGGGATAAAAAGGCAAGATAACAAGATTATCAGGTTTAATTTTATCATCAATGGAAAGAGTAGAATTATAAGTTGGCCTACTGAACTTTTTGATAGCTTTATCAATTATAGAGGGTCTAAAACCTCTTTTAATAGCAACGGACTTTAAATAATTTAACAGGGAGCAGCCCCCGCTCACCGCTCGAGGAGCGGTGTTGAGCGCTTCTAGGATAATCTACGTTAGCTGCTCCGACATTTATTGAGAAAAAAAAATACATCATGCATCGCCTGGCTTAGCCAACCAGCGACAGAGGGCGATGAGTATTTACAGATATTTATGTACATAAAGTATTTGGTCGGCATGCCGGGCCCAGCCGACCCCACGCGACAAATGGCATGCTGACGATAGTTGATATTGTAGAGTCGAAACCAGTTGATAATTGATGAAGCAGATTCTGAGGTTGAGAATGGCAGTTCCTTTAGTAGAAACAGTTCATGCGTATGCATGGATTTAATCAGCATTAATCACCATCATGGGAAGAATCTGTAAGTAGATAGATTCACGTTGAGGCTCAAGTCGGTCCTTGATTGACTGCTGGTGACGTTAGGATGGTTAGCGGGGTACTGGTGAAGTTTCTGAGTAATCTGCAACTTCAGGACGTTTGGAATCTAGAACTGATATTACATGAGGATATCTTCAGCAGCAACTCGGACGACCACAGAGGAAGATAACAGGGTGAAGAAACTTAAGGTTATTTAATTTTGACTAGAGAATTATTATTATAATTAGTAGAATTTGATATTAATCTGTTAGGTTTGAAAAGTTCATTAAGTAGGAAAGGATGCTATTTAGTTTTTTTATTAGCGGTTTTCTTGTTAGAATTTCGTCTAGCCATTTAATGGGTCTAGGGGAGGGATTTCTTAAATGATAATTTTCTGTTAGGGGGCAGTGGAAATAATAATGTAGTGGAGTACCCTCCTCTCCACATGGACACAAGGGTGAGCGTCGGCAATGAAACTTGTATAGATAGGAAGGGAAGGGCCCATGGCCTGTTAGGAATGCGGTAATAGGGGGAGTTAAAGTCCAAGAGTTAGTGCGGGCCCGAGGAATCAGCGAGAAGGTATGTCTCCCCTTCTCTGAACTATCCCACAGGTCTTGCCATTTGAGATTCATTAAGTTTTGAATTTTACTTTTGACGTAGGAGGGGGGAGCGGGAATTGATGAACATTTTGTGGGGAAATTAGTGGCTTCTTTTGCTAGGGAATCAGCTAGTTGATTGCCTACGACACCCCTGTGGGCAGAAACGTGTGCCAGGGTGCAAGGTAAGTCGAGACTCATTAGGAGTTTTTTTAATGCGCTGAATTTGCGGATGTCTGCTCCGATGTCGAGCTATTGCCTGAAGGCCCGAGACTGTCGCTGTAGATATTGACGCTTTGATTAGAGTATGCAACACTGGCCCATTGTATGGCCTCAGCGATCGCGTGGATCTCTGCTTGAAATACCGTATTAAAGTCCTCGAGCCTGCAAGCCCATTGATGGCCCGTGACACCCTGTTCCAGCACGCAAAATGCGGCTGCAACCCCGGTATCTGTCTTGGAACCATCCGTGTAGATCGCCACCGGAGCAGAGGGAGAAAAGTTATTTTTAAGACAGTTGGTTAACATTGGAGCAACATCCTTGCCTGGGTGAATATCCCAACTGCAGGTCAAAGTTAGAATGGGGGTTTGTGGGAAGATAATATTAGTTAGGTCAGGGTCTTTTAATTGCAAGATTTGAGTTTTAATGTACGTTTGGGAGACCTGCAGGTGGGCGTGGGGAATCCCAGTGATTACGGGGAGGGCATCAGTGGAAATAGTTTTATATCCTCTTGCAATTTGTAAGAGGAATGGTCGTTGGGCAGAATTGAGGCCTGTTATGGCATCTGTTCTCAGGTGGCCACCTCAAATGGCGGCTCCGAATTGAGTTCTTCTTTAAGAGAAGAAGTATCAGAACAAATTTTAAGGGCACGATACACGTAAGTGTAAAAGGTGCCAATTTTTTGTTTAGCTGGATGATTAGAGAGAGCATTTTACGTACATTGCAGCAGCCATTTATTAGAAACTTAGTAGTTAATGAAAGATTTCGAAGTTGGAAAAGTTGTATAGATTCCCTAATATCTTTATTCCTTAAAATAGAAAATATTCATGGTGCTTTATTAAGCATTTGCAAAAATATAGTGATAGAGAATATGATTCAAAATGAGGCAGTTTATTGATTACAGTTGGCAGCAAAATTATTGAAGCACTAAGCAATAATTCCTACTTAAAATATAGGCACCAAATACTATTTTATTAAATAAATATCTGTCGAGTGATGATCTTAGTCTTATACTGTTTATAAAAAAGTAAGTTGATGATAAAAAGAAGCGATCAAACTACATATATACATGAAAAATGTGGATGTGTGCTTCAATAATTTTTCTGCCGACTGTACAATAAAACAATTAAAGTTTTTTTATGATTGATCGTCATTTGACACAAAATTTCGAATTATATTAATCTGATTAAGTAAGCTATGTGAAACAAGTTTTTGATTTATACCAAGCCAATAATTTATTAAATAGCTCATTATTATTATTACTATTATTATTATTACTAGCAGGCTTTGCCCGCTTCGCTGGACATTAAACTTAAATGAGTTGTCAAAATCCCATATCTTTATAAATAACCTAAGTTCTCGCTGTGATCAGTAGAGGCTTTTCTCGTTCGCAAAGTGAGGAGTCTGGGTCCCCAATGCCTTCTGCAGCAACTTACCCACTTCTTACTTCCTCATCCTCAGCGGGTGAGTTCGAAGCTTTCCAAAATCCCACTAATGTACATAACGCATACACTTAATCAATATCCACACAACAAAATTCGCCATTCTAAGATAATTTAAAGCGAATTGCCCTCCGACCCCCCCCCCCCCAAAAAAAAAAAAAGTAATAGTAGTAAGAATTATATGAGCATTATTTACTCAGCTCAATTCTATTAGACTGTTTTATTTTTTTTTTTTGTTTAAATATAAATGTATTTTTTGTGGGGGGGGGGGGTAGGGGGCGGCACCTTTGAGGTTTGCCTACGGCGGCAAAAACGTTAGAGCCAGCCCTGCTACTTCTAGTGTGTTATCTACTTCATGGTTACACTTCAGCAGGGAATGAAACTAGAGCATCTCAGCCTGCTTTGATTACCAGCCAATTAATAGTTTCCAAACATAGTGAACGTATTCCGAAAAGCAACATTATTTATCATAAGAAAAGTCATGAACCACATATTCCATTATATCTTGGCCTGTCTGTTTTTTGGAAGAATACGAAACAATACAGTAATTGAAGGTATGGATCAAAGAAGCCTCTGAATATTACCAAAGAAAATTAGGGCGATAACAGCAAGTCTTGTGTACTTGGAGATTCTCAAAGCTCAAGAAGAATGTGCCATATGGCCCTCAAATTTGCTTCACGATCTTTTTGCCATTGGTGCGTACGACAACATTGATCATAATTACAGTAGCACAACATCACAATCATCATTTCATGGAACAGCGATTTCTATTTTTCAAATCCTTGCGAAAGTTGAAGTTTGTGAACCTCCTAAAATCGTTAGAAACGTTTCTTGTATTGATTTAAAAAAAAAAAAAAAACGTTTCTTGTATTGATTTAAAAAAAAAAAAAAAAAAAAAAAAAACAGAAAAGTGCCAAATATTTGTATCAAGCTCCTAATACTGCCCACGAAGAAGCCAATTGTTCCAAAAGCAAACCAGACTATGTCAATTTCAGAATTTGGATCTGAGTGAAAAATGGAACAGGAATGGTTAGATCATATTATCACTGATATAAAAGATAAGAATTTAGATATTTCCTAAGCAGCTTTCCATATTTCAAGGAAAGAGTCTTCATCGTTTGAATCAATTCGTTGTTCTCTTTTAGCCCTATTCAAAGAAAGTTCTTCTCCGGCAATGCTGAAGCCTGTAATGGAACAAATAAAATTAATACCTTTTTTAATTTAGGGCAAACTCCTGTCATATGTGTGAATCAGCCTCTATTTTCTTTGACAAATGGCCTTATTCACCATTAATTTCAACTCCCGGTTCAACGCAAAAACTTGAAAAGCGTCTAAAGGCAGAAAGCAGCTTTCCAAGAAAGTTTGGCCCGCTGCTTTAGCTACTTTCAGCTAAAAAATCTGAAAATAACAATGCTGCCAGGTGGCAGATTCAACTCGTCAGACTTGCTAAAAATATGAACCCTGACTTTATACGCTTTTCAAGTTTTCGTGTTCAACCGGGATACATGTCACAAAAGCAAAAACCATTTATCAGAAGACTGCTGTGGTTTTATAGTCTACTTAGAGAAACATTCATTCAAGGAAATCCAAAGATTTCGTTAGAAGAATGGATTGATGAAAAACGTTCAAATTGCTCAACTTTTCGATTCTGGCTTCTAGTAAACATAGAGGTACTTCTCATCTTTTATTCGGTCAGTTAGGAATGGTAACTACGAACTGTATAAACAAAAGCTGAAGAAGTTAACAACTTTTTTTTTAATAGTTGGTTGATTGATTGGTTGGGTTTAACGTCGCACTAGACTGCGCAATGAGTAACTGGCGACGGTCTGGGACGCATTCCTAAGAATGGTCCGGAAAAATGCCATCACAGTTTTGATTCTCCACGAAAGGGATTTTTTTTTTTTTTTGGATGGTCTATACCAACTGTGCTGGCTGGTTGCTTGTCCATACAAAAGAATTGAAAGAGCTTAAAGACACAGCACCCAGTATAGACGATTACTTTTGCAAAGATCGTCAGTTTGTTATACCCAAAACCAACAATCCTTTTTCAGCATTCGCTCTAGATCAAGCTCATGAGAAAAACAATTCACTTATAAAAGGAAATGGTCGTGCTATGAGTAGGGGTGGACTGACCCAGCTACCCAGCGATCGCTGGGTGGGCCAACTACCGAAAATGGGCCAGACGAATTTTTTCTCATTATTGTCAACATTAAATTTTAGTTGATAAGCAAAAACTAGTGTCAACATATAATTAAAATTCATCAAATTTATGTTAAAAACCTAAAAGTTTAAATATGAGGAACAAGTACATCGACTGGCCCAGAAAAAAAAAAAAAAAAAAAAAGAAAAAGAAAAAGAAAATCAAAATATTACGTTTTGGCCTTTTTCTTTTTCCTGGGGTAATGACTAGATGCTAGAGAAAGTGATGAGCAGATACACAGTTCCTCCTGCCCCTAGGCGACTTCTAGGGAGGAAAGGCAAATGATCTCTTTCCCTTTTTAACACTTTCCAACAAGGTTGAAAAGAGTTAATGTCTTCAGTTTGTCTGTCTGTCCGTCTGTCTGTCCGCGCTCTCTAACTCCCGTAAATATTTATGGAATACCTTTAAACTGACATATGTTATTCAAGTTTACTATCGGATGTTCCCTATTGAAAATGGAGGGAATACCTCTACTGGTTTGTGTACAGGGACACCTGAAAGTATTCCAAAGCATTGTTTTCTATGAGAGGTATTTCTATAAATCATATTTTAATAACTTTACTGCACATAAACCTTAATGAAATTGAAATATGTTATGCAAGTTCACTATCGTATGTTTTCTATGTAATATGGATTAAATACTACTAGTAGTTTGTGTACAGGGACAGTTAGAAGTATTCCAAAGCATTGTGTTCTATGAGAGGTATTTCTAGAAACCAAATTTTAATAACTTTACTTTGCACAAAGCTTAATGAAATTGAAATATGTTATTCATATGCACAAAAGAGTGCTTTCTATAGAATATAGTATGATTAGTATTCTAGGACCACATAAACCTTCTTCGGCAACGCGGTTTATTTGGGGGAAGGACACGCATAAATCGGCCCAGTAGTTTTTTAGTCGATAATGAACACATATACAAACTTTTCGTTACATATATAGTTTTAAAAGACCTATTTTTTAGCGAAGCGGAGCTTTCTTTGGATGAGCTTTTGGACACAGTATGTATTTATAATTTTACTTCTACATAAAAATGGTCCCCGCTTTTATCATCTGTTATAATTTTATTTATTTATTTATTTTTACCAAATACAGTTCACATTTATCAAATCAAAAAAGTAAAATAGAATTCCTTCGTTTTCTTTTTTATTTGTACTTTCTTTTACATATCTTAAGATTAAGATGTGGAAGATGTGGAGGAACATAATTTGTAATAAAATATACAGTGTATCATAAAAATCCCTAACATCCGAAAAAATTCGTTGAAATGAAATTACACTAAAAATAAAATGTCTATTACTTTACATTTTAAAATGAATATAATTTATGTTGCTATATATGTAAATTAAGAAAAAGTATTCTGATATTTTAGTTTAGAAAACTGTCGTTATTTACAAAGCAACTTAAATTCATTGTCGTTTAACATCATTAACTGCAGCAAGTTTTTTTCAAAAATTTTTTAACATAGCATTCAAACTATTTCTAGTTCACCTCAGTGTGATATCGTAAAGCATTGATTGTTTAATGTAAAACGCGTAAAATTTTAATTTTAGAAAAGGAAACAGTGGATTTTTGTCATTGAATTCTGTTTGTAAAGCAAAGGAATCTTAATGATTGTGTTATAAAGCCCAGAACTTAGTATTGTAAATATATGTATTTCCTGAAAAGTTAAAAAATATTAATAATAGTTAATATTAATTTTCTAGCGTCAATATTGAACAGTGATCTAATGCTTCCGGAACACCCTATTAGGTACCCCAGACAATACAAGAAGTTTGCATCAAACTTGATATTTCAAGCATGCAGTTTTAATACAAGCCAATATCAGGCACATAAGTTTATATTATAAAAAAGCACCTCAGAACTGGCGTATATAAGTAATAAGTAAATAACTTTGAATAAACACCAAGAGGTGCAAGAACTCCCTACATACGTTTCGAGTTTCAAGAAAGCATGACACTTCATCAGACGAACAAAGTAGTCACGAGTGCTGAAAATTAAGCGGCCGAAAACACTGTTACGATTTCTTGCATTTTATGGTATTTATTCAAAATTTTTTACTTGTTACACAAGTTTATACTTTTCCAGCCTACTAATTCAAAACTGAATCACTAGGTACCAAACATTTACATGTTTACTACAGCATACTTTAAACATATACAGTCGGTAACAAAAGTGTCCGAACACTAGCAAAAATTCCTATGTAAAAAAATGCACTTCATACGGTTTTGTTAAATAAATCCTTATCGAATCATGTTCTTAGACTGACTAAGAACAGGATTCGACAAGGATTTATTTAACAAAACAGTATGAAGTGTACTTTTTTTACATAGGAAGTTTTGCTAGTGTTCGGACACTTTTGTTACCGACTGTAGCTTTGACACTAGTTTATGAATAAAAATTCACTTTCCAATAAATGAAAATTTTATTGTACATTCACAAGGTGGATTTTTTGCTGATGCATGTTGCTGGTAAATATGTCTTGTATTTTTTTTTTTTTTTTTTTTTTTTTTTACTATTTCAATATTTTCGCATCTTTTTACTTTTCTCTTTATGGTTATGACATTAAAAGTTAAGAGAGGGAGAGATTCATTAGCATTATGCACTTAATTTTACAGAAAACTTCTATTAATTTTTTACGCACACACACACATACATTATGATTATATACTCATGTTACTGTATAAAGTTAAGTAAAATGTTGTAAAATTGTGACTTTAATTAAAATTTTTTGTGGTTTCTGGAGTTCATCCTAGGCCTCGCTGAAGAGGACCAGATATCCTTATGGAGCGAGTGGGCCAAAATACCTTGTATCCTGGTGGGCCAAATTGAGCCAGTCCGCCTCTGGCTTTAGGTTATTGCAAGATACAGCCCTGTTCAGGAGTTCGATGCTCTCTGGGCTACGATTAGTTAATATTATTGACGAGTTTGAGTCTACAAGCGTAATTAACAGTACTAACAAGCATGTTCATATTGAATAGTATGCTGCTTATCAGAGCAAGTTCCAGGACCAAATAGATGATTTAAAAAGAAGCTTTCATGAGTATTGTGAGTGTCGCACCCTATAACCTATACTATACATAGATAAAAGTATAGGAGTTACAAATTATCTTATTTGCAAGATATTTAAAAAAAAAAAAGAAAATCGAAATCTGACCATTAGGAGTTCAGATACAAAAGCAGTTAGTGCACCTATATGGTAAATAAAGGCGGCCATCCTTAATGACTTCTATCGGAGTGTTCTGCACGGATTTTCAAGTGGCTCCCTATCTGAAAATTTATATTTTGATACCAACTATTATGGCCCTAGAAATTGGCATATTCCATTCAAAAAAATGCAGCTTCTCGGCTCTTTTAGCCGTGTACCCTACGTACTATATGCGATATAATTTCTTTTAAACAATATTAAGACAATATTTGCCGATATATTCAGGCCCATTTCTTTTTGTTCTCAGTCGGCTAAGGAAATTGTCGTGAAATTTAATCTTTCTGCACTTAAAAAAAGCAAACTTAAAAAAAAAAAAGGTGAAAATCTTTAACAATTTGGGCATTAAGATGAGTAACATTTCTTAACATATGGTTTATGGAAGCACAACTCAATGCTCGGTGTCATACGATACCACACATTTGTGTGAAGCGTCCTCAGCATCATGTGTTAACTGTTTTCTAAAATACCTAGCATGGGCCTGGATATATTGAATAGGCAAGTAAACAGACTAAACTGTGGGAAAAACGAAGACGCTTGACTTTTTCGCTTATGAATGTGATATGTAAGCGTTAAATACTAAATTTTTCGCAATGTTATTTAAAATCACAAAATTCTCAAGCGAATGACTGAAATGTATGTAAAATTCTATATTTTGTGGTGACAAATACTAAAAAATACTTTTTTTTTCCTTTTACTGCAAACGGAAAATGTGATTATAGGTATTTCAAAAAAATAAAAGAAGAAGAATAAGAAGAATGCAGAATCAATTTAGAACAGACTCTGGAAATGAAGCCAAGGAGCATTTCTCTTTGTGAGTGAGTAAGAGTATTATGGACAATTGGCGACGATCTCAGACTCATCCCTAATGATGGTCCTAGACTAGACATGCCCTCATTATTTTGATCCTCCACGAAGAGGATGGCTTCTCCGCTTCTGTGAGCTCCAGAATTAGTATTTTAGATGGGAACATGGAAATATTTCTTTTGTGAATATTGCTAGCTACCAGGTATCAAGATACGAATATAAGTGAAATTCATTTTCAAAAACTTTGTCTAAGATATTTAAATAAAGTAAAATACACTGAGAAAAAAATATACCGTTTTTTTTTGGCCATTTTCTAAATACCTTAACAAGAAATATAGATTTCCGAGCTATGGATATAAGGCACGCCGATATACTGAATAGACGAAATTATCGAGAATTTCTACAGTACACATTTCTAGATAGTGAAACAATAGTCTGAATACTCTAAATATTCTGAATCATTTATATTTCGAGAAATTCTCGCTTGATTTTCTAGAATTTGATAATAAACCAAGATTATAGTAGCAGAAACCCGCCTTTTGCAGTCTCATTTATTTGCAGAGATTTTTAAATAATTTTGCTCTCGAGAATATATTTTGCTCTGGAGCAAACGCTCTAGAATTCCAATAGGGGCTTGCAAAGGAGAACTTGCTTTCGAAGGGGACTAGAATTTATAAGGATGACATGGAACTATTTTTTCTATAGCCGCAATTTAGATTCTAGATGCCAGTTACAGAATTTTTTCTCAGTGTATGAATTGCTGAAGAAAATTCTAGAAACCTTTTTACTATCTCTGCAGTCGGAACAATTCATGCCCTCTTTAACATGATAACTATTAAAATTCTCTCTCTTTCTTCTTTCTCTTTTGTCATAGGAACTCAAATTTCTTGCCATGAGAGGTTAGTAGTTTCGCACGTCTGACAACGCCCTTCTTTATTGTGACACAATTAGATCATCTGCAGAGTCAAGGTTGCGATATTCATATTTGAAATGAATTACAATACTGCTATTCAATATGAATTTGTCTATTATATCAAATTTTACTTTCTTTTGAATTGTGTTGAGCATGCGTATATATTATTCTGTAAAAGTGCATGTGAAAATAAAAAGAAAAAAGTTTACATTTTCAGCTTTCTTTTTCTCCTTTGTATATAATGCATTGTAAACTCACTTTTTTTTCCCATGAGTTCTAATAATACTACATAAAATCTATCTACATTTTATTGTGGTACGTTAACCAAGTTTAACATGCAGGGTTTCAATAAAATTCCACGTTATCATTATGAAAAGTATACAATTAGTTACAGGAATTGGTGAAATACTATTGTAGACAGTGGCGGCTCGTGCAAATTTTCATAAGTGGGGCCCGACCCATCGTATGGTGTATAACTTAACAATAATAAAAAACATTATTAAAACATAAATACATACATTATTAAGGAGGTATATAAAGCATAAGTTTTTTGAAAGAATTTTTTTTTTTTTTTTTTTTTATGGCATATCTTAAATTTAACAATATGGAAAAAACTGCGTAAATTTATCTCAGAAATTAATGTATTACGACTTCATTTACAAAATTCTGCAGTTTTCTGATCAGTGGAGTATCAAAATTTAAATATCTGGAAGATGCTAGGTAGGAATTGCCGAGTTCTATTCCAGGTCGCTTTAGCTGATATATGCTTTTGCAATTTTGCATGGTTTTCTCCGAAACTCGCACAAATACGAGTTAGGTATAGGTATCATTACTAAGATAGACTCCCTAGGGAGAGTACACCACCCAGATCGAGGACCTACTTTTAGTCAACTGGTTTTAACCCTAACACTACACGCCATTAAAATTTGAACTCAATTTTTTTCTCACTCTACATGTAATATTTTTTAACTTGCGCGAATTATATCCCTAAGTCATTTAATAATAAACATTTCAAATGTTATATTCATATTTCTTATCTTAAAAAACAAATAAAATAAACTTTAATAAATTAATAACAAGTTATATTGAAATTTGGAAAGTCATGAATAATGTACTAATATGAATACATATTAAAAATCTACCATGTTTATCATTTTAAGAGTTTAATTTTAAATAATTTAAATTACATTTCTTAATTTTTGATTCAATTTAGAGAAAGTTATCTAGAAAACATCTATTTAAAATTAAATATCTTTATCCTTATGAGTTTCGAATTTTCATGCGTAAAATTATAAAAATGTGCATTTAGAGAAAATTTAACTAAATTTCGAACATTGAAAAATGTCATTTTAAAACTTTTCAATTACGATTATAAAATTCCTACTTTTTGACACAATTTTATGATGTTTTTATGCATAATGTTTGTTGAGAATTAAATATTGATTCTTAAATAAAAAAAAATAATAAAAATAATAAAAAATAATTAAAAAAAAACATACGGTCTATCGTCTTTAAATAATAGTCATAATAAAGCTATTTTATCAAATCGTATTTTTAAAAAAATCCAGTAAAAAAAAAAAAAAAAAAAAAAAACTACATTTTTATGTAGATAGTTAATCTATATATCCATGGAAATCCACTATTTATTTATTTAAAAATTTTACAATTTATTTGCATAAAAGTTTTAGTATACCAATCTGAAGAAAAATATCGCAGTTGCACATTTTCTTTCTATTTTTTCATTTAAATTCAAAATATCCTAGTTAGAGAGGTTTCAAATTCTTAATTAAGAGCTTTTATATCTCAAACGCTAATCTAAAAAATATATTTTTAACTATCAACAGAATTCATTTTTAAACACTAAAATTTAATACTATCATATGTAAGTTTTAAAAAATGCACCGAAAAATCATACAAATAAAAGTAATGCAAAAGTCGCCAAATTTCATCAAGGAATTGTATGGTTAACATACCTAATAAAGGTTGGTTGGTTCTTGTTTAATGGCGCAAGGTCCGCAATGGGACATACTGCGCCAAACAAAAGGATAAAAAATAAGGATGCTTCTGGATGGGTTTTACCCATCCAGATGGTCAGTAAAAAACACATTGAAAATTAAGACAATAGGTAAAATAATAAAACACAAGACAAAGATTGAAATAATAGAAAGCAGAGTAATAAGTGTATAAAATAAAATGATGTAAAAAGTTATGAACAGTGTAAATATAAAAAACCGAAGTAAAAGGAGATGAACAGTGTATATAATAAAAAGATGAACAGTGTAAAATATAAAATCAAATGTCATGATAAAAACCAGCTTCTTTTAAAAAATTAGTCATGCGATGATGAGGGTTCACACCTAAAAGGTTCGTCAGATTGGGTGAAGATGAATTAAAATATGTTCGATAGAGATGACGAAGGCAAGGGCAGTCTGTGAGGACATGACGAATGGTTAAAGCACTGAAATGACACTTTGGACACTCAGGTTGTTGTTCTCTAAGTAATAAGTATTTATGTGTGAGTCTGGAATGCCCAATTCGTAGTCGAGTAATAATAACATCGTATTTTCTAGGTGAAATTGTAGGCCAGACTGAAATTTGAGACTTTATTTCTCGCAATTTATTACTATTTTTGTTATTCCACTCCCTTTGCCACATATTTTTAAGATAGCTTTTAAGTGTGTGCTTAACGTCTTCATAAGGAACAGGACAGTTTAAAAGTATGGAAGCCTGCCTTGCGGCTTTGTCTGCTGCTTCATTGCCTTTTATGCCTACGTGGCCAGGAACCCAGCAAAACAAAATATCAAATCCCTTTTTCAAAAGGTCGTTGTAAGTTTTTAAAATAGAAATGAAAGTCAGGTTACAAGAGCTAGAAGAGAGAGAATCAAGAACACTCTTTGAGTCTGTATATATAATGAATTTTCTACTGTGATGAGATGAAATGATGTTAAGGGCAACCTCAACAGCAAAGAACTCTGCTGAGAAGATGGAAAAAGAATTAGGGAGTTGATAGCTAAACGTTGTATTACCAATGATAATACCACAACCGACTTTATTAGTTGTTTTGGAGCCATCAGTAAAAATTTCAATATAGTCTTTGTAGGCAGAGCGATGAGATGAGAAAAGTGCTTGAAAAATGGAAGCATCTGTGTTAGATTTGTCAAATCCCTTAAATGGATGAAGACAAGAAATAACTTGGAAATTCCAAGGCGTCATGATTAAAAAAGAACGGAGACGAACTTTGGTATGAATATGAGAAGTGCCCACAAGAAAGTTCTTAATCCTAAGAGAAAAATGAGGGATGCAAGATGGCCGATTCACATAAAGATTATGATCGTTGTTATTTAAATGTGAGTGAAGTGGATGATTAGGATGTGAAAGGATGCGATAGTACAATTCATGTGAAAGTCTTTGTCTTATATCAGTGAGAGAAGGCTCCACACAGTCAGCATATAAACTAAAAACAGGACTGGTCCGGAATGCTCCTGAGCAAATTCTAAGTGCACTGTGGTGTGTTGTGTCCAGTTTTTTGAGGTAAGAATGAGCTGCTGATCCATAAACCTGGCAAGCATAATCTAGTTTGGAGCGAATAGTAGCACGATATATTTTGAGTAGCGATGGACGGTCTGCTCCCCAAGAAGTATTAGAAAGGACTTTTAAAATATTTAGTGCTTTATCACATTTAGTTCTTAAATATGAAATATGTGGAATAAAAGTCAATTTTCTGTCAAATATAACACCCAGAAATCGAGCAGTGTCAACAACTGAAATTGGCCTGTTATTCATCAAAATCTGAGGATCTGGATGAAGACCTCGTTTACGACAAAAATGCACACATTGTGTTTTGTCAGTTGAGAATTTAAAACCATTTTTATTTGTCCATTTAATGATATTGTTTATAGCAAGTTGTAATTGGCGTTCTATGAAGCGCATGTCATTTCCCTGGCAAGAAATTTGCAGGTCGTCAACATATAAGCTTCCATGTACACTTGGTGGCAACTGTTTTAAAATATCATTTATTTTTAAAGAAAAAAGTGTAACGCTCAAAACACTGCCTTGAGGCACACCTTCCTCCTGAAAATAATAATCTGAATAAACTGATCCTATACGAATTTGAAAGCGTCTGACTCTTAAAAAGTTTTGAATGAAAATGGGGAGATTTCCTCTAAAGTCCAAATTAAAAAGATCTTTTAAAATACCATAGCGCCATGTCCTGTCATAAGCTTTTTCTATATCGAAAAAAATTGAAACCAAATGGTTACGTCTCACATTAGCTTTTCGAATATTAGTCTCCAGTAATAAGATATTGTCAACCGTTGAGCGGCCCCGTCGAAAACCACTTTGCCATGGAGAAATCAAGTTATTTTTTTCTAAAATGAAAACAAGCCTAGTATTTACCATCTTTTCTAGCAGCTTACATAGACAGCTTGTGAGGGCAATGGGTCTATAATTTTTGGGATCAGTAGCATCTTTACCTGGCTTAGGAAAAGGAATAACAATAGCATCGTGCCAAGCAACAGGGAAAATATTTTCAGTCCAGATCCTATTGTAAAGATGAAGGAGATTATTAAGAGACTGTTTTGATAAATGTTTAATCATAATATAGGTAACACCATCAGGTCCGGGAGCAGAGTTATGGCAATGTTTCAAACTATTTTTTAATTCATTATCTGTAAAAGGTCTATTATAGTCTGGTGAAGAGCGGGAGTGAAAATTGATTGATGATCGTTCAGAATTATGTTTATGAGACAAAAAAGGTTCGGAATATGAATTAGAACTGGAGATGTGAGATAAGGTTTTACCAATGGTGTCTGCAATATTTTTAGTAGAAGTTATAGTTTGGCCATTATCATTTAAAAACGAAATACTTTGATTAGAATATATTCCCATTGCTTTCTTGACACGATGCCAAAGCTGTTTACTGCTTACATTAGAGGTAATGCTGGACACATATTTAATCCAGGAATTTTTTTGGGAGATTCTGCGGATTCTTCGTGCGGCTGCCCTTGCTTTTTTGAATGCGATATAATTAGCAGTAGTCGGGTACCTCCTAAAAATTCCCCAAGCTTTTTGTTGCTGTCTTTTTGCATTATTGCATTCATCATTCCACCATGGCTTTGAATGTTTACTCAGACGTCCAGAGGATTTTGGAATAGCAATATCAGCTGCATTCATAATACAGTTTG
This sequence comes from Salticus scenicus, assembly GCA_963930645.1. NCBI lineage: Eukaryota > Metazoa > Arthropoda > Arachnida > Araneae > Salticidae > Salticus > Salticus scenicus. The sequence continues at coordinate 185,621,190 of OZ005648.1, read as the reverse complement.
TGACATCACTCATTGCTCTGTTGATATCACCCTCGATCATTTCATATGTGATAGTTGCATTTACAGTGAAAGTAGCCCAGTTGGCCTTGTCATAAATATAATGTGGATTTATAGGATGATGATCATTAAAAGTATAAAAAGATAAAAATAGAGGAAAATGGTCGCTATTATGAAGGTCGTTACTCACAAAGAAATTAAAATAAGGATACAAAGTTGGAGAGCAGATGGCCAAGTCTATAGCATGAAAAGTTCTGGAAGGTTCATGAAAATATGTGTTGTCACCGTTATTTAAAATACATAAATTATTATCAGTGATTAGGTCTTCAATAATTTGTCCTCGAGGATTAATATCAGGACTACCCCAAAGTTGGTTGTGTCCATTAAAATCACCAAGAATTAAAAAAGGAGTCGGTAACTGCAAAATAAGCCTATTGAGGTCACATTGTCGAACAGTCATATTTGGTGGTAAGTAAACGGCGCAGATGGTGATAAGCATGTGTATATGGATCTGAACAGCAATAGCCTGGATGTCTGTATTTAAAATGATATTAGAATGTGGAACATTATTTGAAATTAAAAGAGCTACACCACCTGTAGCTCTATCAGAATGTGTAAAATCTTTTCTGAAACACCGGTAGCCACGGATTTTAACATTGTCATGTTGTCTTAGGTGTGTTTCTTGGAAGGCAAAGCAAATAGGCCGATGATCAGAGATAATATCTCTGATTTCATCTCGTTTATTAATAAAACCTCGGCAATTCCATGAAATGAAATTGGTCATACTTTTTTTTTTTTTTTTTTTATAACATCCACGTCATTGTCCTCTGATGCAGTGGACATACCGTCCTCCCCATCAGAAGGATGGAGGCAGATCATATCATCTTGTTTTGGAAGATTTCCTTTAGTATTTTTATTTGTAGTGGGAGTGGGCAATTTTGTTAGCTTCTTTTTCTTGATGATATTGAGACGAGAGGGTGAATTAGAGTGCTTTAGAGATGTAGAGTTAAGACTTTTTTCAGACAATAAGGTTTTAGCAGTTTGTGGAATTTTCTTTAAATTTCTTGATTTTGATGAAGAGGACTGTGAAGAGTTAGAAGACTGATTTGGTTTGGATTGTAAGATTTGGGAATTGTTTACTGTAGTTTCGAGTGGGGAGCTAGTATTGGGTATTTTTGTAGAATTACGTGAAACAGTTTCAACTGGTGGGCTGGTATTGATTAGAGAGTCAGTTTGTGTAGCTATTGTTTTACAAGTTTTTTTGGTGGAAGTAACAGCAGCATATGATTTACCAACGATGGGTGTTCTTGATTCTACTATTTTTCTGGCTTCTGGGTATGATATATTTTGTTTTGTTTTAATGGTTTGAATCTCTTTTTCTATTTTCCATTTTTCACAAGACTTAGCATATGATGGGTGATCTTTTTTACAATTAACACAACACACAGTGGCTTCACAATTTTGACTATCATGGCCAATGGCACTGCAGCGGGCACATGTCTGTTTTCCACGGCAGGAAGTTTTAGAATGGCCAAAACGTTGGCAGTTGAAGCAGCGTAACGGATTTGGTATGTATTGTCTGACAGGGCATTCAAGGTATCCAGCTTTTATTGATGTTGGAAGTTTTGGGGAATTTATTGTTAAGATTATGTGTTTAGTTGGAATTGGTTTATTGTCGCGAAATATAGATATACGTTTTACTCCGATAACTTTTTGCTCTTTGAGGTTTTCAAGAATTTCGGCTTCTGGTATAAACTGGAGGTCAGATTCAGAAATGACACCACGGCAAGTATTTAGAGTTCTATGGACATCAACAGTGACAGGAATGTTTGCAAATTGAGTACACTTTTTTAAACTGTTAGCTTGCTTGTTATTTTCGACTTCTATTAATAATTCCCCTGATCTAAGTTTTTTCACTGATTTTGGATTACCCATTATAGATTGCAGTGCCTTTTGTATTAAGAAGGGAGATGTTTTTGAGAAATCTCCTTCTTTCTTCTTTACTATAAAAAATCTAGCTTCGCAATTTATAAACACATTACTCTCATTAAGCGTGGAAGAAAACTCTTCCATTCTTTCAGCCCAAGATTTCTCATTTGAATTTTTAATAGCTTGGCCCGAGCCAGACGCATTATTCGTATTTCCTTTGTTTGTTGCCATAATTAAATTAAATAAAAAGGTTCGAGGGTTTCCTTAGTCCCACAAGTCAGCCCATTTCTTGAACGGACGGAAAGCAAAGGGTTTTCAGAATCGCTCCCTGGGACACCCATAACCACTCACCAGCTACCAGACCGTCGACCCAGATTGGGAATCACATGTGGTAGTCGTGTTAGTCCGGTGTTTCTCGTTCGAGTAGTCACCGTTGTCTCACCTTCACCAAGGGCACCAGTCTCCCAGTGTGCTCCCAAGGCTAGACTACCGTGAGACCCTCACCAAATCGCCAACCCAATAACCAGCGCCACATCTACACCGGTCACAGCTTGGTTAATGTTTTAGAAGTTAAGTAATATTAGTATAGACAACAAGAACAAGACCAAAAAATAAAGGTGAGTGAAAATAAACAGGGTAAGTAGAAACCAAAAAGGTGAGTATAACAAGGTAAGTAGTTTCATTTTTTTGTAAGTTTTTCAAATTTTTAATTTTTTTTACAATTTTTTTTTTTTCAAGAACAATGAACAAGTACCAAAACCTTATTGGCATTAAAAACCAAAAAAACAAACAAGGGCGAAAAAGCAAGAAAAATGCCAAAAACTTAGAAAAAAAAAAGAAAAGGTTAAAAAAAAAAAAAAAAAAAAAGAAGAAGAGATAAAAAGATCACTCGGGCCCGGGGTGCGTGACTCCCCCTGAATACCTGAAGAAGGTACCCCCCTGGGGGCATACCTAATAAAAGAGACAGTTTTTTTCCCTATAGTTTTGTCTCAAAGGGCCACTCTGCCGGTGTCCTACCGACGATAAATTACAGCGTGCTAATGTTGATAAAGGCGATCATCGCCAAATCTGTTAACCTTCTGATCTAATAGAATAACTATTGTATAAATGAATACGCCAAGATGGGCCGTTTATGATGCGGCCCTACGCTTAGATAACGTAACCGCAGCCGGTCCAAGGCTGTATTTTTTTTTTTTTTTTTTTTTTTCAACATTTGGTGGGTGAATCATTAACACTTTCGCGACCGGCATACTTTTGTCTTTTCTAAAACTGATTGCCGGGGAATATCGAAGTAAACTAAAGCTATTCGCCGCAAACCTTTGATGTTTAAACGTGGATAAAAGTTGAATGTAATGTTTTGAAATGTTACTCTTGTAATTACCTAAAGCTTGGAATGAAGATTAGTTATATAATATTAGAACGAACCTATAATACTATCAAAGAATTGATACTCTAATAATATTATACTACCAAAATAATACTAATGTATTGTTTCCATAGAAATTCTTGAAATGACGTGAATTCACGTAGTTGTAACCAGGAATAGAATCTAAAAATACGTGAATTTGCGTCAGCGGCAACTAGCTATAGAAGTTGAAATGACGTGAATTCACGTCAGCGGTCGCGAATGTGTTACGTGATTTATGACTCTTGAAAAAAATAGATTGACAAATAAATGATAATGAGAAGCATATTAAAAAAAAAAAAAAAAAAATGGATGCAAGATGTTAGTTTGTATATATATTTTTTGAGCAGTAAAGAAAAAGAATGAAATAATGAAAAAAAATAATAATAATAATAATAATAATAATTAATCGAAAAAAAATGTTAGGTGGGGCCGTGCCCCACTGACCCTTAATGACGAGCCACCACTGATTGTAGAGGCATTTATAATCCTGATTAAATTATTCGCGAAATTGTAAAGAGGAAAAAACTCTTTTTTAAATCCTAACTGTAAAAGCTCTTTTATGTAAATTGGATTTCAAAAAACTGAAAAGATTTTTATAAGGATCAGAATCTAAAATAAGTGAAGAGGTCTACATGAACCTGCTTTCCTTAACTTTAAAGGAAAACAGGTTTAAAAATGAAAATCCTTACTTAACCGTTATTTATCATTTTCTTCTATAGCCATAAAAGGAAATAATGAATTCTTAAAAAAGTTTTAATTTCCAGTTTTCGATGAATTTACATATTTTGAGATGCCATGAGCACGATTTGATCATTTTTAAAAAATGTCTGTGTGTCTGAACGTTTGTGTGTGTGCGTGTATGTCTTACAAAAAGTTTGTGGCAACTTTATATCAAGAGCTAATGCCTATAATTTCATAAAAATTTATATTTAGTTTCACCATGACATAAATTAGTGTGTATCGACTTTGAAATATATCGCCCAACAAGCGGCGCTCCTGCAATATCCCCCTCCCACACTATTTACGAAAAAATTATATATAAGTCTCTATCCAGTATAATTGCACGAAATAATATTTGAACATTTGAGATGTCCATTATCAGAAGGAATGCTGACTTAATTTGAGTGTATATTGGCCAGTAGGTGACGCTACTATTACTAACTTTCTGCGATTTTTTATATGGCAACATACCAGCATCTATTGGTTAAAATTTCCCCAAACTGAATAATTAAAATGTTTATTGTGAGAAGCTATGATAAAATTTTTGTGCCTGTTATTTGGCAACTGGCGCTGTGATATAGAAAATGCTTTGTAACAACCATAACATTAACATACCAGTTTTTTTTATTTATAATTACATTCTAACTTATAATAGAAAAAAATAAATAAATAAATAGAAATGAGCAATTAAAAATCTGAAATAAAAATCAAATGACCTTTTAAATGTATGATTTTGAATAATATATACAAATTTTGAAAGCTAGTAAATTGTTCCTAAATAATTATATCGGCTACTTAATCTTCTTCTTCTTTTTTTTTTTTTTTTTTAGTAATTATATTAGAGTTTAAAAAAAATTTAAAGAAAGACAGAAAATATAAAGAAAATAAAACAGATAATGTTTACCACGCAATATTTCCAAATATACGTTAGAATAAGAAAAAAATATTAAAATTAAATAAATAAATAATAATAATAATAAAGTTTAAGAATCTGAGATACATTTTAGGTTTAATAGTAATAATAATTATTATTATTACTATTAATTGTAATAATAATTATTACTATTATTACTATAATATAAATTATTATTATTATTATGTTATAATTATTATTTATATGTATATTATTTATATGTTTATTATTATACTAGCTGACCCGTCCGGCTTCGCACTGATGAACAAATTTTAGTTAAAGATGGATTGATATGTAAAAAATCAAGAAATATATCAGTTTATATGTTATAGTCAGGCAATATTATTAACTGGAAAGTCAAAATATAATTTTACAATTATTTTTTTTAATTAGTTGTTAAATGTTGGCAATTTTTACTTAATGCTATTTATTTATTTATTTATTTATTTCATAAAAAGAAACATTTCTTTACTCATGAATAAAAAATATTGAAAAATAAACCTATGACATGAAAATGTTTTTGATAAAATTGACGTCATAATAGCTTTAATTATTATTTATTTTTTCATTTCGCAAATATATTTAATTTTTTCCATAATTGATTATTATTTTAATAATGTATATTAAAGGAGAAATCAATAATATGAAACAATATTCGTACAATATATACTATTACAGAATCTGGTGTGAAACAACCACACGACTTCCATTACCCACTATTACACGTAATATATACAATTTTTTGGAGATATTACTTGCATTTTTTGAGATTTTCGAGTAAGAGAAACTTGATACACGTATAAAGACACATACAACAGAGTTTGCATAGCGAGTTAAAAAATAAGGGGAAAAAAATAGATAGTTATTTTTTTAAACACGAATTTCCGAGATCTAAAACTGAACTACCTAATCAGGATGACCGTTAATATTCCTGTAATAAGCACGTAATACTTGAGAAAGGTTATCTAAATTGGATTAAAGAAAAAATTTTCAAGAATACGTTACAGCCGTTTTTGAGATACCAACTTTTACCAAAACTTAGCATACTCAATTATTGACCTAAAAACAATAATTACATACAAAAGGATATTTAATAGGAAGTTAACATGGCGAGTTTGAAAAAAATCCGTACAGGCGTTTTTAAAGGAACGCACTTGCGAAGTCTGAAATTGAGCTGTTTATAGAGGACGCCTATCAATTTTCCTGAACTAAGCAACTTTTCAATCGAAAGGGCATCTAATATATTATTTATATAGCAACTTTGAAGAAAATCATTAGAGGTGTTTTTGAATATGGGCTTAGGGTCCCATTTCTGGTTTTCGATGACCCAATTCCGGTTTTTCAATTTTCACGAAAATTTGGAAAATTTATCTGTACACCAGACCTGAATCACTTGTTAAGTTTAGTAGTTCTATTTTTATTAGTTTTGGAGATATGGCAGCCAGAAGATTACACACACACGTGCACATACACACACACACTGACCAATTGCCAAAACCTATACAATACTTCCACTACCTACGGTAGTAGGGTAATTGAAGTAAACACATACATCTCGTATTTACTACGATAATATACAGATTTTCGTATTACGTTTTCGATCGCCAAATACAAAAATCGCCAATGACGATAGATATCAAATCTATGCTTTGTTTTCAATTAAAATATTGAAAATTTTAATTAAAAATTTATTTTACCAAAATTTATTATAGCTTCTAGCACTTAGAGAGAGACAGTGTAACTTTTGATTATTGAAAGAAAAAAAAAAAAAAAAAAAAAAAAAAAAAAAAAGCAATCGGCTTTTTAGTTCTAGCGATCGTTCTCTACATATGCATATAAACCTTTCTTTTTTTTATATTAGTATAGCTATAGAGCATAGGTATATTAAATAGGTTTCCAGTCAACATAATGTAACTCAAATAATTAAATGCTATTTACATTTCAGTAATGGCTGTATGCGCTATGTATATTGAGCTACTTGCCATAACTGTTAGTTGCTAAAAATAGTCGCCAAATAAATTTAAACATCTTAATACGCAAGCGAAGTATGACATCACTGACCGCCCGTGGATGCAAGAAAAAGATTTTCCATGTTAATCGCTCATTGGATTTTTTTTTTTTTTTAATTAAAATTCTAGAAGAATTATTTCCCGATTTTAATCCTCATATTTGGGTATAGATGTGTATTAGTTATTGTATGCATGCGTTAGATTGAGTTATTTTGCTGTCAAATCGACAAAATTTTAATTTTAAATTTCAAAACTGTCATCCTTGGCGTTTTTTGTATTTGGCGATCAAAAACGTAATACGAAAATATACATGCCAGATGTATATTTTCGTAATATGTATTGTACGAAATATTGTTTCATATTATTCGTTACACTCTTAATGTAAGTTTTTAAAATAACCATGATTTTTGAAAGGAATTAAATTATATTCGCCAGGTAATTTGGCGATATTTTTTTTTTTTTTTTCTGCCAAGGATGACGGATATCAAATCTATTCCGCTGCAACATATTAGTATATTATATCAGATACTTTATTTAGACATTTGAAAACAAATTTGACTTCAAATTATGATAGAATATTTATCCTTTCCCTTTTAATTAGTTTATTAGTTGGATGTATATTGTGTAAATATCATCCTTTGAAATGAAATATTTATGTTTTCAATCGAATATGGAAATTTGCCATTTTTTTTTTCTAGAGTTTTGAAATTTAAAATTCCAATTTTATCAATTTTACAACAAAAACAATTTAATCTAACGGATGCACATGATAACTAATACATATCTATATCCAAATATGGGGATTAAAATGGGGAAATAATTTTCCTCGATCTTTACTATTTTTTTACAAAAAATCCAGTTCACTTTTTATATTATTGTTCGCGTGAAAATATATTTTATTATATGTCTAAAAATAAATTAATTCGTAAATCTTTTTGGCAACAATTATAAATTAAAATAAATAATATTATAAAATAGAATTTCTTATTTTATTTTATTTTATTTATTTATTTATTTTTAAATTCCAATTTCGTTTACACACATCAGTTTAAACCACGGAGTAATAAAGACTCCGTGGTTTAAACATTGATGCTTAGATATTATATCATAGAAAAATAAACACTTTTAATTCTATAATGACGTCAGATTTAACGTGTAAGTTTAACAATTAAAAAAGCTTTATATGAATTTCAATTTAATGCACGTGCAAATATATTTCTTTTCTTTTCACGTCAAGATATTTTAAAAACGAAATGAATATGTAAATGTTTCTTTTATGTTGGCAGCAGCTAATTTTTTTAATATTTCATTATTTCCATTTCTATTACGGCTTCTATGGGGATTTTAATTAAAATGCTCAGATTTTAAACTAAAAGTTATTTTATCAAAATTAAATATAGCCTATAACAATATGGCATACTGTAGCTTTCGGTCAGTGAAAGAAGTTTTTAAATCGGTTCAGTAGTTTCAGAGATTACCCTCCACAAACAAACAATTTTTTGCGCTTTATATAATGATATAGATTATATGTATATTTATTGCAACGTTACCTCTAGATTGAAAAGTGAAGAAATAAAATAATTCTTACAGTAATGTTCAGTTCCAGTTTTCTTACTTTCCCTGGAATGTCTTCTTTTTTTTTTTTTTTTTCATTAGTTGTAAAGTAAAGTAGAGCAAACGCAATACCAGGATATATTATTGGCTGTCAATCAATGATTAATTATTAATAATTGACTGTGACACTTAAGAAGCGAGTAACATACTTGTTTAACTAAGCTTAGACTTCATATAACGTTTTGTTCCATTGGCGAATCCCTAATAATATTTAAACTACGACAAGGCTACAATTTAGAAAAAGTTTAATTGATATGAAAAAACTAAGATAACGATTTCAGTAAATTCTATATAATTTCAACTTTCAAAAGAAATTTATTTGTTTATTTTACTAAATTACTGTTGCTTAAGTGTGCGAAAATTATTCAAGTATTATCAGGACCTCAAGTATTACTATCTGTATATATAAAAACAATTGTTATATTCATAATTAAAGCAAGTGTGTTATGGTACTTAAAATGTAAATTCCCGTAAAAGAATTGGGAAAAAATCGACTTAGAAATAAAAATAGGAAAAGTTAATTTAAATTTTTATATTGAAATTGTAGAAAGTGGATTACAAAAAAAAAAAAAAAAAAAAAATTGCAGGCAAATTTAAATACTGCTACTAAATTGCAAATTTAAATCCTGCCATTATTTCAGGATGCAGTTGAAACAGAAATGAGAAAGAAAATCTAATCTTACCAACCAGATATCAACTTAAAAAACAATAAGAAAATATAAGATATATTCTTTAAATCTCATAAAAATATTTCATGGTATTAAATCGGAAGAAAATAGACATTGTAGAAAAATTGATACAAAGGAACACTGCTTCAAATAAAAATAAAATAAAATAAAATACTCATGCCTTGTTTATATATATGCGTTGTTCAAGTTACCTATGGGATATTCCCTATTGAAAATGGAGTGAATACCTCGAATAGCTTGGGTACAGGGCTCCCAAAAGTATTGTGTTCTATAAGAGGTATTTTTATGAAGTATATTTTAATTCCTTTATTTTACACAAATTTCAATGAAATTGAAATATGTTATTCAAGTACACTATCGGATGTTTGCTATAGAAAATGGAGTAAATACAACCACTAGTTTGTGTACAGGGACACCCGAAAGTATTCCAAAGCATTCGTTCTATAAAGGTATTTCTATAAACCAAATTTCAATGACTTTACTTTGAACAAATCTTAATAAAATTGAAATACTTATTCATATGCACAAGAGAATGCTTTCTACTTGTTGTAGTAGGATTAGCATTAGATTTATAGGGACACACAAAAATATTTAGCTACATTGAGGACTTTTATTTGAAATTTGCTGGAATATCATTTTCGTTTGCATTAAGCGATTTGACACTTTTAACATATTTTAACTGTGAATATGATTTCAAATTGCGTATCTATCTGTCTGAGTGTCCATCTGCTCATCTGTCCATCTGCCCGCCCCCAGCTTCCGTAAATATTTTCCGAATTAAAAAAAAATACATGCGTTATTCAGATTCACTACGGAATGCTTCCTATTTTAAATGGTATTAATAGGTCCTGTGCAACTGGTTTGTGTACTGGGACACCCAAAAAAATGCCAATGCATCGTATTTTAGGACAGACAATTTTATAAATTACATTTAAAGAAATTTTCATTGTAAAAATCATAAAGAAATTGACATTTATTGTTAATGAGCTAAAATAATGTTTTGTATAGAATATGCTTTTGTCAACTTTCAGATTTACAGGGCTTCTCTAAAATATTCAGATACATTAAGGGATGAAATTAGAATCTAATAACTACGTTTTCTTTTGTGTTAAGCCTTTTTAACACTTTCTAATAATGTTTAAGAATGATATGGAATTCAATTAGTCTATTTTTATGCCTTTCAGAACTGCTGCCTGTCCGTTGTGTGATTACGTAGACAAAGAGCATTGAAAGTTATATGATACAACAATTACGTCCATTTGGAAAATGTTAGTAATCAGTGCATACCGCATGATTTTTCGTTCTTGCTTTTAATATAAACTACGTATAATGTTTCAATTTTGTTTTTTTAAATTTAACACTACTTTCTTAAAAGCTTTTTAAATTATTACTTGGGTACTGGTAGGACACAAAATTCACTTTTCCAAGCCTGGAAAATTTTCACCTATAATATGCACATTAAAAACTATAAAGTCTTATTAAACACTTCTTTTCGCTACCGACATATTTAAGAGAAAGATCTATCAAAATTTCAAAACTGGAGGGCAATAAGATCAAGATCGTAGCCGAGGGGAAGAGGAGGGAGTTGGGGGTTTAAACAATTCCCGAAAATTTTCAGATTCGTTGAAAGTTTTTGAAATAAACTTCACTTTTGACACTCAAAATTATGTATTAAAAGTTGAAGCCACCCCCCCTTCCCTCTCGATTTTTTTTTTTTTTTTTTTTTTGCTATGCCTTGAATAAGAGAGTTCTTTGAAAGGGGTCAATTCACATCAAGAGTTAAACAATATTACCTGCTCTCGCAAAACGTGACCCTTAACAGAGATATGCATTTGTATATAGGTATTGAAGCGAGGTAAATCAGTATTAACGCCAAAAACAAAATTTTGGGAGCCATAAAAATTGACAAGGGTCAATGCCAATGGACAAGGAGGTGGCCCTTAAATAGAGATGGACTTTTAGAGAGGCTTTTTGAATTGCTGATGTTTGTTGAACTATGACAAATAATTCCTTAAAATGATTTTACTGAAAATGTTATTCAATCATTCCAGTATAAAAGTCTTTTTTTTTTTTTTTTTTTTTTTTTTTCTTTTTGGAGGAGGAGGGGGGGGGGGAGGGAGCTTCAGTCTCTTAGCTCTCTTCCCCTTTGGATCTGCCACTGACCTCTCCAAGAACGCAATGCTATACAATACTTTCGTGTGTTCATGTACACAAATTAGTGGTGGTATTTACTAAATTTTCTATAGAAAACATCCGATAGTGCACTTGAATGACGTATTTAAATTTCATTAAGATTTGTGTAAATAAAGCTGCTAAAATAGGGTTTATGGAAATACCTCTCATGGAACACAATGCTGTGGAATACTTCCGAGTGTTCCCTGTACACAAACCAGTAGAGGTATTCATTCCATATTCCATTTTCAATAAGAAACATCTGATAGTGAACTTAAATATGTCGGTTTCAAGAAATTTCTTGAATATTTACGACGGGTGTAAGAGCACGGACAGACAAACAAACGGATAAACAGACTGACAAACTAAAGTCATCAACATTTTTCAACCTTGTTGGAAAGTGTTAAAAATAATAATAAAATAAAATAAATGGCTGGAGAATTTTTTTACATATTGTATTTTACTGATAAAATTTAACGACATGTTTATTTTTCCATATATTATTTGCAAAAACAGTTTTATGGATACACATATAATTAATAAAATTAAATCAAAGTATTAATTTATTGAAAGTCTTATATATTTTGCGTAAAATTAAGATACAAAAACAGAGATAAGATGAACGAAATTCATTAAAAATGTAAAAACATTGCAATAATTAATGTTTCATCAGGGGTATATATTATTACGTGAGTTTATATATATAGATGTATAACATGACAGAGGAAGAAGATTTTATTTCAGTATTTTTGAGAGAAAAAAATGTGTATATTTGAAAAAAAGAAAAAAAAATGATCAAGTATGAATGATTTCCAGCCTTTAAAAAATAATAAACGCCTACTGTGTGGCCAACTTCAACGTCGTTGCAGTAATTTTATCTGACAATTTAATCTAAAGCATAATCATTTTTTAAAAAAATCACTGAAAACTGGTTTCGTGACTTAGATATCACACATTTAAAGATAACACAAAATATATAAGAAAATTCAGCATACCCATATTATTTAAACTACAAAAAGTTAATTATCAGTTTAAAAAATAAAACAAGGACGAAAAATCATTCGTTGCGCATTGATTATTAACACGTACTTGTTGTATCGTATATAACTTTCAGTGTTCTTAGCCTACACAACGGATGGACAGAAACACTGAAAAACAAACAGATAGGCGAACTAAATTAATAATCATGCTTAAACATCGTTGGAAAGTGTTAAAAGTGCTTAACGCAAAAGAAAGTGCATCCTGGGGTTCTAATTGCAGCCCTTAATGTATCTAAATATTTTAGTGTAGCCCTGTAAATCTGAAGGTTAACCATATCATACTCTATAAAAAAAAAAAAAAAACATTATTCTAGCATATTAACAATAAATATCAATTTCTTTGTGATTTTTACAGCACAAAGCTATTTAAATGTCTGTCCTAAAGCGCAATGCATTGGCGTTTTTTGAGTGTCCCTGCACACAAACCAGTTATACGGGATCTATTAATGCCAATTTAAATAGGAAACGTTCCATAGGAAACTTGAATAACATGCATCCTTTTTTTTTAATTCTGAAAACTTTTACGGACGCTGGAGGCGGGCAGGCGGGCAGATAGACAGATGGACAGTCAGACAGAGAGATATACAAATTCAAAACATATTTCCACTTAAAAATTGTAAAAAAGTGTTAAAAACGCTTAATATAAACAAAAATGCAATTCCAGCCAATATCTCATTATACTCTTAATGTAACTGAATATTTTTGTGTGGCCCTGTAAATCTTAACACTAATCATACTATATTCCATAAAAAGCCTTCTTTTGTGCATATGAATAACATATTTTAATTTTATTAAGATTTGTGCAAAGTAAAGTTATTAAAATTTGGTTTATAGAAATACCTCTCATAGAGCTTTGGAATACATTCGGGTATCCCTGTACACAAACAATTGATGATATTTACTCCATTTTCAACGGGAAACATTCGATAGTAAACTTGAATAACATATTTTAATTTCATTAAGATTTGTGCAAAGTAAATGTATTAAAATATGGTTTATAGAAATACCCCTTATGGAACACAATGCTTTAGAATACTTTCCGGTGTCTCTGTACACAAACTGATAGAGGTATTAACTCCATTTTCAATAGAGAATATCCGTTAGTGAATTTGAATAACATATATCATTTTCAAGAAATTCCATGAATATTTACGGGAATTAGAGCGCGGACTGACTGACAAACAAACCGAAGCCATTAACACTTTTCAACCTTGTTGGTAAGTGTTAAAAAGAGATTGTGTATAAAACTTTGACATTGGTAAATTGCTGCTGATAATGCTCAATTTTGTTGCAAATAAGAAAAAGAAAAAAGAGGGAGTCTATAAGTAATTTAAACATGAACAAATAGATCAAAAGGATTTTTTGAGTAAATTAATATATATTTTTAAATAATCCTTGCAGTTATCAAAATCATCTTAACGGTAATAAATAAGCTCTACTTACGTTTTCTAATTCAAAAATTAAGCTTAAAATGCTCTTTTTGTGTTAAGGCCTGTATATCTCTCTAAAATTGTCAAAATTACTATCTTTTCATTTTTTCAATCTTTTGCGACGATGTTAAAATGCACATTTAAAACAAATACTCTTCATAAACCGTAATGTATCCATATTCTTTTATACGTCCTTGTACATAAGCCACAAACATTATACATTATAAAAACTACATAGCTGACTCCTCAAACCTGAAATAATATCAAAACGTGTAAAAACTAGTTGGCATAGGTGGACTCTGCTTAGTTCCCCATCATATTTATGTTCACATAAATTTCTAGTGCGAGACATTTTATAATCATGTTAAAAGAAATGAATTTGACCAAAGCTTGATACAGTGACAGAATGAAATCCCCGCCTAATAGGCTATCCACCGTTCACTTCAATATATTTATCTTATTCTAATCTATTAATTTATTTTATCAGGGTCAATTCCGTTGTTTAGTTATCATGCTACTATTTCCAATGCAATAATCCTCAAAATTCATAAATTCATTGCGATTTTTTCAAAGTAGCATATTTATAGTTACTCATGTTCTTTCCGACATCAAAACTGATATTTTAAAACCGGTCTGACAATTTTACAGTAAAAAGTTTCCATTTAATGCACGTTTAAGTGAATTTTTGTCCTATTCTCCCATGTTAAGAAAATCGTAAATTTCGAATAACTGCTGAAGTTTTTTAATTCGAATGTTGCAAATGAATACGGTTCTTGCCAGTGTCGAAAGTAATATTTTAAAACTAATCTGAACTCTCTGCGACAATTTTTCTTGAGATATCGTGTACACAGACTAACAAACTAACGGACTAACGGACTAACACACACAGACAGACACCATACAAATTTTTGTCATTTTCGGATTCCTCACACCTGAAAACGTGTAAAAAGTCAAAAAACCGAGGTCGAAAATTTTCACGATTACCTAAGTTCCCCATACCAATAGTATGATGGGGAACTAAAAAAAACCGAGGTCGTAAATTTCTAGTGCGAGACATATTATAATCATGTTAAAAGAAATGAATTTGACCAAAGCTTGACACAGTGACAGAATGAAATCCCCGCCTAATAGGCTCTCCATCGTTCACTTCGATATATTTATCTTATTCTAACCTATTAATTTTTTTTTATCAGGGTCAATTCCGTTGTTTAGTTTACATGCTACTATTTCCAATGCAATAATCCTCAAAATTCATATTTATATGAAAAATTTATAATTTCGCTATGTTGAAAAAATCGTAAATTACGAATAATTTACGAAATTTTCCTATTATAATATTTGTATTCAATCATGTTCAAACAAATATCATAAATGTAATTTTGAAGTTGTCTAATGTATTTATGATCCTCAAAATGGAAGTTTATGCTCAATTTTGCCTTATTCTGACATGTTAAGTAAATCGTAAATTCCAAATAACTTACGAATTTTTTAAATTGAAAAAAATCATAGTCTATGATATTCATGCCAATATTCTAAATAATATTTCGAAAATGGTTTGACATCTTTACGATGAAAACATCCCTCAAGATTGACGTTTATGTGAAATTTTGCTCTATTCTACCATGTTAAGAAACTCGTAAATTTCCAATAACTTACAAAATTTTTATATTGGAAAATTCATAGTCATAAATATTCATGCCAGTGTCCTAAATAATATTTCAAAAGTAGTCTGACATCTTTATGATGAAAATATCTCTCAAAATTGACGTTTATGTGAAATTTCGCCCTATACTGCCATGTTAAGAAATTCGTAAATTT
This sequence comes from Salticus scenicus, assembly GCA_963930645.1. Lineage (NCBI taxonomy): Eukaryota > Metazoa > Arthropoda > Arachnida > Araneae > Salticidae > Salticus > Salticus scenicus. The sequence continues at coordinate 185,605,451 of OZ005648.1, read as the reverse complement.
CCAGTAACTTGCGAAATTTTCAAAGTAGCGTATTTATAGTTACCGATGTTCATTCCGGCATCAAAACTGATATTTTAAAACTGGTCTGACATTTTTACAGTAAAAAGTTTCCATTTAATGCGCATTTAAGTGAATTCTTGTCCTATTCTCCCATGTTAAGAAAATCGTAAATTTCTAATAACTTACGAAGTTTTTTAATTCGAATGTTGCAAATGAATAGGGTTCTTGCCAGTGTCGAAAGTAATATTTTAAAACTGATCTGACCTCTCTGCGACAATTTGTTCGTGAGATATCATGTACACAGACTAATGGACTAACGGACTAACACACCAACAGACACACTACAGACAGACATCATACAAACTTTGTCATTTTCGGATTCCTCACACCTGAAAACGTGCAAAACAGTCAAAAAACCGAGGTCGAAAATTTTCACGTTTACCTAAGTTCCCCATACCTATAGTATGATGGGGAACTAATAGCAAAATACTATGGTCATAAATGTTCACTTACACCTAAGCTCCCCATATTATAATATAATGGTGGGGGGGGAGTAATATTGATAAACCTTTGTCCTATGATTGTACCAAATGACATTAAAATCCGATATAAATATCAAATTAGGACAAATTATTATTGACTCGCGTTATAGAATTATTATTGTTAGACCATATTAATTTACATTATAAGAAACATTTAGTAATAACAAACAAAAATCTTTTATATTTACTTTGAAGTTAAAAGACCTAAAGTTTATTTAAAAAGACTTTAAATACCTATATGTCTTTTGGATAAGCAGAGTATACATCAGTACACTTTTCTCTGTCTTTATGATGTTTCCCTCTCTCTTTTCAACTATATTAATTGGCTAAATTGTTTAATCTTCAAATATTTTTACTTTCGTGATGATATTTTAAAATATAGATTTTGGATGGAAGATATTAATAAAAGCATAACACAATTGATAATGTACTTGGAGCAATTTTAACTTATACCCCATAACGTATGTAAATATTTTTGTGTGGCCTGTAAACAAATCATTAATGTCAATCCTGTCATATTTCTAGAAAACAAGATTATTTGCAACCGAATAATCTATTAGGTCGTTGCAAAAGTTCGTGCGGACGCGGATCATTTTATTGCCTCCAAAGACGAGAGCTTCTATCGCCGTGGTATACATTTGTTAACCGAAAAATGGGCAAAGGTTGTAGAAAGTAATGGAGAGTATTTTGATTAAAAATTGTCATTTGATTTGATGTATTTTTATGAAATGAAGCAATAAAAAACCGCACGAATTTATGCAAAGACCTAATATATAATATTTCTCTAGCGTGGACCAATTACGATTATTTTGTAGAAACGATACGATAGTAACACTAAAATACGCGAGGATAAAAAAATAATACATAAGCAATATTTAAGCACACAGACTCAATTCAGTGATCCAACTAAAAAAAAATGATGACATTTGTCTCATGAGATCATTTTATAGAAAAGTTCATTTTTAAAAGTTGCATCTTTACAACCTTTACAGGCGTCGTTTTAAACCTAGCAATACTTTAAAGATAAAATCTAAACATCAACTTTTGTCATAAATTGATTTAAAACTGCAATAATAAAAAGTATAATCAAAATAGGTTTTTCTTTCTTTTTTTTTCCAAAAATGAATCAATAAAAAATTAAATTAAAAGTCATCGCAAACACGGCGGAAAAAATTTAGAAGTCGCCATAAGGGTGCTATACTAAAGCTGTCCTGCGTAGGGAAGTATAAAAACGGAGTCGTCATTCGTCAGACATGAATTTTATTTTGAAACTTTTATTTAAATGATTTTGGGTTAACTATCATTAACGTTTCATCCCTCAAAAACTAATAGTCATTTGGCTTCTGTTGAATTAAAATTTATTTTTTGGTAGTGAAACTGGTATAAGTTCTGGTGACTTAATCTAATAATGACTTATAAGTTCATTTTAAAAGTAAATAAAACAAGGAAATAAACTGCGAAAATTTCGCACGGGTTTGCTAGTAAATATTAATTTCATTATATTTTATGCAGCATAAACATATTAAAATAGAATATTAAAGAAACATCTCTTGTAGATCGTAATGTATTCAAATTTCTTTATGGATGCAGCAAACAAACCAGTAGTAGTACTATTTAAAATCATTTACAATAAATAAAATGAAAAAAGAAACTATATTAATTTCAAGGCATTTGAAATATGTTTATGGAAATGGAAGCGTAGACAGACAGATGAACCGAATTCATAACGCCTTCCAACTTTTCTAACAAGTGTTACGAAAAACCTAACATAATCTAAACAACTTTATATTTTTTGTAGTGATAACCCAAGAATACAAATGTTCGAACTAAGATTTCCAATTTTAAAGTGAATACCAAATTATATATATATATATATATATATGTTAAAAAAAAAAAGAATATTATTACAATTTTTTCAAGTTTTTTTTTTTTTTTTTTTTTTTTTTTAAGGTCTGTTTAATATATAAAAAGTATTTCAAAACTGAAATCTAAACTTTTGAGTAAATACAGATCATATTCTAGAGTTACATAAAAGAGTTTTTAAAGATTTTCTCTTCCAGATCGTCACCGATATATTTTATACTTGAGGTCATTAATGATGCAAGTGTTGGCCTCGCCCAGACTTGGAAATGCAAAGAGGCCAAACACATTTCATTCACCCGTTATTATTCAAATCCTGTTCTTTGGTGACCCATTATGAGTGACAAGTACCATAATTCACCATCAATGTGCTCGACTGACCGAAGACATCAGTACAAATCTCTGCCAGACAAAATTCGATTCATTGCTAGGAAGGTTATTTACATTTTTATAGAGCTAAAATTTGCGAACTATACATATAAATTTTTAAAGAAGGTCGGATTACTTTTTTATCACTTTAGTACTAAGTTGAAAAGGGTTTACGACTCCGGTCCACCTGAATATTTATCTATTGTTCGTTTGACCGCACCGCACTCTCAGTTTAGTGAATATTTAAAGAATGCCTTGAAATTCGTATGTATTGCGTTCCCTATAGAATGTTTCATATTGAAAAGGCTACACGTACCATTTCCAGATTGTATACAGGGACTCACAAAAGAATTCCGATAAAAATTTTCGTCTCTTGAAAAAGTGGAATATCTATATTTTTCTCTAAAATTTTCTTAGCTTTGAAAGTTTCATTACTTTATATCATGTCTTTTCAAGAATTTTTTTTTAATTTTATGCTTTTTAGGGGTATACAATAAAAGCTTCTACTGTTAAAAAATGATTTTTTACTTAAATTTTTATTTTGAAATTAAAGTTGAGAGAACGTATACATTTTAATTCGGTTTGCAAAAAAGTCATTCTCACGCAGGAGGACTTTTTTTTCTTTTTTAATACAGAAAAATTTTATTTTAATGTTTGTCGTGAGAGGGTGTTAAATGCAAAAAGTCTACCAGAGATAACATGGCAATAACAACCTTTTGCATGCAAGCGCAACAACAAAAAGTAAACATCCTTCATTTTACAGAACTCTGATTTGGATAATCCTTGAGGCGGTTTATGTCCAGTGTTCTCTATTGAAATATATATACATATATCTTTTTAATTTTATTCATAATCTGATGTGGCACTCTCACGACTTTCGTTTATCAAGCATTTCAATACTATAAAGACAGATCACAAATTAACAAGTAAGGTAACAAGTACTGTACATAAACTTACGTTCAAAAGAATTCAAGCTAGATTTAGGAACAGTTTTATTTCGCAAATAATTTTGTGTAATATTAGTTATTATAAGTTTACATATTATACCAGAGTTCCCAGCATACACTCAAAAATAGTTGCTTTAGTTGCCTTTAATGTATGAAATAGTGGCCAAAATAGCAGCCACTGAATCTGAAATAGTAGCCAAAATAGTAGCCATTCTGATCCAAATAGTAGTCTTGGATTAAAAAAAATCAATATAAATATAATATTTAAGCAATTTTTGGTGATAATGTGGTCAGAAGATATAAAATTGACCTAAGAGATACCTTTTTTTTTTTTTTTTTTTTTTTTTTTTTTTTGTAAAAGAAAACTGATACATGTGTAAAGGTATATAAAATAGAGTCTCGTAGCGAGATTTAAAAATTTGGAGACACTATTTGATGTAAAAAGATATCTAAAAAGGGATTTGTATAACAATTTTCAAGAAAATTATTAGAGCCATTTTGGATTACTTTCACCAAAAACGTGGTAAATTCAGTTGGCTAGAAAACAACAATTACATACGAAAAAATATTCATACAGCCGTTTTGCAAGAACCTCAAATTGACCTACTTATACAGAAAGCCTATCAGTTTTTCTGAACTAACCAACTAATACAAATGAAAAGACATCTAAGAAAATGTTTATTATACAGTCGTATGGTCCCACTCGGAACAGGACAATTCCGCCGAGATTTTAATCCCCTATTCCCCTCATAGGACAATTCCGCCGAGAATTTTAACCCCCCTTTTCCCACAGAGGACAACTCCGCCGCGCCATTTTCCTGAGACGAGAAGAGGGGGTCTGCAGCAGTATTTCCATTTTTGGCGACGCATTGCACTTTGGCGGCACATCGAGTATTATATAAGAGTCCTTCGGTCTCCAATGTCACACTTCGAGTTTTCCAATTTTCAACAAAAGTTGGAAAAAATTATCTGTACATCAGACCTGCCTCAATTCTGAAGTTTCATCGTTCTATATTTATTAGTTTTGTAGATATGGTAGTCAGATCTCTCTCACTCCCCCCCCACACACACACACACACCAATTGCAGAAAACCACTTTTTTAGGCACACGAAACCTTAAAAAAAATGTAAATAAGATTTAAAACTCAAAACTGAATTTTTTGACTGAATACAATAAATATTCTCATTCCATTACCTACGGTGGTCGGGTAATGGAAGTAAAAATGCAGTGAAGGCGCAGAAGAAATAGTAGGAAACAATATTTTGTTCAAAATAGTCTCCAGTTTCCTGAAAATAGTGCTGACTAACCTGAAAATAGTAGCTTTTAAGCCACTTTTACACAAAAATAGTTGCCATAGTAGCCTGGGGGAAAATTTTAGTAGCAAATAGTTACTTTTTAGTGGCCGCTGGGAACCCTGATTATACCCCTCCCCCACCCTTTTAGATATAGTACCTACATTTATAGAGATTTCAAAGCTGTTATTAAATTTTAAAGTTTGTTCCAAATTTTTCAGACAACTTCCACCTGCACCACTGCTTGAAACATCCATCTTGATCAAACTTTTCAAGTAGCAACTTCATATGAACTTCAAAATACATTTTAAATTGTCTAAAATTATTTGTGTTTTAGTTATGCTTATAACAAATATGCACAAAAATCAACTATGACAAACTTGACCCTAGTATTCAGAGAACCTCAAAATGTATAATTATACAAAAACAAACGCTGAAAATTTAACTTTAAAAAATGCTTTATTTACCGCATAGGTAATGAGGAATTAATTTTCACTCCTGATCAGTTTTACTAGTCAGAGTAAAATATAGTAAAACACTTTCATCAATTACATTCAATAGAAAAGAATGTTTTTGCTTAATTATTGGTAGTCCTGTACGTCTTCTCTAAATTATGTACACACCATATTCTGTAATTAAATATAGTCCTATATTAAAAACACACAGCACAACCTGAAATGCACCTTCAGCATTTTCCATGTATAGTCCCACTATATTCTTTTTTACTTTCTTCTATATGTAATATAGAGAAAGTATTGGATTCGTAAAAATTTTCGACCTCGGGTTTTTGATGGATTTACACGTTTTGAGAGCTGTAGAACACGATTTGACCCTTTTTAGAAAATGTCTGTCTGTCTGTCTGTCTGCCAGTCTGTGTGTGTGTGTGTGTGTGACAAAATTTTGTGGCAACTGTATCTCAGGAACTACTGCACAGAATTTCATACAAATTAGTATGTAGTTGCACCTTGACATAAATTAGTGCCTATCAACTTTTGGTAAAAATTGTCTTACAGGTTGCGTTGCCATCCCGCTTTTTCTAAATTTTTAACATGGTGATATAGGACAAAATTTTGTATAAATGTGCATAAAGAGAATTATTTTTTAGTAATGATGAAATTTACAAGAATTATTTATAATAGAGGTAGTCAACTGGGGAAAAAATTTTGTATGCGTAGGAGCCTCGTGAACCCCCCTGGGGGGAAGTCCCCCCTCGAGGGGAGTAAATTTTCAAGATGGGTATCTTTCGAAAGGTCTCTTCAATACCTTTAAAACGAATGGTTGAACTATAAATCTGTGATAATTTAAAACAAAGTTATCGATTTTTTTTACTTTTAACAAAAAGTAACTTAGAAAAAAAATCGTTTTTTTTTTTTTTTTTTTTTTTAACGAAATTTAACCAGACTTGGTATTTAGTTGGCCCCTGACATAAACTGGGGCTGATTAGATTTGGGGATCAATCACTCAACAGGTGGTGCTGTGATCGTATTTTTTCTAAATTTTTAACATGGCAGTATAGGACAAAATTTCGTATAAATGTACATATAGGAATTATTCTTAACCTGTGATTGTGAAATTAATATGAATTATTGATAATAGTAGTAGTTAATTAGGAAAAAAATCTCGGTCGGGAAAGTACCCCCGGGTGGGGGGGGGGGGGGGGTAAATTTTCAAGATGGGTATCTTTCGAAAGGTCTCGTCAATATCTTTAAAACGAATGGTTGAACTATAAATATGTGATAATTTAAAACAAAGTTATCGATTTTTTTTTTTTTTAACGAAAAAAAACTTTGAAAAAAAAAATCGTATTTATTTATTTATTTATTTATTACTTTCTTCTATATGTAATATAGAGAAAGTATTGGATTCGTAAAAATTTTCGACCTCGGGTTTTTGATGGATTTACACGTTTTGAGAGCTGTAGAACACGATTTGACCCTTTTTAGAAAATGTCTGTCTGTCTGTCTGTCTGCCAGTCTGTGTGTGTGTGTGTGTGTGACAAAATTTTGTGGCAACTGTATCTCAGGAACTAATGCACAGAATTTCATACAAATCAGTATGTAGTTGCACCTTGACATAAATTACTGCCTATCAACTTTTGGTAAAAATTGTCTTACAGGTTGCGTTGCCATCCCGCTTTTTCTAAATTTTTAACATGGTGATATAGGACAAAATTTTGTATAAATCTGCATAAAGAGAATTATTTTTTAGTAATCATTATGAAATTTACAAGAATTATTTATAATAGAGGTAGTCAACTGGGGAAAAAATTTTGTATGCGTAGGAGCCTCGTGAATCCCCCTGGGGGGGAAGTCCCCCCTCGAGAGGACTTCCCCCCCAGGACTTTCGAAAAGTCTCGTCAATACCTTTAAAACGAATGGTTGAACTATAAATCTGTGATAATTTAAAACAAAGTTATCGATTTTTTTTTACTTTTGACAAAAAGTAACCTAGAAAAAAAATCGTTTTTTTTTTTTTTTTTTTTTTTTTTACGAAATTTAAGCAGACTTGGTATTTAGTTGGCCCCTGACATAAACTGGGGCTGATTAGATTTGGGGATCAATCACTCAACAGGTGGTGCTGTGATCGTATTTTTTCTAAATTTTTAACATGGCAATATAGGAAAAATTTCGTATAAATGTACATAATGGGAGTTATTCTTAACCTGTGATTGTGAAATTAATATGAATTATTGATAATAGTAGTAGTTAATTAGGAAAAAAATCTCGGTCATCGCTTCCCCCCCCCCAGGGGAAAGTACCCCCGGGGGGGGGGGGGTAAATTTTCAAGATGGGTATCTTTCGAAAGGTTTCGTCATTATCTTTAAAACGAATGGTTGAACTATAAATATGTGATAATTTAAAACAAACTTATCCATTTTTTTTTTTTTTAACGAAAAAAAACTTTGAAAAAAAATCGTTTTTTTTTTTTTTTTTTTTTTTTTAATATTGTTACTGCGTGAATTTGTATAGGAAAATATAGAAGAAAGTCTTGTGATGGCCACAGCATACTAGTTTTTAATATTGTTACTGCGTGAATTTGTATAGGAAAATATAGAAGAAAGTCTTGTGGTGGCCACAGCATACTAGTTCTGTTGTTGTTGCTGTTGTTGTTGTTTGTTGGGGGGGGGGGGGGGGGTAAATCTCTAAACAAATTGTGAATGATTTTTCATACCATATTGTACACGACACATGCTTTTATTCATATAAAAAAAATATGTTCTTATTTCATATTGTGTTATGCAGCTTATAGATGTTAAATTGAATTGTACCTATAAATGTAATGTATTTCAATTATTTTGAATATTCCTGTACACGAATCATTTGCTTGATCTAAACGAAAAGTTTAGTATAGCATCCTTATATGACACAGATTTAGAATACCAAGTGACACTTCCTGCTACTATTTGTTTTTGTGATAAACTAATAACACACACGCACGCACACACAGAGAGAGAGAGAGAGACCAACCGTTAAAAACCTGTCTTGTAGGTTCAGGAAATCTGAAAACGTATAAATATAACAAAAACTCGATTTAGAAAATTTGATTCGAAAGTAATACTATCTCTAACATATATATGGATAAATGAAAGTAAACAATAATAATAATAATTAAAAAAGACTCACTTTTTAAACGTATTGTGACTTTTTAGAAAGAATGACACACCTTAATTTTTATGCTCGATTATAACCGTGCAGTCAGTACAACTAGGGTGCCTAGAATTAATAATCCAGACACTCTAAGTACAATTAACTTATTCTCTTCAGTCTGAACGTCAGAAAATAATAAGGATTTGAAAACTTTTCCTGGTTTGAACTAAATAATTGTTTGATTAGTAAAGAATGTATTGCCACTTTGTTTGCAACACTTGTGCCTACATTGTTCACCTGACGAAGGGTTATGTGTTTTTTCGACCCGAAACAATTGTTGCGAGTTTATTACATTTTATGGTGTTTATTTAACGTTTAGTACTTATTACTTTAAAACGCCAATTCTGTGGTACTTTTTTATTAACATGGGGTTAACCAGCGAAGATGGAATGGTAAAATATGTTAACTCTCAAATGGAAATTTCATTTATTCTTCATAAAGTTATAAATACGTAAAATGTAAAAGGAATTTAAAAAAGAAGAAGAAGAAAAAAAAAAAAAAAAAGACAATTTACTTCAATTGTTCTTTATGCCAGCTACAATTGTTTTAGTGCTGCCATCTATTAACAAAATGCTAAACAAATCAATAAAAATTGTATCAATAAATTTAGTACTATTGTAAAATAAAAATGAAATCAGATGAAATACATTAAAAAAAACTTTAAAAATTGAGTAATTTAAAAATAATATTTCATTTTTACTCTATTTAAAATTAAACAAGTCCTTCCGACTCATTCGGAAGGGTAGGTTGATTTCTTTTATCTTATGAAGTAAGTAGCCATTGTAAAACAAAACGGCGGCTGCAAATTATTAACGGACTTGATAAAAATATTGTTTTGGGCTGTGTACATATAGGGTTGTAAGCAAATCGGTTCATAAATACTTTCTATGTGAATTTGAAATTTTCAACTGGCCGGCACTTGAAAATAAGATGGCGGACAAGGTTGACAAACAAATATATAAAATGCTTTTGCGAGATAAGTCTAATATACAAATTTTGTTCGAATTAATTCAGAATTTCAAAAGTTATCGTGCGAACAAATTAAGTGACCTCCACCTGGATCAAAAACGCGGAGCAATTTGTTCAGTGAACTAATCCAAGATACTTGAAGCATAAGTTCACTGTCCAACTTTGGTTCCAATCATTGCAGTATTTCAAAAGTTATTCTTATGACAAATTTTCAAGTGGCAGTCTAAGTGGCTGCAACTTGGAAACAAAATGGCGGAGCAACTTGCCTAACGAAATTTCCCAAGATATTCGTATGATAAGTTTACTGTCCAACTTTGGTTTAAACTAATTCAGTATCTCAAAAATCATAGTGATAAGAAATTTTAAGAGTGGTACCGGGATTTCAAGTGACCACCACTTGGAAACAAAAAAGCTAAGTGGGACGCCCAATGAACTCATCTGAGATATTTGAATGATAAATACACTACCCAAATTTGATACGAATTGATTCAGTATTACAAAAGTTATCATAATAACAAATTTTCAAGTGGCCACCACTTGAAAATAAAATAACAGAGCAAGTTAACATGCGAACTTATCCAAGATATTTGAACTGTAAGTTCACTATCCAACTTTGATTTGAATCAAAGTATTTTAAAAGACATCGTGAAGGTACATTTTAAAGTGGCAGCCTGATTTCAAGTAACCACAACTTGGAAACAAAATGTTGGAATAAGTCTCCCAGTAAACTCCTCCAAGATATTTATATGATGTTCACTGTCCAACTTTGGTTGAATTTAATCAGAATTTAAAAATGTATCATGATTATAAATTATCATGTGATAGCCTGATTTCAAGTTGTCCCGCATACTTTATAACATCCGCGCTTTGTTAAAAATGGTGGATAAAGTTCCTTAAATTAATAAACTTGGTTGAGACCCTTATATAGTCTATGTATACATCAAAATTCAAGCAAATCCGGTCTTAAATACGCTTTTCACAATGTGAATTTAAAATTTTCAAGTGGCCTCCAATTGAAAACGAATTGGCGAAACAACTTGGCTAACAAACTCATTCAAGATTCGCTGTCCAAATTTGGTTTGATTTGGAGTATTATTTCAAAAGTTATCGTGATTTTAAATTTTCAAGTGGTAGCCTGATTTTAACGTGTATTTGTTTATTTATTTACTAGCAGGTTTTGCCCGTTTCGCTGGTCACTATGTTTAAATGATTTCTTTTTAATTGAATAACTGAAACGTTTAAATAAATATATTTCGAATGGCGACTATTTTCCTCACAGCTTTAGTATGAGACCTGCTTGACGATATCAAATATTTTTTGAACTTCTCGAATGTGATCAACAAAACTCTTATTAAAACGAATATTCTAGAAAACCTTCCAATAGTAGTGTTAATTCTTCGAATATTCTGGAAACAGTTGAAGCTGTTACTCGTACAGCAGAAGTCACTATTCGATGAATCTTCTGGAACGGTCTAAAAAACAGTCATTTGTTTCACAGGAGTAAAAGCAAATAACATCAAATACTCCAGAGCAGAAATCTTCGCTAACTCACGAAAAATGTTCAGTCGCTTAGAGCTACATACTCTCTAGCAGAAATCAACTCACTCCTACTTATAGCTTTTGGCGATGATTCCATCGGGAATTTTATGAAAAGCTCGAGAGTTTGTCGCCAAGGCTCACCCCACTCAGAGTGAATGAACTGCCCTTTATTTTCACTTCGCCTGTAAAACTACTTTAATTGTAACAGTAGAATTGAAGCAAGGCAAAGACTTAATCTCTTGTAACAATGCGCTTTGAGCACTATTTCTGCCGTATTTTAGACAACTGTTTTTATGGTTGTATATATTTCCCATTAAACATATTTTTACTTTCTTCTATATTCAATAGAAGAAAGTATTGGATTCGTAAAAATTTTCAACCTCGGATTTTTGATGGATTTACACGTTTTGAGAGTTTTAGAACACGATTTGACCATTTTTAGAAAATGTCTGTCTGTCTGTCTGTGTGTGACAAAATTTTGTGGCTGTATTTCAGGAACTACTGCACAGAATTTCATACAAATTGGTATGTAGTTGCACCTTGACACAAATTAGTGCCTATCAACTTTTGGTAAAAATTGTCTCACAGGTTGCGTTGCCATCCCGCTTTTTCTAAATTTTTAACATAGGTAGAGATGCAAAAAACCCGGGAATTTAAAACCAAGGGAAAAAACTCGGGAGTTTTGGGGGAAAAACTGGGAAATTTGGGAATTTTGCTGGGAAAGAACAAATTAGAAATCTCTAAAGCAAATAATATGTCGTTTACTTAATATAAAAGGCAATTTTAAAGACTTTGATATACTGATAAGCTTATAACATTGTTTTAATATATCATTTCATTTTCAATTTATCAGAACTGCAGCCAAATCATCAGCTTTTCATATATAAAAAAGTCATACTTTATATATCTAAAAAGGTATTCCAATATAAAACCCTTTTTTACTAGATTTAATATGGTGATATTTACATCTATATTAATAAAATCAGACTTTTGTCTGTAAATTTGTCGGAATCAAAAAATTTTGCGATATCTTCACGTTTCACACCCCATGAAAGCCGAAAATGACTTTAGAAAATTTTGCCTGTGTGTGTGTGTGTGTGTGTCATCGTGTCGGCATGTCGCTTTTTTTGTCCGGGCATCACTCGAGAACGGCTGGACGGAATTCAACGCGCTTGGCAGAAACTTAGGTCTTCACCCAACTTAAAATAAAATCCATAGAAATTTTCAAAATTTTGATTAATTTTTGAATTGTGAGTAAAAAACGCCTGCGCATGCGCCATAAATATTTTTTCACTAAAACGCTTTGAATCGAAAAATAAAAATTTTAAGTTAAAGACTTTTTTATTCGCGTGATTCGCACTACAAATTATGAAAAGATAGAAATGAAGTGTCGCCATCTAAATTTCCTACTTTAGTTAATTTTAAAAAATCTAATTGTCGTATCGAAAAACTGTTTACACCCCATGATTCAGATAAACCACCCCTTTCATTTGGTACTGAATTTGTAACGATAGGTCTGATATTTCTATTTTATTTTTCCTTTTTCCGTTGCAACTTAAATTTAATACTTTAGTTTATTTTTTAAAAATCTAACTGTCGCATCGAAAAACTGTTTGCACCCCAGGATTCAGAAAAATCGCCCCTTTCATTTGGTATCAAATTTATAAATATAGGTCTGATATTTCTAATTTATTTTACCTTTTTTCCGTTTTCAACCCAGATTCGGTAGAAGGAGAAAAATAAATAGTTGACCTACAAAAGTTGGTTTTTTTTTTATGAGAAATTTGTATGTGGATAAATATTTTCATAGAGATATTTGGCATTTGTTTAATATTTTTATTTAATTAAGCAGTACTTTTCTTTCCTGCAGTAAAACAAAACTTTTTGTTGTTATTATGTACCTTATGAGGTTCTTTTATGTTCTCCCCTTAATTGTAAATGATTTTAATTTGGATTTTATTAAGATTTATTATTTTTATTTTGTAAATATCAGAAGAGAGTTTTTATTTTATTTTATTATTTTATTTATTTATTTATTTTGTGTATGGAACAGCTTTAGTATCGGATCCCTTTGGCAAAATTTGAAATTTGGCACTGAAGTAGCTCGGACGTTTCTCGCCAAGGTCTTTAATTGCACAATTGAGATAGCCAATTCAATTCATCGCAGAAATGGCTTAAAATATTCAAAGTTACCAAAGGGGTCCCATACTAAAGCTGTGCTTTTTGTATTTATTTATAATATTTTCTATTAAAGACTTCTGTGGTCACGAAACTTGGTGCGTAAATTGTTTGTATGCATCCGGCACTTATTGTAACTGGATTTCACGAAATTCGAAACACCCCCCATGAATTACCTTAGTATGGCGAATTTTGGTGTGTGCAAATTGATTAAGTGTACGCATTATGTACATTAGTGGGATTTTGCAAAACTTCGAACTCACCCGCTGAGGAAGGGGAAGTAAGAAGTGGGTAAGTTGCTGCCGAAGGCAGTGGGGACCCAGACTCCTCACGTTACGAGCGAGATCAACCTCTACCAATTACAGCGAGAACTTAGATTATTAATAAAGGTATGGTATTTTGACAACTTATTTAAGTTTAATGTCCAGCGAAGCGAGCACAGCCTGCTAGTAACTAAATATAATTACAAAATATATAAGCTTAAAAGATAAAGATGTGATTAAGAAAAAATGATTCTTTGAATCATACAATGTTACTTTTCTTAGGCTTGTTGATAGGTAAAATTAGACTTAGGCTTGTTATAAGCATTTTTCTCCATAGACACCTCTTACATATAGTTTTTAATTCCACAAGATAACATTATTTCATAAGCCTAAAATTCAATTAATTTCACTACATTATTCTAGATAAAATAACATGTATTAGCTACTTTTGTACTGAGTAAAAACGTTTTATTTATTTTTTTTTTTTTTACTTCCTTATACAAAGTATAAGGAAGTATAGTAATCCCGATTTGCGAAATGGATTTTGTATTTCACATTGCTCGAAAACGAATGATCGCTGAATGTTGCCACTTTTTACGTGTGACTGTCACGATGTCTAGTTGCACACCTGCAAGTGTCGTCTTAACACGAGCTCTCGTTTCAGAGATAAGTGACTTTGCACGATTTTTCGTGACGTCTGTATGTATGTGTGTGCGTGTGTCGCATAACTCAAAGACGGTTGGACGTAGAAAGTTGCAAATTGGTACATAGGTTTGTTATAACATCTAGTTGTGCACCTCCCTTTTTGGACTTTGTATGATTTTCCGTCTTGAAGATATTTAGGAAAATTAGGTTCATAATGACAAAAATACATAGGTTTTGGCCATAATGTATCAAAAAACGGTAATAACTCAAAAACGGTTTAGGCAAATCTTACAATTTAACTGACTTTCCGACTAGCTAGATATTTGAAACTTTCAGAAAAGCTCAGAACACGTTGACAATGCATTTTTTAAATATTTTTAGCCAACTGTTTCTGATACCTGCTGCCTTCAGCAGCGTTTATGCGATTCAACAGACAATTTATTTAGCTAACTTCCCGACTAGCTAGACCTTTGAAACTTTCAGACTAGATCAGAACACGGTGAAAAGGCATTTTTTTAATACTTTTAGCCAACTGTGTAGGGTCCCTGCTGCCTTCGGCAGCGTTACCAGTTCAAATCTTGGAATCGATTTTTAACTAACTTCCCGACTAGCTAGACATTTAAAACTTCCGGAAAAGCTCAGAACACGGTGACAATGCATTTTTTAAGTATTTTTGGCCAATTGTTTCGGGTCACTGCTGGCTTCGGCAGCGTTTACATGGTTCAACAGTAAATTTATTTAACTAACTTCCTTACTAGCTAGGCATTTGAAACTTTCAGAATAGTTCAGAACACGGTGAATATGCATCTTTTTAATATTTTAGCCAACTGTTTCAGGTCCCTGATGCATTCGGAAGCGTTTACATGGTTCAACAGAAAATTTATTTAACTAACTTCCCGACTAGGTAGACATTTGAAACTTTCAGAATAGTTCAGAACACGGTGAAAATGGCCTTTTTTAATAATTTTAGCCAATTTTTTCGGGTCCCTGCTGCCTTCGTCAGCGTTATCAGTACAAATCTTGCAATCGGTTTTTAACTAACTTTCAGAAAAGTTCAGAACATGGTGATAATTCGTTTTTTGAAATATTTTTAGCGAACTGTTTCGGGTCCAATGTCAATGTTTTTTAACATTATGTATATTTCAAAAAGTGTATAAGGAAGTCATGTGGTGCCCACATCAGATTTTTTTCCCTTTAAGCACTACAAATTTTAATATTATAATTGTTATTAATATGTATAAAGTTTTATATAAATAATTTTATAAAAATAAATAAAATTATAGACTTTCCACTTGTGATTCAGTTGGTAAAAATGCTAAGTAATAAAAAGTTGATAAATATGCTAATATTAATGAATATAGTGACAGAAACTTACCGTTAGTGTTAGCGACCAATTAATTATAATTAATTATTTTCTTCGTTTACGGAATGAACATGAACATCGAAGATGCGGGAAAGGGAAATGAAATCTACGCAGAAGTTAAAGTTCAAATTAATTTAAGGATCAGAGGCTGTTTATACACAAAAAATATTTGACAAATACAAAAATTACAAAAATATTCAAAATTCTCAGTTTTGGGGAATTTTTAAAATTTCCAGTTTTGACTTCCCAGGGAAAAAACCGGATGTTTTGAAAGCTTTGCATCTCTAGACATAGGTCATATTGTAATATCTTTAAAATCAAAAGAAAATACAGATAGCCCAAAAAAGTCAATCCCGACTCTTTTAACTGCTGAACAGCTGCAGCTATAGTCATAAAAGTGGTATGTAGGTATAGTACAGTGGACATGTTCTACGCGATTCAACCGCCTACAGCGCCACCTGGTTTAAAAAAGTGGAGTTAGCGTTCCTATCTTGGAAACGGTTCAAGACATGGGAAAAAAGTGAATTATAAAATTGCAGAGCATCATCGATTTACCACGAAAAGATAGTTTAGACATTAATGCTAAAAACAGAACGCTTAAAACGTGCATTTGTTTGTTCACAATTTCCTATTTTGTGCACACTTGAACAACATTGCATATGTTGTAGCGTAGCGGGTGACATTTATGCTATTGTAAAATTCTAGGTATGGTTATTGTAAACGGTCACATCGATTAACGCATAGACGTTTTAAACCGAATTCATAAAGGAAGAGGTTCTCAATACAAACCATGTTTCTCATTGTTGTTGTTGAAATTCTTTAGCTTATAACTTCGTAAGAGATGATTTAATTTTAATAATTTTTTGTTGTTGTTGTCGTAATGATCTTGGCCTGAAATAGGTTTCATTATGATTTCATTAAGATATAAACAAATTACAGGGTACTAACAAAAGTCTGTTCTCACTCTAACTGCTGAACGCATGCAACTGCATTGGTAAAAGCAGTATGTATCGATGTTGAAACTTCTGTCCGTCAGCTGCAATGCATATTTTGCTCTTTGTTTGAACTTTACGCTGCACAATTTCCAGCGCAGCGGGTGACACGCATTCACTGTAAAGTTCAATATATATCCCTAACAGAATTTTTGGTTACGCAAACAGCATTTCCGTTCTTTACATTTCTAAAGACTTTTTAATTTTTCGTGTGTTCATTCAATAGACAGTTTTTTGCTCATATCCGATAAAGGCAAGAAAAGTGACACAACTTAAAAATGCCGCATTTGAGAAAAATCAACTTAAAAATAACTTGACTAGAATAAAACTGGCACAGCTCTCTCTCGAGTGGATAACTTTCTAGATGGAGATGAAACTTTTTTGTTCACATTGGGTGCATTTCATGTATTTTTCAGTGACATAAACAATTTTTTGAGTTATGTCACTTTTCTTGGAAGTTGTGATTTGTGAAACTGCCTTCGAACGTCTTTTGATGTTCTGCTATATGAATAAGTTTTCACTGAAAAGAGAAAAATAAATCTTTTTGTAAAAAAATAGAACCGACTTCAAAGAGCAACTACTATTCAAACAACTTAAAAAAAAAAAAAAAAAAAAAAAAAAAAAAAATTAATATGAAATGAAACTGTAATTTGCGCCTAAAAGTATCCTTCGCCAAACAACCTATAACACTACAATTAATCATAACTTTTGAAGTCGGCGCAAAATTAAATAAAAATTGATACCTTTATTAAATACAAAAATCAAATCCCATTCAAAATACACTTCTTACATTATCACCTGCAAAACGCAGCCAAAAACTACTTTGATTCAAGAAAACAAATAAGATTTCGTAAGCAGCAAAAGTTGGCGAAGATGCTGGTATCTGACGTCCTCGGTGAAAGAAAAATCGCAAAATTATCTGGCAAACATATTTAATTTTTTTGGGATATCATGATTACTTTGATAAGGTATATTAGAGAGTATTCAAGAATATGAAACAATACTTCGTACAATATATATTATGAAAATATACATCTTGCGTGTATATTTTTGCATTACGTTTTGATCGCCAAATCCAAAAGCCATCAAGGATGAAAGTTATACCAAATTTGCAAAGGAAACTCTAACTTCGTAGAAACATAAATACCGCATTGTGAAGAATGTTCACTGTTTTATGTAGATGCTACTAATTGACCAATTGTATACAGTGATAAAATAATAAAGGAAGCATGAAAATGGATCATTCCGGACAACAAAACTTTAAAAACTAATTAAATTTTATTTTATTTTGTGCCGACTTCAAAAGTCATGATTAATTGTAGTGTTATAGGTTGTTTGGCGAAGGAAATTATTTTATACTTTTAGGCGCAAATTACAGTTTCATTTCATACCATTTTTTTTTTTTTTTTTTTAGTTGTTTGAATAGTAGTTGCTTTTTGGAGTCGGTTCTATTTTTTTACAAAAAGATTTTATTTAAATTTTGGCGTTGAAATAAACCGAATGTTTTTCGCCAAGAAGTTTAATTTAGTAACAGTTTTTTTTATCCATTTTAATTTAGCAATAGCCATTTAAAGAAATTAAACCGAAATAGTAGTCACATAAATGATCTATTTTGATCTGAACAGATAATTTTAAAGGGGGGGGGGGACTTCTAGTTAAAAAAAAAAAAAAAATATTTCAAGCACTATTTTACGCTTAAAAACCATTAAAAATATAAACAGAATATGAAGAATTCTTACAATTAACAAAAAGGTGTCCGATAAAAGTATCACCAAAATAGGATCCCCTCTTTTATACAAGAAATTGTATTATTAAAAAAAAAATAATAATCATCACTAATATGGTGACAAAAATTCAAAAGCCGCCAAGGGAGTGATTTAATAAAATTTAGTAGCACGGTAATGTTTACACATTTATTTATTTTATATACCAATCACTATGCTAATTTATAATACAAATATACGAGCTGCTGTGTGTAACTGTACCTGCATGCTGTCTGGCAGAAATATTTGATTAATTTAAATTAATATTTAAATAAATAATTAAAAATAAGAATACGTTTAATGGGAAATATATATAAGTATAAAAATATTAGTTGTCTAAAATGCGGCAGAAATAGTGCTCTTAGCATATTGTTATAAGGGGTTAATTTTTTGCCCCGCATCATTAGCACTGTTGCAATGAAAGCAGTTTTACAGGCGAAGCGAAAACAAAAGGTCAGTTCATTCATTCACTTTCAGTAGGGCCAGCCTTGGGGATAAACTTGGTGAGTGGGTGACCTAATTTGGTGAGAGGAAAACCAAGTTTGATGAAAAATGGTACTTTAGAATTCCTCAAGTTTCGAAGATCTCCGACACACGGGAGCACAGATCTCGAGCTTTCCATGGGATTCTCGATGGAATCATCGCAAAAATGTATAAATAGGAGTGAGTTGATTTATGCGAGAGAGTATGTACTCACTGCGTATCAGAGTTATTCAGAGACCTATTCTGAGTGATTGCACTTTAAGGATTGAGCTCTAAGCGAATGAACATTTTTCTTGAGCGCTTGCGAAGATTTATGCTCCGTAGTATTTGACGTTGTAGCGACGCCATCAACGCCATTCAAATGTAGATAATCCTAACTTACCGATGGACAATAGGTTAACCTTTTGTCCAGGGGTACGGCTCTGGATTACTACCAAAACGACCTTGGTTCGAATACAACCTACCGCAACACGCATTTCCTTTATTTGTGACCACGGATGATACAAGTTATTAACTTCGCTCTATCGCAATAGATGGCAGCACAACAAAAAAAACCCTTCGAACAACAAAGCCTGTGAATCGCTGTTCTCACAGCACAAAAAACCTGTCACGCTCCACGCCTTCAACTCGCCTTATTAACAAACACAACTGCTCCTTCGACTTGTCAAAACGGGGCAATCGACAGCACAATCTGGTCATCGCTACCGTCTTCCGTCTACAGCAGTAATATCGCTCGTACGACGGTGTACTCTCTAGGAGCGGGAGTACTGTAGCAACGCCATCAACGCCATTCAAATGCAGAAAATCCTAACTTACCGATGGACAATGGGTTAACCTTTTGTCCAGAGGTACGGCGCTGGATTACTACCAAAACGACCTCGGTTCGAATACAACCTACCGCAACACGCATTTCCTTCAATGTTATTTGCTTTACTCCTGTGGAACAAGTGACTGTTTTTCAGAATGTTCGAGAACGTTCATCGAATAGTGACTTTTGCTATATGAGTAACAGCTTCAACTGTTTCCAGAATAGTCGAAGAATAAGCTTTACTATTGGATTGTTTTCGAGAATATTCGTTTTAATAATAGTTTTGTAGTATAGATTCGAGAAGCTAAAAAAGATATTTAATATCACTGAGTATACCTGTAGCGAAGTTTTTCTAGTGGCAGGTAGAGTAATTCTCCGTAGGATAATACAGGTATTTAGAGAAGTATTTTGCAGGTAAACAAAATGTAAATAGGGAATTTCCCATTTCGACGGTATAGTTTCCATTCGACAGTTTCCACTATGCCATATTTCCGGGTCAGTGAAACAGTTTTCTTTTTATTACGTTGTATGCCGCCAGAAATCTGATTTATAGCACTTCCACTAAAATACCCAAGATTCTATCCAGAGGTGTTAAAAAAAACAAATTCCACCAATTAATAAAGACAGACACAAAACTGCGCACAAAGCTTTTTTTATTGATTTGCAACATAAAAGTAAGAAGGGAAGATGCCCCCTAATGTATAAATTTTGAGAACTACATCTGCAGATCTTCTAAGCAGGAGAGATCAGAGAAGAATGATAAAGTTTCAGCCAAATTCAAATTATTGTTACATATTGGCATTTAATTTCATTGCCAGCAAGAACACATAAAAAGTGCTTTTTTTTTAAGATACGTTATACTCTATTTCAGCTAATAATTTTGAATACGTAGAGCAGGATTAGCACATATGGTAACCCTTAAATATTGCCAAACATTCGTTGTGATAAATGGGAAAGCACAACGGACAGATACATAAAATATAGCTATAATTTAATTGTGTTCAAGGATAGTTTTGACTAACTGAAAAAGTACATTAGCAAATTAGACTATAATTTAGAAGGAACATAAATGAAATAAGCCATTTGTTATTCTTTATGAGACGAAATGATTATGTGATTTTTCAAGGAGATAGATTATCTTTTACATTTATTTTTCTTATTTTATTGATGTAGAAAGAATTCGTCGGTTACAAAATATTAATATTGAATACACGAGTAAATTATTATATAAAGCATTAAACTAGATTTGAATTAAAATTAAATAGAATTTTTTTTAAATATATGTGATTTCTACATCACATATTAAAATTGCAGAAATCACTATGTCGCAGCGCCACCTGTTGAGCGGTTGACACCAAAAGTTTACAGGCACTAATTTATGACAAGGTGCATCTACATACAAATTTATATGCAATTCTGTGCAGTAGTTCCTGATATAGCCTTCCCTTGAATTGCAGAAATATCTGTATAGCAACGCCACCTGTTGGCCCGTAAGCATTCAAATTGAATCAGTGTAATGTCTCATAATGACCTTCTCACATACCAAGTTTTTTTTTTTTTTTTAATTATTCTTATACGCAATAGAACCTGAGATACAACCTCCGCTTAAATTGCGGAAATCGTTGTATAGCAGCGCCACCTGTTGAGCAGTTGACACCAAAAGTTGATGGCACTAATTTAGGTTAAGTTGTATTTGCATATAAATTTATATACAATTCTGAGCAGATGTTAAGTTAATCAATTTGATCTAGGTTATAAAGGAATTCTTCGAAAAAAATTATTACAAAAGCATTTAAAATTCAAACTAATATAAATGACCACTAAAAAGCAGTAAAGACAAATAATGTAAATTTGAATAACTGTATTCTTTTTATTCATAATATTTTTGATCTGAATTGTGATTTTCTGAGCAACTTCTAGCAAAAGGCGACCTCTCTCAAAAAACTTTTTCACTGAAAATTTGTAAAGTTGTACATAATTTACACGATGAAAATGTCGAACGTTGATGTCCTTAGGTCAAGATTACAACCGTAAAACCTGTTGATGTCGACTTATCCATACGTGTTGTGAAATCTACATCTTGAACATGATATTCTCTGTGGGACGAAGGGTGCTCATGTTAAAGTTCATTAACACTAACCATAAAACTTTTTTAACTAATCTAATCATTAATATTATTATTAAGTCTATCTTCATTATTTTACGAATTATTAAACATCAAAACTTGAAAGTCCTTCCATAAACACCATATTGATATACTAGATATTTTAAAATATTTAGATGCATTTCCAAACAAAAAATTGCAGAATATATTTTGTAAAGCTAATGCTGGATTGATTAAATTTTAATACATTTTAAGCTTGTCGATTTTTTAAATACCGTTTAAATTTTAAAACACAAATAATTTCTTTCCTCGGCAGTCGGTGAAGATTGAGTTCATTAGTAATAGATTTTTCCTGTTAATTTCATTTGCTTATGCGTACATGGGCATCATTTGAATTATGTTAATGTTCAGAAAATTAAATATTTAAATTAATTCAATTTTTCATATCATACTGGAATTGTGAAATATATTTACTGTAAAATTTCGTTTATAATTGGAATATTATATTTTGTCATACTTGTTGTTTAAAACCATAATAA
The DNA here is from genome assembly GCA_963930645.1 of Salticus scenicus. Lineage (NCBI taxonomy): Eukaryota > Metazoa > Arthropoda > Arachnida > Araneae > Salticidae > Salticus > Salticus scenicus. The sequence continues at coordinate 185,583,147 of OZ005648.1, read as the reverse complement.
CATTTTACTTTCTCTTACCCATAGGGTCGAGAAAGTATTGTTTTAAAGTCAAATTTTCGAACTTGAGTTTTTGTTATATTTACATGTTCTGAGGTTCCCAGAATACGAAAATCATGTTTTTAGCAAATGGTCTGTGTATGTGTTATCAGCATATCTCAAGAACAAATAGTAGCAGAAATTCCAAACTTAGTGTGCTAAATGTGTATCATATAGGGATGCTACACTAAGCTTTTTGTTGAGATGAAGCAAATGGTTCGTGTACAGAGACACTCAAAATTATTCAAATACATTACGTCTATGGGGAAAATTGCAGGTAAGTAGAGTTTTACACATTTATAGACTGCACTGAACAAAATGAAATGAATATATATATTTTTTGTAATAGAGATAGTCAACTGGGAAAAAAATTTGTGTATGTAGGAGCCTCGCCTCCCCCCTGGGGGGGGGGAAGTCCCCTCTCGAGGGCAGTAAATTTTCATGATGGGTATCTTTCAAAAGAGCTCGCCAATTCCTTTAAAACGAATGGTTGAATTTAAAATAAAGTTATCGATATATATATATATATATTTTTTTTTTTTTTTTAATGTAATATTGAGAATAAATTCAACTTTTTTTGGATATTTAGTGTTATACTACTTCTCTAATATGGAAATCGTCTGCATTATCATGGAAGATATTTTTTTTAAATAATGCCTTTAATAAATTATTTTTTACTGAGTGACTTTGTATACAAAAATATAAAAGAAAGTCGTGTGGTGGCCACAACACACTAGTTATTTGTGGTTAGTGGATGAGCTTCACTAATATTTTATTTTTTTCAGGAAAGCTGTTCGGAAATTGAAATAAATTCCACATAGAGATATGGTAAATAATGTATGTCTTAAGCTAAATATTCATTGCTTGTTTTTTTTTTTTATATTTACACGTTTTGAAGGTTCCTGATTATCGTAGTCAAGTTTTTTAACGTTTGATCTTTGTCTGTGTCTCTTAGAGTAACTTGAAAAGGAATAATTTTAGGAGATCCAAATGTTGTATTTTGAAGTTAATATAATTTTATTGCTGGAAAAATTTGATCAAGATTGATAAGTTTTAATGAATGTTGCGTGTGAAAATTGTCTATAATTTTAAGTAAACTTTTAATTTTAATAACAGAATTAAATTCTATATAAATGTATGTGCATTAATGAAATGGGGGGTTGAGGGGGCGTTAGCCCCCCCCCCCTCACACAGAACTAATTATCATATAAAACTCTTCCGAAGCCTAATTTGAATTGTTTAACATAGGTTTACATAACAGTACTCGTTATCTTACCTCTTAATCTCCAACCTGTATTTATAGTATTAAATTTCAGGGTAAGAGAAAGTCGTGTGAGTGACACACCAATATTTTTTTTTATATTTTTTTCATTGCATTAGCATAAGAAAACATTATTTCCGTGAAATAAATGTTTAAAAAATACATTTTCTTTCTTTTTTTTTTTTTTTTTTTAATACAAAATAAGAAATAGTTAAAGTAAATATAAAAAAAATATAAACTTTTTTTGTCCAATTTATTTATCCAATAAGTTTAAATCTTTTAAACACTCTTATTTATTTTCATTAAATTGGGTTATTTTAAATATGTTCATAGAGACCAAAGTTTACATGATTTTTCCAAAGACTTTCACAATTTTATCCTGCTGTTTATCTATTAATTTATTTTCTCCCCTTTATAAAAGGACTTAAATTATAGACAAGGTTAATGTCAAGAGATTGTATTTGAAATGATATATGATACAATTTATATATGATAACGATGTTTGAAATATCTGTGTACAGGGCTTATTCAATTATTCTTCAGCTCTCTAAATATTTTCGTATTGAATAATTAAGGAAATAATTAAAAGTTTTAAATTACACGTCAATGTAATTATATTACAAATTGAATTACAGGCACACTTCGAATAATTTATTTTTAATTTTACTTTATGGCATATTTTATAATTTGATATTAAATTTTACATGGGTTTGAAACATTTATATTATGTTAACTTAATAGTTATAGCTTAATATTTAAGTTATAACTATTTTTAAGTTATAACATCCCCACCCCCCAAACAGACAACTTAATTACATTTTATGTGTTTAATTGTAGTTCTCGTAAATGTATTACATACATGTACGTGCGTATGTATAAATGTTTCTGACAAATCTTTCAAAATTTATTCATATAATAATTACAAATAAATTATTGCAACAGTTTCAGAATCCAGTCTAATGTATCTTCGAAACGCATATTACATAATATTACGATTGTAAATTTTCATTATCTGAAACATCTTGAAAAATCTTAGCCTCTCTCAAAAGCTATGTTCTAGATCTGCCACTGATGCTTATGTTTAGAGAATACCCAAACCAACTCCCACAGTGGTATGTGTGGAAGTATTTTTCCCTGAGACAAGGGAAGCAGTGTTCTTACGTATATAAATTTATTTTTTCTAGTTGACTATTAATATAGATATATATTCATTTCACAGTGATTGGTTAAAAATAACTTTCATTATATATTAAAATATTAGAAAAAACAATGAGGCAATAACAGCACTACCTGTTCAGCAAGATATTTCAAGATATTTCACCAACTTAAATCAAGGTCCAATCAAATACACCAAGTTTGTTAAATTCCATACATTCTTTTATAAGATACAATGTCCACAAAACTTTGGTAACACACACACACAGAGAGAGAGACTGATATCTTCTAAAAATGGTCAAATTGTGTTCAGAATATTGGAGATTTTCATAAATCCAATACTTTTTGTATTTCTTTCTCTTTTTTTTTTAGTGTGTGTGTATAGAAGAAAGTAAAAATAATAGTTCGTTGTCAAATTTTAAGTCACACTTTTTTTACTTTCTCTTACCCAGAAAGTATTGTTTCAGGGTCAAATTTTTGAAATTGAGATTTTGTTATATTTACACGCTTTGGGGTCCTCTGAATCTGAAAAATATGTTTTAGAGGTTGATCTGTGTGTATGCCTGTTATCAGCATATTTCAATAACAAATAGTAACTTGGTATTTTATATTTATATCATATAGAGATGCTAGACTAAACTTTTCGTTGAGATCAAGCAAAGAATTTCTGTACAGGGCCATCCAAGAGAATTCAAAATTTGAATTACCTGCAATTTTCCCCATAGACGTAATATATTTAATATATTACGTCTATGGGGAAAATTGCAGGTAAGTAGAGTTTAAACATCTATAGATTGCAATAACCAAATGAAATGAATATATATTTGTATATGCATAAAAACATGTTTCATGTAGAATATGGTATGGAAATCATTCACTGTTCGTTTACAGGGCTACACAAAAGAACTAGAAAGATTATAGTGTGACAATATTTGAAAATTGATGGAAGTGTATTTCAGGTTGTGCCGTGTGTTATTAATATAGAATTATATTCATGTGCACCATATGATATGTACATAATAACCTTCAGAAGATATACAGGGCTGCCAATATTTAAGCCATAACATTCTTTTATATTGTTAGTGGAAGTGCTTTACTATAATATTTTACCATGTCCAGGAAATCTGCTCAGAAATTCAAATTAATTCCTCATAGCCATATGGTAAATAGCATTTTTTTTTTAAAGCTAAATATGCCATTTTAGCTTGGTTTTTTGTATATTTACATGTTTTGAGGTTTCCGGAATACAAAAGTCAAGATTTTAACATTTGATATTTGAAGTGTCTCTTAGAGTAAGCAAATAATTTCTGGCAATCCGAAAGTTGTATTTTGAAGTTAATAAGTTTGTTACTAGAAAAGTTTGATCAAGATTGGTAAGTTTCAAGGAACGTTGCGTGTGTAAGTTGTCTGAATAATTTTAAATGATTTTTTGAATGTACTAACAGATTTGAATTTTATATAAATGTAGATACAATAATGAAATGGGGAGTTGAGGAGGACGGTAGTCCCCCTCATATAAAATTATTTGTGTCAAATAAAGCTATTCCGACACCTAATTTTGAATTGTTTTCTGTAGATTTACATAACAGTACTCGTTATCTTACCCCTTAATCTCTAATCTGTATATATAGTATTAAATTTCATTGTAAAAGAAAATCGTGTGAGTGATACACCAGATTATTTTTTTAGTTTACCCACTATATAGAAAGTTATCCTTTTCAGGTCCAATGCAAAAAGGTTATAGGCTGTCAGAGAATATCAGTTTATAGTGTGCTGAATTATTTTACATTTTAAAAATAGTCAATATGTCCCTCATAGTATTTTTGTACTGATTCATTAAAAATTTTAATGATAATAAGTGCTATTTGTATAAAAAGGGCTTAAATGGTTATGAAATCAGAGTATGTTTCTAAAACAAAGCAGCATAATTTCTTTTACAAACATCACACCACTCTTTTTTTTTTTTTTCTTTTTTTTTTTTAAAGAAGGATGCATGATAGCATCAGGAACAAAAATTTTTAGGTCAATAACATTTAATAATTTACAAAAGCAGTAGATTTTTTTACTTAATGTGTCTATATTTCTTCTTGACCCTTTCTACTTTCCTGTATAGCAACATAAAACAAAAAGACTGTTTGTTAGTGATTTTACAAAATACATCATTTATATTTTAATGCAGCTTTTTAAAATAAAAGTATTGTTGCGTATTTGGAGTTCGTGAATTGTCTGTGAATGAAAGACAAATTTTGCAAAGACTTAAAAGTTTATTTACAGATTCCAGAAGATTATAGGTCACTCAAATGAGTATCACCTTCAATTTCACCAGAAAACACAACTTAAATAACACCTGACAACATAAAAATCACAGCATAAATTGTATCATAGTAGTAACACACAGCACATGAGCTGTATTCAGTAGCATAAGGCACAGCATTAGGTGCATTCAGAGGCTCAGTCAAAGCTCTTAACATCAAGCCACTTGGCAAGGAACTGACTAAATGATTGGAATGGGATCCCTTTTATAGCCTCCTATCAAGAATTTTCAAGTAATTTTTTTCAAATTAGAGCTTAGATAATCGATATATCGATAATAAGGATTTTCTCGCCAACATCACCAAAGGTTGGGTTGGGTTGTGTGAATTAAGGCTGATTGAGTGCACTAGGGTCCAAGGCCTGAGGGGGAGTGTCCTCCGTGGGGGGTTTCTAAGGGGTCCTAGCCCATATTTATGCAAGTTTACGAGAAAACCACAGAGAACTCCAAATGGCTAGGCCGACAAGTACAACCTGGGGTCAAACCAGGCACCTCACGTCTAACAGCTTTGAGCACAGAACAGCTTGGACGCTGGTGGGCCCAAAGTCGCCAAGGAGCGATAAAATTGCCAAGGCAAACCTGCCCTGGTGAAGCTTTTTAATGGATTTTTAAAGGAAAATGAGCTATTTTAACAGGAAAACAATCTAGAAATGCATAAAATTAACATTTTATAATCTGATTGAGCTAAAAAAAAAAACCAGGAAGAAAGATTCCATTAAAATCAAGATTTTTTTTTCCTATACATAATAAGAATAGCTGAAACAACCATTTTTTACTAACCCGATCCGAAAAACTGTATTTATTAGGAAATTTTCAAAAAATAAAAAAGGGAAAACTTAAGAATCCATTTTACCAAGATAAGCATATTATAATAGTACAGTAAAGATTTTTATGTTTGAATTCTTTAGAAAAGGAAATTCTATTGCATATGCATCAGAAAATGCCTATTTATGCATTTCTCCTTCTTAGCACTACTCATTTTTTAAAGTCAAATAAAAGTATACAAATATTTTCATGAAGGATAGCAAGTATACAATCTGTAATAAGTTTGCTCTCATAAGTAAACACTTGAATGTGAAAGGATCAGCCTAAGTCGCTGATTTGTACTGTCCCAGCTTCATAAGGGATTGACTGTTTTGTTATAGTAAAAGGCAATGTTATGATGTATGCTGTGTGATATTATGATCTGCTTTCAAAAGCCATTTCAAGATGTGATTAGTATTTTGGAACAAATTTAACCTCATCATGCAATTTAAATTAAAACTGAAAATTTACATACATAAATAAGATTTTTGTGGATAATTTAAAAACATATTATATACTCGTCTTTTTTTAATGGTTAAAATGAAATACAAGAAAAAAAAAATCTTGAAATCAGGAATATTTCATTTTCCGGCAAGAAGCAAGAAGAAAATACAAAAATTAAGAAGATTTGGCAGCTATGAGATAACTATTATTATTTACAAATTTGTAACATTGCCCCTCTCCTAAGGACTGCAGTCCGGGGCAGTACAACTCTTGGTTAGGAGGTAAAAACTAAACAGCTAGCCTATCATAATGTACTATCTTTGGTTTCAATAAAGGTGTTTTAGTAATTCTAATGACGATGCTATTTAGTCTTTTTAGGGCTATACAGAGACCATTGCAATTACACAGTAGCTTAGAAGAGAGTCCTTTGCGTCGAACAAAGTTCTACAACCAAACTTTGTCTCCTCTTCCTTGAATTCGTGATGTGTAGACTTTAGGTCATATCTGGTCTTCATTCTTTCCGTAGCCATGTGAATCCCCTCTCGAGCAAAGTTGTGGACACCTTCATATCGGGCCTGGAGATCTTTAATGTTCTCCTCTGGCAATGAAGGCACATCTGGTGGACAATCAAACAAGAGATCACATGGAAGACTAAGTTCATATCCAAACAGCATCTACATTGGAGTATAGCTAGTGTTCATGGACAGCACTTTAATATGCCATTAGGAACAACAGCAACTTCAAGTCCTGATCTTGTTGATTCCTTGATACTAGAAGAGAGAGTTATTCAGGATGGTGTGGCTAAACCTCTCAACCATGCCATCCAACTGGCAAGGTAGGGACATTGTTTAAATTTTGTCTATACCGAGAAGCTGACACAGATCTTTGAATACAACAAAGGAGAAGTTTGTACCATGAAAAGTATGAAGCTGTAAGGGAGTGCTGAACCTTGACATCCATTGCTGCACTAATACCTCTGCAATTATGTATGCCTCCTGATCAGGAATGGGATACGCCTTGGGTTACTTGATGAAATAATCCATCACAATGAGGATGTACTTATTGTCTCTGGAAGTCCGTGGCAAAGGACCCAAGATGCCAAGTGTGATCCATTAAAATGGTGCTCCCATATTATACCAATGCAATCTTCCTTGGCTTTGTTTCTTCAGGCTTTTACGTGCCACACAAGCATCACAAGATTTGAATCATTTCTCCACGTCCTCCCTTGCCTTGCACCAGTAGAAGCATTCTCGAACTTTCTGGAGAGTCTACATCACAGCAAAATGGCCTCCAGTAGGGCTACTATGCAGCTGCTCTAAAATGTCTAGAATCTTCGATCTTGGTAAAAAGATCTGCCATTTGAAATTCTTTCTATCGTCAGATTCCCATTACCTGTATAATACACCGTTCCTAATATGAAGACAGTCTCAGAGTGCCCAGTAACATTTCGTGATGGGGCTCAATGTGGAAATATCCTGCTGTAACGGTGAAATCCACCACAGAAGAAAGAAGCTTATCCTTTGGCCGTGAAGTTCGATACAATGTGATGTTGAAAATATGAATATAATCAAAGTCTCGAGAATTCACACATAGTTTTTATTAAATATATTTCTTAAAAGTTACACGTTGATAAAAATCAGTTCGCACATAAAAGTTATTATTTGCAGAACAATAATCCCAGAAAATTCCGAGGAGCAAGGGAGAGAGAGAGGGCAGACAAAAAAAATCTTGCGTGTTAACTATACGATGACAAGAGCAAAAACTGAGGGTCTGCTTTTTTTTATCGCACGGGGAGAACCGCCCGGAAGGGAAGTCATATGTTTGCATTATCTTATTTTCGCCAAAATGAATGCCAACTTCAGTTCTTTGTTTTAGATAATAAACTAATGTTGATTTTTTGAATTTGTAATGACGGTTTATAATTGTATTAACCCTGTATTCGCCAACTTTATGCCAAGCGACAGTTTGACGAGAGAAAAGACTGTTATGAATTGAAATCATTAATATTGCGTAATTTGAAATAAATTACTTCCGGTGTTGAAATAATATAAATTCTGACAATGAGTTTTCTTGTTTTATGACTATTTGAGAACACTTTTTTTTATAATTACGTTTAATGTCAGAATTTTTGTTAGATATTATTTTTTTATTTTTTTTACCCCATAAAATAAAGTACTTTTCTATTTAAAAGATAAACACTTTATTTATGATTTAGATATAAAACATATACAATTTAGATTTCTGAATGATGTGTGTCATTGTTTTATGTTAATAAATAGTGTAGGTCGTATATATAATTAAAGTTGTGTACTTTTTAATGACATTTAAAAACAATTCTTTCTTCAAATGCCTGAGAACAAATTATGTAAATATAATATCTCATTTAAAATTTAATTACTTTTTTTTATTGCAATAATGCATTAATTTATCATTAGATTTTATTTTATTTAAAAATTCAATTAAAATTTAACTAAATATATGTGAACACCTTCACACCTGCCAGGAAGGTCTGTTGCTGGATGTCTCCTTCAATTGTAGTACGGGCTTTATGTCAGGATCTTCTAACTGGGATTGTCTAACTATCTTATCACTCCACAGATCTTGTTTTGATGGCATTGAAACTATAGCATGGCAAGTAACTGGCTTGATCAGCTGATATTGATTTTCATCCTTAGTGCAGTACTTGTGATTTTCAGAGCAGGGCTCTAGTGACAAGGCATCTGCACTTCTATGTAGAGCTCCTTTCTGATGACAAATTTCAAAGGACTTCTGGGTAGTTTCTTTAGTATGTTGTAATGGGCAGATTCGTTTGACACAGCCACCTCTTCCACAGCCCTGGGATTTAGTCTTTAGACTTTTAGCTTCTTTTGTACTCTCAAGACTGCGTAAATCTCCTTGTGATGTCAGCCAGATTTTTCTTCCTTTTCTGCAGATCACCTTGGGAACCATCTAGAGAGACTGCTCTGATGGTGTGGCAGTCTTTACAGGAGGCTTGTTGAACTGCCTCAATCTTCAGTGAATACACCAAAGCTGATTCAACATCCTAGATATTGGCAAACATAAGGGTTTTTTGAAGTATCTGGATCTTGCACAGCATCGATGAAATATTGGAGGGCCAAATCATCATAAGTTTTAGCGTGGCAGTCCGAGAAAACTAAGGGTGATAGCCTTATTTGATGCCAGTTCTTGTAAGCTTTCATCTGGTCTCTGATGGTGGGATTTTAACTGGAAACAACTATATTCTTTCGACCATTTTCCTCCAAAATGCAGCTCCAGTGCTCTTGTCACAGCATCGAAGTCATATTGCTGTTCCTTTGAAAGAGTTCCAAGTTAACAGCTGTGTCACCCCATAATGATGCTACTAAATGACCTGTCTTAGCAATACAATCCCATCCATTAGCCTCAGTTACGATGGAAAACTCTGTCTTGAATACTTGCCAAAATGATCTGCTATCACAAGTGGATAGCTTCATAATTCTTGATTCTGTATTCTTTTATCTTTTATTTCAACTTCATGAGGTATCGACGCTGATCTCTCTTCCATCTTCCTCTCAAAATCTTCCTTTATTTTCCTAAACATTCTTTCTGTTTCAGAAAATCTTCTTTTCAGTTCTTAATCAAATTTTTTTTTTTTACTTTATGTTCGAAACTTCCTTCTATCGTCATAACACTATCTTCTATCTTCATAACATTATCTTCCATTTTATCTTTTCTGTTTTCCATATTTGGAAATTTATTCTCTATTACTTTTTTCATGGATATCACCTCTTCCTAAGCAGCTTCGACTTTTTCTTGAAATGGACTTAATTTTTTCACTTAAGCTTACATTCATCTCTTTTTGTGCCCTTCTTTCATTCTTTTGATCAATCTGGTCTCCATCTTTTCCTCAGCTGTTTTCATTTCACTCATCTGGGCAGCTGCTAATCCTCCGAAACGTTTCTTGTTCCATACCTCTAATTATGAGTTATGACCATTCTTCAGACAACCCCACTCCTGACACCAGAATTGTTGCATGCTCGGGGTTTGGGAATTGTCTGTAAATGAAAGACGAATGTTGCATATGCTTAAAAGTTTATTTACAGATAATTCCAGAAGATTATCATTATATGTTAATCAAACATACATCAACTTCAGTTTCACCAGAAAACACAGTTTAAATAACAGCTGACAAGATAAAAATCACAGCATGAATTGTACCATAGCATTAAGAGGGGACAATACCTAATCCCATAGACAGCCGTGACCCATGTTATTCTATGGGAAAATTTGTTTCCACAATTACTCATTACCTAATATATATTTTTTAATTCTGTTTTCACATTCAAAAAATTTATAATCGTTAAATCGGTACTCATTTTCAAATTTTTTTTTTTTTTTTTTACATTTGAATTTTGAATTTAAAAATATGAATTTTCACTAAGTACATTTTTCTCATTATTTACCTTCAAAATAAAATACAAAAAATTTTAAATATAAATATTCGGAAAATAAGTACTATTTAACGATTATGAATTTTCTGGATGTGAAAACGGAATTGAAAAAATTTAATTAGATAATGAGTAAGTATAGAAACAAATTTTCTCATAGAATAACACGGGCCACGGCTGTCGGCGAGATTAGGTATTGTTCGCTCTTAACACACAGCATATGAGCTGTATTCAATGCATAAGACAAAGACACAGCTAGTGATGTGGGGTGGAAAATTTTCTTTTTCAGAAAAATTTCCAGAAAAATTTCTACTATGTTTCTCCGGAAAATTTTCCAACCAAAAAAACGATTTTTTTTAGTAAATCTTTTGCACGATATATTTAAATCTTCTTTTATTAGTCATAGTAATGCTATATACAGTGTGAAAAACAAAAGTTTCTGATTAAAGTCATCATTTAGAAAGTTACCAGATATATGTTTTGAGCACGTTGCTCGAGAAAGAGGTTATTTATTATAATTCAAGAGATCTATGGTTGTTAATCGGAACTTTAAATGTCCATTCAATAAGTTTGTAAGAACATAATTGTAAAGCATTTGGCAACATAACAAAAAAGAATATATTGATAAATTAATGCACTACTATACTGCTGAGCATGTGTATCTATTTTTCAAAATATTCATGTGATAAATGATGATACGCCGATGTTTTTCAAACTCAGGCAGCAATTTTGACTTAGATCACCTTATGGTCTCGGGTTCTGAGAGTAACTCAGAAAGTTAGGACATTGTCATAATCTTCGTTAAATATTCAATAAAAAAAAAAAATCAGAGCAAAAATTTAAAAAAAAAAAAAAAAAAGATTGCTTTAATTACAAAATTGACATTGTTGAAAATTTTAGAGAAAAATCTTATATAAAAACATAATTATATTTACTTTAATCACTTTTTAAAACTAATTTCTAATGTGGGATTTTTTTTTTTTTTTTTTTTTTTTTTTTTTTTTAATGCAAGCAACAGGAAATATAATTAATTGCCTAAATAAATAAACAGCAAGATTTTGATTAAAATTTAAGATATCAAATAGATAAAATGGATCACATCATATCTTGTAACTGGAGGTTTAGTTGAAATATTTCTTTATTTGCTTAAAATATCCGAAATTGAATTGTACTTGAAAAATCTCATAGTAGGTGTTACATTTAAAGTTAAATAATAACAACAATAATAATAATAATAACTCAAACTTCCAGATTATTTTTTTTTTTTTTTTTTTTTTGAATAGAGGATTACATCCATTTTCCAATACCGCCAACTATTAAAAAACGAGATTTTGTGTTCGCAAACTATGCTTAAAAATAGAACAAATAGAAAAAAGTAAAAATCAAAAGAATTTTGATGAAATGAACTCTTGCATGGTCTCTACCTTACTAATTACCTTGTACAGTCGACAGCAAAATTATTGATGCACTAGCAATAGTTTCTATTTAAAAGATGTGCACCTAATACTATTTTGTTAAGTAAATATTTATCGAGCCATGATCTTAGTCTTATACTGTTTATAAAAAGTAAGTTCATGATAAAAATTAGCGATCAAACTAAAGAAAAAAAAAGAAAGAAAAAGAAAAATATGGATGTGTGTTTCAATAATTTTACTGCCACCAGCAGCCAAACCCCATATTATTCTAACCAGAAATTCTTTATGATAATTACCTCTGTTTTTTTTTTTTTTTTTTTTCTATTTAGTTTTAAAATATTCACAATTGTTAAATTTGTTCTTGTTTTTCGAAAAAAAAAAAAAAAATTATATTTTTGAAATGTTTTATTTTTGAAATTATAAACTGCAAAAAAGAACTTTGATCATTTTTTCCCACTTTGTAACTTCAGTATGAAGTATTAAAAATTAAATAAATGAATTCTGGGAAAAACAAGGGCAAATTTAATTTTTTTAGATTTCTTTTCTTTTTTTTTTTTTTTTTTTTTTTGATAATGAAAACAGAATAATAATTTTAAAAAAAATCATTAATTCTCATAAAAATTCTCCCTATATAATAAAATGGGGTTCAGCTGTTGACAGCAATATGTGACGGTCTCTGACAGCTACAGAACGTTCACAGACACCTTTTTTATATAGATTATTCAACCATTATACATGCAAAACAACCATTAAAAATCATAACTTTCTAGCTTTATACATGTTTAATAAACCATTAAATCATAATTTCTGTGCTTTGTTTATTAATTTCTTTTTGAATTGAATAATTATTTATACTTTTCTTTAAATAGTTTTGTTTACTTGTATGTATTTAGTTTTATTTTACAAAGCCTTCTTAATTTAGACATTGAAAATTTTCCATTTCAAAATTTTCCGGAAAATCCACATCCCTAGACACAGCATTAGCTGTAATCAGAGGCTCAATCAGAGCTCTTAATATCAAGCCCCTTGGCGAGGAACTGACTAAATCGAATACTAGGCCTGTTTTTGGTAAAGAGTGCGATTTTAGTAGGAAATTTTTGAGTGAGTTGTTCTTTGATTTATTAAAGAAGTAAGATTGTGCATGATAGTGATTGTTATGGTAGTGATTTTCATGCATTTTCAGATTCATGTATGACAACTGCATACAGTGTTTTCTTTTTGGCTTTAATGCACACGAAGCATTCATATAAACATGCTAGTGATTGCTGCCATAGAGATTTTTATGCATTTTCAGATTCATATATGACAAGATAGCTGCATTCAGTGATTTATTTTCTTTTTGTTTTAATACATGTAAACCAAGCATACATGCATGGTAGTGACTAGTGATTGCTGCTGTAGAGATTTTTATGCACTATTAGATTCCTGCATGATGAATTAGCTGCATTCAGTAATGTGTTTTCAGTTTAAAGCTTCAATGGTTTTTCAGCCTATGTGCATGATAGGATTGCTGCTATACAGATTTTCACGCATTTTCTGATTCATGCACAATGAAGTATTTCAATTTTCTATTACAATTTTAAATGTTTGTTATTTTAACCTTAAAAATAGGTTTTATTAATTTCAATGCATTTCAAAACAGTGCCATTGTGAAAAACGCATTTTCGCCTTGTTTACATTTAATGACCATTTCCCAAAACAACATTTTACCATTGTCGCCAGAAGAGGGATGTGGACCAATATCAGTAGTTCCACACAGACGACTTCATCAAGATGAATCCTAAAAAAAATTTATTCATTAACATTAATCAGATAATTTTTAAACATAATTGTTCAATAATTTACATTAGATAAAATTTCACAATTTTCATATTTCCTCATCCTAGCTTTAACAGCAAATTTGGTTCGAATAAAAGACAAATTTAAAAAAAAAAAGTATAATAAAAGAATAAAACACTAATTTTGAAATTAAACATTTTAAACTCAAAATAAAAAATATAGAAGTTGTGCTACATCAAAATATTAAATTTCTTTCATATTTTAATTTTTTAAATATCTGTTAAAGCTATCCATACTTTTGTTGTGCATCATCAAGTGCTCGACTTGGTGCTCAGATAATCAAAAAAATTGAAAGTTTCCACAATACACGAAACAGAACAAATTCTTTCACAAAATATCAGATTCTGCAGATAAAAAATAAGAATACATTTTTTTTAAAAAATCAAATTTTATGCTTAAATATCTGTACAGCAACATTTGAAAAAAAAAACAAAAAATCAAAAAAGAAAGAAAAAGTTAAAATTTAGTAGGTTTCAGGTCGGCAACAATCTGGGATTCACCCCATAGTCTGGCAAGATACAAGCATATTCGTTCCTCCACAGAGAGTATGTCTTCTGCTTGAATGAAGAAAAACAAATACAGCTGCTCTGCACATAAATCTCAAACAATATGAAATTAGGGCTAGCTCGCTGCGCATGAATTTAAACTGTATGAAATTCTGTACTGCAGCAATCCCTATCAAGCATGTATATATGATCAACATTTAAAAAAGAAAAAAAAAGAGAGAGAGAATACATCACTGGTGTCCCTACCTTACTGTGCATGAATCTCAACATGGACAAAATTCAGCATTGTAGGAATCCCTATCACACATGTAGGTACATTCAATATATGCACAAAAATTGGTACTGTAGCAATCAATCTCACCTAAAAAGTGCATATACATTAATTTCTTTAAAATAAGACAGCAAAAAAATAAAATAAAATAAAAAACAAATTATATGAACACCTTCATTTTGCAAATCTTGCTAGTAAATATAAAGAAATAATAATAAAAATTGCTAATACAACAGTAAATAATTCAGACATTTTTATGTGCATAAAAAACATGATTCACCTATAAAATCCAAAATGTGAACAATTCATAATAAGATTTATTATCTTATTTTCATAATAAAATGAAAAGAATATTTGCATAGTTCATTCTAAACAGCACCTGCTAGATTGCACTTGAAAAACAAAGATTTTATAATCTTTTTACAAATCTATCAATAAAAATGGATTTTCTTCACTTAGAAACCAAATGATTGCAGAAACTCAAATAAAATTATTTCTCCTAGTTGTCCTTGTGTTGAGTTATCATAGGGCATGAAAAAGCATAGTTACAAGAATTAGTAATTTTTCTGCTCTAGAATTACACCAAATGTGTTTTAGATCTTGTTTTGGAAATGAACCACTCTACATATGTATTCAGTTAAAAGTAGTAAATTTAAAAACTTTATTTACCTTCTTTAATTTACCAATAATTCAGCTTATTACAGAGGAGGAAATAAGTGAAATTATGCAATCACTTAAAAAATAAATAAATCACATAGTGAATTAGAGGGAGAAGGAGAAATACTTTGTTTTCTAGCTAGATTTTATCTCATGGAGATAAATATCCAGTCTTTCCCATAGCACAAACAGGTGTGACTCCAAGAGCTGCTTACTTTTTTTGCAAAGGAAAAACATTGCGACATAAAATGAATAATCATAGTCTACTATTCATGAGCTCTTCAAAATCTATATAATTTTCAACTGTAATAAAATGTGTAAAAATTGTTTTTTAACCCTTTCAGCATCAGCTGTTTTTCAATATATTTGTTTAGTGATTCATAAAATAAATTCTATGCCCAGTATAAAAATGAGAATTTGGTACTGTATACTACAGATACTTTTTAATCATATTTACCCGAAAAAAAGCAACATTTATTTAAAAATTTAGTCAAACCAGCCTTTGATTTCAACTATGCATGACGAGAAAAGATGGGTTTAACGTTTAAATTAAAATTTTTAATTAAACATTTGTTTTTTACTATACATATTTTTTTCAGCATTGTATTTATTATTATATACTAAACTGTTTTATAATGATTTAACTATTTAAATGAGGTTTTAAATACAAATAAAAGAAATTATCCTAAAATTCAGAAATCTGCAAAACCCTTTGTTCTAAGCTGTGTGAACTTTTGAGAGTGTACTGTACTAAAGTAACACAGAAAATTTTCAAAAATACCTAAAAAAAATAAGAAGTGTATTTTTGTTTCAGAAAGTCCCAAAAGTAGTTTTGTACTAAATGATTCTTCAAATGATGAAGACTTTGCAGAAAGTATGTCGAAGAAAATGTTCTTTTAGAGCAAATATCTGAAAATGATTTAATTTTACAAGGAAACTCTTTCAAGTGCTAATCACCAATCAATGTTCTTGAAAAAATTACAGAAAATAGTTCACATTATACTTAATGCACTGGTAAAAATTGTAACTGTTGAATCATAATAGAAAATTCGTACAAAAATTGTTAAATTTTATATTTTGAATGCCAAATATGAAAAAGGTCATAGCCAAATTACATTAATCCTCGTTTGATGATGCTAAGAAACTTAAGACATAGTATGAGTGAGTTTACTGCCCAATTATAGCTACACTTTGAGCAACTGGCAACCTTCTGGGCTTAATCCAAAGATGTGATCCAGGTACCTGAGTGAATATGCTTTACGTTGCTCTAGTGTTACCTTTGCATAATTAAGTGTGATATGGAGACACTCTATTACAATTTTGATCATCTGAGGAGAGGACGGCTCTCCAGCTTCGGTAACTCCCAAAGTTCTTAATTTTGAACCATTCAGGATATTGGAATGGAACCACAACATATTTTATGTGTACCAACCTCAATTAGTGCACATGACGACCTTCGGATGGCTCGAGTATCAAATCCAAAACGAGGTTGTTGTTGAATGTTGAGTGGGTTATGTCGCAATAGTTATGGGAAACTGGTGACGGTCTGGAACTCACTTCTAGGTCTGATTGCTGAGATATAAGCAAAAAGATGTGACACATTCGGACAAATGCTGGTGACAGACAGAGCGGGTATAAGAAAAAGTCTTAAAAAGAAAGAGGAAAAAATAAACAAAATTGCAAGCCATTTTGTATTTGTAAGTTATGATGCAAAAAAAAGAGTAATACTTTGCCTAAAATTCTAAGGATTTAACAATAAATATTAAACATACATAACTAACAAATATAATATACTGACCCTGTAAGGTTCAATACAGGCAAAAAATTGGGGGAGGGGGTGTTTGTTGCCCTTTGAAAGCGTCAAATTCATTAAAACAGCTTTTTTGATTTAGTTTTATAAAAATGATCTTTTTATAAAATTTTTCCATGTTTCCAGAATTATTTTTAATGTTTACCTATAACTTAATTCAATGAAACTCTATTAACTTGATAATAAACATTTATATAGAATGACTGATAAAATGGAAGGTGTTACTTTTTTTCCCCCCACAAAAATAAATAAAAATTTCACAAAAATATTTTATTTTTCACAAAAATGGGCCCCAAAAATTAAAACTTGGATTAACTCATGACATACATGTAAGTGTAAAAAGTAGGCAGTGATAATTTTGTTTAGTCCTATTCCTTTATTAAATAAGTTTTCAAATATGAATAAAACGTGTTAGTATCAATATAAACAAAAATTTTAAAAAATTTTGCACACTTTTTTTACTTTAACCATATAAAAATGCATAATTATTTGTCATATGAAAATCATACATGGAAGGGTTAAAATATTTTTCTTTTGTAACTAGTTTTAATTTTACACAAAATAACCTAATAATAAAAAATTAATTAAATTCGAAATTGTGATAAAATACTGAAGAGAATGAAATAAGAAATCATTTTACAGGTTAGGCCAAACTAGATATTAAGAATATGAAGGTCATTTAGTTTTTAATTAATTATAATTAATTACTATTATTTTGTAATAAGTTTTCTTTTAGTCTAAAACTGTTCTGTTTTGAAATAAAATTCAAACATAATAGTGTTTGAATAAATCGGGCCTTCATAAAGCGGAAGGCCTGGGTTCGATTCCCGGCTCTGGTATTTTTCACATAGTTGGTATAAAATATTAGCCTTCTACTCCAAAATTTTCTGAAATGAATTTTCATGGTTGATGAATAAATTTCTAAATTAAAATAAAATTTCATAGTCTATTGGAGTTGTGCCATGAATATTAATGTCACTTGATACAGCTGTGTTTACAGACTCGGTGACTTTGCCAACGAATGTTATGAGAGAAATGCCTAGCTGGTAATCAGCCAGGGTAGCTCGATGGTTTGAGCATCCGCGCGTAAAGCGGAAGGCCCGGGTTCGATTCCCGGCTCTGGTATTTTTCACATAGTTGGTATAAAATATCAGCCTTCTACTCCAAAATTTTCTGAAATGAATTTTCATGGTTGATGAATAAATTTCTAAATTAAAATAATAGTGTTATTTTACATTTAATATAAAAAAAACAAACCCCCAAAAAATCCACTCGGGGTGGGCTTTTTTTAAAAGAAAAACCTGAGTTTTTTTAAACATTGTGGAGCTGACCAATTTTACAAGCATCAGCTATCATTTAAATACATAACGATCTTTCATCGTTTCGAGTATTGAACCTGCAATCTTCTAATTATGAGCTCGGAGGTCTACTAAATAGGAAACTGCAGCCCCTGTGTTTTTATGTTATATCGAATATCTTTATTGATTTTATGCACCCCCTGCATGGAGAATTAAAATTGTGATAGCATATCTCCATATAGCCCTTATTGGGGAGTCGCAGACCTTCTCTAACTGCCCTTAATTAAGCACAAGAGTGACCTAAAATATACTCAGATACATCATTTATTTTATGTAACTTTTCTAAATTGCAAAAAAGGCCACAGCAACCTGGTTAATAGTGTGCCGAGCTCTCAAGGGGGAAATTGCAGGACTATGCTCGAACTAGCCAAAAACTGTCATATAAGTTAATGATGGCTGTGTGAAGGTGTTCACATATATTTGGTTAAATTTTAATTGAATTTTTAAATAAAATAAAATCTAATGATAAATTAATGCATTATTGCAATAAAAAAAATAATTAAATTTTAAGTGAGATATTATATTTACATAATTTGTTCTTAAGCATTTGGAGAAAGAATTATTTTTAAATGTCGTTAAAAATTACACAATTTTAATTATACATACGACCTACACTATTTATTAATATAAAACAATAACACACATCACTCAGAAATCTAAATTGTATATGTTTTATATCTAAATCATAAATAATGTGTTTATCTTTTTAAATAGAAAAGTACTTTATTTTATGGGATAAAAAGAAAATAAAAGAAATAATATCTAACGGAAATTCTGACATTAAACGTAATTATAAAAAAAAGTGTTCTCAAATTGTCATAAAAACAAGAAAACTCATTGTCAGAATTTATATTATTGCAACACCGGATATAATTTATTTTAAATTACCCAATATTAATGATTTCAGTTCATAACGGTCATTTTCTCTAGTCGAAAGGTCGTTTGGCATAAAAATTGGCGATTAAAGGGTTACTACAATTATAAACCGTCATTACAAATTCAAAAATTAACATTGTTTTATCCGATAAACAATGAAAATATTTAGCCCTATAATTTGGCTGTTTTTCTAAAATTTGGCTCTTTTTCTTCAGACATCTCAGATCTGTTCTAGTGTAAAGAGCTCAGAACTGCTCGAGATCATAGTATAGTTACGATGTAATTACGTTCGCTCTCTCCCCCATCTTACGCGACAATCTCAACATTTAACCATGGGTTTGTGTACTTCATTATTAAACGTTTCACAACGCTCTGTATTAAATTATTGGAAATATTACTACTTTATATTTTTGCAAGAATTATTCAATAAAAGTATCTTGATGACAGCAATGGGATATTGGACTTGTTATTGAAGCATTACTAACCTGACTTTCTTTCCAGAAATCTACATTAATCAACGATCACGACTACGTGAAGAAATTCATCTTCACACAAATTGGTGCTAAAGCACCAGGAGTTGAGATTGGTCGACATGGGGGAGAGGGGCTGTGTTGTTCTGATGTATATTTTGTTTAACATTTTTCGCAAGTTGTTACTTAAACTTTGCCATCGAAAAGCTTCAAAGTCACATTTTTGGTTAGGAAATTTTTTTAAAAAAAAAAGACTCTAGAAACTTTGAAAAACTAGAGTACTTTGAAAGACTCTAGAATTTTGCTTAGATTTTGCAAAAAACTGACATAACTATTTCAAAGGGCCTAAAGAAGAGGTTTATTGTTTTACGAATATAGCTAAAGAAAAATTCCAAGAATTATTCCAAGAATTAAATGAAAAGGAGAAAATAGATGTACGTGGAGTGTACATTTCTTGCTTTGGTGACACTTCTTTACCTGCTGACGTATAGAGACAATGCAGTATTTTTCTAGATAAAAGATTTGTAAACTCCTGTCTTCCAGTTCGAGCGATAGCACTTTGGAGGGTTTGCCGTTCTCTCGATTTGATGGCAGTTGTTTCGGACACGGTATACCCTTCATCATGTCCGGATGTTTTCCGTTCAAGCAATCCCGTTCAAAATTTATGCCGAACATTATGGTGATATTATACATTTTTGCCACTCGTGGTTTTCTCCTACAAAACTTAAGAAAAATAATTTCTGCTTCACATGTGACACCTCCACAATCAAGATTTGTGAGCGAAAAAATCTACGTTAATAATAAAACAGAGTTCACGATTTTTTTTTCCGTTTTCTAGTGGTTGTGCATTTCCATCCCATGGCAAAGGCTGCGGTATTTGCATTCTTGTACCGATTCTCCCCGTGTGTGCTGTTTTACAAACAAGTATACAAACCAACTTTAGTTAACTCAGCGTTATAAAATTGTATGTTAAAAATCGTCATTTTCGTACAATCACAAAAAAAATGTGACATTCCATTATTATATACGCATCCATACAGGAGGAAAACCTTAAACATATAGAAGCATTTTTTTTCCTACGTTCAAAAAGACTACTACGTACTACGAATGTGGATAATTATGTGGGCACTACGAATATTTGAAACTTTCCTTCAAAATTTCGATAATTTAGGAAAATGAACTATTTTACCAGGAAGAGCAAGTTGCTGTAATGAATATCGGTTTAGTTTCGTAAAATATACGAATTTCAGTGCTTCAAAAAAAAATAATAATGAATAAATAAATAAATAAAAAAAGATTTTTTTTTTGATTTTTCAAGATTGGTAAGTACTTTTTCCTTAATTTTGAAGAAAGTGTTTGAAAGTGGAAAATTAAACTTTGTATATTATATAACACTTAAATAGTTTTTGAATGGAGCACGCAACTCTATTAATTATTAATTAAAAAGTATATGTATTAATAATTTTAAATTTATATTTTTCTCGTTTTATATTTATTACAATTTTTACTTGCATAGTAGTACTCTTGCTTATTTATACGTTCTATATATTTTTTCTTGTATTTAATCTATATTAAAATGTTGGGTATGGATATACAGGTATATACATTATCCATTTTATAAAGAAAATCATTTTTTTAGATTCATAATAATTTCTTTTAGAAAATGTGAAATTTTTGAGTTTTCTGTTAGATAATTTGAAATGCACATGAATATATATACATTTTATCGACTTTATATGTTATTAAAGTTCAAATAAATTTACTCTTTGAGAGAAAGATATAGAATATCTAGACTTAATAAGTAATAAATATTATAATATCTCATCTTTTTCTGAAGGGAGTGATGTTTAATTGCACATCTATAATCAAAGTTGTTTATATCGAATAAGAAGATAAACGAGTTAAATCTGTTCTCAGTATTTCAGGCTGAATTCTACATAAATTATATTGACCTTTGTATTTGAAATATGCTTTACTTTATTTTGGTAAGACCATAAATATTTTTTAAGTATTATCTATTTATACATTGTTTTATATATTTAAAACTTATTTCTAATTTTTTTCTTCATTCTTGTTTCACACTCAAACAAAGTTATTTCACACATAGTTTACATTGTTGTCACAAATAGGTAGCCCTTCATTAAAATGTTCTCATACCTTCTTGCTAAACATTTCAAAATACTTCAATTTTACATTATGATTTTAGGCATCTTTTCTTTACATGTACATTTTATAACTTTATCAAAAAAAAAAAAAAAAAAAAAAAAAAAGTTAAAATATAATTTAAGTAAGAATTTTTTTTTTGCAATCGTTCGGGACTAGGTGTTTATAAGCGGCAGGTGAGCATTTCCCACTATTTACACACTTACAAACACATTTTTTTTTTTTATAAATATTTTGCATTTACACATTTCACATTTTCATAAAATTGATCTTTCAATTCTTATGGGGAATATTAGTAATTAATCATTGATAAATTGATTGGTTGCGCTCATCCTGAAACTTTGGAAATATTGGTTTTCGGACGTTTGTAATAAAATTTTTCTCTTACACTAACACATTTTCAATCATGTTTTTATACATACACTATTTCTAGGTTCTATTAAATAATAGCGAGTTGTAAAGTTTTTTTAATGATAATTTATACACATTATAATTTTTATTTTCTACATCTCAAAAGTTTTATACGTTTCCCATTTTAAGATTTAAATTTTATGATTTTGTGCACCACTGTTGCATTTAATGACGTCTTGAATGTAGTAGTGTTTGTTTGGTACTCGGGGTATATTTCTTTCTTTGGAAATCCTGGCCAGATTTCTTTATGGGGAGAGATCTGCCTTGATTACCTTGCATTGCACAATTTTACTTTTGCTAGAATTTTATTTTCATTTATACAAAATATTTACTTTACTAAATTTACAGTTCTGCATTTGTTTTCCATATACATATGTAAATAAAAAAATAATAATTAAATGAAGGCAATAAGGTAATTAAATTGATAAACATTGTTTCTTTATTTATTAAATTTTTTTTTTCTCATTTTTTTTTACATTTGTTCACTGCATGTAGATGTGACGGGATTACGTCATTACAGTAAAACAGCTGTTGTTCATAAAAGACTTTCCCGCCCATAATATTTTACATGCATGATGTTCTTATTTTCACACATTGCTATAAATTTACATATTTCATCTTTCACGTACATTCAAAAATTCACTTTCGTATTAATTTGCTATGCCTATATATATATTTTTAACACTGTACAATAACAGATTTTTATATTTTTTTTGTTTACGCTTTTTACACACATCAAGTTTGTTTATTTTTCTTTCATATATTACAAGAACTTGATTATACTGATCAAACAAAATTTATAAACAAAGAAACTGAGAGGCTAACAAATGGATAAATGAATAAGGAGAAATGAAATGGATACACTCTTTTTATTCATACAATGGTGAAAATATTTTGTTGAAGCATGTTTATTTTTATATTTTTTTATTCTTTCTGAAAGACTGAGATGTATATCTGTCACTCACCATGCATAAAAAAATATTAAAGGAAATAGTAATCAGAAGAATAGTAATATTTTTATGTTTTTTTTAATGTAAATATAATTTAACTGTGTTAAAGCATCATATATACTTATTTACTCACATTTTATCATAAATATTTATTTGTTGGTTTATATTCTTATTCGTATGTGTATCTTTTTATTTTTATTAATATATATACATTAATATTAAGATTTACATCTAATTGCTAGCAAATTTTATAACATCAAATATCAGGCCTTGTGTATTAGATGCATCATTTTTAGAAAACAGCGTTGCGCAACTTTTGAGCAAATATTTTTTTGCTTTTTTATACATGTCGGCTGATTATGATTAAGATTAATTTTTAGTCGACTTGATGAACAATTTGAATTCATTTTCTATTGAGAAGTTATTTATACTTCCTTTACTCGAGTTTTTATGGAATTTGATATGAGCATTTATGATAGCCCTTGTAGCTAGTCTTTATATTGATTTTAAGCTCATTTTAAGAGGCCTCGTTGAACTCATTAGAAGTTTATATTGTCATGACCTTTTTTAAACAATTTCATGTGCACATTTTTTTTTATTTCATTATTAATTAAAGAGCTGTCATCAGAGATCATGAATAATAATATTGTGGCTATTTTTTTTTCATCAGTAATACCATTCTAGAATGTTTACGGACATGATTGAAAGTTATCGAGAATTTTAATCTCGCATTTGTATTTAAAAAAAAAAAAAAAAATCAAATTAATTTAACTATGTTGTCACAGCTACTTGTTAAAATAAATAAATAAATAAATATACATAAACACACACTCCCTGTTAACACAATTGTGTTGCTTTGGTCTATCTATTATGCAGGTTGTTTTTATATAATGTGCTGACATTTGACTATAAGTTTAAATTTTCAACACCGAAAATTGTGTTTGGGAAACCACATTTCACATTAATATTATTATGCGAAAGCTATTTTTCAAACATTCACTAATTATTTTTAATAAATATATACAATAAATAAATAAATAAACACATATTGTATTGATTATTTTACTGCATGTACTTGAATACAAAATATGTACACTTTCAACTCTTTCAACATATACACACACATGCAATCTTCATACTTAAAAAAAAAAAAATAAATAAATAAATAAATAAATAAAATCAAATATTTTTTTATAATCATAAGCCAATAAAGGAGTATATATATATATATGTAATATTTATAATTCTGCTCAATTTTAAATGACAGTATTTCATAACACAATAATACACTAATTATACTATTGTTTACATTTTATTCTCTCCATTTTGAAGTATTTTATGATTAATATACGAATACAATTAAACATACACTTTGTTTTAAAGTTATTAGTAATATATATAGAGAGAATGTAATTTTTTTTTCATTTTTATTTTTTTCTACTTGCTTGCAGGGTAATTTTACCGATAAAAAAAAAAAAAAAAAAAAAAAAAAAAACATCACAAATAAGTAACAAATTTATATGTTTCTTTCTGTATACATTTTTGCTGCATTATGTACATGAGTTCTTATGCGTGCTGTCTTTTAGGTCAGAACTTCATTGTCATTTGATTAATTTGGGGTACGGTTAAATGGCAGTGTTTTCAATAGTTACTTTACACATTTTTACACGTTTTGACACATTTCACACATTATGGCATGTTTTAATTGGCCTCACAACCCAATTATTCAGCCATGTTCTCTTCTGAGTTTATACACTTTTCTCTGACTTAAATATTTGGCATGTCATGTGTTCACATGTCAGGTGGTCTGCAATATTTTAATTTTAAAATTGTTATTCTTTTTTTTGTAAAATATAGTTAGAAATTTATTAAAAGATAAATTATTTATAATTATAATAATAATAATGATAATTTTATCCATCTTACACATAGCACACAAAAGGAAGAATGGACACATAAAACGAAATTACCTCTCCTGTGGTATTTTTAACACATCAATGCAGTGATATGCATTTGTATCTCATTTTTATCATATACATATTTTTTTTTTTCACAAACTTGCTAGGGGTCTTCTCATAATTCTAGTTATTGAATATTTTTTTTTTCATTATTCTTATAAATTCTTAAATTTTTAATGCAAAGATTTCATTTTGTTAGTCAAAATTTAAGGTAATTTTTGTGTGGGGTTATTGTGTTTTGCAGAAGGATGGCTCATGCATTTTTAGGCCTTTATGTGTATGGGACGTTGTCTGTTTTGCTATTCATTGTCCACACAATATTATTCGGCTGGACCGATTTTTTTTATTTTTGGACGGTGAGTGATGAGACATTTTTGTGAAACATTGCAGTTTCTTTCAAGAGACTTTTTCAATTGATTTTTTTTTTAGCCTTAAGTTTAAAAATTTTCGCTTGTATTGAATATATATTTTTTTAATTTCTTTATACATACACACACACAAATAATAAAAATAAATAAATAGATAAAGTTAAAGAGTCTATCATACAATTTTTCTCATTAATTATGCAGAATATTAATTATAAATTTTTAATGTTTCATATTATGGGTATATATAAAAAAAAAAAAAAAAAAAAAAAAGGAAAAAATATTTTTGCACTTGAACATTTTTATTTCTTTCTATGGTATTTTTCCAATTTGCAAACACTGTGAATCATTTTTTTAATGATTCACATGAATGTGTAATTTTTCGAGATACAGATGTTTTCTAACTGTACACATATACACTTATATTTTATTTATTTTATACATATATAATACCACATACACAATTACAAAAACTTTCACAAATACTTCAATTTTTATTTAATATTATTGTCCATTTTGAAGGTAAATTCCTTATTTAAAAAAAAAAAAAAAAAAAAAAAAATGAACTATTCAATTTTTATACACTATATACATACACTTTTAAGGTAACCTGCATATAAATCTAGTCATTCTAGTCTTGCAATAGGGTTACTTTTGTTAAATGCACATAATTTTATCCATCTTACACATTATTTCACATGGCTTACCTTGCAGTATTGTATAAAAATAAATAAAAAAATATAAAATATATAGGTTCTAATATTTACACATCTTCGTCCAAGACGTAAGTGATCTAAACACAAACACACACACACACAAAAAAAAAAAGTATCGTATCATGCATACTTAACAAGTTTAACATTTTGTATTTCTCAAATTATTTAATCATTATTCAATACAAACATCACGAATAATACATATTATTAATAGAATAAAATATAAATATTATTAGAATTTGTTCATGTTGACAATTTACACTTTTCAGTTGTGATTCATGTTTTATAAATTATTATATTTGTTAAGGAAAAGGGAATTAGTAGTATATTGATATCTTTCTTCATTTTTTTTAAACCACAAAATGTTTGAAAAATGAACTTACTTCAATTTTTTTTTGGAAATGATTAATTATAATTGAACAAAAAAAAAACTAATTACACTTTCTATTAAAAATTTTCCAGACTTCATACTTGTGTCCTATTACTTTATTGATTGGGCTATTTTTTTTTTTCATTTTCGCAATTCACTTTACACAAACAAAAGGCATTTAATTATGTCGTGTTGCAGAATGCTTGCTGTAATTTTATTTACACACAATATATGCCTCTTCTGCCTCACACCCTAACTCAGTAAGTTATTTTTGGCTGTGGCCTCACAACCCATAAGGTCAATTATAATTTGTATACTGATTCACACACACTGGCTCAATTTGTATAAATTTTAGGTCTTCACATATTGGCGTTCTGGTACTTTCTTTATATTCTAAAAAAAAAAAATTTTCATACCAAAATATCTCATCAAAATATTCTTTTATTGAAATTAGTAAATAATAAATAATTTCAGGCAAATTAATAGATTGCATAAACTTGTGAATACTTAAAATATTTTAATTTTGTAATTATTGATTTCCTTTTTCCTTGCCTTCAATTTGTCATACATTTTCAGGAAAAATTTGTTGAGAATACATTGTCATACAGCTGTGAATTATTATAAATCCTGCATTGCATTGCTTATTTTATAATTATAATGTCATGATTTCAATATACATTGTTGCTTCTTATGAAAGATAACTATGTCCAGTACAAACAAGTTCTAATTAATTATTGGTATTATATATATTTGATGTTTAATTTTACATTATTAGCCACCTTGTAATATGAAAAATATTTTTGAAGTAATATTGATTTTATATAGAAAGTTAGTTTGAAATTTGTAGTATGTTTTTGTCTTGATGCGAGAGAGAGCGATATTTTTGATTACCTTTCAATTTTTTTTCCTTTTTAGGCGAAGGGGAGAAATATGTGAAGGTGTTCACATATATTTGGTTAAATTTTAATTGAATTTTTAAATAAAATAAAATCTAATGATAAATTAATGCATTATTGCAATAAAAAAAATAATTAAATTTTAAGTGAGATATTATATTTACATAATTTGTTCTTAAGCATTTGGAGAAAGAATTATTTTTAAATGTCGTTAAAAATTACACAATTTTAATTATACATACGACCTACACTATTTATTAATATAAAACAATAACACACATCACTCAGAAATCTAAATTGTATATGTTTTATATCTAAATCATAAATAATGTGTTTATCTTTTTAAATAGAAAAGTACTTTATTTTATGGGATAAAAAGAAAATAAAAGAAATAATATCTAACGGAAATTCTGACATTAAACGTAATTATAAAAAAAAGTGTTCTCAAATTGTCATAAAAACAAGAAAACTCATTGTCAGAATTTATATTATTGCAACACCGGATATAATTTATTTTAAATTACCCAATATTAATGATTTCAGTTCATAACGGTCATTTTCTCTAGTCGAAAGGTCGTTTGGCATAAAAATTGGCGATTAAAGGGTTACTACAATTATAAACCGTCATTACAAATTCAAAAATTAACATTGTTTTATCCGATAAACAATGAAAATATTTAGCCCTATAATTTGGCTGTTTTTCTAAAATTTGGCTCTTTTTCTTCAGACATCTCAGATCTGTTCTAGTGTAAAGAGCTCAGAACTGCTCGAGATCATAGTATAGTTACGATGTAATTACGTTCGCTCTCTCCCCCATCTTACGCGACAATCTCAACATTTAACCATGGGTTTGTGTACTTCATTATTAAACGTTTCACAACGCTCTGTATTAAATTATTGGAAATATTACTACTTTATATTTTTGCAAGCATTATTCAATAAAAGTATCTTGATGACAGCAATGGGATATAGGACTTGTTATTGAAGCATTACTAACCTGACTTTCTTTCCAGAAATCTACATTAATCAACGATCACGACTACGTGAAGAAATTCATCTTCACAGGCTGGTGCATGTTAAATCCGTTATGATCACAATGTCCCCCATGCTCTGAAATTAATACCACTGTGGGTTATATAAGTGAGGAGCTATACCCTCCGCAGAGTATCAAAATTGTGATGGCATCAGGCATGAGAGTGCAGAAAGTTGAAAAAAGAGGAAACACGTGTGTTCATAAAATTATTTTCAAATTAAAAATAACGTGCGCGGGAAAACTATACAAATGTGTTCATAAAATTTATTTCAAATGAAAAATAATGCTCACAGGAAAAAACTATACAAAATATTTTAAAAGTGACAAATTAAACTAAAAGAATAACACATCAACACAATAAAACATGCGTTTATAAAAAAAAAAAAACATTAGCTAGCAATCAACATTTAATAACATTGACTGGTGGTGGAAAATGGGAAAAGGGTGGGGGGGGGGGAGTTAAAAAGTAGTTCATGAGTGAGAAATATTAAACACAATTCTACTTCTTTATGGGTTCTAGAATACCATAAAGTAAGTTTAAAATTAATATTGACATTTTTGTTGTGGATGGATAAATATTAAAAAACAAAAGGCTTTCCGCAGAATGTTTGATTGGCAATGGTTAGAGATGAAAAAAGGGGGGAGAGGACAAAAAAAAATTACATGAGTGAGAAATATTGAATAATTCTGTTCTTTTACATGTTATAGAATCTGATAAAGCATGCTTAAAATGAATATTGACATTTTTTTTTTTTTTTTATGCGAGAAGTGCCTAGCTGGTTGTCAGCCAGGGTAGCTCAGTGGTAGAGCATCCGTGCATTAAGCGGAGGTGCCCGAGTTCGATTCCCGGCTCTGGTATTTTTCGCATAGTTGGTAATTAATAAAAATATCAACCTTTACACTCCAGTTTGATTTAAATGAATATTGACATTTATATTTTGGATGGAAAAAGATTGAGAATCTAAAGTTTTTTGTGGAGCGTTTGAACACTGATCATTATTGGAGTTTGATTTTAACAAAACAAAAACCGCGAAATAGACGAAAATCACAAAAAAGCGGAAAATCGCGGATCCGTGGAAAATTCTCATGCCTGTGGCATATCCCCGAGCGTATCTCTAGTGTGACATAAAACCCACTCAACATCAATATTACAAAAATTTAAAATAATGCAAATTAAATTTTAGATTTACTTTTATATTTCATTAGATTACAATACATTTACATTGTGAGTGAGTTAATATTAATGTCACACTGTAGCTACGCATTGGGTAATTGACAACAATCTGGAATTCACCCATATCGACATTTACATTTTGATAAATTTATTCAGTATGTGCTCTTACATTAATTTATTAATAGTAAAATATTTAAATCATTCAAATATTTGATTAATTTAAATTAACACAGAAATAAATTAATTAAAATAGAAACATTTAAAATTGGGAAACATATGTATACACTTTAAGCAGCATATTTTATATAATTTTACAATCATTAATACCAAAAGTTTCGGAAAAATCTGAACTAGAACTTTATAGAATTAATAATTGCATTATCAAGAACTCGACTTCGTGTGAAATTCATCTGGATGTCTAGAGAAAAATAAACATCTATATCTGATTAATCTCTTTAGCAACAATAAATATTAAATAACTAGCAGGCTTTGCCCTCTTCGCTGGACATTAAACTTAAATGAGTTGTAAAAATCCCATATGAGTGATTCCATACCAACTCACCTAATGAGGGTTGCATGACCGACTTGGATTTTTTTAAAATTTGGTACACAGATTGATGATATAGAGGCATGAAAAAGTCCAAATTTTTAGCTACCTGCTCCACTTATTTATAGATATACAGGTCCTCAAAGTTTGTCCGTTCCCTCAAAATACCAAAAAATTGATGTTATTTAATTTTTTTTTCTTAAAAATTGTAATCATGCAATATGAAAGTGTTAGGTATCTATAGAAACTAGTTATTCCAGGCATTCAGAAAAAAAATACTACAATGTTTATAATGAAAATCGTTAAGGTACAGTACTCTTAGAAGTTGCAACCACAGAAATTTGATTTTCCCGATTTTGCTAAAATTGAGACATCAATTCCAAAAAAAGGAAAATAAAACCAAAGGTTTACTCACTTTCTGGTAGAGTACAGGTGTTCACCATAAATTACTATGCAATAAATTACTTGGGTTTCTCACTCCTTCTTGGAAATATTTAAACTTAAAGACAAAGCATAGGACAAAAACATGCAATTTCGGCCATCTTGGCAGCCATTTTACTCCTAAAGGGGGAGCACTAGAAACTTTTTTATTTTTTTTTAAATAAGCTACTGATGTGTTAGCTATTCACAGGAAACCAGTATACTTTTGGTTATTATTTGCATAAAGATATATCCTGCTGATAGTATATGCATGTTTTTCTCTAATACCATATGCTTGTGTTTCCCCTCTCATAGACTTAACATTAATAAAAAGGAAAAATAATAATGGATATATTAATAGCTGCACTATCTATACAAGAATTCAAGAAATTTAATATATTAAATTATTTAATAATAATTTTAAAAAAAATAATTTCTACATTTTATAGCAAAATTAGATATTTGATGAAAACAAGAAATAGAATTTTTCCAAAACTTGACGTTGTCCATCCGTAATTATAAAGTACTAAATAATTTCTTGAAAAATCAATCAAAATAAAGGAGCTATAAATATTTATTTCATAAGCAAATATATTTGAAGTACAGCAATATATTAAAAATTGATGTGTACAGAATTTTATTCAACTGCAAGCATAAATTCCTGTATTTTTTTCACAGTATCATTTGATATTAAAAACATGCATCCTGTGGCTGCTGCTGCTGATGGCATTGGTACTATATCTAACAGGTGCTTGTATGATATCCAGCATGTATCTGGTTTCTCTGGCCAGTAAAAGTTTTGGCAGGGGCCATGAGGATGCATAAATTGTAATTGAAAATCACCTTTTTCAAAACAGTTTTCTAAGACAGCTCCTAACCACCATTTCTTGTCATACATGCAAGCAACGTAAAAACCTTTAGAAATGTTATTAAGACTAAATTTTTGACATGTTGCTTACCTACTGCATATACTTCAATCTGATTCGATATGTTTGTAATGTAGATACAATGGAAACTAAAAGCACAGATTTACTGATAGGAATAAATTTATGATAATCCCTGATACCCTCAATTCTTACAACGAAAGTTAGTCTTTCAGAAAGCAATGCTCTTGTTTCTGCTACATATTCTTCAGATGCAAAGAAAAACTTAATATTTTAAAAATGACCTGTGCAATAATGAAACAAATCCCGTGGAGAAATTATCTGATCCTTGTAAGGACGTTGCAAGCTGGTTCTGTAAGCAGACCTTTTAACTGTGCCTCCAGTGGCATCACAGGGGCTTTTGCCTCAGCGTTTAGTTTGAAATCATCTTTATGTTGGCATAAATTAAAAAAGTTTTTCTTGTTTTTGTACTGCGCTGAGCTACCACCACTGAAATAAATTATTTTCTTTTTGTCTGGATATTGTGATGTTAAATATGGAATTACAGGCCTTTGAAAAGAAACTACTGCCACTGTATCATGTGTCAAACAGTCACTGATAATACACATAGAAATAACTTTTAGGTTATCATTTAGCCGAACATACGCTAAAAAAAGATGGAGTCTAGCTTGCGTGTTTTCCCAGTAATATCCCTGTATTGCATCCTGTACAATAAAAGTAAAATTTTCAGAAAAATCAAGTAATAAAATGCACTCATCTGGTTTTAGTTCTGCTTTTCTTGTTTTTAAATA
Source organism: Salticus scenicus (assembly GCA_963930645.1). NCBI lineage: Eukaryota > Metazoa > Arthropoda > Arachnida > Araneae > Salticidae > Salticus > Salticus scenicus. Next base: position 185,550,829 of record OZ005648.1, on the reverse strand, counting down.
CTCTGATTGAGATTTTGCAATGTAATGGTGTTTTGCCTAGGACTTAATTTTCAATAAAAGTTCCGATTTAAAATCAGGTGCAGACAAAGTAATTTAATGAGTGTTGAATGGACTGTAGTTATCCATCGTTGAAACATCACTTCAGATTCTTCATCATAATCATCCATTAACGTATCTAAAAATTCTTCAAATGCAGTTTGGAGTGGACACTGTGAACAAAATCCTAACATACATGCTTCATTGTTACTATCACACACATAATAAGACAAAAAAAATCACTGATAGATGGTTTAATAGATTATTTTAGAGATGCCATCATTAGCCTAACATTTTAGTGAATCATACAGACATAGACTGAATGAATTCCTGTACTACCAGCTAACACACACCACTTCGGTCGCAAATCAGCAAATTTAGATAATCCAATCTTGTGACTGGGATGATCCTGTTTAAAAAGTGTGTACGCTTCTTTGAGATTACATAAAATGAGGTGTTTCTGTTTTGTAAATATTTTATTTCTTCACTAAATACTAACTTGAATTTTTAAAAAATAAAAGGTTTCCTACATCTTTCTTTAAAATATCACAAAAATAGAGTACACATTAGTTTTGTTTTAATACCAGAATATAATAAATCAGAATGTTGCATCCTTATTCAATGCTTCATTCACCTAATAACACTATTTCTAAAAGTAACTAAGTAACGTTCAGAGGGTAAATAAAGTCTTATACATGTATTAAATCAATATTTATATAATATTCAATAAGTTTTGTTTTTTTACATCTTTTTTTATCAATGAGAGGGGAAACACAAGCATATGGTATTAGAGAAAAACATGCATATACTATCAGCAAGATATCTCTTTATGCAAATAATAACCAAAAGTAAACTCTTTTCCTGTGAATAGCTAACACATCAGTAGCTTATTTAAAAAAAATTTAAAAGTTTCTAGTGCTCCCCCTTTAGGAGAAAAATGGTCGCCAAGATGGCCGAAATTGCATATTTTTGCCCTATGGTTTGTCTTTAAGCTTAAATATTTCAAAGAAGGAGTGAGAAACCTAAGTAATTTATTGTGTAGTAATTTATGGTGAACACCTGTACTCTACCAGAAAGTGAGTAAACCTTTGGTTTTATTTTCCTTTTTTTGGAATTGATGTCTCAATTTTAGCAAAATCGGGAAAATCAAATTTTTGTGGTTGCAACTTCTAAGAGTACTTTACCTTAACGATTTTCATTATAAACATTGTAGTGTTTTTTTTTTCTGAATGCCTGGGATAACTAGTTTCCATAGATACCTAACACTTTCATATTACATGAGCACAATTTTTAAGAAAAAAAAATTAAATAACATCAATTTCTTGGTATTTTGAGGGGGCGGACAAACTTCGAGGACCTGTATATCTATAAATAAGTGGAGCAGGTAGCTAAAAATTTGGACTTTTTCATGCCTCTATATCATCAATCTGTGTACCAAATTTAAAGAAAATCCAAGTCGGTCATGCAACCATCTTTTATTTTTTTAGGTGAGTTGGTATGGAATCACTCATATCTTTATTAATAACCTAAGTTCTCGCTGTGATTATTAGAGGTTTACTCCATCGCAACGTGAGGAGTCTGGGACCCCACTGTCTTCGGCACGACTTACCCACTTCTTACTTCCCCTTCCTCAGCGGGTGAGTTCGAAGTGTTGCAAAATCCCACTAATGTACATAATGCGTACACTTAATCAATATCCACACACCAAAATTCGCCATTCTAAGATAATTCAAAGCGAATTCAAACGGAAAAACATGTTTCTACACATGTTTATTGCCCTCTGACTCCGAGAAGGGGGAGGGGGGATTTAGAATTTCGTGAAATCCAGTTACAATAAGTGCTGGATGCATACAAACAATTTACCCACCAAATTTCGTGACCACAGAAGTCTTTAATATAAAATATTATAAATAAATAATTACAAAAAGAACAGCTTCAGTATGGGAACCCTTTGGTAATTTTAAATATTTTAAGCCATTTTTGCGATGAACTGAATTGGCTATCTCAATTGTGCAATTAAAGATCTTGGCGAGAAAAGTCCGAGCTACTTCGATGCCGAATTTCAAATTTTGCCAAAGGGATCCAATACTAAAGCTGTTCCATACACTAAATAAATAAATAAATAAAATAAAATAAAAACTCTTTTCTGATATTTACAAAAAAAAAAAAAAAAATCTTAATAAAATCCAAATTATAATAATTTACAATTAAGGGGAGAACATAAAAGAACCTCATAAGGAACATAATAACAACAAAAAATTTTGTTTTACTGCAGAAAAGAAAAGTACTGCTTAATTAAATAAAAATTTTAAACTAATCGGAACAACTATAGTATTTCCCCACAGCTGAATTTGGCAATTTATTTTTGGCCATTATGGCTAAATCATAAATGATAAAATCATAAGCTAAATTTATAAATCATAAATCATACAATCATAAATCCAAAATAAATAGCATGCAGGCTGCCATATTATATCGCAAATAGTCCAGAACGACTTCGTTATCGTTTAAATCGGCGCCAAAGAAAAATCGCCAAATTCAGCTGTGGGGAGATATTATAGTTGTACCAACTAATGCCAAATATCTCTATGAAAATATTTATCCACGTGCTAATTCCTGATTAAAAAAAAAAAAAATCAGTAGGTATTTTTCTCTCTAATTTTTATTATTATTCACGTGAAATTGAAAATATTTCATTTTTTTTCTGGAAAATAAAAAAATATATAAATGCTTATATATAAATATAAAACCTTCTACCGAATTTGGGTTGAAAACGGAAAAAAGGTAAAATAAATTTGAAATATCAGACCTATATTTATAAATTTGATACCAAATGAAAGGGGCGATTTTTCTGAACCCAGGGGTGCAAACAGTTTTTCGATGCTACAATTAGATTTTTAAGAAATAACTAAAGTATGAAATTTAAGTGGCAACGGAAAAATAAATTAGAAATATTAGACCTATCGTTACAAATTCAGTACCAAATGAAAGAGCTGATTTTTCTGAATCCTGGGGTGTAAACAGTTTTTCAATACGACAATTACATTTTTTAAAATTAACTAAAGTATGAAACTTAGATGGCAACACTTCATTTCAATCTTTTCATAATTTTTAGGGCGAATCACGCGAATAAAAAAGTCTTTAAGTTAAAAATTTATTTTTGCATTTTATTTTTCCATTCAAAGCGTTTTAGTGAAAAAATATTTATGGTGCGTGCGCAGGCGTTTTTTACCCACAGTTTAAACACTAATCATATTTTTTAAAATTTCTATAGATATAATTTTAAGTTGGGTGAAGATCTAAGTTTCTGCCAAGCGCTGTTGAATTCCGTCCAGCCGTTCTCCAGTGATGCCCGGACAAACGTGTTTTAGTCTTTTACCCCCTAGTGGGGAAGGCGGTGGGGGGGGGGGAGAATTTCTGAAAAGTTGATAGATATAATTTTAAGTTGGGTGAAGACCTAAGTTCCTGCCAAGCTCCGTTGAATTCCGCCCAGCCGTTCTCGAGTGATGCCCGGACAAAAAAAGCGACATACAGACACGATGACACACACACAGGCAAAATTTTCTGAAGTCATTTTCGGCTTTCATGGGGTGTGAAACATGAAGATATCGCGCAATTTTCTGATTCCGACAAACTTACAGACAAAACTCTGATTTTATTAATATAGATGTTATCTAGAATTTTGGGTGATGCTGTGTCTGCCCTTCATTAATTTCTTGTGCAGTGTCAAGTGTTAGACTTTGTATAGAGTTTGTTGGGATAACAAAGCAATAGAACACCTACACATATTTAATTTTTTTAACAGGAAAATCACAAAAAATGGAACCACCAAACTTGCATTTATTTGGAGATACTGCAGACATGCTTTGATTCTTAATAATTTTTTATAGCTTTCCTATCTTAGGAAAATACTATTTAGGATTAAATCTTATGCCAGTAATTTTTTGAAGAAAATAAGTGATTAGCACTTGAAAAAGTTTCCTTGTTAGTAAAATTTGAAGGGAAAATTATCATTATGTGGTGGAAGTTATTGAAATAAACCGTGGTATAAGAACTATCATTTGAATTACCTCATAAAAAGATGTGATTCACAAAAGTTTGTATATCCTAAAAAAGGAAAAAAAATTCTGGACAAAAAAGACATCGTAAGGAAATTGCTTCAGCCTAGAACAGTACAACCAATCAGAAAACTATTCATTCACACTCATCAACTTTAATGTTTTTTTTTAATTTTAATTTTTCAAATTTTAATATGAAATAATTAATACTATACAGTTCCCTGTGACAGAATATTTTTATGCTTTCCGCGACAAGCTTTGTTCATGGAAATCTTTTCTGCAAGACAATACTATTGACATATTTTTTAATTTACACATAATACATACATAAAATTATAAAAAGATCAATATTATTAATAGACTGTTGAAGAATTCTTAAATATCAGACATGAGTTTCTATTTTCTACTGAAATTTAGGAATATCTTTAATTTGTATGAACCCCCATAGCAGAAAATGCGAGACATGAGACATATGTCACAGATTTTTTTGTTTTTTAGTCTGCAGATTATTTCCAAAACAGTATTGTGCAGAGATTCCGAATGTCGTGATTTTGGCAGGAAAGATGGTGATTTTCAATCTTTCTCCATCCAAGGCATAAATGTTAATATTTATTTTAATCACACTTTATTAGATTCTAGAAGCTAAAAAGAGATAGAATTTTGCAATATGATATCTCTCACTCATGTAACTTTTTGTGAACCCCTCGTTCCCGCCGCTAATGATTGGCGATCAAATGGATTGTCAAATACTTGCAACTTCCAATCTATCTCCAGCTGCAAAATGAATGTCAATATATATATTTTTTTTTTTAATTAGATTCCAGAACCTATAAAAAAGTAGAATTGTTGAATGTCTCTTACTCATACATATGTTTTATTCTCCCCCCCCACCCCCCCCAACCTCTGGCTAACAATTGGTGAACAAATGCTCCACAGAAGCATTGTGATTTACAATCTTTTCTATTCACAGCATAAATGTCAATGTTCATTTTAAACTTACTTACTTTATTACATTCTTAATTTTAAACTTACTTTATTAGATTCTAGAGCCTATAAAGAAGTAGAATTATGCAATATCTCTCATTCATATAATTTTTTTACCCTCCCCCCCTTCCTTTACCATTTGTTAATGATCGGAAATGAAACTCCCGGTAGAAATCTTGTGGTTTCCAATCTTTCTCTATATGCAGCATAAATGTCAATATCCTTTTTAAACTTGTTTTATTAAAAATTGTAATATCTATTTAGAAGTAGAACTGTTCAATATCACTCACTACTCATGTAATTTTTGTTATTGTTTCTTTGAATACATACAAGATTTTTCTTAGTGTTGAGTCTATGTTAATTTGACAGCATGCTCCCCTTGGCGGCGCTTTTAAGCACATTTTTGCATCTGGTGGCTTTTTTTCAATCTATTTTTAGCACCCAGCGGCCTTTTAAAAACATTTTTGTACCAATTGGCCTTTTCTAACATTTAAATGTTCAGAGACCTTTAGATTCTTTTCTTTCTGACATGTAACCTTCTAGTTTTACAGCATTCCTGGAAGAAAAAATTCATAGTATATCCTACATATATACATGTAAAAATTAATAAATTACTTTTGCCACATACAAAAATCACAACATAGACAGGGGTCAAAGCAATCAAATAGTAAAATATAGGAATTTTTTCACACAAATATAGGAACATAATTTCTAGAGAAGATTGAGAGATTCAGTAAAAACGAACTTTCTCTAACATTATTTTGTAATCTCGGAATGATTAAATGACTTTGTAAACAAAACACTCTAATTTAACAGATAAAATAAATGAACAGATTTATTACTGTTTACTTTTCACATTATTTAGAAAAGAACATATTTCCAAATTTATCATCTCTTGCTTGTCGAGCTTTCATACCAGTTTATATCATTTAACATCAGTCCACATAATATTTTTTAAATAATGACACCTCTTTTACATCATAATGTTTAAAAAGTCAAAAAGAGAAAAAAAAAAAACATAACCCTTCAATTTAACTGCATGTAGTTGGTTGAATACATTTTGAGGCTGCTGTCAGTGTCTATTTAATGAATTGTGCCCCCCCCCCTACAAAAAGGTAAAAGAATGAGTGAAAATATTAAAATGGTAACGGAGTTATGAATTTTTTAATGATTGTATGAAAAAGTTTTCTTATTTCAAATTATATTTGTTAAGCTCTAAGTAACAATGTCTTTAGATTAGGATATATTAATGTTATTTTAAATTACCTTTTTATTTTAAGCATTTGAAGCCATGGGTCAAAAATTACTTTATTTTTCGTCATATTTTCTGTTAAATTATCCTTTTTTCTTTTTTATTTCTCTATGCCTTTCATACCATAGTTAAGGGGCTTTTTATCATTGATAAAAAGGGATATCTTTTTATCATTGATATCATTGGATAAATTGTTGTAGCTATGAAGTTGAAGTCCATTGGATAACACTGGAATTGTGTGTGAAGTTAAGTTGTTGCAACATCAGTGCCTTCCCCCCATTCTTTTCCCTCTGTTTTTCGGCCACCTGTCGCGACAGCGGGAATGCTTTATTTTTATTTTTTTATTCTCTTTTGGTTTTATTAGAATAAGATGCACTTTCGATTCGAAAGTGGAGTGTTAAAAAAGATGTAGACTTGAGAAAGGCACTTTTACGGTGTCTTAAAATTTATTATGATTCTGTTTTATTAAAGAAGAAGAAAACTGAATATTTTGAATATACAGAAAGTTATTCATTATGTGAAGTAGAAATAATTTGAAAATTGTTTTATTAATCGTCAAATTTTGTACATATATTTCATTGTACATAGACCTCCATCATCATCATTTAATTAAATATGTTAAAAACAAAAGTTCCAGAAATATTATTTTGTGTCATCGATATTCTCTTCTAACTCCCTAAGTTTCAAGTCGGCCGTGAAAAGAAGAAAGGGTGAGTAACCTTTTCGATAATTAGTTGATAAATAATAAATATGATTATACTTTTAAAAGATATTTATCGCTAGTTATAATCTAATTTAAAAAGAACCCATGAATAACAAGATTATATTAAATTAGTGGCGCCCCAGAACAGGGACGGCCGACTTGGTTTACTTTCTCCAACATCGAAATAAATAAATATAAATGTTATTTGAATTGAATATTTGAAAATTTGTTCTTTTGATGATATATAAATAAAGAGAAAAAGTTTTGGTTTCAACGAAAAAGTTTCGTTTTCACTTACATTTGAAATAAATAATAAATGATATTTATATTATTAGTTTTGTTCTTGAAATTTGTTCCTTTGATAAAAATGAAACGAAAGAATATTTTAGTTTGGGTTTGTGCAATACTTTGTGTTTTGAATTATTGCATTATATATTAATATGATGAATGCATAACTTTGAAATGTTTTCGTTTAATTAACTACTTTGACAAGAAATTTTATTTGATAATTGATCAAATAATAATATTTTTTAAGATTTGTTATTTATAATTAGCATAATGAGTGTAATTCAAAAACAAAAAAGAAGTGTTCTTAGAGCGCAAACCACGAAGTTAATAAATAAAATCGAAGGCAGGTTATTAGAAATTGATGTTGGAGAAGAAGAGTTAGAACAATATTTAGAGGAATTGAATTTAAAAGATAGGGAATTGAATTCATTAGATGACGAGATACAGAAAAATATCAAAGTAGAAGAGGTTGAAGAGGAAGTTTTAAAATGCGATGAATATAATTCAAATATTTTGATTTGAAAAACTAAAGTAAAAAGTAAAATGATTAAAATAAAAAATAGTAGTAATTCTAACATTTTATCGACTAGCCCCGTAATAGAAGGTAATAGAACACCAAAATTAGATCAAGGTTATATTAATCTTCCTCGATTAAACATTGATAGATTTAACGGTGAACCAACCGATTTCCAAAGATTTATGGATCAGTTTGAAGCAGCAATCGATAAGAATTCAGTTTTATCAAATATTGATAAATTTAGCTATTTGAGAACATACTTAAGTGGTACAGCTGCTGATGCAATAAAAGGTTTCACGCTAACAAACAATAATTATTACGCGGCTCTGGAAACATTAAAAGATCGATTTGGTAAAAAAACATTATTAATTAATTCACATTTAAATAAATTACTAAATCTTTGTCCTGTAAAAAAATCCAACGATATATTTGAATTAAGAAAATTACTGGACACATGTCAGACAGAAATAAGAAATCTAGAATCCCTAGGGATAAAAGAAGAAAATTACAGCACGTTATTTTGCCCAATTTTCATAAAACTTTTACCAGCAGACATAGTTTTAGAAATAACGAAAAAATACGGCGATGATGATCAGTGGAAAGTTTCAGAAATGATTGAAATTTTAAAAACAGAAGTTGTTAGTCGCGAAAAAGCTACTGCACTAATTTCAAATGCCCAACACTCAGAACATATTTCCACCACATCAAATAAGAAAGAAAGTTATGAATCACCAAAAAGAAACAAAATTCGTCCCTCAACTGCAGCTGGCCTTTACAATAATAATTCAGGCAATAAACGACATTTCTGTAATTTTTGTAATAGCGAAAAACATCTATTGCAGGATTGTAAAGAATTCAAAACTAAAGAATTCAGTGAAAAAAGAGATTTTTTGATGAAACGTGGTCATTGTTTTGTGTGTTTCTCTAAGGGTCACTTGGCAAAAAATTGCCGCTGCTTTGTAAAATGCCGTATTTGTTCTTGCCGTCATTTCGATATAATGTGTCCAGAAAATAATTCTGAAAAACAAGTTACAAATGAAAATACCACTTTGTCCAACAAAACTTGCAATCAAGAAGTGTTACTCCAAACTTTAACGCTAAGGTTAATCAATAAAGATAAAGAATACATTATCAGAGCATTAATTGATTCAGGATCTCAGAAATCTTATTTGAAAAAAGAAATAATAAAGAAAATTGGTTATACACCTACAGGGCAAGAAAAATTAAACCATAGTTTGTTTGGTGGGTTACAACAAACACATGATCATTTACGATATAGAATAAATTTAAGTGATTTAAATAAAAACTATTTGTGTAATTTTGAAGTTCTTGATCAAGAAAAAATTTGCACAGAAGTACCTAAATTACGAAATGGGCCATGGATTAACGAAGCAAGAAGGCGGGGAATTCAATTTTCAGATTATGACAACTCAACAAAATTTAGAAGAAATAAAAATAGAGAAATTGATTTGTTAATTGGTGCAGATGTATGTGGGAAACTTTTTACAGGGAAAAGTAAATTACTCTCGAAGGGTTTAGTGGCCTTTGAAACAAAATTAGGTTGGACATTGATGGGTAAAACTGAAGAATTTAGTTCCAACGATAGTACAAATGTTGTTTTATCTCTTCATGTGGCCAATGCACAGATTTCAGATCTTTCGTCCCTGTATACTTTAGGAATTTTGGATTCAGAAAATAAGAACACGAGAGAAGAATTAGACATAGCTGCTGAAGAATATTTTAACCAAAATATTAAAACTGTTGAAGACGGTAGATATGAAGTAAGCCTTCCATGGATTGAAGGCCATCCTCCACTACCTAGCTGTAGACCAATTGCTGAGCGAAGATTGAAGAATTGCGTGGAATCACTGAAGAAATCTGGAAGATTAGAAGCTTACGAAGCAGTTTTTGACGAATGGCTTGCAGAAGAAATCATTGAAGAAGTTGAGACATACAGTGATAATCTAAATGAACATTTTCTGCCCCACAGAGCAGTTATTAAAGAAAATTCCACAACTAAAATTCGTCCAGTTTTTGATGGGTCAGTGAGAGAAAAGGGCTCTCCTTCTATTAATGATTGTTTAGGAAAGGGTCCCAACTTAGTGGAACTAATTCCCTCTGTAATTAACCGATTTCGATTTAAGAAAATTGGGGTAATTTCAGATATTCGTAAAGCGTTCCTACAAATTCAGCTCAGCGAAGTAGACCGACCGTATCTTACTGTGGTGGGAGGAGGGTAATCCTTCAAATATTAAGATTTTTCAACATAGAAGAGTAGTATTCGGCCTTACTTGTAGTCCCTACTTGTTAGGAGCAACTCTAAAGTACCACTTGCAACAGGTTAACGATGAACTAAAGGAAACTGCTGATAAACTAGCAGAATCTTTTTATGTAGATAATAGTGTTACTAGTGTAGAAAGTGCCGAAGAACTTGAAAAATTTATTTTGGAGTCTAAATATATCCTTAGTACTGCAAAATTCGATCTAAGAGGGTGGGAGCATAATATTATCAATCCAACAGAAGAAAATTCTACTCCCTCCAAGAAAAGAAATGTTCCAGTTTTGGGATTATTACGGGATTTAAACAATGATTCACTAAGTATAGATTTGCGAGAAAATCAAGAAGAAATCAAGACAGTTACCAAAAGACAAATATTGTCAGTAGCCCATAAAGTATTCGACCCCATCGGATATAGTTGTCCTGTAACCTTAGCACCAAAAATTTTACTTCAAGAATGTTGGCAACTAAAAGTGAGTTGGGATTCTGAATTACTTGAATGTGTTGGGAAAAAATTTGAGAAATGGAAAAGGGGACTACATAAGTTGAATGACGTTGCTATTCCAAGACTCCTTGTACCTGATCCGGAGTATACGGAAATGAGCCTTCATGTATTCTGCGATGCAAGCAAAGCAGCCTATGCAACTTGCATTTTTTTAAGAGCAGAAAATTTTAATGCCATTACCTGCCAACTTGTGCAAGCCAGATCTTGGGTAGCCCCATTGAAGTCAGTCACCATTCCCAGGCTAGAACTTCTTGCTTGTACAGGGCTGCCAACCTCTGGGAGTGCTAAAGTGTAGTTAAAAAGCAAAAAAAGTGTAGTTTTAAGCTACAAAGTGTAGTCGCTAAAAAATTAGAAAATACTTAAAATATAAATAAGCATAAAATATTTTGTTTACATTATGACTTACTTTCTGAAATTTATTGATTTTTAATAATCAAACATTCAAAAATAATAGAAATTTTATCCAAATTTACCTTTTATATTAACATGGATACATGAAAATACACTAATTCTAATATAATACACTAATATGCAGGGTTGCCAACTTTTCAAAAACAGTTTGAGGAGTATTCAGAGAAATTTTGAGGAGCATTTCGGCTACTTTGAGGAGCAATTTTAAAAATTAAAAAAGAAAAAGAAAGAAAGAAACTACTAACAAAAATAAATTAGCAATAATCATATGAAATTAAGTGAAGAAAAAAAAAAAAAAAAAAAAAAGGGTAAGATGCAGGTATGCATCAAATTTTTAGTTATTCAGTATACTGAATATTCATTATTCAGTAATAATCAAACATTTAGTGCATGCCTATTCAAAAGAAACTTGTTTAATTACAAGAACAAGACAATTGATGTGAAAATAATTTCAATGCTATACTTCAAACAGATACAAAAATTGGATTTTTTTAAACAAAATCTTAAATTTTTGGAGTAACAAAAGTCAAAATAATGAACAATTTTAATAGTTTAGATATTAGAAAATGTAATAAAACTGAATCTACAATAAAATAATCATTGTTATTAAGGATGGAAAAGGATTGAAATTGTACAACATTAAATTCAATTTCAGTGCAAACTGACAGCCATCAACTTTTCTGAAACTTTTTTCCCCCCTTAAGATTATTGCTAAATATACCTAAAAAATCGAGTTTCCGTAGAGGGGGGGGAGGGGGGGAGGTAGAATTACGTTTTTATCATTAATTAAATAAATATGCTATTTTTCTCGTATTTGACAGAATTCGCAATATTTTTACGACCGATTGCCGAAATTCGTAATTATTTCACTGCAAATTTACAAAATCTACGTTTAATAGCAAATAATTGCTAATATATACTATAATTTTGCTCTAATTGATAAAATTCACTCTTCTTTAAAGGTAAATCCTAAAATACGCGATTATTATGCGGCCGATTGCCGAAACACGCATATTATTTAGCTACTAATCTATGCAAAATACGTTCATCTAAAAGCTGAATCTTAAATACTCAACTATTTTGCCACTAATCAGTGAAATTTCCTTTTTTTTTTTTTTTTTTTTTTTTTTTTTCAAAGTGTAATCTCGAAAATCGGGAATAATTTTGAAGTAGTTTTCGCTAATACGGGATCGCTTACCCACTAATAATCAAAAATTTACGTTTTATATTCTATCATTTGGCTGCTAGCCAATAAAGGTTTTTTTTTTTTTTCCCAGTTGATTTCAGTAAATCGCGATATTTTTGTAGCCGATGACGGAAATACGCAATCATTTCACCGCTAATTAACAAAATTTATGTTTAATCGCTGAAAAGGGCTTTATTTTGATGCTAATCGATGAATTTCTTGCTTTTTTCAAACATGATTTACATTTTAAGTATAATTTTGTGGCTTTTTATAGAAATACGGAATTATTTTACAGCTAATTTTTAAAATTACGTAATCGTAAACTAATTGCTAAAATAGATGTTATTTTTCTAAAAATGTCTAATTATTTAGTCATAAATCAGCTTTTTTTTTATTACTGAAATGTCATTTTTTGCGGCTGATTTATAAAATACGCAATTTTCTTGTGCTATTTTTGTGATGAATCCATTTTAAATCCGACGATTTTTGTGAAAGTCCCATTTCAGATATGAAAATTTCTTAGAATCACCCACGCACTATAAAAACTAAGTTATCGCGTATTCAGTTATCCTAAGAAAAAGCACAGGAAATATTCTTTTTCTTTCTCCAACGGTAGATACTTTGTACGATAAAGTTCGAAATTTTCCATGATTTTTTCAGAAACTTGTATATTAAAACACTTAAGAAAGTTTCCTATTACAGAGGACAATTCCTCCGTTAAAGTCCGACTTTATACTGTTTTCTCCAAAACTCGCGTGATTAAGGCTTCAGACACTTTAGAAAGTCTCCCACGGAAGATAGCTCTTCCTGGTCTTAGTTTCCTTGCGTTGTCAATCGTACTTAAAGTTCAGTAACTTTGAATCCATTATTTTTATCGATAAATAATTAAAATAAACAATTTTTTTCGTTAGAAAGTATTATTTTTTAGCGACTTATTAAGCATTAAGATAACTGAAACATTGATAGAGTTTAAATGAAAATCAAAATACAGCATAATCATAGCCTTGAAGATAATCATAGCATTCGGTTTCTTTCTCCCCCCCTTTCAGCTTGCGGTTTTAATTAAGCACACTCTCAGCTAATGTAAACAAATACTTGTCTCCGTTCTGAGTCAGCAATATTTCGATTACGCAATGCCTAGCAGTAGAATGTTTTTTTTTTTTCTTTACTATTTATTTATGAGTATTTACGATGAAGCATGTGGTTCTTCAACTAGATTGTAAAAGTTAGATATGTTATTTTTATATTTTCAAGAAGCACTTTCATACATAAAAAATAAAATTCAAAGAATAATGTTTTATCCGGCAACTGTTGGAAATGCAAAATTAAAAGTTGATAAGGATTGGATTGCGATGGAAAAAAAAAAAAAAAGAAAGAAAAGAAAGAACGAAAAAAGATAGTTTTTTTTTTTTTTTTTCCCCCAGTGTCTGCCACTATTCAGTTTTATATTATACTTTTTTAATCCGTGGTGAAATCGGAGTTCGCTCATTGTAAACAAGATGACGATGGGGAAAGGAAAAGCGTAGCTTTAAGTATACAATGCGTAGAGTGTAGTAGAAGCAGGCTAAAGCGTAGTTACTACGCCAATTGCGTAGTTGTTGGCAGCCCTGCTTGTACCATAGGAGCAAGACTAGCGCAGAGTGTAAAAACAGATTTAAGACAGCCAAGTATTCCAACACATTTTTGGACAGATTCATCAAATGCTCTATTTTGGATCAAAAGAAATGAAAATTGGGCACCTTTTGTTTACAATAGAGTGCAAGAAATTAGATCCCTCAGCCATCCAGAGAAGTGGAAATACGTACCAGGGAGGCTCAATCCTGCCGATTTGCCATCAAGGGGCTGTACTGCTGAATTTCTATTAAAATCCCGGTGGTGGGAAGGACCTTCTTGGTTAAGAAAATCTTCAGAATTTTGGCCTAATGAAGTTTTAGAACCCGATTTAAATGTAATAGAATCAGAGAGAAGAAAAACAATAGTTTCTGCAGCCAATGTATCATCGGAAAACATAGACTTTTACAAGAAATGTTCCTCCTATAAAAAGATGTTAAAGGTCACAGCATGGATACTCAGATTTAAAGAAAATGTTAAAAAGCCTAAAGAAGCAAGAGTAATGACCAATTTAACAGTTGAAGAAATTGAAAAGGCTGAACTTACGATTATGAAGTTTGTTCAGAATCAAGATTTAAATTTTAAGAAAAACTTATCCTCTTTGCGTACATTTGTTGATGAAATGGGAGTCATCAGAGTTCAAACTAGAATATCAATGCGAAAAGATTCAGAAAATTTTAGATATCCAGTAATTTTGCCAGCGAACCATAACGTAACCTATAGAATTATTGAAAATGAACATACAGAAATGAATCATGCAGGAATACAAATTCTTATGTCAGCAATTCGAGAGAAATTCTGGATAATAAGATGCAGGAAGACCATTAGAAAGATTCTGCATAGATGTGTCCAGTGTCAGAGATTCTCTTCGAAAGCTGCTGAAGTGCTGAGTTCACCTCTGCCTGAAGATAGAGTGAGAGAAGCTGGTGTTTTTGAAATTACAGGAACAGATCTTTTCGGGCCACTATTCTTAAAAGATGGCAGCAAATGTTGGGTAGTTCTGTATACATGTGCAGTTTTCCGAGCTATTCACCTAGAATTGACGACTTCCTTAACAACAGAGAATTTCATACAGACCTTGAGAAGATTCATTTCACGTAGAGGACGACCACGTATCATCTACAGTGATAATGGAACCAACTTAGTTGCGACAAGAAAAGAATTAAATTCTGTGGATTGGGCACAGATTGAAGAATTTGCCACTATAAAAAGAATTAAATGGAAACTTAACCCACCGGCCTCTCCGTGGTGGGGTGGATTTTGGGAAAGATTGATTCGCATTATCAAATCAATGTTGAAAAGAGTTCTAGGAAAAGCCCATTTGAACTATGAAGAATTATATACTACCATTTGCGACACAGAGAGTATGGTGAATTCACGACCACTTACATATGTATCTGAGGATACTGAAGATTTAACACCTCTCACACCTGAAATGTTTTTGAAAGATCTCCGTGAAACAGGAGTACCTGACTTGGATTTTATAGAAAGAAATAACCTGAGAAAAAGATTTGAATACCGACAAAAACTAAAAGACGATCTTCGCAAGAGATTTAGAACTGAATATTTGGGATCTCTTCGTGAATTTAACAACGTAAAGAAACCTCCTAACAGTAATATTAAAATTGGAGATTTAGTTTTAGTGCATAATGACAACTTGAAACGCATTCAGTGGCCATTGGCCAAAGTGGTGGAACTCTATCCTGGTAAAGATGGACAATTTCGTGTTGCCAAACTGAAAACCATGAATGGTGAAATTTTACGACCACTACAGAGGATTTGCCTTTTAGAACTTAGTGATACAATTGTAAACAAGAATCAAATTCAGACCTCTAGATTTGGTAGAATTATCAACCCAGTGAAAAAACTTTAATATCTAAACTGACTATATAACTTTAAGTCCAAAATGACTTGAACATTTTTCTGAACTATTTTTATATCATATTGTTTATTATTATTTTTTTTTATTATTTTACTAAGAATATTTTAGAATGTAAACAGTTTTCCTTTTTCTTTAATATTTTGTTGAGCATGTACAGAATCTTTCCATGCTCAAGGTGGGAGGATGTTGCAACATCAGTGCCTTCCCCCCATTCTTTTCCCTCTGTTTTTCGGCCACCTGTCGCGACAGCGGGAATGCTTTATTTTTATTTTTTTATTCTCTTTTGGTTTTATTAGAATAAGATGCACTTTCGATTCGAAAGTGGAGTGTTAAAAAAGATGTAGACTTGAGAAAGGCACTTTTACGGTGTCTTAAAATTTATTATGATTCTGTTTTATTAAAGAAGAAGAAAACTGAATATTTTGAATATACAGAAAGTTATTCATTATGTGAAGTAGAAATAATTTGAAAATTGTTTTATTAATCGTCAAATTTTGTACATATATTTCATTGTACATAGACCTCCATCATCATCATTTAATTAAATATGTTAAAAACAAAAGTTCCAGAAATATTATTTTGTGTCATCGATATTCTCTTCTAACTCCCTAAGTTTCAAGTCGGCCGTGAAAAGAAGAAAGGGTGAGTAACCTTTTCGATAATTAGTTGATAAATAATAAATATGATTATACTTTTAAAAGATATTTATCGCTAGTTATAATCTAATTTAAAAAGAACCCATGAATAACAAGATTATATTAAATAAGTCTATTCTTTTTATGAAAGTAGTATATTGAATTGGATACTGGCAATGAATGCCTACATGCATTGTTTCTATAGGAATATTTATATTTTTTAAATTTAAGAAAATGATTGATAGTGTGGGTGGATATTATGCATTTATATATACACATATTAAACCACAAATAACAGATTTAAAAAAAAAAAAAAAAAAAATCAACAACACTGATATTTGAACATTATGAACAAACAATTTAAATACCACAAATCTTTAAGAAATATTGATACTTTAAAAAAAATAAATAAAACAATCTGATTCTTTTAAAAGCTTTAATTTTTGTATTTTTTAAATTAAACATTGGGAATAAAATGAATTTATGATTAAAGTTTTCATTATCTCGTTATTTTCTTATAATGTGTACAATATTATTTACATATGACAAATTATGCAACATATGATTTCAAATCACATTGGCAGAGTGAATGTGAAGAAAAAAAAGCAATTATTTTTAATTTGAATGGTATTTTGGAAGGATACAAGATTTTAAATTGGATGCCTAGCAGGGAAAGCAGAAAACAAGTAAGAACTTAAACTGAAATAGCAGAATATAGGAAATATAGGAAAATTTTTGTGAAATATAGTTCTTTTTGTCCTTCCATTTGGTTACACAGGAATCAGAAAATTTTAGAAAGCTGTATGTATTAATTTCAATGTTTAGAATCTCAGCTCTTTACCTAGCTATATATAATTAAAATTTTATAACTACATTGCTTTGACGTATCTAACAGATTAATAACATTACATAAAATACAGTGGCGGATTTAAGGGGGGGGGGGGGCTAGGGGGCTGAAGCCCCCCCCCCCAAACTAGTGACATTCACAATTGACTATTACAGTTATAAACTTTTCTTTGATCTCGAATAACGCCTTGAAAAATCTTAGCCCCCCCCCCCCTTCCCCAAAAGGTAAGTTCTGGATCCGCCACTGATAAAATACACTTACTGAATCTGGGAACTTTTCTCCTCTTAATTTACTGTGAAATAATGATGCAGATTATTTTCTAATGCCTAAATATCTGTCACAGATTGACAGAAAAAATTTTGCTACTGGGGTATGAACAAATCTTTCTGCAAGTGACAATTTCTTTTCTGCAACAATGCCGTTGTGTCACTTATATTCTGCCACAAGGATACTGTTTACATACACTGTATTTTGAATTAAAATGTGCTGTTTTTATATAATATAGGTATTAGAATTGTAGTACTTTCTGTGTTCATTTTGATATGTCCCGTTAAAACATAGAGTGTCCCAATAGATCCTAACCCAGGGGACTAATGGGACAGGTCCAATTGTGCATAAATGTCATTATATTTAATAAACAACAAACATTAAATCTTCTAATTATTTATATATATACATATAAATCAATATATCTCTTATTATTCATTAAAAAAAAAAAAAGCAGAAATTAGTTGATTTCTTTTCAGAATAATTAATACTTAAAATCGTCTCATTAGTCCCCACTTTCCTTTAAATATTAATTTGACAGTTGTGAATCTTGAGAATGTAATCACAGATTTTATAAATTTACATTGTAAAGAGAGTAATTCCGACGACTTTCTCTTAGATAGGGGTGGGGAAATTTTAGAAATTCTTAATCAGCCAAGATTCTTTTTAGTAGACAGCAATATATGATGTATAGTCATGCATACATAAATTTACAACAAAATATATACATTTGTGAGATGAATTTACGATTTAAGGGGACTCTCAACCTATCGTCTCCGAAAGCCGAAGCCAATGCTATTCTATGGGAAATTTTGCCCCATTATAATTTGGCCGTTGCTATTCGGACCATCGGTGCAATTAGTGTGGAGGCTATTCAGACCACTTCCTTGTTGCGCTGGTCATAATAATGATTTTGTTTGATCTTGAATTTTCTCTGTAATATACTAATTATTTTGCTTGTTTCAACTGCAAATTCAAACTTTTAACGTTTTAAAAGTGTATAATGCGATTGATCTACAATCCATGTTTATTTCAACATTGCTGT
The DNA here is from genome assembly GCA_963930645.1 of Salticus scenicus. Lineage (NCBI taxonomy): Eukaryota > Metazoa > Arthropoda > Arachnida > Araneae > Salticidae > Salticus > Salticus scenicus. The sequence goes on along the minus strand of OZ005648.1, from coordinate 185,532,324 downwards.
TATAAAACATTACAAATAAATAAGTACAAAAGTCATTTTCAGAAAAATCATACATATATTTGTACAGAAAATTGAGTTTGGTTTGCATCGAATTATATTGGAATGGTTTAATTGTTAAAAAAAAAAAAAAAAAAGGAAAGAAGGAAAAGAAATAAAAAAACAAATAACATCTATGAAGTTAAATATGACGATTTATTTATACATATTCATAAGCATATTGTGAAGATTTTTTCGAAGATTGAAAATACTCATTTACTACGATCTGTTTTCATGTTGCATTTTTTTGTTTTTATTATTCAATTTTCGAAGTCTTTATTATTTTCATTTTTGCTTTATAAAAATTAATTTTGAGTTGTTGCCCTCTTATGAAGAATTTTAGCCTCATTTAGAGTACAAAATCTCTATAAAAATAATTAATCTCTACCCCCACTCCCACACTCAAAAAAAAGTAAAAAAGATAATTTTTCATGCACGGGGACGAGACACATTTTTCATTATATTATTTCTAAATTTTACTCTTTCATCAGTGCTAATTTATTCTCCTTGGAAAAGATGGTCAGATTAGCCACTTCGTTATAATTCATTAATTAATACATATTTTTAATTCTGTTTTCATTTTCTGAAAATCCACAACTGTTAAACAATTTATCGCTTTCTAAAAATTGATTTTTTTTAAGATTTCATTTTTAAGCTCAAAAATGGAAAATTTCACATTGTGAAAATTCGCATTTTACAGCCTCAAAATAAAATATTAAAAATAATTTTTAGAAAGCGATAAATTGTTTAATAGTTGTGAAGTTTCTGAATGTGAAAACGGAATTTAAAAATATATATTAGTTAATAAGTTATAATGGGGCAAAATTCTCCATAGGATAACATTGGCTCTGGCTTCTGGAGACGATAAGTGGAGAGGCTTCTTAAGTAGAATTTTTTCAAGCTTCTGTTTTTTTTTTTTAAATGGACCATTAAAAGACCATTTTTTTTTTTTTTTTTTAAACTGTGTTCAGCATTGAATAATAACATCTTGAAAGACAATAAAATCAAGAATAGTTGCCTATTCAAACACTATCCGTGTACTTAAGGAGAGTTTTCTGGCTGTATTACACAGACAGCTGCAATACTGTTTATGGTTTTTTTGATTGTTTAATTATACATTGAATATCATCAACAAAACTACCTAACTTAAAAACCACTCACCATGTCCGAAAAATTACTCGCCAGCGGCGAATAAATCAAGCATTTCCCCACCCCTGTTCGTAGAGTAACATGGGATTTAGTTGCCAGCAAAGATAGGTAAAGCATCCATTTAAACCCTCTTTATATTGCCTATGCTGAGAGAAAATAAATAAATACAAATTAAAATTAAGATATACTTGAAAGTGACATACAACTAAGAATGTTAAAAATATAGGTACTAAGAAAGTTTATATGCATTAGGAACATTTACATTCTTATTTTACAATAATGAGAAAGCATTCGTTGCAATGGACAAACATAAATTTATTAAAATTTATGCACCCATGCACATTATGATAGGGAAGCTATTGTACTTGAGGAGAGCAATTTGAATAAAATATTTAAATAATAGTTTTATATCCATTCATAAAATTTCATTTTTTTTTTTTTTTTAATTGATTATCCTTCTTACTATAATATAGTTATAAAATTGAAACTTTGAAAACTCTTGAATCAGCAACATCTATAAAACTTAAGGATTGTCATTAAAAAATAACCTTAAGAGTAAACATATTTACTACATACTAGAAAATATGTAAAATTTTATTTCACATATATATTTATAAAATGAGTTTAAAATGAATAAAAAATAAAATACAATGATATAGCACGTAATGATTTGAACTAAAAAAGTTGCATGAGAATGCTATGTATTAATGATTGTGTTCATTCAGTTAATTAACTTGATCTCATCAAGTTCATCATCGTCCTCTGCCTCTAGATCTACCTCTATTTGATCCTCGTCCACCTGCATAAGGACCTTGAGTACGTTGGGAGTAACCAGAATTATTCCTGATTGGTCCTCCAAAGTTATTACCCCAACTTCCTCCTCCTATGGCACCATCATTACTACCACCATAGTAGTTGTCACTAAAATTATTAATCCAAACATCTGCATCAGGTCTGCCATATCTACCACCAAATTCATTTCCATATCCACTACCATAGCCTCCTCTTCCTACTCCGCCAAAACTGCCTCTGTCAAATTCATCAGGAGTACGCCATTCCCCTCGACCAGCAGCCATACCACCTCTTCCATAGCTCTGCATTTCTTTTTTCATTCGCATCTTTTCCATTTCGTCACGAGAAACAGCCTTTTTAACTTCTAATCTTTTGCCTTTGTAATTGTGACGTTGTAAGCATATTTTATCAACAGGATCATGATCATCAAATTCTACAAAGGCAAAGCCTCTTCTCTTTCCAGTCAAAGAATCTACTACAATTTTAACACTCAAAATTTTACCATATGATCCAAAATAATCTCTTAAATCATCCTCTGTGAGATCATCTTTGATCCCACTGACATACAACTTGTTAACTGTTGCCAAAGCTCCAGGTTTATTGGACTCTTCTATGGGAACAGCTCTCTTTGATTTAACTTCTTTACCATCAATATGGTGAGGTCTGGCAGCTTGCGCGTCATCAACCATATGGGCATGTTTATAAGTAACGAAACCAAAGCCTCTTGATTTGTTGCTCTTTTTCATTTTTCTCATAACATAACAATCCACAATTTCACCCCATTGTTCAAAGTGGGACTTTAATGTTTCTTCAGTTGTGTCAAAGTTTAAACCAAACACGAAAAGTTTACGAAATGTCTCTGATTCACTCTTTTCAGACATGACCGAAAACAAATAATATTAATTGTGATAAAAATACAAGAATGACGCTTACTTCTACTTTTCAAACGCTTAGCTAGAAAAATGGCTGAATGATTGATTGGTTCATGGTGAGCGAGAGCTTAAATCTTCGTCTTTATTATTCTTTCCATTCAGCTTGATAGTTCCACAGGCGATTTGCGATTGCGATATTCGGTTACATCCAGACTGCAACGCTCGCTCGCTCACAAGCGAGTGATCACAAATACGAAATTTGTGATCGCCAAGAATGTTTCATTCGAAACGCAACAATTTCAGTCGCTCACAAATGACGACGGCTGATCGCAAGTTTGTGATTTCCGGTTTCCAATACATCGATTATTTTAAACGATAAACCGTAATGATTGGCTAAGAGAAACATGTGACCTAGCATATGCTTGCGTTTTTGTTTATATTTATTTATTAACGTATCCGTGATTAAAAATACAGAAATGTTTAAATGTAATTGTTTTCCTCGAAATGTCTCTCCCTGTGTATTATCAGAGGGAGATAAAATAAAAAATGAAAGGATAGTCACACTTATATATGAAGTTTAATGCAGTTTTTGTTTTTTAAAAAAATTAGTTGAACTTTTTTTGTTATAAATTGTTTACATGCAGCTTTTTAAAACTTAGTTTAGAAATATTAATGTATTTGTATCTTTTATATTTTTAGCTTCAGAAAATTTATGTATACTCATCAACTAATCTAACATTTAATCCATATTTTAAGCATTTATTTAAAAAGAAAATTCTAAAGTTATTTTATTTGCATATTACATGAAAACTAACATTTATTTTAATTGTTTAGTAGCTAATTTTCAACAATTAAGAGCTTATAAAGCTTTTGTAAATTGATTTAATTTTGGATAAACTGTCAGGCTCTTTCATATTATTTAATGACTAGGGACAAATGATATATTGCTTAATCATTTTTTAAAAAATAAGGTTTATTATTATTGGTACTTTTCCATCTCGCTGGTGAAAATCTCGCCAAACAAAAATGTTAATAATGCTGCAAATCTCGCCAAACAAAAATGTTAATAATGCTGCAAATCTCGCCAAGCAAACTTTATTGATGACAACACACAGTTTACATATAAAAAAATTTTAATAAATGTTAGTTCTAAGCACAAGAAATAACTTTAGGCTAAATGTCTTTTGCTTGAAATAAACTGACAGATTCTTCCTCTGTTCAGGCAAATCCCAAATTTTTATTGATTGTCGTTTCTCATCCATTTTTGATGTATTAGGAAAAAGCTGTGACTAATAAGAAATGAATGCAGCTTGTTTTAAAAATGTGGCGGTAAAAAGTTACCAGTAAGGATATTCCATTTGGTGTTGGTAGTAGGCAAATATCCATTTTCCTTCATTATGATTATTACGTCATTAGTTATATAGTAAAGATATGGAAGCACTTGGATGCAGACAGCAGTAAATTTTGTTTGTGTAAATAGGGTAATGTGGAGGTATTTGAGTTAATAAAATTTTACACGTTCGTCTCCATGTCATCCAGATATGGGTGATGGATATGCTTTCGAGGGCACCACAGCACCCAAACATGGGTGACGCTCTTCTTGTTCAAGTTAACACAAGAGCATGGGTGTCAGGACAATGAGGCAAGGGGGGGGGCACTTGCTTCCCCCTGGAAAATTCTAATTAGCATTTTTTTCTTTTCCTTTAAAACTATGCTATCAGAATTTTATTTTTATTTTTTTAATATTTTTTCAGGTTGTGCCCCCCTTGGAATTTTTTCTGTTGACGCCACTGCATGAGAGTTGTCGCATCATTTTTTATATCGCTAGTAGTCACATGTCGGTCTATTCCTCGCTGTTGTTTAGTATTAGGGGAAAGCCAGTAGAGAAAGATGAGCTGCCTTTAATTCATGCAAAACTTTTCCCGCAAACCTCTAACCTTTCTGAAAAACTAGAAGTGGGGAAAAAAATAATAAACATTAATAGTCGCGTCACAGTCAAATACCGATTTGAGAAGTAAAATGTTTTTAACTGCTCAAAAAATATCAAGAATGACTTGAAAACAGACTGTTAGAGAACATCCACTCAAGGTTAGTTACACAGAATTTTCATACTTTATTTTTAAGGGGTGATCTGTTGGGGAAATTTATAATCAATGGGCGGCAAATAGACCAATATGCGACTACTAATGCATTAATAGAATTTTTATAAGGAATTTAATGGAATACGCACTGAAATATAAATAAAGAATATACAACATAAAAATATACACATTATGCTGTACTTTTTATCTATATTAATAAAATCAGACTTTTGTCTGTAAATTTGTTAGAATCGAAAAATTTTGCGATATACAAACCATGAAAGCCAAAAATGACTTCAGAAAATTTTCCCTGTGTGTATATGTGTGTGTCATCGTGTCTGTATGTCGCTTTTTTTGTCCGGGCATCACGCAAGAATGGCTGGACGGAATTCAACGGCGCTTGGCAGAAATTTAGTTCTTCACTCAACTTAAAATTATGTCTATCAACTTTTCTGAAATTCCCCCCCCCATTACCCCCTGGAGGGGAAAAGTCAAAAACACGTTTGTCCGGGTATCACTTGAGAACAGCTGGATAGAATTCAGCAGTGCTTATCAGGAATTTAGGTCCTTACCCAGCTTAAAATTATATCTATCAGCTTTTCAGAAATTGCCCCACGTTCCCCCCTGGGGGACAAAAGACAAAAACACGTTTGTACGGGTGTCACTTGAGAATGGCTGGACGGAATTCAACGACGCTTGGCAAGAATTTAGGTCTTTACCCAACTTAAAATTATATCTATCAACTTTTCCGAAATTCTCTCCCCCCCCCTTCCGTTGGCAAAAGACAAAAACCCATTTGTAAGCATAACTCGGCTCCTAATTACTTCACAATAAAGAAATTCCACATGGAGAGACTAGACATGAGTATAAATAAAGCATTATCTGCAATTTAGGAATTTTTGATTTTTAAGGGAAGGAAGGGGGAAAATCTATTTTTGGCAGATAACTTAGAAAATTCCTGATTTGCGTAGAACTCTACCAAAAATGGAACAAATATGTTGAAAAAAGGCTATGCCACTTTCTTACGATATTTCCTAAAACACATTTTTGATTTTTTGTGATCTACCATTTTTTTTTCCTTTGGGGAAAGGGGGGGGGGGTGTTACAAAGGGCAAATTCGAGACATCCTTTTTAGCGCTGAATTTGTCCTGGGAAATTTATAAGAGCTGCGGTCATGAAGTTTGGTTCTTGGATTGTTTATATGCATCCGACACCTAAAGAAACGAGATTTATCGAAATACCCCTTTCCCCCAGGGGGACAAGAAGCAAAAAAAAAAAAAAAAAAAGTTTGTAAGCATAACTCTGCCCCAAATTACTTCATGGTGAAGAAATTGCACATGATGAGACTAGACTTGAGTATAAATAAAACATTATGCACGATTTTAGAATTCTTCATTCTTAAAAGGAGAGAGGGGGGAAATCGTTTTTCACTTTGGAAATTTCAGAAATTCCAGATTTTTTAGTAGAGCTCTACTAAAGATGTTACAAATGTATTGAAAATAGCCATGTGTCTTCTTTAGAATATTTTCAAAAACACATTTTCGTTTTTTTATTATTTTCATTTTTTTTTTTTTTTTTTTTTTGAGGGGGGGAGGAGTTGCAAATTCAAGAAACTCCTTTTAGCGTTAAATTTGTTTTGGGAAATCTATGGGATCTATGATCAGGAAATTTGGTGCGCAAATTGTTTATATGTAAGCGAGATTTTATGAAATTCGCCCACTTATCCCCTTAGGGTCGGAGTGTGTGTGTGTGCAATAAACACGTGTAAAAGCACGTTATTCTGTTTGAATTCGCTTTACATTATCTTAGAATGATGAGTTTTGGTGTGTGGATGTTAAATAGGTGTACGCATTATGTACGGTGAGATTTCGCAAAACTTCTAACTTAGCCACTGGGGAACGGGAAGTAAGAAGCGGGTAAGTTGATGCCGTAGGCAGTGTGGACCCAGAATCCCCACGTTGCGAGCAGAAAAAACCTCTACGAAATACAGAGGAAACTTACTTAGGTTAACTTACTTTTTTACTCAGGTTATTAATAATAATATGGAATTTTGACAACTCATTTAAGTATAGTGCTCAGCAAAGCGTGCTAGTTAATTTATATTTAGGAAAACATATTACATTATACTATATTGCATAGTGTTCGTTAAAACACTCTAAGCACATTTGAGGTGATTCTGGACAATAGAAACAATCAGGTCACATATATAGTGTTTTCTTTGCTTCTTGGCATTTGGCAGTTTGTTTCCTCTTCTGGTAACATACAGCGCACACGTACATGCTTCTTATAGGTTCGCTTTTCTGATTCTTACAAATCTATAAAGGGACACTTCCTTGTTTTACTTCTTTTTTTGTCGGGCATAGCGTTTTCTGAGGATAACCATGTGATAAAAAAAATTTCTGAAATTTTCTTTTTTTGTGGCTCTCTGGTACATGGCATCTCCAACGATCGAATTTGTGCCCAGTGAGAAACTCAGCTGAATCATGCTAGGCGATGAACGTGTTAATAATGGTATGGGTCTGAGTGAGGTACCTTTAATCTCAGTGGCAGAAAGTTGTAGCTGTCTGCGACAGGCTTTTAAAATTTCATAATCTGTCTGCAAAATTTGCATGTAATTAGGGGAGAAAATGGCTTACACTCAAAAAGCCTGAAAACTGATGAGAGGGGGGGGGGGGTAACATCAGCGGTGATCTCATGCAACAATGCACGAAGGCAGTAGGGACCCGGTGTGAGTTTTTACCCGATCATGATTTTTTTTCTTCTTTTCCTAAGGATAATGTTAATGAGTGGTAAGATGCAATTTTGAGAATTCATTCATTATAGTGATTCATTTAAAAATACTGACCCGCTAGCGGGCGAAGCTCGCTAGTGTGAGATAAAATCCATTTCGCAAATCAGGATTACAATATTTCTTATACATTGTATAAGGAAGTAAAAAGAGATTGTATATAAGTAAAATTTTAACGTATTTCAAATGTTATTTTAATTATGTTTTCGATGCATTAGGTATATACAGTCAAACCTTATTAACATGAATTACTTTTAACATGAACTGTTTCCACTATCCCCACCAAAATGAAGATTGATTACTGATAGCATGAACAATTTTTTTTCTTCTCGAGATTCACGTTAACAAGGTTCAGCTGTATTAGGGTAGTAGGATGCATTTTAAAAAAGTATTTTTTTTTTTTATGTTATGATTGATCGACTATTTTGATTCATTTTCGGAACATCTATAAATCGGTAATCAGGCAACAACTGTTTCCTGCTGATGCTTCAGCTGGGAACTGAAATTGAGCACTCCGCTTATTGTGTATCGCTGAGCTACCCTGTTAGATACCAGCTCAGCATTTCCCATATAATATCTGTTTAAGTACCCGAGTTAAATTCTCAATTCTGTCGTTTTTCATATAGTTGGTATAAAAAATTTATCCTTACATGCTAATGGATATTATGTAGGAAATGCGGAGTTGGTAATCAGAAAGTCAGTTGCTGACCAGAAGCCGAACTCATGTTATTCTATGGGGAAATTTGTTTCTATAATTACTCATTGCTTAATGCATTTTTTAATTATGGATTCATGTTGTGAAAATATATAACCGTTCAATTAGTATTACTTTTTAAAAAATAAATGTTTCGTTTTTGAGTTTAAAAAATAAAAAAATATTTAAATGTATTTTTAAGCTGAATAAAATGTTAGAAATTGTGAAATTTAGTAGTAGTATGGTTCTGGATTTTCTGAAGGTGAAAACAGAATTTAAGGTAAAAAAAAAATAATAATCATATTAACAAAACATGACCCTCCATCAGGCGAATAAAGTAGGCATGAGTGTTTGTTTGCAGCACTCATGCCTACTTTGTTCACTTGACAAAAGATCCTGTTTTCTTTCAACCCAAAATAATTTTTGTGAATGAAAGTGTTTTATGGTGTTTATTTCAAAGTTTTGTATATAATTGCTTTTTAACGTCAGTTTTGCGGTGCGGTTTTTTTTGTTTTTTGGAAAAGATACTAAAAGCTCTCATTTGAAGATATATGTCAAGTATAAAAATATAGATACAATGGTTTTGTATGTTCACTTTTTTGTAATATTATGAATTACGCAGAAAATTATAACTGTAACATTTATGTAGTTTATGAATTTTAGGCTTATTTAACCTTTTTACAAGCCAACATTCCCAATTTGGAACATCAAATTAAAACTTAGAGCACACATATTTAAAAGATGATTTGATTTTTTTTTAAAAAACAGAAGGAACATTTCTATCATTAGTTGGTAACTGTACAAAAAATCTTAAAAATCATCATTTTCATATATATATTTATATATATATATATATATATATTATCAAGTTGTTTAATTATTCTTATTGTAAATAACTGCTACTACATTTAACTTAACTGTCTGATCAGTCAATTTTTTTATTTATGATATATATTTATAGTTGAAAAAGTACAAGCCACATTCTTTCTCTATTAGTATTAGTGCTGTAATTGGGTTTTGAAAAATAAAAATATTCTACCAAACAATAATGCATATATATAATTTGTAGCTGTAGCTATTTCATTATATTTAAATTCAATATTAGCTGTTAGCAAGTTTTAAATTTAAAATTTTGCTATTAAAAATGTTATTAATGTTTCTCTTTCAGGCTACAATGTTTTAATTCAAGGCTAATTGGTTATAGTCATTTGACAGTAAAATATTTTTATTCTCCAAAACTCATTTTCAACACTAACAATAAAGTTGTATATTTTCAGCTATTCAGTTTTATATAAAATAAATTGACTAATCAGGCTTTTACAATCAAATGCAATAGCTGTTATTTACAATAAAAAGAATATTTATGGTTTACTACACCGAATTATAAAGTTTTACGAAATATTGCTGTCATATTATTATTTTTTTTTTTCGCCTACACAGAATAAACAGATAATAGAATAAATAATTGACTAATCGGGTTTTTATTTACAATGAGAAGAATATTTATCCAAATGATATCATACCATATTGTAAAGTTTTAACGAATAGTATAGTCATCTCATTAAATAATAGAAGATATTATTCTGTATTATAAATAAACAATTACATGTATTACGTTCAATTTACATTAAATAAGCCTAACATTTATAAAATATACAAATGTTACAATTATAATTTTCTGCATAATCCATAATAATATTTCAATGTTGAACATTTAATCTTACTTACATGAATATACAAAACCATAACATAACATATTTTTACACTTACATTTATCTTCCAATGAGAGCTTTAAGTATCATTTCCGAGCAAAGAAGAGCTTCGCTATTTTGGATACTATTTAATTCATATTGTAGATTAATGAAGTATTATAATAAATTATTTGTTTAGGATTATGTATTATTTTTTCATTTATGATTATTACCACAGACAAATATATCCTTGTCTGTGACTATTACTTTCTTCGATAACACAAACACTGGACGACAGCGGCCATGTTTTTCGAGTTGCGATCGAGTTGTGAGAGCTCCGAGGCAGTTACAAATTTTCCCCTCATCGCTCACAACGTTGCGACCAGTTTTGTAAACAAATGTTGCGTTTGGATTGAAACACAGCCAGATTTGTGATTGTTTACCTATTTGTGATCACAATGTTTCAGTCTGGATGTAACGGATTGTGTAGAAATGTCCCCACTTTGTCTTTAGAAATTTTGGACGCCTTTTGCCCAGCAAATCAGAAGACTTTATTATTTATGTGTTGCTCAAACAAATTGGACAGTGAAATTGCTCGCTGCTCCATGATAGGAGTTTCAGCGTGCAAAGTAGGAGCGGGAAGAGAGAATGCACAGACGGCAGCAAGATCATTGAAGCACTAGCAATAATTCCTATTTAAAAATGGGTGGTGGTGGTGGTTGGGTTTTACGTCGCACTAGTGCTGCGCAGATGGGCAATTGACGACGATCTGGGACACACCCCTAGAGGTGGTCCGGAGACATGCCATCACAATTTTGATCCTCCACGGAAGGGATGGCTCTCCCGCTTCGGTGACCCGCAGAGGTATAATTTTTGATGGGAACATGGAGGACATTGCGACCACGACAGATTTTACGTGCACCAGCCACCATTAGTGTACACGACGGTCTTTGGCCGGCTCGAGTACCGAACCCGCAATCTTCCAATTACGAGGCCGGCGCTCTACCGACTGGGCTACCGCGGCCCCCTTAAAAATGGGCAAATAATACTATTGATAACAGATTTGTATGCTTGACTCGTAGTCCGCTTGTAAATCTTCGTCAGATACAGTCGGCTGCAAAATTATTCGAGCACTAGCCAATAATTCCTATATTTAAAAAGTACACTTAAGACTGTTTTGCTAAGTAAATCCTTGTCGAATCATGTTCTTAGACTGATTAAGAACATGACTCGACAAGGATTTATTTAACAAAGCTGTATTAAGTGCACTTTTTTTGGCAAGGATTATTGCTAGTGCTCGAATAATTTTGCAGCCGACTGTAATTATAGATAGCACATGCCAGAATTACAATACGAAGAAATGGAAAAACATCCAGGGCCAGCGCGGAAACCGAATCCTCTGTCCTACGCTCGAAGGCGAACTAATACTGTCCAAACGTCCTCGAATGATGAGGACAGTCCTCAAATTTCGACCTATGTCCTCAGCAATTTGAAAATCATTTGAAGACAAATGTCCTCAAATTTACAATTTTGTCCTCAAATTAAAGCATAATTTAGTTCTGTACTCGAATGACCCTTCAATTTGAGGACGCTTCAAAAATTTGGTCGCCTTAGTTTTGGCTGGCCATATGTCCTCGAATCTCGAGGACAAAACTCTTCGTCCCCAAAAAATTACAAAACATTTGGGGACGCCAGTTATAAAGTTATTAATGTTTTATTATAGTAATTTATTATATGTATAATAAATAAGCTGAAATAAGTTCTTTTAGGTGCTTTATGCATAAAAATTACTAAAATTTTACAATTTAAGGTGATTTAATTTTTTTTTTATTTTTTGCCCTCGAAATTCGAGAACGCCGCCATCTTTGTCCCCAAATTCAATGAAATAAATATGGTCACTCTAAGTTAAGTAAGTATTTGTCGGCTGTGTTCAGCTTCTGAAACAGTTCGATCGATTCATTGATCCCTAAGACATTTGATCCAAGACTCTGATCCTTTTATTGGATCAAAATCAGTGCTGCCATCTATATGCTTAGTTTGAAATTAGCTATGAAATATTGCAAAAATTACTCATTAATGAAAAATTTAATATCAATATTAATAAAACAATGTTGATGCATATCTATTTTTTTTTTTTTTTTTTTCTATTCTGCATAGTAGCATACAGATGTACTAAAATATAATAATATTAATTATATAATTCTTTTTAGAAAATTATTTAAATAAAAATAAAATAATGATGATAAAATTTTAATTTTAGAAATTTTTCCAGCAAACGAATTTTTAATTACTTCCTTCAATTTTACATTATTGTATTTTAACGACATATTATAAACAATTTTAAGTATTATTTTGTAGATTTATTATTGAGCTAATTTTTGTTAAATAATTTTATGTTGGAATACTGAAATTTAAAGCAAATATTTCGCATTCAAACATTTGATGTAAATAAGGTTCAAGTTTTATTGTGAAAAGAAACATAAAATTATTACACATTGCTAAAAAATTATAAAATTTTGATTTTTGATTTAAATTAACAAAAAGAAAGAGTAATTTTTAACCACAATTTTTTTTTAATCAAGAATTTTTTTAAACATTTTAAATATTTATATATTTTTTTTTTTCTCAAAATTTATTTAAATAGGAATTAAATATTAATTTTTAAATATTTTTTTGAATGCACTGTTGGGAGGAATTGAAGCTATTTCTAAAATTAGTATAAAACGTAGCAAACACTCAACCCCACAAGATACATTGCGTTACATAAATTGTATTACTGTTGTTCTGATAAAACACTCAATATACATATTACGTAAAAAGAAAATAACTGAATGAGAAAATAAGGACAGATACTTTTAACTGCAAAGGTTATTTATTTAAATCTATTATATATATATATATTTAATGATAATACTCACAAAGATAAGTAGCAAAATTTTAATATGATTTATTTATACACAGCATATATAATGTTAAAATGTCTTTTGACAGTTCAGTAAAATGTGACACCATTTTTTATTCAGAGTCCCTAGGCAAAGTCTTCTTAAAATTTAAATGTCTCTATATTATTTAATTTTAGCAATTTTGCTCAAAAAAAAAAAAAAAAATGCAAAATAAATTTTGTTACTTGCAAAGGGGGGAGGGTTGGTTGGTTGGTTGTAGGATTTAAAGCCGATTGACTCCTGATGTGTCCTAGGCCTAGAGGGGGAATGCCCTCCGTGGGGGTCTTTCTAAGGGGTCCTAGCCCGTATTTACGCAAGTTTCGGAGGAAACCACGGAAAACTCCGAACGGCTAGGTCGATGAGCGCGACCTGGGATCGAACCCGGCACCTCCCATCTACCAGCTTTGAGCGCAGAACCGCTCGGCCGCTGGTGGGCCAAAGGGGGGAGGGAAGGAAGTCTCCACTCGTGTTGTTTACTGGAGAAGAGCAGGACAGGCCTCTGCTCTTCTCTTAGGATTTCGTCGCAATATTACATCATTTTTTATGCATGCGGAGAAAGTCTGCTTCATCAGCTTTCGATGGTCAAGAGAGTAAGAGATGTTGGAAACTGTCTTCTCTTCTTACAAGCATTTGTTGATTATTTCTCATGTAAGGGGTGTCCAAACCCACTTCTTATTGGGTGTTTATTTATCTTACAATTTTCTATGTCCGTCTTTTCCATTGGTCTTTTCTAGTCTATTTTCGTAGAACACTTCCTTTTATTTATTTATTTTCCCCTTCTGTTTGTTTTATTTTATTTATATTTACTCATAAATAAAACATTTTATTTATGTTGCAATTCATTTCATGAATTCACTCATACACTTTATGAATTCATTATTAATTTTTCCACTCTATAAAATATTTTTATCAATGTAATTAATTTTATGTTGTAATTCATCACAACATGAATGCTGAAATTTAAGATAAATATTCAGCACTGATGTAAATAATAAATAGGTTGAACAGGAGACTTGGCGTCGGAATATTAAAACCCGAATAAACTACTACGTCAGAAACGCCAAAGAAAAATATTGGTTTCGGTAGCCTTAAGCGTACCGTCTTCAGTGCAAAAAGGATTTCGGAGGAGTCTGAACAACTCCGATCCCTCTATTGGATCAAAATCAGTGCTGCTGTAGGCTTAGTTTGAAATTAGCTCTAAAATATTACAGAATTCAATTAGTTAAAGAAAAATTGAATTCATTAATTAAAAATGTAATTTAACTACGGATATAAAAAAGATAGATGCATATCTATTTTTTTTTCTATTCTACATAGTTGGGTACATATGCACTGAGATACAATAATATTAATTATATAATTCTTTTTCGAAAATTCTTTTTAAAAAATAATAACAATAAAATTTTAATTTTAGAAAACATAATAAGTCTGGCGCACAGATGAATTTTCCAAATTTTGGTGAAAATTGGACATCGGAAACGGGAAGTGGAAACACAAGTCCGTATCTCAAAAACGGCTCTAACGATTTTCTTCAAATTTGCTATATAAACACGCTATTAGATGTCCTTTCTAATGATATAGTTGGTTAGTTCAGGAAAATTGATAGGGGTCCTGTATAAATAGCTAAATTTTAGGTCTCGCAAGGGCGTTTCTTTAAAAACGGCTGTACGGATTTTTTCAAACTGGTCATATTAACTCCCTTTTAAATATGCTTTTGTGTGTAATTATTGTTTTCCTGTCAATAATTGAGTTTTGGTAAAAGTTGGTACAGTCGGTAATAAAAGTGTCCGAACACTAGCAAAAATTCCTATTTAAAAAAGGTACACTTAATACAGTTTTGCTAAATAAATCCTTGTCGAATCCTTTTCTTAGCCAGTTTGAAAACAGGATTCGACAAGGATTTATTTAACAAAACTGTATTAAGTGTATTTTTTTTATATAGGAATTTTTGCTAGTGTTCGGAGACTTTTGTTACCGACTGTATCTCAAAAACGGCTCTAACGATTTTCTTGAAAATTGTTATATAAATCCATTTCTTTCTTACATAGTTATTAGAAGAAAATTAACAGCTACCCTGTTTCGGTAGGTCAGAAGTTTAGGTATATCTCGAAAATTGGTGTTTCAAAAAATAACTCTACCATATTTTTTTTTCCTTATTTTTTACCTCGCTATATGAAAGCTTCGTTTTATACGTCTTTACATGTGTATAAAGTTTATCTTGCCAGAAAAATGTTAGGTTTCTACTTATTTAGGTCACTTTTAAATCTTCTGATCACGATCTACAAAAAATTCATATAATATGTGTAATATTGGGTAATGGGAGTCGTGTGGTTGTTTCACACCAGATGTTTTTACTATGGAAATGCTCAGAAGACGATTGATTGTTCAGAATTAGAGGAAGTACAAGAGAAGTTCATGGAGATATGCATCGTCCTGTAAATAATATGCTGATAGCGATTTTTTTTTTTTTTTTTAAATCTTTTTGGAAGACTATAATAATTACAAAGCACATTTTTTACATGGAAGTTTTGAATTTCTATTTCTTATTTAAATGCTTATTTCAGGGGAAAAAATTGGTGGGGTTCTGATAACTGAAGGATACTAGTTTAAACTAATATGTTAGAAAGCACACGTTTATTATTATTTTTCCAATAAAGACACGATAATATTGAGAAAAGGTATCAAAGCGGAGTTTTAGGATGTGAAAAATGAGAAATGTCTCGTTAAACATTCGGCTGGTTGACTAAAACTTGCTTTTATTAAGATTCGACTAAAGTGAAAAATGCATTCAACACATTTCTATTTCATTAGCATGTATCAAAATTTCTTTTGTCATCGTCAAAGACTTTAAACCTGCGTCCATAAGTTATATATCATTCAGCCCATAAACTTTGCTTCTATTTTTAATATAAGTAATTTTTAATAGAAATCCTTTATATTTTTTTTGTAGCAATTTTCTCTGATTAAATAAGAGATTTTTTTTTTTCCCCCGAGGAAAAGAAAATTAAAAAATCGTACAAGCCGACTGATTTTATATTAATTAAGTTTCAACAGTTTAAATATGTGTTAAAATAAACAAGAAGGAGAAATAATGTGTTTTGCATGGATTATAAAATATCTTCCAGCTGTACTTATCCTTTACATCAAAGATATTAATTTATAAATACTTTTTTACGTTATTATAAAATACCAAAATTCATAACATAACAAAAAAAAAAAAAAAAAAAAAAAGTTATAATTTTTTAGCAATGAATCCCAGTATTTTTTGTAAAACTGTAAATAAATACTACAGTTAATGTACATAGGGGCCGCTTTGCAATTTTGGCGGCCCTAAGCAATAAATTTTTGGCGGCCCCCTCTAACAGATATTACGCCAGAGCTTATAGATTTCATGTGACCCCAGGTAAATTTTCTCACTGTGATCCCTACCCCCCCCCCTCCTTTACAAAATAAAAAGCTACTATATTAAGATTCAAACTATTCTAATATTATAGTTAATACATTTTTTTTTTTTTTTTTTTTTTTTTTTTTTTGTAAAAATTGAATTGGATCCAGCGTATTTAGAAATATAAGAAAAAATAAACAAGTTGAATCAAACCTTTAGCTTTTCTACCTGACTGTGCTAAACGTTCGATTGGGAAAATGCCTTAAAATTTCTGTTTATACTAATCTCCATTCTCTACATGACATCGCACGTATTGATGTACAATGGAACTACTGCACATTAATACGGTTATACCGTAAATGTATTCATATACCATGTACAGCTTGTACCATATACTGTTTGGCCGAAAAATTGAGTAAAACCTATTACGATGGAATGAAAAAGAAACTCTTTGCATGGCCAGAAGAACAGTTAATTTGAAATCCGTCATTCCCTCCCCATTGCCTAGCTATCAGATTGCGGCATCGCATCGCAAAACGGAGTGAATCTATTAAATTGCTACATTTTTACCACCGAAATAGTTCCAGAGTGAATAATAATATAATATTAAAATATTACTGTTATTATAATTATTATTATTTTTAATTAGTTCTTATTTTTATTATAATTTTAATCCTTCCATAATCTTATATATATTATAAATGTGAATGTCCGTTTATTTGACTGAGTTTCACGCTAAAACTGCTCGATGAACTTCGATAAAATTTGTTATGGGGATAGCTTATACCCTAACTTAGAAAGTTGGCTGCCTTTTATTCCGAAAAAAAAAACTTTTTTTTTGTTATTTTTATGCATAAAATAGCAATTTTGTAAGCTAATAATAGCAAAAAATTAGCCATTTAAATTTTAACCATAATTTAATTGTTGCCAAAATTAAATTTAATTATCCATAATTTAATTGTTGTCGAGTTTATTTTTTTTTTCCAACAGGAAAATAAATACATTTATCTAAACGCGAACACTAAAAAATAAAATAAGTAAATAAATTATGCATCTCACAAAAATTGACGTCATTTTAAATTTAAAATTTCTTTTACAAAGTGCTAATATAGTTTACGATGCTAATGTGTGTTGTACTAAAATCAGTTTTATTTATAGATCCTCCTGGGTGATTTTTTTAAATTGTTGCGTTGAAGTACACCGGACATTTTTCGCCAAGGGGTTTAATTTAGCAACAGCGATTTTAATCTAGGTAGTTCAAGAAAAATGTAAAATTAATAAAGTTGTGTAGCACGATAATGTTTAGTTATTTATTTATTTTTTTATATACCATTCACTACGCTAATTTAACATACAAATAAATGAGCTGCTGTGTGTGACTGCACTTGCACGCTGTCGGGCAGAAACATTTGATTAATTCAAATTAATATTTAAATAACTAAATAAAGATATGTTTAATAGAAAGCATAGTCTTGGAGACAAACTTGGCGAGTGGGCGACCAAATTTGGTGAAAAATGATAGTTTAGGGTTCCCGATGTTTCGAAGCTCTCCGACACACGGAAACGTAGACCTTGAGCTTACCAAGGGATTCTCGATGGAGTCATCGCCAAGCCCCATCGCCAAAAGTTATAAGTAGGTGTGAGTTGATTTTTGCGAAAGAGTATGTAGTCACTGCGATCCAGAGTTATTCAGAGACCTATTCTGAGTCATTGCACTTTAGGGATTGAGTTCTAAGCAACTGGATATTTTTCGTAAGTGAGTGAACATTTTTGCTCTGGTGTAGTTGGTGTTATTTGCTTTACTCCTGTGGAACAAGTGACTATTTTTTAGACTGTCCCAGAACATTCATCGAATAATGACTTATACTGTACGAGTAACAGCTTCAACTGTTTCCAGAATATTCGAAGAATTAACACCAGCTATTGGACTATTTTCAAAAATATTTGTTTAATAATAGTTTTTTTTGTACAGATTCGAGAAGTTCAAAAAATGTTTGATATTGCCAAGGAGGTCCCATACTAAAGCTGTGACGAAAATAGTCGCCAATCGAAATATATTCAGTTACAAAGAAATCATTTAAATATAGCGTCCAGCGAAGCGGGCAAAGCCTGCTAGTAAATGATAATTTTACATTTTACATTAAACCAGATGATAACAAGAATTCGTTTCATTTTTTAAACAAGAACGAAAAATCATTTGGTTCGCATAGACTATTAATATTTTCCAACTTTATGTACTTGTTGCCTCGTTTAACTTTCACCTACTTTACCTACGTTATCACACAACGGGAAAAAATACAGAGAGACAAACTAACTGAATTCATAATCACTCCAAAATATTGTTGAAAAGTGTTAAAAAACCTTAACACAAGCGGAAATGCAGTTCTAGCAATTTCCAATTGTAGTTCTTAAGCTCTTATAATATGTTTGAATATTTTGGTGTGATCCTGTAAATCTTAATGCTAAACATACCATATTCCATAGATTTTTTTTTTTTTTTTTTTTATCATATGAATAATAAATCTAAATTAATACGACTTTCACAGTACAAAGCTTTTTAAATGCGTTTTATAAAAGTACATCTCATAGAAAGCAATTAACTGCCATTCTTTTGGGTGTCCCTGTACACAAGCTTGTTATCCTATTTCTACCATTTTAAATAGAGAACATTAGCTACTGCCGAGCTGAGAAACCGAAGTCGTCAACATTTTTCAATTTATTGAAAAGTTAAAAATGCTTTCCCCTTCACTTTTGATTGAACCTTTTCCTTAATGTATATGTGAAATAAAATTTTTATTAATTAATTTCTTAGTGGATTGCCTTATCAGATGAAATTTTGTGTTGGCTATAATTAATTGTAAACTAATCACTTTTAAACACAATTACGAAGCCTTTTCATTCATAAAAGCGCGACATAATTAGGTATTCTTATTTAGATAAGGTGATACGAATCGATTAGTAGGATTTAAGATCGATCTCAGGTGTCCGTAAGGGGTTACTTATAAATTTCTAGCCCGTAGTTTACGCGAGTTTCAGAGAAAACCACGGAAAATTCCGAACGGCTAGGCTGAGAAGCGCGACCTGGGATCGAATCTGGCACATCCGATCTACCAGCTTTGAGCGTAGAACCACTCGGCAACTGGTAGGCTTGTGATGCGAATCAAAGCAGCGTTTAATTTTTCCGTATGAAGGTAAAGCCTTTTGCAGAAAAGACACTCTAAATTCAACGCATGAAACAGATTTCTGGACACCATAGGCGAGAAAAGACCGGCCTTATGTAATTTAAATTTACTCTTATTTATGTTTTAATCTTAATTTATATATTTTGCGTATTTTAAATCTATTCTTAAGACCTTTCTGAAATCTGGACTATTTTCTGACTTTTTTACGAAGCTATTTTTTTCGCAAATGTACAAAACTTTCAGGAATTTTTTATTTCGATACTTATAAATTTAATAGCGTTTTTTTTTTTTTTTTTTTTTTTTTTTTTTCTATTTTCTTATTCTTAGTTCTATTATTTAGTTGATTATGGATGAATTTGATATAAGGAGTTCGAATTTTAACCTTAATGAGGTTAAAAATGAGGCCGCCATGCAAAACTGTCAAACACGTTAGTGATGTCAAATAAAAGGGCTTCGAATTTTTTATATTTGATAAAGCTATCGTGAATAAATTCTGTTATTCTGATGGGTGGTGGATTGTTTGGGTTTAAACCAAATTGTTCGGGTTGAAACTGCAAATCATCCAGCCCCTCCTCATCATTTTTTCCATGTAATTTCAAAAGATCTAGCTTTTCATTATCACAATACAAATCAAAGGATACATCTATTAAAAATCAACATCTTAGTACCTTAACCAGAGCGCCCAATTTTAATTTCCAACTGCAAAAATTCATCTTGGAAAATTTTTACAAAGTTTTACTTTAATAGCATAAGCATAAAGAAAATTCTTCATTTATTTCTTCTCTTTTAGATTTGTTCTCCAATTCTGGTGGTAGTTTATTTTAAATGAGCGAAATTCCTTTGCCCCTGAAAGGGTTAAGGTGTTTTTATACAAAGTTAAAATCTTCAAAGAAGGTTACTTTTAATTTACAACTGAATATACACATAATTCCTTAAAAGAGAAAAAAAATTGAAAAATTGGTTTATGATTTTCGTTTTACTTCCACCCATTTTTATTTTTTATCCCCTTAAACGTTGGTCAGTGTTTCAATTTTTTTGGCGGCCCTCCTTTTTCGGCGGCCCTAGGCGACCGCTTAGGTTCGCCTAATGGTAAAGCGGGCCCTGAATGTACAGTTGATACGATCTTTTACCGAAAACAATCTTTATAGCATCTGAAAAATGCATGTTAGCGCAATGTAAAGAAGTTTGAATGTGCTTAAAAAAGAAAGAAAGAAAGAAAAGAAAACTTTCAGTACATTGTAATGCATCCGATGCTTTTTTTTTTTTTTTTTTTTTTTTTTTGTTAGCCCCGTAGAAAATCAGTATTATTTATATCATTTTCAAAATAAAATATTCTATAATAAACTTAAATCACATATACCACAATACTTTTGTGTACTTACAATTCACTCAATTACACCAATTATCCTATATTTTCTAGGAGACATGTTTATGACATTTTTATTTTATGCAATTTAAAGATATTTATAAACACTTTTAAAAATAACTGTCACAAAACGTAATATATTCGAGTTCTTTCATGAGTCTCTGTAGACAAACAAGTAATGTCAATCACGCCATTATTAATAGCGAACACTCAATAATGAACTTGAAATCTTGCCAACCCTGTCTTGGCAAACCAAAGTCATAAACACATCAATTTTTTGGAAAGTAATAATAATAATTAATTAATGTTACTTCTTTTTATTTGATTGTTATAAAGACCAAAAAAGGAGGGAGGGAGGGGTCATATATCACAGCTTTACCCCATTTTTACACAGACAGACGAACAAATTTGAAAATGGTCAAATCATGTTCAGGCAGTTCCTAAACTTGAAAAAGCATTGAAAACTGAAAATCAAAATCTTTTACGAATTTAATAATTTCCTGTACTGAATATATAAGGAAGTAATAATTTTTAACTCGAAGAAAGTAGTTGAAAATAAATCTGAAGCACAAAAAAAAAAAAAAAAAAAAAAAAAAAGACTTTTATACTACCAAACTATTAGGACAAATTTTTTGATAAAAATATAGAAACTATAACTGTTTATAAATGCGTCATAAAAATATAAACGTAATGTAACAACGAGATGAATCTTTTAACCCTTCAGGTATATAAAAATATATTTTAATTCGCATTTGTACGCTATAAAGCAGCAATTCTTAGGCCATATGATAGTATGAATGCCCAAAATGGTAAGCGGAAAAAAAGTCCCCGGAAAAAAAGTCACGGAAAAAAAGTCCCCGGAAAAAAAGTCACGGAAAAAAAGTCCCCCGGAAAAAAAGTCCCCAGGAAAAAAAGTCCCCGGAAAAAAAGTCCCCGGAAATTAATTTCGGTCGTCTTCATAAATGAAATACAACTTTTTAATAACTTTTAGTGACATTATGTTTCTTTTATTTTTAAAACTGTTTTTTTTTTTTTTCTTTTAACTAATTCTTTTTCTATTTAATTATGTATATATGGATTCTTTTCAAATATACCGCAGGGAAAAATGAAAAATTCAGTATTCTACTATATGTAAGAAGTATAAGTTCCGTTAGTAAAGAAAAGAAAAGATAAACAAAATGCAATAAAAGACAAGAATGAAAAATTATGCGGTACTCATTAATTATTTACATTTTTCAACTGTAGATGATCGTTGTTTGATACACCTTTAAATGTTCTTTGCATATCTTATCACACAACGAGCAGACAGAAGAACAGAAAGTCAGAGAGATAGAGTAATTGAATTCGTAATCGCTCTTAAACGTTTTTGGAAAATGTGAAAAATTCTTGACTTAAAAGAAAATGCAGCCGTAATATATCTGTATATTTTTTGTGTAGTTCTGTAAGTCTGATTGCGAATCATAATATGTTCTATAAAAAAAAAAAAAAAAAAAAAAAAAAAAACATTTTTTTAGTATATTATCAACAAATACCAACTTCATTATTATTTTTGCAGTAGAAATTTATCTGAATGTGATAAAAAATGTCGCTCATAAAACGCAATGCATTGACATTTTTGTGGATGTCCCTGTACACAAACCAGTTGTGCAAATCCTATGAAATCCATTTCAAATAGAGAATATTCCATACTTAACTTTAATAGCATCATTCATTTTTAAGAAATTCTGCAAATATTTACGGGCGCTGACAGAGGGACAGCCGGATAAACAGTTACAATAATTCAAATCATATGTACACTTAAAAATTGTTAGAAAGTGTCAAAAACACTCAATGAACGATAATGCATTTAACAAATTTCCAATTATTGCCCTTATGTAACTGAATATTTTTCTGTGACCCTAGAAATCTTAACGCTACTAATACTGTATTCACCAAAAGGCATTCTTTTGTGCGTATGAATAACATATTTAATTTCATTAAGACTTATGCAAAAAGGAATAAGATTTATTCAACTATATTTAAAGGTATTTAAATATGCTATTTCATAGAAATACCTCTCATAGAACACAATACTTTGGAATACTTTTGGGTGTACCTGTATACAAACAAGTGATGGTGTTTATTCCATTTTCAATAAGGAATATCAGATAGTAAACTCGAATAACATATATCAGTTTCAAGAAATTCCACAAATATTTCCTGGAGTAGAGATCGGGCAGACAAATAGACAAACCGAAGTCATTAATACTTTTCAACTTTGTTAAGTGTTAAGTGCAAAAATAATGTATACTTCATCAGGATCATAAGGTGATCTATTGTATATGCAAATATAGATAAATTAACTCGTCATTATTTAGTAAAAGAAAAACTATGAAACCTGAGAATGAAATCTAACTCAAAATAATATTTAAATGCAAACGTAAATTTTAATAACTGGACGTCCGAAATTCTTTTGTAATCAAAGTGATATATACATATCGAAAAAAAAGAGGGGGCACTTACGAATTATGAAACATGCATAAAAAGACAAAAAAATTATATTACTGGCAGAAACCAAGCATTTCAGTTTCCTTTCACTCACCTGTGAATTGTGATAATTTTTTTTTTTTTTTTTTTTTTTTTTTTCTTCTTATAAGAAGTGTGTGTGTGAAAGAGGGGGCTGTCAGAGGGGTATTCGCTATACAATATGATAAAACTTTAATTATTTTTATTTTAGTCAGAAAGTTTTCTTATTTATTTTTATTTATTTTTATCTTTTGTGACCAAATAAAAAAAGAAAGATATTTATATCCTTTCTAATGTTTTTTTTATTGTTAAAGATTTAACTGCATGATGGTTTTAAAGAACTACCTACAATTATTTCTAGAGTTGAGTAGACCGTAGAGTTTGAAAATTAGATACAGCACAGAGTGGTCCAATTTTATTTAGAAGTAGCTGGAGATCAGGGAGGAATATTATTATTCCCCCCCCCCCCACCTTAAGAAAAAAAAAAAAAAAAAAAACTTTAAAACACATCCATCTTTAACGAATGTGTGTTTGTATGTAAATATCGGACTGAGTTATCAACAGTTTCTTAATGTTAAAAATTTAAAAAAGTATTTTAATTTACACATATCTCCTTATTAAACGCCCCACCAACGGCCAAGCGATTCTGCGATTAAAATGTGATAGACGGAAAGTGCCGGGTTCGCTCGTCGACCTAGCTGCTCGAAGGTTTCCGCGGTATTCTCCAAAACTCGCGTAAATACGAGCTATGACCGTAATAAAGACCAACATGGAGGGCTCATCACCTGGTGAAATCAATCGGCCTTAATCTTCACCCCAGCAGGACCACCATCTTATTAAACAGTGGCCGAAAGGTTTTGCATGCAAAACTGGTAGACGGGAAGTGCCGGGCTAGATACCAGGTTGCGCTCGTCAATTTAATTGCTAGAATTTTTCCGTTGTTTTCTCCATTTCTCAGAAACATGTAAAAATGTCAAAAACCCTGGTATGATTATAATGGAATATTATTGATTATTTGTGATTTTTGGATTATCTCTTTCTCAGAAACATGTAAAAATGTCAAAAACCATAGTATGATTATGAACTAAAATAAAATAAAATTATCAAGATAATATTACTGAACGCAGCTAAATATTTTTACTTTAACTGAGAGCAAATTAAGAATGACTACACTATATAATAGTGCATTGATAATAATGACAGGTCGAGAAATTTTGCGAATTTTAGTAAAGTTGAAAAGACGTATGACCGATCTTAGCGGCGTATAAACGAAATAGTTTAGTATTAAAATGAACAGGAATGAATCCAGACTTTTAAAAAAGGACGTATAATGTAAAATACATAAGCGAGAGACGTATAAACGGTGCTATACTCGTATTTGTATATTGCATATTTTTGACAAATTATATTAGTATTTGTACATTGTATATAATATATATATATATATTGAAGTATTATTGCTCATCTCTGAAAAGGTACAATGAAAAGAATATATATATATATATATATATATATATTATAATAACAATAAGAATGAGAACGAAAAGTTATTAAATGAATTATTATGAGTGATTTAATTATTGAATGAATTATTATAAAAAATAAAAATTATGAAGATTATGAAAAATTATTGAATGAATGAATTATTAATATTCATTAAAATTATTGAATGAATTATTATGAGAACGAAAATTAAAATTCATCACAACAACCCACAAAACCAATTTGCTAATTAGTTTACTTGATTATTATTTTTTTTAAAGGAATTTAATTTATATTCTTTATATGTAATATATCTATTCTGAATACACAAAAATAACTCGAAGAAACACAAAAGCCCGGATACACTAAAATATTGAAGGAAGGAAAATACGCTGAACACATTGATTTCTAAAGTTTCGTAGATTTGAACGATTTATTTTTTACGCCTTTAATTTGCACTATTTAAAAACCCGGCATATTTGTTTACCATTAGTAAGTAAATGACATATTCAATTAGCTTAGTTCTGTAACTTGTGGTAAATTTATGTATCATGTGCTAAATTGTATGTGTATATTTTAACATCATTATTTTAAATCAAATTTAAAATATAAACCCTTAAAATATGAAAATAGAATCATTAAAAGTACCTTATGAAAAACATGTAAGATTGAAAATATATAAAATGCTTCAAGAGATATAAACAAAATCTAGAAAATACTCTTGAATTTTTAAAAAATAATATGAAATAACATATATTAAGAAATTATTGATAAATATTTGTGATTAAAAGTAATTGTTAAAAAGATAAATAATTTCATGATAAATTCAGATGTCCAGATTTTCCATAACGTCCTACCATGGTTACTTGCAGAGCATCCGTAATATCTTCTCTTAATTAAAAGAAAGAAGAAGAAAAACTGCGACACAAAATATAAAAATTGCAACAACCTCTTTCACTTTTAGTTTCTATATTCGGTTCAAATGAACTGAAACAAAACACATTTCTTAGCAGAATTTCCTTGCTTGGCTCCGCCATCATATGGCAACCATTGACCCCCTGTAGTGAAGTCTCCTATCTCCCCAACCCATGTAATCAATTAGGTTAGGCTGACAGCTTGACAGGTCAGTAGTATCTTAAAAAGAACATGATTTTTTATTTAAACAATAACAAATTTTAGATAAATTTGATTTTTAAAAGTTTACGTTAGATAAAAGGAAAAAAAGACAAGCTTTAGTTCCCTAGTTTTCAAATCTTTATATCTTTTTTCAAAGAGAAATTAGAAGCAAGTAAAGAACAAATTTTATATTTTTCGCAGATTTTTGAAACTTTAACACAGAATTTAAAATATTTTAAAATTTTTTGAAGACTAGGGATCAAAAGATAATTCGTGTATCTAGAAGATAAACAAAAAATTTCGGTGAAATTTTGAAAATTGAGTGAAATATAAGTGATTATATTTTCTCCATAGGTTAACATGGGATTCCACAATCTTCTTCCTCAATGCGATAAGTCCCCTTAAGGGGAAATATTCATTTGCTTTTAACTCGAATGTCCCGACAGCGCCCTCTGGATTCAGTCGTAAATATTCTGCTGTGGGCGAGGATGTCAGAATGACAAATTGTAGTTTCCCCGCGGGGTGTCATGTCAGGGAAAGAAAAATACCAAAAATATCTCATTGGACTGACCAAATGAAAGATAAGATTGCAGATGTGTAGAAATTCACGTATTCACGAAAGTCTGTGAGTTCAGTTTTACGGGCAAAATACACAATTTCCTACATTTAATAAACACATAGTTCAAACACGAATACTTTTGGGAAATATCGCTTCCAAAGTTAATTATAAAATAACAATAAAAAGAGAAAAGAGATTGATTCACTTTTAATTGATTTCACTTTTTAAAGTTCTTCTCCTGACTTTTAAAAATTCATTTATTTATGTATTATTATTATTATTACTATTGCGGTTTTATTAATATGGTTAAATTAATCAGGTCCATTTAAAATTATACTTCAATTTGAAAACATAGCGTGTAATAAATAATTTGTTTGACGTTCAAAGATATAATGAGAAATGTATTTCTCATAATAATAAAAATAAATAAATAAATAAAAATCCTTAACAATTTTTTGAAAAAAAGGTGTTAAGGATTTTTTTTTTTTTTTTTTTTTTTTTTTTTTTTTTTTTGTAGATTTTTACCCACTAAAACCAGAAGGGGAGAGTAAGGAGGGATGGGACAGTTTTAACAAAAATATTTTTTACAAATTTACTTTTACTGGTACAACACTGTAAGTTTCAGAGAAACAAATTGAAACATTTTAACACCTTTTAAAAATATAAATTTGATGGTAATTATTAAAATATTAATTTTATTAGCCAATTAACATAGTCATAAAAATGTCCCGCCCCTCCCTTATATGAGGGACGGATGGGGCATGTTTATAAAGTTAAAATAAGTACATAATATACAGACATACTATAAAACATGAGGAAAACAGTGGGTCACTATATATGTAAGGTTAATTAATTACTAGTAACATCTATTTTATCCACCATCAGAGTATAACGTACCACGTAAATAAAAATTTTCAAATGCTCGATTAGTTCATCTTTTTTTTTACTTCTAGCAGAGAAAGTATTGTTTTTTAGTTCAAATATTCATCAAAAACAAATATCACCAAGAAATTCTAACTGTAATTGGTGAATGTAATTTCTTTTGTATATTTTACCATGTCCAGGAAAACTGCCCAGGAACGAAAATTAATTCTCATAGATACTATATGGTAAATAAAGTATTTTTAAAATATAAAAGGGTAAACAAAACTCGTGTGAGTGCGACACCAATTATTTTTCATGATTTTGAATTTGTTTCGTGCATTTTCTCTTTCTATTATTCAATCATGTGCCTCTTGATATTCTCTGTAAGGATTATCAAAATCTTCATTCTTTTTCCTTTTCTTACGCGTCCCATCCCTCCCTGAACTGCTCTGTTCCACCACCACCCCCTTTTCATTATTTAAAAATGTATATATATTATTAGACACAAGCTACTTTTAGATTTAATTTAGCTATTAATTTATAAAAGTTTTATATTTGGTATATAAAATAGGAAAAGTAATTATGCTAACATCAGTGATTGACGTTGAAAACTTGCCTTGAAAATTAAACAATTATTTACTTTAGGTTCTATAAAATAGTTTTTTCGTTACATAAACTTACAGAATTCTCCAACTAAAATGATACATAGCAACAAATATGGGGCTGTAGTTACTTCAACTGGTGGAAGTGTCAGAAATTAAAAATTATATTTATTTTAAGATTAATTTTAGGTGTCCCATCTTTCCCAATGTCCCATCCCTCCCGACTCTCCCCTACAACAGAAAAAAAAAAAAAAAAAAAAAAAAAAAAATTTGCATTGCATCTACGCTTTTTTTTTTTTCTTTTTTTTTTTTTTTTTTTAATATTCCACAGAAGAAATTATTGGATTCGTAAAAATTTTCGACTTCTAGTTTTGATGGATTTATATGTTCAGAGAGATCCAGAACACGATTTGAACATTTTTTGAAAATGTCTGTTTATATCGGTGAGTTAAAAAATTTTGTGACGACTGTACCTCAAGATGTAATGCACCGAATTGTATATAAATTTATATGTAGATGCACTTTGATATAAATTAGTGCCTATCAACTTTTGGTATGAGTATCTCAACAGGAGAGGCTTATATACAGCAATTTCTGCAATTTAAGGGAAGACTATATCTCAGATTCTGTAGTGTATAATCAAATAAAACTTGATATGTGAAAAGGATTCATGATTCAATTTCATTCATTTGGGGCAGTAGGTGGCGCTGCTATACTACAGTTTTATCGGAGAACGGAAAGTCTATATCTTAACTTTTATGACATCTAATTATACGAAACTTGATGTATGAGGTAACCATTATAAAAATGCATTTTTTAAGATGCTATTTATAGAGAATAAAACTGTCTTTTTTTGTGTATTTAGTGTTAGTTTTCTCTAAGATAAAAATCGTCTGTATTCATCATGGTGGATAAATTTAATAAATTATATTTTTAGTTATTTACACTGCTCGGCATGAAATTTTCCTCTGACAACATTTCAGAATAGTCTTATGTAAAATGTCCTCCTAAATCCGAATATGACGCCCATTTTTCCCTACAACCCACCGTTTTTTAGAATGGCCCCTATTTTTACCATGTTTCGGTGATTTCATGACTATAAATTTGATTTTTAGAAGGGGAGAGGGTTATTTTAAAAGTTAAATATCTTCTGAGCGGCTACAGAGTTGGAAAATTCTAAAACATGGGAAAAATTTTGGTGGGAATTGCCACTGAAATTATGCATTACATATCTTATACTTTTTTTAATCTGCTATTAATATTATTTATTAAACTTTATATATTTTTTGTGTTTAGTTGTTAAATTAAATATTTTTCACTCTTCGAATTAAATTCATGGTCATAAAGTTGAGGGGTGGTGTATCTAGAAAACGGTGGGTGCCTGGGCAAAATGGGAGTCATATTCGCATTCAGGAGGTCATTTTACATACGAATCAATAAACAAGAATAATATCAAATCTTTTTTTTTTTTTTTTTTTTTTTTTTCAGAGCAGTGTTATTTGCACTTAGTGAATTTGTAAAGAAATATAAAAGAAAGTGTTCTGGTGGGCACAACATATAGTTACTACTCAAATGCATACATACACACAAAATTATATACATACATCCCCGTAAAAATGCTAAAAATTGACTCAGGCAACCTCAAAACGTATAGAAACACGAAAATCTCAAAATCGAATTTTTATCATGATTACAATACTTTCTTTACAAATGTACGTTAAAAATGTAGAAATCTTACGTGTAAAATGTAATAGATTCTCCTTTTACATACCTTTTTTTTTTTTTTTTTTTTTTTCTTTATGGATTTTTACAGAATATCTAATCAATATCGCTTGGGATAAAACATGTTTTGTGTACAAAACAATCTTTTATAGGAAAATATAAATTTTGAAAAGAACGTTCAAAGTAAGGAAAGTTATCGTAAGTAAGAGAACGCTCAGTTCCCATCGAAAAACAAATCAACAACAAATACAAAGTCGAGTTTTTTGTCAAATATAGTCATTTTAACGAATCTAAATACCTAGATGTAATTTTAAATTGATTACAGAACCTTTTTTTTGCCTATATCTGTCAAGGGTCATTGAATTCGTGCAACCGTTCTATGTGATGCTTGGACAAAAATAACGTTATAGACATACAGACACAACGACCTACACACGCGCAGAAAATTTTCTGATTTCATGATGTGTAAAACATGAAGATATCTGAAAATTAAAACCCGAATAAACTACTACGTCAGAAACGCCAAAGAAAAATATTGGACATGCATACAGCTGTTTCGGTAGCCTAAAGCGCACCGTCATCAGTGCAAAAAGGATTCTGAACTGGAACTGGAACTGATATTAGCATTGGTGGACTTCCTAGTGATCATCACTTTACGTCCAGGCTATTGATAATTGTCTAGCTATACATGTGAGCCAGTAAAAAATAAAATCTAACTGCAGAGAAAAATTCTGCGTGTAAAAAAGGTAAAAATTTTAAATTTAAATATTAAGCATTAGGATAGGAAAAGTAAACTTAAGTCTATACAAAAGGAATAGAAAAATTAATGGAAAAACTATTGAAATGAAAAAAGGTAACAAAAATAAAGATATTAAAATGGTTCGCAGTTCCTAAAATTTAATAGGTCGTAGAAAAGGTCCAAAAGCAAAGCTGTGTCGATTCCCAAAGAGAAAAAAGAAAAAAGACACTTTAAAGTGACCATACATTTTTTTTTTTTTTTTTTTTTTTTTTAAAGAGAATCTAACTAATTGTGAAGTGTGAAATTAAATATATGTTAATTTTTTTTTTTTTTTTTTTTTTTAAAGAAAAATAAGTGGAAAGAAATTAAATGCTGGATAAACTAGTCATCGAGGACCATAGAATATTTAGGGCGTTTTCGTTTAGTTGGGGAAAGAATATCATAATCGGGTAATTCCGCTATGATTTCATTATTAATATTTCCAATGGAGTCATAGAAGTTCTTAGAGAGTTTTCTGACTCTATCGTGAAAAGACTGAGTCCTGAGGTCATTTTGAATTGTGGTATTTCGTAGGTATCTGTTTCCGTTACGAATTTGTCTTAGAATTTTGTTATGGGTGCGAGCCAATAAATTAAAAGAGGATTTACATGTACATCCCCAGATGGGACATGCGTAGGTGAGCATCGGGAGGATACATGAATTATAAAGTAAGAGTTTGTTGCGTATAGAAAGCGTTTTGCCTTTAAGGAGGGGGTCGAGGGATTTTTTAACATTGGTAGCTTTTGCTCTAGAGGTAATGATATGTTTTCTGAATGTTAATCTACGGTCAAGGTAGACACCAAGATACTTGGTGTCATCTTGCCAGGGGATGGTAGTATTGTTAATGGTTATGCGGTTAGGGTAAGTTAGTTTTCGAGAAAAATAAATAGCATTTGTTTTAGATTCATTAATGTTGACGAGCCATCGGTTGAACCAACTCATAAGTGTGTCTATGTGCTCTTGCAGATAAAAGTAAAGTGTAAATGGATGTCTGCTTGCCATGTAAATTACAGTGTCATCAGCATAAAGGGCTAAATTTGTGCGTGGGTGTCTGGGAATGTCGTTAAAGAATATGTTGAAAAGTGTAGGTCCAAGTACTGAGCCTTGGAGAATGCCTGCAGTAATATTCTTATGGTGTGATAGTGTGTTGTTGACGCGAACAACGAAGGTTCTGTTGCTAAGATACTGGTGTATAAGATGTATGAGGTAGGCAGGAGTATTTAGCTGAATTAATTTGTATATGAGGCCTTCATGCCATACCTTGTCAAAGGCTTTAGCAACGTCGAGAAAAATTGCGGCAGCTGGTATCGATGCGTTGAGGTTTTCACTAAGGAATTCCACAACCCGAAGCAGCTGGTGTTCAGTGGAGTGTTGGGCTCTGAAGCCAAATTGTTCAGGCATGAATGCGTTGGTGTCTTGCAGATGTGTAATGAGTCGTTCACGAATGACTCGTTCAGCGATTTTACTAAGGCAGGGAAGAAGGGAGATCGGTCTGAAATTAGTGGGATTAGTTAGATTACATGATGGTTTAGGTATTGGGGAAATGACAGAAGTTTTCCATAATTTAGGGAAATAAGAGAGTTTTAGAATATGGTTAATAATATGAGTAAGAAAAAGGGTAAAATTAAGTGGAAGATTTTTAATGGCAACATTAGATATTTTATCAATACCAGGTGCTTTACGATTCTTTAAAGATTTAATAATATTAATAATTTCAATAGTTCTAACATTAGTGTCAGGGGGAGAAGGGGGGGTAGAGAGAAAGTTGTTCAAAACGGAATTAACCTGATTAAGATGATCAGCGTCGGTCGGGTTATTATTGGGTGAAAATTGAAGTTCATACGAGGAGGCAAGAGCATTAGCTTTGTCCTCATCCGTATAATGAGTAGCATTATTATAGTTTAAAGGTGGAATGGCAGTATAATTGTTGTTAAGGCGCTTTTTAATTTGCCAAAGGGAGTTATCCTCTGGCGAGAGATTTGAGAGAAAGTTGTTCCAAGTTTTCTGTTTTTCTTTATGAATGCAGTTTTTAATTCTGTTATTTAGGTTGTACATTATTCTTTTTAAGTTGGGATCACGTGAGTTTTGGTAATTGCGTCTAATTCTATTTCTATTTTTAATCATATTATGGATGTAATTGGGTAAGAGGAAGCGTCTATCGTTTTTGAAAAATTCATGAGTAGCATGTTTTTGGGCGTTCGCTATATGTTGATGAAGTGTGGAAACTGCAACGTCAATATCATTAGTATTATTGATGTCAGGGTTAATGATGTTAATATTATTAAGGTATGTTTTAAATTTATCCCAGTTAATGGCAACAGAAGGGGAAGGGGTTATAGGATTAATAAAATCAATTTTGAATGAGACAGGGAGGTGATCAGAGCTCAAATCATTAATAGTATTAGTAGTGATGGGATAAGGGAGATTTTTAGTGATTGCAAAGTCAATTATAGAGGGATGAGCATTATTATATGGGAAGTGTGTGGGTGTGATAGGTGCATGTAGACTTAAATTTTGGTTGTGGATGAAGTTGTGTAAGGTCCTACCACGGGAGGTGGTACTGACACAGTTCCATCGTGAGTTATGTGCATTGAAGTCACCAGCTACAAAACTACAGGTGTGATGATTGAAAAGATTACTTAAGTCATTAATCGGGAATTGTCTAGTGTGTCTAACATAAGCAGAAGCTATAAATAAATTAATGTTGGGGAATTGGATAACAATGCCCGTGTAATCAATATCGTTAAGTGTGTTTTGTGTATATGTGTGGTGTGGGATATGATTTTTAATGTAAATTGCAGTACCACCTAAATTAGAGTTAGGTCTTTGAGTGCGATAAAGTGTGTATCCCGATATATTAATGCTGCAAGAAGGGTTACCAATTTCTTGAAGTAAGATTATATCAAAAGAAGGGTTAAGTGAGATAAAGTGTCTGAGCTCGTTGATGCGGTTAGTTAAGTAATTGCAGTTCCACGAAAGAAGCATAAGAGAAAAGAAGTTATTTGTATTAGCCATGTTGGATGGTGGGGAGTTCATTAGCGAAATTGTCGAACTCTTTAATAATAACTATGATTTTGTCTAAGGGGTTGTTATACTGTTTCATTTTATTTGCTATTGTTTTGAAAAAGCTAATAAATTTGGCTATTTCAAGTAGTTCTTTTAGGTCTTTAAAGGTGTTAAAAATTTCGCCCAGTTCACTTGTCACATGCTCTGTGGCGTTAGTAGTAGTAGGATTTAGTGGTGGGAAGTCTTCCAGGTTATTTGGTGTAGCTGCCGAGTTATTATCAGCTTGAGGATTAGGGTTTTGAATTTGCTGCGTGATTTCTGTGGTGTCAGGAGTAGGTTTACTATTGTTTTTATTGGTGTCCGTCGATTTGATGTCGGAATTGGTATTTTTAGTGTAGTTAAAGTCTCTCAATATCTCAGCCAGTTGGTAGCTCTCTTGGAGGTGTTTTTTTTGGGTGGTGGGTTTAGTCGACTTATTTTTGTTGGAAGGTTTTTGATTATTAAATGGATTTTTAGGACATCCACGATACGTGGCTGGGTGTTCCATACCACAATTTACGCACTTGGGGACGATTTTACCCTTTGTGGGGCAGGCTTGCGTGAGATGCTCCCCCGCGCATTTGACACATCTGGGGCTCAAGCCACAGATTTCAGATGCGTGCCCGTATTGTTGGCAGCGGTAACACTGCTTAACAGGGTTACTACGGAACCTTTCAATGGTAACCGACATGAAGGATAGGTGTTTTATTTCATATATCTTTTCAAAATCTTTGCAGGGCAAAATATTGACCATGTATATTGGCATGGCCTTACCGGTTTTCTTATTTTTTAACATCGAAGCTCTAGTGGCTATAAAGCCGTGCTCCGCAAAACCTTCAATAATGACTTTCTGTTCTGTAAAGCAAGGCATACCACGAAGGCAAACTTTTTTTGGGCGCTGATCGATAGGGTTTAGGGTGGTGAATTTAATGTTATTAGAAGTTAGGTGATTTTGAATAATTCTAAAATCCTCAATAGTTTTGTTAGTTACCTTTAGTAACTGACCAGATAATTTTATTAGGGGAGGGTCCTTACAGAGTTTATTTAATTCACTGGCTAAAGAATTCCAATTATTGTCAAATTCAATAAAAAATGGATTTGGTCTATCATTAGCGGAATTACCCGTATTCGTTGTTTCATCATCGGAGTCATTAGTGTTATCAATAGATGGACTGTTGTCCATATCTTCAATGTTGTTAGCCAATACGGCAAAAGAATTTTTGGTTGGTATTTCAGATACATTTTGGTCAGATTCACTATTATCGCGATAATTTCGTTTTCTTTTGTTTTTAGCAGGTAAAGAAAATTCAGCATCCAATTTCTTAATTAGGGCAACATTAGTCAATTTAAATGTATAAACACTAAATTCATGAAAAGAAACTAAATCTAAAAGTGTATCAGTGGATGGCTCACGTATAGCATGCAAAGATTCTTTACAAAGGAGACTCACCGCTTCCTGGATACTTGGATCTTCAGGATTTTGCACCGATCTTTTATGTAGATCCGTTATACTGCGGTCGACATAATTCATATATTCATCAATAAGCTGGTTGAGTTTGGTAGATTCAGTATACTTTGATTTAAATAATTTTTGAAAATCTGGCTTAATCCCACCAGAGGTTATTCCAATTATGAGAGATTCATCAGTAACTGTATGTCCGTTCATGACAATTGCCATAATTGCAGCAAAATTTTTCACAAAAAATCGTTAAAATATCAAAATAATAATAGTTCAGTAAACTTAAGCAAAAAGCTCAATTCCAATATCCTATGGTCGAAATTCAAAGTCTATTGACCAATAGGAATAAAGAAAAATAATATTAATAGCGGCAGACGCCACTAGATGGCGCTGCAGATCGAGCACTTAATAGCGTAAAAAGTTTCGCTACACTAGAGTCGATATTCACGAAGAAACAGCATGAGGAAGATTAAAATTGGAAAATAAATCGAAAAAACCAATTAACTACATAATTCGCCACCAGGTGACAGCACTTGGCAGCGAAAAAACATGCGACCGAACTCTATGAAAGCGAGTGTTCGTAACTGAGGATTCTGAATCAGGAGAAGTGCTCGTATATATAGGAGAGAGGCCGGATTTAGTTCAACCAATAGGATTACGGGAAAGATGGGGAGAGTGGCCAATGGGAATTTAGGAAAGTTAGCTGTGTAAACAGTAGAAATATTAAGAAAATGTGGACTGAATATAAAATTCAGTCAGACAGTCAGACAGTTCCAACAGTCAGACAAATAGGGAATAGCGAAATCGCAATTTACAAGGTTTTTAAAATTTTTATAAATATGAAAAGCTTCCTAAATTCCTATTGGGCACTCTCCCCACCTTTCCCGTAATCCTATTGGTTGAACTAAATCCGGCCTCTCTCCTATACATACGAGCACTTCTCCTGATTCAGAATCCTTTTTTGACGGTACGCTTTAGGCTACCGAAACAGCTGTATGCATTTACAATATTTTTCTTTGGCGTTTCTGACGTAGTAGTTTATTCGGTTTTTAATATTGCAACGCCAAGTCTTCTGTTAATATCTGAAAATTGTTTGATTTTGAGAAATTTACAGACATAAGTCTTATTTTATTAAAAGATAGGTTTATTTATTTTTGTTGGGAGAAAAAAAAAAAAAAAGTACGTGATGGAAAGAAATGGTGGCTATTTTTTTTTTTTTTTTATTAACATCCTCAAAAACTTAGAGTGCATCAATTTTTTTTTTTTTTTTTTTTTTTTTTTTTAAGTATTTATTTATTACGTTTATGTCTATATATATAAAAAAGTTAGAAAGAAATATTTTTATTTACACATAATACATACAATTCAAATCGTCAAAAGTTAAACTTGTGGT
Source organism: Salticus scenicus (assembly GCA_963930645.1). Taxonomy (NCBI): domain Eukaryota; kingdom Metazoa; phylum Arthropoda; class Arachnida; order Araneae; family Salticidae; genus Salticus; species Salticus scenicus. The sequence goes on along the minus strand of OZ005648.1, from coordinate 185,495,821 downwards.
AAAACTGATGGCACTGTAATTTTACAGCTATATATATATGACAATGTTTATACAAATGAATAAATATATATATATCTATACACTCCGCGACAAAAAGGTAGGTACAAAAGGTTTTTTTTTTATCCCCATAAAATAACATTATCTAAATCGTGCTGATAATTTATTATTATCAAAAACATACTAAATATTTATATCATATTCAAAAATTAAAAAAAAAAATCTATGTACCTATCTTTTTGTCGCGGAGTGTAGTCTTAAATTAGAAAAATTTTAGTCTTAAAAATTTTCTAAATTAGTCTTATAAAAAAATTAGTCTTAAATTAGAGTCATTTTATGATAATAATAAATAATCAGCACAATTTAGATAATGTCATTTTATGAAAAATAAGATTAAAACAAAACCTTTGTACATATCTTTTTGTCGCGAAGTGTGTATATGTGTATATATAAATAATTTAACACTTTTTTTTCTGTAATAGAAAGAAATATTTTTATTTACACATAAATCATACAATTTAAATCATCAAATGTTAAACTTAGACAACTACTGGTAAATTGAAGCCGTTATAGCTTTACAGAAATTAAATATCATAGTTTCATGAACAACAAACATTTAAAAAAATAAATAAATGAATTACGCATTCATTTTTTAAGCATTTAAAAAAAGGAAGGGGGATATTTATACATAAATAATAAATCTTAAACTTGGAAAACCTTATTGTAAAACTGACACCATTATAATAAATAATCTCTAAGAAAACAAAAGAACAATTAAACGAACAATTAAAAATCCCTGACGATGCTTTACTATTAAAGCGAAAAGCTTTGGATAAAAAAATTTTTTAACATCTTTTAAATAAAAATTTTAGTTGTATATTTGTTTAGCTCAATTCTATGATTATATTACCTCCAAAAAGTGCTTGTAATATGTGTAATAGCGGATAACGGAAAACGTGTGGTTGTTTCACACCAGAATTTTTTACATCTATATTAATAAAATCAGACTTTTGTCTGTAAATTTGTCGGAATCGAAAAATTTTGCGATATCTTCACGTTTTACACCCCATGAAAGCCGAAAATGACTTCAGAAAATTTTGCCTGTGTGTGTATGTGTGTGTGTGTGTCATCGTGTCCGAATGTCGCTTTTTTTGTCCGGGCATCACTTGAGAACGGCTGGACGGAATTCAACGGCGCTTGGCAGGAATTTAGGTCTTCACCCAACTTAAAATTATATCTATCAACTTTTCAGAAATTCCACCCCGTTCCCCCCTTGGGGTAAAAGATTAAAACACGTTTGTCCGGGCATCACTCGAGAACGGCTGGACGGAATTTAACGGCGCTTGGCAGAAACTTAGGTCTTCACCCAACTTGAAATTATATCTATAGAAATTTTCAAAATTATGATTAGTGTTTAAATTGTGGGTAAAAAACGCCTGCGCATGCGCCATAAATATTTTTTCACTAAAATGCTTTGAATGGAAAAATCTATATTAATAAAATCAGAGTTTTGTCTGTAAATTTGTCGGAATCGAAAAATTTTGCGATATCTTCACGTTTCACACCCCATGAAAGCCGAAAATGACTTCAGAAAATTTTGCCTGTGTGTGTGTGTGTGTGTGTGTGTGTGCGTGTGTCATCGTGTCCGTCGCTTTTTTTGTCCGGGCATCACTTGAGAACGGCAGGACGGAATGCAACGGCGCTTGGCTGGGATTTAGGTCTTCGCCCAACTTAAAATTATATCTATCAACTTTTCAGAAATTCCCCCCCCCCGTTCCCCCCTGGGGGGTAAAAGACTAAAACACGTTTGTCCGGGCATCACTCGAGAACGGCTGGACGGAATTCAACGGCGCTTGACAGAAACTTAGGTCTTCATCCAACTTAAAATTATATCTATAGAAATTTTTAAAATTCTGATTAGTGTTTAAATTGTGGGTAAAAAACGCCTGCGCATGCGCCATAAATATTTTTTCACTAAAACGCTTTGAATGGAAAAATAAAATGCAAAAATAAATTTTTAAGATAAAGACTTTTTTTATTCGCGTGATTCGCACTACAAATTATGAAAAGATTGAAATGTGCCATCTGAGTTTCATACTTTAGTTAATTTTAAAACATCTAATTGTCGTATCGAAAAACTGTTTACACCCCAGGATTCACAAAAATCACCCTTTTCATTTGGTACTAAATTTGTAACGGTAGGTCTGATACTTCTAATTTATTTTCCCCTTTTACCGTTTTTCCGTTGCCACTTAAATTTCATACTTTAGTTATTTTTTAAAATTCTAATTGTAGCATCAAAAAACTGTTTGCACCCCTGGATTCAGAAAAATCACCCCTTTCATTTGGTATCAAATTTATAAATATAGGTCTGATATTTCTAATTTATTTTGCCCTTTTTCCGTTTTCAACCCAGATTCGATATGGAACAGCTTTAGTATTGGATCCCTTTGGCAAAATTTGAAATTCGGCACCGAAGTAGCTCGGACGTTTCTCGCCAAGATCTTTAATTGCACAATTGAGATAGCCAATTCAGTTCATCGCAAAAATGGCTTAAAATATTTAAAGTCACCAAAGGGTTCCGATACTTAAGCTGTGCTTTTTGTATTTATTAGTGCTAGAGGCCTATTTCAGTCGGTACAGTTGTCGAATTTTTATAGGTCACTCTTAATTAGTGCTAGAGGCCTATTTCAGTCGGTTTATTGAATGGGGATTTATTGAATGAAGTCCCCCCAAGGCACAACTTTGACATGAGTCCCCCCCCCCAGGCCCAACTTTGACATGACCCCCCACAAGGTACCCCTATTTCAGTCGGTACAGCGATGTCGAATTTTTATAATACACTCTTAATAGTGCTAAGGGCCTATTTCAGTCGGTTTATTGAATGGGGATTTATTGAATGAAGTCCCCCCAAGGCACAACTTTGACATGAGTCCCCCCCCAAGCTACCCCTATTTCAGTCGGTACAGCGTTGTCGAATTTTTATAATACACTCTTAATAGTGCTAAGGGCCTATTTCAGTCGGTTTATTGAATGGGGATTTATTGAATGAAGTCCCCCCAAGCCACAACTTTGACATGAGTCCCCCCCAGGCCCAACTTTGACATGAGTCCCCCCCAAGGTACAACTTTGACATGAGTCCCCCCAAGGCCCAACTTTGACATGAGTCCCCCCCCAGGCCCAACTTTGACATGAGTCTCCCCAAGGCCCAACTTTGACATGAGTCCCCCCCCAAGGTACAACTTTGACATGAGTTCCCCCCCCCCAAGGCACACCTTTGACATGAGTCCCCCCAAGGCCCAACTTTGACATGAGTCCCCCCCCAGGCCCAACTTTGACATGATTCCCCCCAAGGCCCAACTTTGACATGAGTCCCCCCCAAGGTACAACTTTGACATGAGTTCCCCCCCGCAAGGCACACCTTTGACATGAGTCCCCCCAAGGCACACCTCCCCCTCATTGGGAAAAAGAGAAAAAACGTTGTTTTGCGGCTATAAGACAGTCTGGACTTCCAACGTTATTTGTTACAATATCTGCAGCTGAAACACATTGGTTTGATTTAATGAAAACTTTATCGTGGAATTTAGATCGTCACGAATTAACTAAAGAAGAATTTTTCGATATTAACAAGTTTAGCAGTAGGCCTCTGGCACTAAATTAAAATCTGTCAATGTCAGATTTTCATGTTTTAAATAATGAAATAATGTCGTGTCTGTATAATTTTTATTTTTTATTTATTTTTTTTATTTATAATACTGTCTATTAAAGACTTCTGTGGTCACGAAATTTGGTGCTAAAATTGTTTGTATGCATCCGGCACTTATTGTAACTGCATTTCACGAAATTCAAAATCCCCCCCCCCTTCTCGGAGTCGGATGGCAATAAACATGTGTAAAAACATGTTTTTCCGTTTGAATTCGCTTTGAATTATCTTTGAATGGCGAATTTTGGTGTGTGGATATTGATTAAGTGTACGCATTATGTGATTTAGTGGGATTTTGCAAAACTTCGAACTCACCCGCTGAGGGTGGGGAAGTAAGAAGTGGGTAAGTTGTGCCGAAGACAGTGGGGACCCAGACTCCTAACACTGGGAGCGAGGAAACCTCTACCAATCACAGCGAGAACTTAGGTTATTAATAAAGATATGGCATTTTGACAAATCATTTAAGTTTAACGTCCAGCGAAGCGGGCAAAGCCTGCTAGTAAAATATAAAAATAATTTTTTAAGTTAAAGACTTTTGTATTCGCGTGATTCGCACTACAAATTATGAAAAGATTGAAATGAAGTGTTGCCATCTAAGTTTCATACTTTAGTTAATTTTAAAAAATCTAATTGTTGTATCGAAAAACTATTTACACCCCAGGATTCAGAAAAATCACCTCTTTCATTTGGTACTGAATTTGTAATGATAGGTCTGATATTTCTAATTTATTTTTCCCTTTATCCGTTTTTCCGTTGCCACTTAAATTTCATACTTTAGTTATTTTTTAAAAATCTAATTGTCGCATCGAAAAACTGTTTGAACCCCTGGATTCAGCAAAATCGCCCCTTTCATTCGGTATCAAATTTATAAATATAGGTCTGATATTTCTAATTTATTTTACCCTTTTTTCGTTTTCAACCCAGATTCGATATGGAACAGCTTTAGTATTGGATCCCTTTGGCAAAACTTGAAATTCGGCACCGAAGTAGCTCGGACGTTTCTCGCCAAGATCTTTAATTGCACAATTGAGATAGCCAATTCAGTTCATCGCAAAAATGGCTTAAAATATTTAAAGTCACCAAAGGGTTCCGATACTTAAGCTGCGCTTTTTGTATTTATTTATTTATAATACTGTCTATTAAAGACTTCTGTGATTACGAAATTTGGTGCGTAAATTGTTTGTATGCATCCGGCACTTATTGTAACTGCATTTCACGAAATTCGAAATCCTCCCCCCCCCCCTTCTCAGAGTCGGAGGGCAATAAACATGTGTAAAAACATGTTTTTCCGTTTGAATTCGCTTTGAATTATCTTAGAATGGCGAATTTTGGTGTGTGGATATTGATTAAGTATACGCTTTATGTACATTAGTGGGATTTTGCAAAACTTCGAACTCACCCGCTGAGGGTGGGGAAGTAAGAAGTGGATAAGTTGTGCCGAAGACAGTGGGGACCCAGGCTCCTCACACTGGGAGCGAGAAAACTTCTACCAATCACAGCGAGAACTTAGGTTATTAATAAAGATATGACATTTTGACAACTCATTTAAGTTTAATGTCCAGCGAAGCGGGCAAAGCCTGCTAGTCATTTTATAAAGAAAAACTAAAAAATGAACTCTGGGAACCTCAAAACGTATAGATACACCGAAATCTGTCGAATTTTTGTCATTATTACAATAATTTCCTTGCACAATATGTTCCGAAAGCGAAAATGACATTTAAATATATCTGTAAAAGTGTGTTTCAAGTCACCGCTGCCTGCGGCAGCGCTTTTTGCCTCCTGCATTGCATTGGGTCCAGGTTCGTATGATTAGTTAGGGATTAGTATGTTCGCAGGTTCGTTAGTATGATTAGCATTAGATTTACAGGGCCACACAAGAATATTCAGTTATATTAAGAGCTATTTATAAAAATTTGTTGAAATTGCACTTTCATTTACATTAATCGTTTTAACACTTTCTTATAATTTTAGTGGGAATTCAATTTATGTATCTGTCTCTCCGATTGTCTACCTTTCTATCTGTTTGTCCACGGCTCTTAGCGTCGGTAAATATTTTGAGAATTTTTAAAACATGATACAATCAAGTTCACTATGGAATGTTCCCTAAATAAGATTACATTAATAGGTTCTGTACAACTCGTTTGTTTACAGGGACAACACTACCAAAAAAAAAAAAAAAAAAAAGGCCAATGCATTAAGTTTTAGGACAGAATCTTTTAAAAATTATACTTAAAGAACCATAAAAACATTGATATGTATTGTTAATATTCTAAAATAATGTTTTGTATAGAATATGATATGATTAATTTTCAGATTTATAGGGATACACTAAAATATTCAGAGCGATTAAAAGCTGTAATTTTTAGCTAACGGCTTCATTTTTTTTTTTTTTTTTTTTTTTTGCGTTAAGATTTTTTAACACTTTCCAAAATGCCTAAGAGTAATTTTAAAATCAATTAGTCTATCTGTATATTTTTAGTCTTTCTGTCTGTTGTGTGATAACCTAGACAAAGAATATCAAAAGTTATTCGATACGTACAGTTGGAAAGTGTTATTAATCAATGCATACTGCATGCTTTTTCTTTCTTGTGTTTTGTATTGTTTTGTCACCATTTTTTAACAATATTTTATTATAAGTAAATATGTTAACAAATTACCATTTTATTTTTACTTTATTTTATAGAGCTGAGAGGCAAGAAAAAAAAAAAAAAAAAAAAAAAGCAAAATTGTATAGTTATAAATCTGTTACTATAAAATATGTTTCTCTGGTGTAAAATATAAAATAATTATTATATAAAATAAAAGTAAATTTTTAATATCTAAATAGTTTAAATTTAAAGCAAATCAAATATATTAAACAGATCTATACACAAACATGTTTTACTACAACACCTTCAGAGACTTATTTTCAGGTTATTATTAGTTTCGTTTTCAGGTGATAATGTAAATATGAAAATAGCAATTTAAAAAAACCAATTAATTATTATTATTATTATTTTAGTAATAAAGCTAGCTTTAAAAGAAAGAGCTTGTTATTATTTGATTTCTTTAAAAGTAGTACTTAATATTTTAAATATGTTCAGACTAATGTGTATATTTTAAATATTTATTTCATTATTTAATCTAAAAAGAATAATAATAATAAATACACACAAACCATCCGTCAAAAACCTGATTTTCAAACTTATGGCATCTTAAAACGTGTAATTATAACTAAAACTCAATTTCGAAAATTTGATGCAAAAACAAAAAATTTTTAATTCAAGATTTTTTTTTTATTTAACTACATATATGCATATATATATGTGTGTATGTATAACCTATCTTAACCTTTTAATGGAAGTGTTTGCCCTTATTTAATTTTCTTTTCTTCTTTTTCTTTTCTTTTTCTCTTTTTCTTTTTGTCTGTAGAGTGTAATTGGTGGAAACGCTTTCCTACATTTTGACATATCGATGGAAACTGTTCAGCAATGAAAAAATTCTCATGCGGTAAACAAAGTATGTTTTAAAATATAATTTTGAGCTCTGGCTTTTTTAATGATATCGCGTTTTGAGGTCCCATCATCCCATGAATACGAAAATCAAACTTTTACCGGTGAAACTATATGTATGTCTGTTATCAACATAGCTTAAACACAAATAGTGACAGGAAATTAAAATTTGGTAATTTGAAGTTTACATGAGAATACCACTTGAAAATTGTAACTTTCAATGAGCACTGCGAATAAATGTTGTCTGAATGACTTGGAATAAACTTTTAAATTTATTAACAGCGTCGATTTTTTTTTTTTTTTTTTAAATAAGTAATACAATATTTAAACAGAGATTGAGGGCATGCTAACTGGTAACTCTCAACAGAATTACATCTCAAATAAAACTGTTCCTGAATTTATTAAATTTTTTTTTAAGGTATGTCCATATACACTACTTGTTATCTGACCTCTTCACCTTCAATCTATCTCAATGGTATTAAAAAGCGGGATAAGAGAAAGTCGTGTGAGTGACACACCAGATTATCATTATTATGTTTATGTTATCCTTAATTTATTTCCAGATTTCCCTTACTTATCGTTGACGGTATAATTAATCGAATTTTTCTGTTTTGCAGTTGATTCAAAGTTTAAATTTTAGTGTTTACATACCTGTTTGTTTAAAAAAAGTGCAAATGACCTTCAATTCAAAACAATATTAAAAACATTTATTCTTTGATGTTTACAGCTTACTATGCTGTTAAATACAAACAGCTAATTATTAAAATTTATTAATACTCTTTATTAATTATTTTTATATACTTGTGTGTGTGTGTGTGTGTGTATATCGGTTTTAATTTACACTACTTATCTGTGTGTACTGATTTTAATCTGAGTCCCCCCCTTTAATTTCTGTTGTAATATGCGTAAAATAGGTACGACAGCAAGTTTTTAAATAAAAACAGTGTTTTTAGCTTAATTAAGTAATTGTAACTTTGAAACTTATAATTCCTTACTTCACCTTTTCTTTTATTTGGTTTAGCAAATTTTAATTTATTGATTTACGAAAATTTTACACATTATAAAGTTTTAGTTTATTGTGACTTTACTTTTTTTTTTTCCTCTCTGTTGTTTTATCACCATTTTTTAACAGTATTTTCTTATAAGTAAATATGTTAGCAAATTGTTATTTTATTATTTTATTTTATAGAGCTGCAAGGCAAAAAAATGCAAAATTATACAGTTATAAATCTGTTATTATAAAATATGTTCCTCTGGTGTAAAATATAAAATATTTATGTAAAATAAAAATAAATTTTTAATATTTAATTAGTTTAAATTTAAAGCAAATCAAATATATAAAAACAGATCTATACACAAACATGTGTTTTACTACAATACCTTCAGAGACTGATTTTCAAAAATATTCATTTGAGCACAAATAATATTGCTTTTTTTCTCTGTAACATCTGTATGTTTTCAAATTAGTAATTTGACCATAGTCCCACCTTACGATAAATACCGGTTTCCGCCGCGTGAAGAAAACCCATTATCTCAGTCCTCCCGTAGTGTTAAGCGATTTGTCAAACTGTCAAATTAGGAGTTTCGTTTTGCTGTGAATATTTCTTTGCCAGTTTTGATACAATTTTAATTTGTACCGATAATCAATTTAATTTCCATTAAAAAAAAATTACTGTTTATTTTAATCAAAACTACATACATTAGAGAAAAGGCCCATGTTCTAAAAATTTCTCTATGATAATTTAAACAATATTTACTATACAATTAAAATGGCATATGTTATTAGATAGGCTTTTTTCGACCATTGATTAATAATTAAAAAATTACAATTAACTATATAAAAATTTTAATAAGCGAAACATCTGAGCCTTGAGTTTATCCATACAATGTAAAAAAAACGAAGCCAAAATATAAATACTTGTACTTGCTAGAAGGTGAAATTTATTCCCTATAGATTACGAAGTGTCTATTGCTACGGCAGCCGGAACAATATTATTGTTACGGCAGTCACCAATGAATCTTTATCGCTCCCACTAAGAACGATTCTTTTGTGAATCAATCTCGTAGTACACATGTTGACATTCACGACGCCATTTTTATATTTATTATTTTAAATGATCGCTTTACTATTCTTTGCTTTTTGTTGAATGCGGCATTTTAATTTATTTTTTGAGCTAGTGTGTTCGGGAAAAAATCTTGAAATCAATGTGGGAGATTTATTTCCCTCATATAATGATTTCGGAACGGGATTTCGATCAGAAAATAATTGAACCATCGATCTGTGATAATTTAAAATACAATCGATTTATTTTGCAAAACATAAAATTTACTTTTTTTTTTTTTTTTTTTGTATATTCTGTGTTAGACTTCTGGGATGAAAATCGTTTGCATAATTTTTTATAGATTATTTGTATTGTGTGAATTGTTATAGGAAAATGAACATAGTTTTGTCATGGCCGCAACATACTAGTTTTTTCTCATATCTTTTATTTGTTTTGTACCATAGTAGAATTTGTACTTATTCAAATATTAATTGTTATAATAAATGTAATTAATCTTTTTTAATATTGCTGTGGAAGATTTAAAATATTTGCTTTACTTTACATGATGGGTGTAAAACCGCTTAGAAAGCAAAAACTGTAAACTGCTACTTGCATGCAGAATGAATAGTGAAGGAAGACTTAATAATAGTATGTTATCTGCAGGATTCGCTTCAGTTGTGTCTCTGAATTTCATGTTGTTTTGTTTTTATAGAAATTTTTCATTTTGAATATTTGCATTGTAATTTTCTTAGAACTTCGCAAATATCATATTATCATTTATGATTAGTGTAAATAAATATTTTTAATAATAGCCATTTTATATATCATTAACAAGTCTTACGGATGCCGTAGCAATAGCCACAGCCTATAGATTAACATGGGGACGAATAGTTTCGTTTTCAGGTGATAATGTCGCCTTAAATGGGAGTAATATGCATAGTAGCGCCACCTAATGGGCGATTTACTCTGAAATATAATCAGTACCAATTCGTATGAAGATTTAACTAAATATAAAGTTTTGTGGAATTCCGGCCATTACTTAATGAGATACAGCACCCACAAAATTATGATAACACATACACGATACACAGTCAGACTTGCATTTTTAAAAATGGTCAAATCATTTTCAAAACTTTACACAACGTGTAAATACATAAAAAAAATTCATGAATTCAATACTTTCTTGTTCTGAATAGAAGAAAATAATAAAAATCATTATTTTTATCATTATCACATTTCAAATAGAAAACAATCTATATTCTCGCCAATTTAACATAATCTTAAAGAATATATTTCTTATAAGTTTTTAGCCGTTTCAATGTGATATTTAACTTTAAATAAGAAAGTTATTCCAGGCCGCTGTATTGTGTAATTTTACGGCATGAAAAAGGAAAAGGAAAAGAATATTTAACGATAAAATGGTCCTGCTTTTATTTCATTATAAAAAAAAATTAAAAAAAAAAAAAAAAAAAAAAAAAAAAAAAAAAGATTGATACACTAAACAAAAAATATTTCTCAGTGTTTTTGAAGAATAATCCGTGATTTATACAATTTTTTCGTACGTTTAACACTAACGGCAATAGAATTTAAGTTAATGTTTTGGGTGCCCAGTTAAAAGGACCTCGTACAGCTCTTTCTCCATTAAAAACCGGCTCTCGCCGTCTCCATTCTTATCCTTCCTCCGAGGATTCCACAGATAAACAAAGATGGCTGCCTCTCCTTGCGAGAGTGTGAACGTGTGTTTCTATTTTATTTAATATAAGAGAAGAGTATTTAGCTTCATTTTTCTTATAAATAACGTATGTATTTTCTATATATTTAACCAGTGTTATTGTCGAAATTCAATCTTTGCCAGTTACTAGCATTTTAAGGCCGTGAATGTAAATGATTTTCCGCCTTAAAGTGTTAGTTGCTAGTTTTTTTTTTTTTTTTTTTTTTTTTTTTTCACAATTACGAACGAGGAATTTACTATGGATAAAAAAAGTTGGATGTAATACAGGTAATATGTTTTTACTTTGACCATATAAACATTAACATCATCATTTTTTAAAATTTCCTTAATTATTATTATTTATTTTATTTTATTTATTTATTTATTTTGTACATGTATTAGTATAATTGATTTATTGTATTTACATGTCTTAAAGCAAACATAATAGTATATATTACTTTCTTCTATATGTAATATAGAGAAAGTATTGGATTCGCGAAAATTTTCGAAGTCCACTTTTTGATGGATTTACATGTTTTGGGATATGGAGAACACGAATTAATAGTTTTTAGAAAATGTCTGTCTGTCTGTCTGTCTGTCTGTATCATTTTTTTGTGGACGCTGTATCTCACGAACCAATGAATGAAATTTAACCAAACTTGGTATTTAGTTGCACCCTGACATAAACTGGTGCTGATTAGATTTTGGGATCACTCGCTCAATAGGTGGCGTTGTGATCGCATTTTATGCAAATTTTTAACATGGCAGCATAGGACAAAATTCCGTATAAATGGGCATAAAGAGAGTTATTTTACACTTGTGATTGTAAAATTAATAGGAATTATTGATAATAGTAGTAGTTAGCTAGGAAAAAAATTTTGTGCATGGGGGGGCATCGGTTCCCCCCCGGGGAAGTAAATTTTCAAGATGGGTATCTTTCGAAAGGTCTCGTTGATAATAGTAATAGTTAACTTGGAAAAAATTTTTGTGCATGTGGGGGCATCGGTTGCCCCCCCCACCGGGGGGGGAAGTTCCCACCCGGGGTGGCAAAATTTCAAGATGGGTATCTTTCGAAAGATCTCGTCAATACCTTTAAAACGAATGGTTGAATGATAAATCTGTGATAATTTAAACCAAAGTTATCGATTTTTTTTACTTTTAACAAAAAAAAACTTAGAAAAATATCGCAATTTTTTTTTTTTTTTTTTTTTTTTAACGAAATTTAACCAAACTTGGTATTTAGTTGGTCCCCGACATAAACTGGTGCTGATTATGTTTGGGGATCAATAGCTCAACAGGTGGCGCTGTGATAGCATTTTATCTAAATTTTTAACATGGCAGCATAGGACAAAAATTCGTATAAATGTGCATAATTAGAGTTGTTTTAAACTTGTGATTGTAAAATTAATATGAATTATTGATAATAGTAGTATGTAACTAGGAAAAAAATTTTCTGCATGGGGGGGCATCGCTCCCCCCCCCCTGGGGGGGAAGTACCCCCCGGGGGGGATAAATTTTCAAGATGGGTATCTTTCGAAAGGTCTCGTCAATACCTTTAAAACGAATGGTTGAACTATAAATCTGTGATAATTTAAAACAAAGTTATCGATTTTTTTCACTTTTAACAAAAAAAAAAAAAAAAATCGTACTTTTTTTTTTTTTTTTTTTTTTTTTAATATTGTTACTGATTGAATATGTATAGGTAAATATAGAAGAAAGTCTTGTGGTGGCCACAACATACTAGTTTTTGTTTTCATTTTACTTTTCAAATAATTTATCATACTGACAGTCCCCAGAGAAAAAAAAATTGCAAATCCCCCCCCCCCCCCCCCAAATAATAATAATAATAATAATATCAGAGTTTTTCGAATAATAATTTTTGGAGTATTTAACTGTAGAAAGCAAATAAAAAATTGCAATTTGATGATAATATTATTTCTTAATCTAAGGTGAAAATGAAATAGTTGACAGCTATGAAATATTAATGTTGTGTAAGTTGTTTCTAATTTAAAATTTTTATGATTACTAAATGATGTGTTTACATTTGTATTTCTCGAAAGTAGTGAAATAATTTATCTCAATCGATATATTTGCTTCTGAAAACTTTACTTATTCTTGTATTCATTATTTTATGTAAAGTGTTTTGAACATGTTGGGCACACTTAATTTTCAATTAGTACTTTTGTGATGCAATTTTATATTAAAATATGATGTATCATTCACTTATCTGTATGCAGATTTGGTGTTTTCGATTTGTGTTATTAATCTTTTCTAAAGCTTTAGATAACTATAAATGCGTCGCATATTTAAAAAAAAAATACATACAAAAGCAATTGATATTAAAATATTGTTTATTTAAGAGATAATTTTGAAATCAATTACATAATTGAATACTTATCAGTTTTTTCTTCCTTTCTTTCTTTTCTTTCTTTTTTTTTTTTTTTTTCTTTTTGTAATTTGCATGCTTGTATGTACTGTTTCTAGAATTTCTTTTAGAATTTACAATATACCATAAAATATGCTGTATAATTTTAAATCTTTAAACATCGTAAAAAATTATCTCTCTTCAAAGTAAGAAAAAATAAAACAGTCTTTTAAAATTAATTTTCATTTTGTGAGTGAGTTTACATAATATGTCTAATTTAGATTTTAAAAATAATAATATATATATTTTTTTAATTTGCTCACTTTTCCCTCACGAAGAAATGAGATTCTTATTAGATTCAATTATATAGCTACTTACAAATGAATTTTTGCAAGTGAATATAGAATCGACCTGTTGTATCTCAAACTTACTTAATTCAATTGTAATAAAATTTAAAAAGGAAAATTTTAGTTCCAGGGAAAATAAATCTTTATCATAATTTCCTTTAAGCTTTATTAATGTTTTATATACTGGGACTTACATCATTCATATACTTTAAATAAGACTTTTAGTTTAAAATATATATATATACATATATATATATATAATTGCAGTTTTCATTGAACTGAATTTTTAATAACATTAAATATTACGACTTGTTATTCTTAATAGATATGTTATTAATATTACACATGATTAATGTGAATTTTAATTACAGAAAAAATATATAGGTATTTATTGTAATTTTCATTAAATTTAATTAATTTTCAATAACTTCAAGTATTAAGAAATGTTATTCTTCATACTTTTTAAATAAAAATTTTAGTTACCTATATATATATATAAAACAATTTTCATTTAACTTAATTTTTAAGATTTAAATATATTTAAAACTTGTTATTTCATTTTCTTGAATAGCACTTAATGCCAAGATGGACGCCATTGGAACTGTGAATTGTTTATCTCACGACGATTCCACTCAGAAAAGAACGTGTCGAAATTTTAGAAAACGATTCCGCCAAACAATTCCGATAATGAAAACGATTCGGTAAGTTCATTCCACAGATTATTATACAGATAGGACACTCCCGTATATTCTTCGGTAACCAAAATTTGACTGCAACGACCCTATTGTCAACGGCTGTAATGTTATGATTTTGTGAATTTAAAGGTAGTAGAAAAAGTGAAGGAAAGGAAACTGCACATACGTTTTCGTTTGGCAACTTTATTATTGTTTACAAACTTGATTGTCAAAAGCAATTTATTTTAAGAAGCTAAGAAAACAAACTTTGAAAATATACATAAAATAAAGACATTTTTTCATTTTAAAGCATTTTGCATTATTTAGCAACGTTAAATATTTAACGATTTCATACTGCTATTTCAGAATTACAGTTTGTAATTTTAATTTGTACTTGAATATGAATATGTTTGACAAAGCATATTTTTAAACATAAAAATTAAATTTTATTTCTTAGAAGAATAGCCGTGAATGTTTTGAGGATAATTTTGTGAATTCAAAAACAATAGAAAGTGAAGAAAAAGAAAACTTTCCATAATACTAACCTGCTACTAACTACTCGCGATTCGCGAAATAGAAAAACAATTTTCGATCAAAGATGCTATTCATGTAGATTTATCACATGTAGTTCCCCTCTGTCGACACTAGTGGTGCTACTATATTTCCGGTTCGCTTTTTAGCTTCACTGTCCTATCTGTATGATAATCTGTGGTTCATTCTAGCGAAATAAGAAAGGCTGTCGGAATGTGACGTCACATCGGAGAAATTCCGATAACGTGAGGATTTCGATAAGCTCGTTCTAGATCCCCTGGATCGGTCGAGAGCCTGAACCCGCCCATAATATCAACACTCCAAATTTTATATTTATTTTAAAAATGAATGAAATAAGAAAAAAAAATTACTGAATTTTCATTCAGATGTTGTTCGATGCATATTTTCTTGTTTCCTATTGCTTTATCGTTTATCGCAATCATTTATAATTGCAAGCAGACGTCACTCATTGTAAGCGTTACAAATAAATGTGTATTTGTAAACCCCTTGCAAAATTTTCATTTTGTAATTGCAAATGATTTATTTCCAAGTGTTACGTTTACATGGGGCGGGTTCAGGCTCAATGCATCCAGTCTCAAGGACCGGTCTGGATCAAAGTCGTCCAGTGTAATGTGTTCCATGTGCCGTAAAGTGACCAGATTTTTTTGATGCAAAATGAGGACAGTTTTCTTCTTAAACGAGGACATTTCTGAGGACACAAAATTTCATAAAATATAGCATAAAATTAGCTTATATTAACCCCACTTGCAGCCATTAATCATCACTATGATAAATTTATACTACAGTCGGCTGCAAAATTATTCGAGCACTAGCAATAATCCCTGTCTAAAAAAAGTACACTTAATACTGCTTTGTTAAATAAATCCTTATCGAGTCATGTTCTTAGTCAGTCTAAGAACATGATTCGACAAGGATTTATTTAACAAAACAGTCTTAAGTGTACTTTTTTAACATAGGAATTACTGGCTAGTGCTCGAATAATTTTGCAGCCGACTGTACTTATGAACTTATAATAAACATTATTTATATAAGCATTATTAAATTTACAATAAACATCATAAACTTGTACACATTATACTTCTCTTCGGATAATATAATGGCCATGGTGTTTATACAAAAGTATTAATTTCTAATATGCGGTTGATACGAAAGTACCAAACTATTTTATATCTACTTCTATTAATACGTTTATAAACTGTTTTAATACAATTGTCACTGTTGTACAGACCAAGTTTTTAGTGTGAACGAAATCATAATTACTTCATATGTAAATGATCCAATAAAAAACGTTTTAATAGGAAAAGACAATCTGAACAAGTTGAAAAACAGGCTAGGCTAGGAATAGGAATTGACCTGACGGCATAAAGCATTAATGTTCTACAAACTGAGCTATTATGTTGACCTTCGAATAGCACTATTTATTCACTAGAGAGCAAAAAAATCGTGAGATGTCAACAAGGTACTTTCGGCAGCAAAAGTACCCGAGCACTAGAAATAATCCCTGTCTAAAAAATGTACACTTAATACGGCTTTGTTAATTAAATCCTTGTCGAGTCATGTTCTTAGTCAGTCTAAGAACATGATTCGGCAAGGATTTATTTAACAAAACAGTTTTAAGTGTACTTTTTTATATCGGCGTTATTGGCAAGTCTCGGGTACTTTTGCTGACGGCTGTAATCTGAGTTCAACTCCTATGCCTGACTTAGTTAGTTTTCAGTGTTGCTAAAAAATGTTTTCCCATTGCAAAGAGTAAAATATACCAATAGAAAAATATATTCTGTGTATTGCCTAGTAATGGAGATGATTTAAAAATAAATGGAATGAATCAAGGATTCGTGATTTTTTTTTTTATGCTGTGTTGAATTGAAGAATCAGAATTGAAAACTAATAAGGTCAGCAGCATCTGTAATGTTCAAATGTTAAGTAAAGAAGGAAATTATTGAAAAATGAGAACAAACGTCCAAAAATGAGGACAAATGAGGATAAGAGAACTTTTGAAAGCAGCTGAGAACAACACTTGAAAAATGAGGACAGTCCTGAGAAAATGAGGACGCTAGTCCCCCTAATGTACCGGTTGTGGTTCAAATCGCCCAAGAATTTTTTCCGAGTCATTTGATCCATTTACTGATACATTGCTGTGATTGGCCGTTGGTTATTGCTCTGGTTCCGCCATCTATCGGTCCTTACAAACGCGAATATGCATACAAGCATTTTTTTTTTTTTTTTAAGTAAATAACTGTATAATTGTTTTGTTTTAGAATTATAAATATATTCATGCAATGGATTGAAATCTAATACAATAATGCAAATTAAAATTCATCGAATATTATTTAAATTTAATAAAATGAAATTTTAAAATGCTCCCTGCTAACAATTTTTTAATTTTGAGTTTAACAAAA
This sequence comes from Salticus scenicus, assembly GCA_963930645.1. NCBI lineage: Eukaryota > Metazoa > Arthropoda > Arachnida > Araneae > Salticidae > Salticus > Salticus scenicus. Next base: position 185,478,540 of record OZ005648.1, on the reverse strand, counting down.
TATTTTAAATATGTTTTGTTAATTATTCGATGAGTTATTTTTTATAAAACCTTTTTATGTCTAAATATTTGCATTAAATTTTAGCATTCAAACATAAAAGTAATTAACAATATTTAAAAATCAATATTTAATTTTTAAAAAAATCATAAATATATTAAACATTTAAAATATTATTGATTGATATCATAATTAATTGAATTTAACAAACCAATCAATGAAGTGATAATTTAAAAAACTGTATTTTTTTTTCTTTTTAATCATTGATTTAAATCAAAATTTAAATTTTATAATTTTTTGGCAATGTGTAATAGTTTCATATTTCTTACCTTAGATCCACGGAGTAAAAAGACAGGAGAAGAAGGTAACGCTGAAATTTTGTGATGTTGTTTTCTAATGTTTACAGATGGCGCCAGCGTGCAATCCTTCCTTCTCTCCAGCTTCCGTAATGTTATTCAATGGGGAAATGTCTCGTTTTAATTATTTTTTTAAAAATAATATCAAGCTGAAAAAATTTCGATTGAAAGCAAATTTCATTAAATAGAGTATTCTAACCAACATGCTTTTTTTAAGAGCCATTTTATACTAATTTTACTTTGAAAGAAAGCTTTTAAAAAATGACGATTCTTATGAACCGAAGCTAGCTAAAACAGATAATTGGGAGGAAGGAGAATGGATGAAATTTTGTAAAGAAAAAAAATAAACTTACTTTAGGTGCAGAAAACACGAACTCGGACTTTATTTTTTCTCCTAGGGCTTTTTTTTGTTTTTCTTATCACTATCATAGCCTGTTTTACAACTAGGAACGAAACATTTATTTGAAACATCTGAATTATGCAGTTTTAAGAACTTACAAAGAAATTAAATTGCTTAAAATAAAAAAATTTAAATGTACTCCAGCAAAATTCTATTGAAAACAACAGTATATCCGCGCCGAGGTAGGGAGGAATGACAAGTGGCGCCCTCAATATTTACCAAAAATTTAGATCACAGTTTCGTAGCTTTCTCCCATTGGACCTTCAACTCCTATTAATATTACTCCGTGCTTAGATCATAATAATAAAACTTGAACCTACTTCTTATTTACATCAAATATTTGAATGCCAAATATTTGCTTTAAATTTCAGCATCCCAACTTAAAAATATTTAACAAAAATTAGCTTGATAATTAATCCATAAAATATTACTTAAAATTGTTTACAATATATCGTTAAAATACAATAATGCATAATCGAGGGAAATAATTTTAAAAAATTTGCTAGAAATTTTTCTAACATTAAAATTTTATTGTTATTATTTCTTTTTAAATAATTTTCGAAAAAGAATTGTATAATTAATATTATTGTATCTCAGTGCATATGTACCCAACTATGCAGAATAGAAAAATATAGATATGCATCTATCTTTTTTCTTATTCATAGTTAAATTACATTTTTAATTAAAGAATTAAATTTTTCTTTAATTAATTTAATTCTGTAATATTTTAGAGCTAATTTCAAACTAAGCCTACTGAATGGAATGAATCAAGGATTCGTGATTTTTTTTTTTTTTTTATGCTGTGTTGAATTGAAGAATCAGAATTGAAAACTAATAAGGTCAGCAGCATCTGTAATGTTCAAATGTTAAATAAAGAAGGAAATTATTGAAAAATGGAAAGCAGAACTGATTTTGATAAAATAGAGGGATCAGAGTTGTCCAGCCTCTGTTTCGACCGGTCGTGGACCAAATGTCTCAGGGCCCAGTTGAATCGGTCGAAGTGTTCCAGAGGCTGGACTCACCTATGTACTCCTATGATAAATGTAGGATGAGACCAGCCTTTGGGGCACTTCGACCGATCCAATTGGGCCCTGAGACATTTTATCCACGACCGGTCGAAAGCAGAGGCTGGACAACTCTGATCCCGCTATTGAATCAAAATCAGTGCTGCCATCTGTAGGCTTAGTTTGAAATTAGCTATAAAATATTATAAAGTTAAATTAATTAAAGAAAATTTCAATTCATTAATTAAAAATGTAATTTAACTATGAATAATAAAAAAAAGGTAGATGCATAACTTTTTTTTTTTTTTTTTTTTTTTGTATTCTGCATAGTTGGGTACATATGCACTGAGATACAATAATATTAATTATATAATTCTTTTTCGAAAATTCTTTTTAATTATTTCCCTCAATTATGCATTATTGTAATTTAACGATATAATGTAAACAATTTTAAGTAATATTTTATGGATTTATTATCAAGCCAATTTTTGTTAAATATTTTTAAGTGTGAATGCTGAAATTTAAAGCAAATATTTAGCATTCAAATATTTGATGTAAATAAGAAATAGATTCAAGTTTAATTATTATGATCTAAGGTAAGAAATATGAAACTATTACACATTGCCAAAAAATTATAAAATTTAAATTTTGATTTAAATCAATGATTAAAAAAAAAAACAGTTTTTTAAATTATCATTTAATTGATTGGTTTGTAAATTCAATTAATTATGATTCCAATCAATAATATTTTAAATGTTTAATATATTTATGATTTTTTTTTAATTTAAATGCAAATTAAATTTTGATTTTTAAATATTGTTAATTACTTTTATGTTTGAATGCTAAAATTTAATGCAAACATTTAGTATTCAAACATAAAAAGGTTTTATAAAAATTAACTCATCGATAAATTAACAAAGCAGTACAAAACATATTTAAAATATTTTGTTAAACTCAAAATTAAAAAATTGCTAGCAGGGAGCATTTTAAATTTTATTTTATTAAAATTAAATAATATTCGATGAATTATAATTTGCATTATTGTATTATATTTCAATCCATTGCATGTATAATTTGTATGCTTAATTTGTATTATTGTATATTTCAGTCCATTGCATGCATATATTTATAATTCTAAAACAATTATACAGTTCTTTACCAAAAAAAAAAAAAAAAAATTCGCGTTTGTAAGGACCGATGGATGGCGGAACCAGAGCAATAATCAACGGCCAATCACAGCAATGGATTAGCAAATCGATAAAATGACTCGGAAAAAATTCTTGCTCGATTTGATCCACGACCGGTTCATGGAACACATTACACTGGACGACTTTGATCCAGACCGGTCCATGAGACTGGACGCATTGGGTGAGTCCAGCCTCTGGAACACTTCGACCGATCCAACTGGGCTTTGAGACATTTGATCCACGACCGGTCGAAAGCAGAGGCTGGACGACTTCGGGGCTTACTTTATTCTCGTCGAGATCATCTCGAGATCGAGAGTGACGTCAACATGACGTACCGAAACGAAACCTGAATACCGTTTTCTCAGTTTGCTACTTTATTCCACATTTTTCGAGACGGTCTCGAAAGTAAACATTCGTTATCAAAACGAAGCCCACTGTGTTTGCGAGACGTTGTCGAAAGCGAATTGTAGAAGAATTTTTCAATATGGCGTTTACATCATTTCTGTCACTTTTAATGGATTTCGAACAAAATAGAAGAATTCCGAGAAATTATTTTAAAAAATCGATCTTCTTCTAGATGGGAAATTCACCAAACTATACAGTCTGGATAAAGAAACTGTGATATTTCTCTGCGACGAAATAAAACCTACCTATATCATAACTACATACTGCCATAAATAACTACATCATTCTCTCAGTTCTTTTCCTTAATATTTATTACATTGATATTTTATGCTTTTTTTCTCTCTCTGTCTGAATAGTTATGAAAATTCCGATGGTTTCAAATTGTTATATGCTTTGTAATCGTCGTTGTTTTCATTTCGATTTTAACATTTTGCTAATAAATACTAAATAATCTTTATTTGCTTTAACATAAATTTCAAATTAATTTTAATCTTTAATAGTAATAACAATAAATACTTGGTGTATCTAAAATGACTTAATTTTTTTCATCATCTACCTATTATATTTATTTCATTAATATAAAATACCACATTATATAAAAATATAAATATTGCATAAAATTGTTACTTATAACAATATTATTTCCTTCATTTTAACTTCGGAAAATTTTTAATCACTCATACTCACACAACAGTTGTAAGCAATTAATTATTTTCGAATGACTAATATAATTTGTCTTTACTGACAACAATTTCATATTTCAGTCGTCAGCAAATAAATACTGCACTTAATACTGTTTTGTTAAAAAAGTCATTTTGAGTCATGTTCTTAGACAAGGATTTATTAAAAAAAAGAAAAAAAAACTATACCATGAAGCACTTATTATAAACATATTTAAAATATACAATTAACTTCATGTCCCAAAGACATTATTAACTTATAAAATATACAACATTTTATTAACTTCTTGTCTCAAAGACATGAAGTTAATAAAAGGTTGTATATTTTAAATATGTTTATAAGGATTTATTTAATAGAACAGTATTAAGCATGAAAAATCATGCACAAAATAGGAGAATTAGAATTTTTTGTTTTTGTGTGCATGAAGTGTAAATACAGTCGGTAACAAAAGTGTCCGAACACTAGCGAAAATTCCTATGTAAAAAAGGTACACTTCATACTGTTTTGTTAAATAAATCCTTGTCGAATCATGTTCTTAGTCAGTGTAAAAACATGATTTGATAAGGATTTATTTAACAAAACCATATGAAGTGTACTTTTTTTACATAGGAATTTTTGCTAGTGTTCGGACACTTTTGTTGCCGACTGTACATGTATGATAGTGATTGCTACGAAACAGATTTTTGTGCATTTTGAGATTGATACACAGCAAGGTAACAGAACCCAGTGGTTTTTTTTTATGTGTGGAAGTGTGCATACGTGAACTGTGGTGAATGTTGTAATATGGATTTTCCTGCATATTTTAGATTCATGCACTGCAAGGTAGCGGCAAACAGTGAAGGCTGTTTCTTTTCATGTGCAAAAGAGTACATATGTGCATGACAGTAATTGCGACAGAACCGAGTTTTGTGATTCATACACAATAAGGTAGCAATGCCAATGATATATATATTTTTTAATTTTCTTTTGCATGTAGCTTACAAACGTGCTTGAAAGTGATTTCTACAATACAGATAGATTTATAGAAAATATGGTAGCGGCACACAATTTTTTTTTTTTTTTAGTACGACAGGACTATTTCTTTCAATCTGGTATTTTGTGTCGTTACCAATTTATAGTGTTCCACTTCGAATTTCCTCCATAGTTTATCTTTTTTATTTGTTTATTTATTTTTTGTTTTTCATATGCGTGAAGCTTACATACATACACTCGTGATAATAATTGCTACAGAATCGAATATTGTACATTTTGAGTTTTATACTCAGCCAAATAAATTAAATTTATTGGTACATTTAAGTACTATTGTAACTGGTGTGTACAGTACCGTAGATACATGTAATAATGTATCAGTAAATAAAAATAAATTATAAACAGTTATCTGTATATATTGTTACGAAATTGTAAATAATTGTGTTTATTTTTGTATAAATTCTTTCAAAGAGGCTTAGTAAGTTGATAAAGTGCTAATTTTGTGCATTTCTAGTCGTTTTAGCGTTGAAATAGCCTTATTTTCCCTTAAAAACGCATTAAAAAGCCCCAGTAATGCAGGTAATGCATTTGGCGCCAAATTTGGCGACTTTTGCCCACCTTGGCGATTTTTTTGGCGACCTTGGCGAGAAAATCCTTATATGGGATATACCAAATATGGAAGCTGTAAGTTGATTGGTTGACCACTTTCTAGAGTTTTCTCGAAAAATCTGGGTTCCATGGAACAGTATATAAGGAAGCGCTTTCCCGCCAAGGCAGTCAGTTCAGTTCAGATCTCAGCCAGCTTCGCCAGTGCTTGCATTGCTCTTGAGCCTCTTTGAGAGAGACTTGCTTCAAGTGTTATTGGTATACAGTTTGTACTGTGGATTTGCTATTGACAGCTGTTGTTTAAGCTGTGTTTACTGTTTGAATTGAAGCTGATACTTGGTTTATAGACCTGCATTTTTCTGGAATTTTCTGTGAATAAATTACTGAATTTTTGTACGTTTGGCCTTTCATTCTCAGACAACTCACGAACCCCCAAGTACGCAACATTTCTGGTGTCAGGAGTGGGGTTTGTCTGTGAATGGTGATAACGAGAGCTATGGAACAAGAAATGAAGAAATTGCTAGAAGGACTCACTGCTCAGATGAATGAGTTAAGATCTGGATTGATAGAGGAAATGAAAGCCGGACAGGAAAAGATGGAAACCGGATTGATAGAGAAAATGGAAACAGGACAGGAAAAGATGGAAGCATCGCAAAAAGAGATGAAAGATAGCCTGAGTCAAGAGATGAAAGAAATGAAGGTAGCACAAGAAAAAATGGAAACATCGCAAAGAGAGTTGAAAGACAGTTTGACCGAAGAAATTAAATCTAATCAAGACGAGGTGAAGAGACAACTTTCGACAGTAAAGGAAGTGATTGAAAGTAAATTATCGGATATGGGAAGCAGAATAGATGGAATAGAAGAGAAAGTTTTGAAAATAGAAGAGAGTTTTGAAGAGAAAGCAATGAAGATCGAGGAAAATGTTATGAAAGTAGAAAAGAATTTTGAAGAGAGATTTATGTAGATAGAAGAGAATTTTGAGGAGAAATTTAAAGAAAACTTTGATCAAGAGCTGAAAGGAAGGGTTTCAGAGATAGAAAGCAAGTTTAAGAGAATAGAAGAAGATTTGGAGAAAAAAATGGAAGAAAAGTTAGAATCCATGCCCCAGGAAACTGAAAAGAAAGAGAGAAGAATCCAGAATCAGGAATTTATTAAGCTATCTACCTACGATGGCAGTTCCTCCTGGCATGTATATAAGACGCAGTTTTCCATCGTTGCTGAAGCTAACGGCTGGGACTCTGCCGCCAAGTCAGTCCACTTAGCAGCAGCATTACGGGAAGATGCAGCCGAGATCCTGAGAAATGTTTCTAAAGAAGAAAGGAACGACTTCGAGGCCCTGACTAGAGCACTGGAGCTAAGGTTCGGAGAGAAGTGTTCTAAGGACTATAGTCGCCTCCAGCTAAAGTCCCGTTACCAGAAAACGGGCGAAAGTTTGCAAGAGCTGGCAGCGGACATTCAGAGATTGTCACACCTAGCATTCTCAGACTGTCAAGCTGATACTCGAAACGACTTAGCTCTTCAGTACTTTATCGATGCTGTTCGGGATCCAGAAATTCAAAAAGCGCTGAGACTTTCCAACATCAGAGACGTGGAATCAGCTTTAGGCTATGCACTTAGGATAGAGGCAGCCCAACAAGCCTCCCGTAAAGACCGCCATACCATAAGAGCAGTCTCATTAAACGATACGCCTGCTGATGAGAATGAAATGAAGAGAAGTATCGAAGAGATCTTAAAGAGATTGCGCAGCCTGGAGAATAAAAAGGAAATAAAGGACCGGAAGATAAAGTGCTGGGGCTGTGGAGGGGATGGTCACGTGAAGAGGAACTGCCCTGTACGACCAACTATAGGAAATCACCCGTCTTCACCATCACTACAGGGAAACTAAGAGGAGGCCATCTCGCGGGGCGGAGGTTGCCTAAAATTAAAGAGCCCCAATTTACAGTATTTCATGTTTCATCGATGAGTGGCGGCGATAATGGACTTCACGTCTATGGCCAAGTCAACAACGCCACCTGCCGGATGATTCTGGACACGGGAGCCAACGTGACCATCATTAGAACGGATTTGGCTCAAGAACTAAAAGAGAAGATCATCTGGACTCCGCCTTGCGCTAAACTCCAGACTGTGACCGGAGACGAAATCAAAATATATGGAAAAATGAACTTGGCCATCACTTTTGGGAATGCCAGTTACCATCATATGGCATATGTGGCTGATATAAGAGATCCTTTAATCATTGGAATTGATTTCCTGAGAAAATTTAACTTTCAATTGGACTTCAAGAATAATGAACTGCATTCGAGTTCGGAAGACATCGCTGTGTCAACACTGAAAATCAAGACATTCAGACAATTTGCCAGATAACAGCCAAGTCTGAAATTTCCATCCCTCCACACACAGAGACAATAGTTTCAGGAACACCACCTACAAAGCAATACTTCCGCTATGGACTGATTGAATACCCGAATACAGACAATAGCCGAAGAGGAGTTCTGGTAGCTTCATCTCTAGTTGATCTCTCAAAGAGTACTATTCCTGTGCGAGTCGCAAACATCAGCGATAAGATCCGGACAGTGAAGAAGGATGAGGTGTTGGCAACCTGCACTCCTGTCACATGCATCAACCGCCCCACGAAATCAACCGAATCCAAGTCTTCTGAGCAATTAACAACGGAACTACTCAAGAATGCAGAGTTAGTAAAAGAACAGAGATGTGCTGCGGAGAAGCTACTCCAAGAATTTAAAGACCTTTTTTCTCGAACACCTGAAGACGTCGGGAGAACGAACATCACCCAGCACAGAATTGATACAGGAAATCATCCTCCAATCAAACAACATCCAAGAAGACTTCCATTTGCTAAACAGGAAGAGGTCACTGAACTTCTAAGTGAAATGCAGCACAATGATGTCATCGAGCCATCAACGAGTCCTTGGGCCTCTCCCATAGTACTGGTGCGAAAAAAGGATGGTTCAACAAGATTTTGTGTGGATTATCGTCGTTTGAATGACATCACGAAGAAAGACAGTTACCCTCTTCCCAGAATTGACGACACATTAGACACACTTGCTGGCAATAAATGGTTCTCGACGTTGGATCTGAAGAGCGGTTACTGGCAAGTAGAATTACATCCTGATGATCGTGAGAAGACTGCATTCACCACGGGACAAGGACTGTGGCAATTTAAAGTTATGCCATTCGGATTATGTAATGCACCTGCCACCTTCGAACGCCTGATGGAGACAGTGCTAAAAGGACTTTCCTATGAAGCCTGTCTGGTGTATTTGGATGATATTATCATTGTGGGGCGCACCTTTGAAGACCATCTGCGAAACATCCGAAAGGTGCTGGAGAAACTCAGAATGGCTAACCTCAAATTGAATCCAGGCAAGTGTAACTTGTTCCGTCGTGAAGTGAGCTACCTCGGCCATATCATCTCTGCCGAAGGTATGAGAACTGATCCTGAGAAGATCTCTGCAGTCGAGAACTGTAGTCGCCCTGAAAATGTACACCAACTACGAAGTTTCCTGGGGTTATGCACTTACTACAGGAAGTTTGTCAAGGGTTTCTCAAATATTGCCAGACCACTCCACAAGCTGAGGGAAGCCAAACAGAAGTTCCTGTAGACAGATGAATGTGAAAAAGATTTCCAGCGACTTAAAGAGGCCTTAACATCATCGCCTATCTTGACGTATCCACAGCCCGACAGACAGTTTATACTTGATACTGATGCCAGCCATGAGAGTGTCAGTGCTGTTCTGTCGCAGGAAATTGATGGTCAAGAACATGTCATTGCCTATTGGAGTAAATGCCTGTCTAAACCGGAGCGAAATTACTGTACCACCAGGAAAGAGCTACTCGCCATCGTAAAAGCCATAGAACATTTCCATCATTACCTCTATGGCAGAAGATTCCTGCTCCGGACTGACCATGCATCTTTAACGTGGTTGCTCCAGTTCAAGAACCCGGAAGGTCAGATTGCCAGGTGGATACAACGCCTGCAGGAATATGACTTCGAGATACGTCATCGTAAAGGGACTCTACATGGTAATGCAGATGCCTTGTCACGTAAGCCCAGCTCGGAGAGCTGCAAGTACTGCTCTAGAGCCGAACAGAAATACCTGCCGATAAATCCGGTTGCCTGCCAAGTCTCTACACCATCAGATCAAGATCCCGATCCATGGAGTGACGAAGAACTTAGAAAAGCCCAGTTGGAAGATCCTGACATAAAGCCAATATTACAGCTGAAGGAGACGACCAGCAACAGACCTATCTGGCAGGACATTTCCAGATTTAGTCCCATTACGAAAAGTTATTGGGCTCTTTGGGACTCTCTTCATATCAGAAACGGCGTATTATACAGAAAGTGGGAATCTGATGATGGGAAAAGCTTCAGATGGCAGATTTTATTACCAAGATCAAAAATACCAGCTGTGTTAGAACAACTGCATAATAGCTCTACCGGAGGCCATTTTGGGGTAATGAAGACTCTGCAGAAAGTTCGGGAACGCTTCTACTGGTGCAAGGCAAAGGAGGATGTGGAGAAATGGTGTAAATCCTGTGATGCTTGTGCGGCACGTAAAGGCCCGCAGAAACGAAGTCGAGGAAGACTGCAACGGTATAACGTGGGAGCACCATTTGAACGGATTGCAATTGACATCTTGGGTCCTTTGCCACGGACCTCCAGTGGAAATAAATACATCCTCGTCGTGATGGACTATTTCACCAAGTGGCCTGAGGCATATCCCATTCCCAATCAAGAGGCATGCACAGTCGCAGAGGTCCTAGTGCAGCAATGGGTGTCAAGGTACGGCACACCACCACAACTTCATACCGACCAAGGTAGGAACTTTACCTCTGATGTTTTCAAAGGACTGTGTGAACTACTCGGCATAGACAAAACCCGGACAACACCCTTACATCCCCAGTCGGACGGCATGGTCGAGAGGTTCAATCGTACCATTCTGAATAACCTCTCCCTTCTGGTATCAAGGAACCAGCAAGATTGGGACTTGAAGTTGCCATTGTTCCTGCTGGCTTATCGAAGTGCTGTCCATGAAACCACCGGCTATACTCCAGCCCAGATGCTGTTTGGACGGGAACTTCGTCTCCCTTGTGATCTCCTGTTTGGTTGTCCACCCGATGCGCCTTCATCGCCCGAGGAGTACATCCAAGATCTCCAGGCACGATTTGAGGACGTTCACAACTTTGCTCGGGAGCGAATTCACATTGCATCGGAGAAAATGAAGACAAGGTACGATCTAAAGGCTACGCAACATGAGTTTCAGGAAGGAGAGAAGGTCTGGTTGTGGAATCCTGTTCGACACAAAGGACTCTCTCCCAAGTTACAGTGCAACTGGGACGGACCATACACAGTCTTAAAAAGGCTGAATGATGTAGTGGTGCGGATCACTAAAACACCTTCATCAAAACCGAAGGTGGTGCACTATAATAGGCTAGCCAAGTACCACAAGTAACGGTAATATTAAAAGTTAAAAATGTAAATACTGGTAAAATTTGCGCATGCGTAATGTAAATATTTGTATATAAATATTTGTACATATTTGTGAATTTTGTAAATATTTGTATATAAATATTTCAACATATTTGTGAATTTTGTAAATATTTCTCACTTGATTTGTATTTCTATTTTATCGTTATGTACAACTTGGTTTTTGTGTTTTAGATTGTGTAAATTTGTTTAGTTTCGCCTCTTGACCAAGGGTTGCACTGCCCGGGACGTGCAGTCCTTGGGAGGGGGGCAGTGTTACGAAATTGTAAATAATTGTGTTTATTTTTGTATAAATTCTTTCAAAGAGGCTTAGTAAGTTGATAAAGTGCTAATTTTGTGCATTTCTAGTCGTTTTAGCGTTGAAATAGCCTTATTTTCCCTTAAAAACGCATTAAAAAGCCCCAGTAATGCAGGTAATGCATTTGGCGCCAAATTTGGCGACTTTTTCCCACCTTGGCGATTTTTTTGGCGACCTTGGCGAGAAAATCCTTATATGGGATATACCAAATATGGAAGCTGTAAGTTGATTGGTTGACCACTTTCTAGAGTTTTCTCGAAAAATCTGGGTTCCATGGAACAGTATATAAGGAAGCGCTTTCCCGTCAAGGCAGTCAGTTCAGTTCAGATCTCAGCCAGCTTCGCCAGTGCTTGCATTGCTCTTGAGCCTCTTTGAGAGAGACTTGCTTCAAGTGTTATTGGTATACAGTTTGTACTGTGGATTTGCTATTGACAGCTGTTGTTTAAGCTGTGTTTACTGTTTGAATTGAAGCTGATACTTGGTTTATAGACCTGCATTTTTCTGGAATTTTCTGTGAATAAATTACTGAATTTTTGTACGTTTGGCCTTTCATTCTCAGACAACTCACGAACCCCCAAGTACGCAACAATATAAAAGTGTAAACTCACTGATCACCGACTCAACACAGCCGTGGCGATTCTATGGAAGATAAGAGTCGCAAATTTTGGTAATCACGTTAGTTTTAGGACACTGATGCCCACTAAGATGGGATTTTGTAAAATATCCCCTCATTCCCCCTGGGGGGGGAGGGGGGCAGAAGGCAAAAATCCCTTTATAAGCATAACTCAACTCCAAATTGCTTCACTGTGAAGAAATTTCAGAGGGAGAGACTAGACTTGAGTACAAAAAAAACTATTTTCTGCGATTTTGGATTTTTAAGGGTGGGGGGTAAAAACAATTTTCGGAGGCAAATTTAGAAAAATACGGATTTTCGAGTAAAACTCTACCAATAATAGCACAAAGATATAGAAAACCGCCAAGAACCTTCTTGAGGATATTTCCAAAACTCATTTTTGTGTTTTTGCGATTTTGGGGGGTAGTTATGAGGGGACAAATTCAAGCCAAATTTTAGCGCTGAATTCATCCGGGGAAATCTATAGGAGCTGAGGTTACAAGTTTTAGTGTCTGGCTTATTTATGTGTTCCCAACACCCATTGTAATGAAATTTTGCGATAAGGGGAGATAAACCCGTTTCCAAGTATACATTGCTTAAAATTATCTCAGCAAAATTAAATTTTATATGTGGGTTGTTTATGCCTCCACAACACGAACAGTAAAGGGATTTTACGAAATTTCTCCCCCCCCCTTTAAAGGAGTGGGGAGGCAAAACACGAATATAAGAGTAATTCTGCTCCAAATTATCTCAGGATAACGATTTGTTGATATGTCAATTGGTTATGCATACTCAAGACACATACTACAAAGGGATTTTGTAAAATTCTGTCCTATTCCCCCCCTTGGGGGATGGGGGTGGGGCAAAAAGCATGTTTCCAAGCATAACTTTGCTTCAAATTATCTCAATAAGATTAATTTTTATGTGTGGGTTGTTTATGCTTTTCCAACACGCATTATAAAGGGATCTTATGAAATTTCTCCCCACTTCAACGGCGGGGAAGGGGGCAAAAAACGCTTTTAAGAGTAACTCTGCTCCAAATTATCTCAGAATAGCAATTTTTACTTTCTTCTATATGTAATATAGAGAAAGTATTGGATTCGTAAAAATTTTCGACCTCGGGTTTTTGATGGATTTACATGTTTTGAGAGCTGTAGAACACGATTTGACCATTTTTAGAAAATGTCTGTCTGTCTGTCTGTCTGTCTGTGTGTGTGTGTGTGACAAAATTTTGTGGCAACTGTATCTCAAGAACTACTGCACAGAATTTCATACAAATTGGTATGTAGTTGTACCTTGACATAAATTAGTGCCTATCAACTTTTGGTAAAAATTGTCTTACAGGTTGCGTTGCCATCCCGCTTTTTCTAAATTTTTAACATGGTGATATAGGACAAAATTTTGTATAAATGTGCATAAAGAGAATTATTTTTTAGTAATCATTATGAAATTTACAAGAATTATTTAAAAAAGAGATAGACAACTGGGAAAAAAATTTTGTATGCGTAGGAGCCTCGCCACCCCCCGTGGGGGGGGAAGTCCCCCCTCGAGGGGAGTAAATTTTCAAGATGGGTATCTTTCGAAAGGTCTCGTCAATACCTTTAAAACGAATGGTTGAACTATAAATATGTGGTAATTTAAAACAAAGTTATCGATTTTTTTTACTTTTAACGAAAACAAAAATGAAAAAAAATCTTTTTTTTTTTTTTTTTTTTTTTTTTTATTGTTACTGCGTGAATTTGTATAGGAAAATATAGAAGAAAGTCTTATGGCGGCCACAACATACTAGTTTTATATGTCAATTGGTTATGCATAATCAAGACACACACTATAAAGGGATTTTGCAAAATTCCACCTTATTCGCCTAGGGGGTGGGGTGGGAGAATCATGTTTCCATGGGAAACTCTGCTCCAAACTATCTTAGGCAATTTTTTATGTGCTGGCTGGTTATATGTTCCCAACACGCACTATACAAGGATTTTGTGAAAATTCCCCTCCCCCCTTTAAGGACGAGGGGTGGGGGAAAAACACGCTTTAAAGAGTATTTCTGCTCCAAATTATCTCAGGTAGGCGATTTTTTTTATATGTCGATTGGTTATGCATACTCAAACACACAAAATGGAAAGGGATTATTTGAAATGCCATGCTATCCCCCCTTGTGGGTTGGGGGGGAGGGGGTAAAAACATGTTTCCATGCCTAACTCTGATCCAAATAATTTTAGAATAGCAATTTTTGATGTGTGGACTGTATATGCGTATTCAACACACACTACAAAGTGATTTTGTGAAACTCCACCCTACCTCCCCTGAGAGGCAGGTGGAAACATGTATTGTGTAACACAAATGTGTAATTCTGCAGTAAATTGTCTTAGGAAGATTTTCAATGTGTGGGTCAGTTATATACGTATTTAACTCATAATACAAAGATATTTTGCGAAATTCCCTCCTCCTTTCCTCTAAGAGCGGGGTGGGGAGGTTAGCTAAAAAACACATTTTAAAACATAACTCTGCTTTAAATAATCTCAAAATCCCGATTTTTACTTTCTTCTATATGTAATATAGAGAAAGTATTGGATTCGTAAAAATTTTCGACCTCGGGTTTTTGATGGATTTACACGTTTTGAGAGCTGTAGAACACGATTTGACCCTTTTTAGAAAATGTCTGTCTGTCTGTCTGTGTGTGTGTGTGTGTGTGACAAAATTTTGTGGCAACTGTATCTCAGGAACTACTGCACAGAATTTCATACAAATTAGTATGTAGTTGCACCTTGTCATAAATTAGTGCCTATCAACTTTTGGTAAAAATTGTCTGACAGGTTGCGTTGCCATCCCGCTTTTTCTAAAATTTTAACATGGTGATATAGGACAAAATTTTGTATAAATGTGCATAAAGAGAATTATTTTTTAGTAATCATTATGGAATTTACAAGAATTATTTATAATAGAGGTAGTCAACTGGGGAAAAAATTTTGTATGCGTAGGAGCCTCGTGAACCCCCCTGGGGTGGAAGTCCCCCCTCGAGGGGAGTAAATTTTCAAGATGGGTATCTTTCGAAAGGTCTCGTCAATACCTTTAAAACGAATGGTTGAACTATAAATCTGTGATAATTTAAAACAAAGTTATCGATTTTTTTTACTTTTAACAAAAAGTAACTTAGAAAAAAAATCGTATTTTTTTTTTTTTTTTTTTTTTTTTTTTTTTTTTTAACGAAATTTAACCAGACTTGGTATTTAGTTGGCCCCTGACATAAACTGGGGCTGATTAGATTTGGGGATCAATCACTCAACAGGTGGTGCTGTGATCGTATTTTTTCTAAATTTTTAACATGGCAGTATAGGAGAAAATTTCGTATAAATGTACATAATGGGAGTTATTCTTAACCTGTGATTGTGAAATTAATATGAATTATTGATAATAGTAGTAGTTAATTAGGAAAAAAATCTCGGTCATCGCTTCCCCCCCCCCAGGGGAAAGTACCCCCCGGGGGGGGGGGGGGTAAATTTTCAAGATGGGTATCTTTGGAAAGGTCTCGTCAATATCTTTAAAACGAATGGTTGAACTATAAATATGTGATAATTTAAAACAAAGTTATCGATTTTTTTTTTTTTTTTTTTTTTTAACGAAAAAAAAACTTTGAAAAAAAATCGTATTTCTTTATTTATTATTATTATTATTATTATTATTATTATTTTAATATTGTTACTGCGTGAATTTGTATAGGAAAATATAGAAGAAAGTCTTGTGGTGGCCACAGCATACTAGTTTTTAATGTGTCAGTTAGGTATGTGTATGCAACATGCACTGTAAAAGGATTTTGTGAAGTGTGGCGAGCAGGAAAACTGCTACCGAAGCTAGCGAGAACTTTAACTTGGATTTTGACTGATTTCAATGATTTTTTTTATTATTATTATTATTATAATTAATGATATGGTATTTTGAGAATTAATTTCAATATAATGACCAGCGAAGCGGGCAAAGCCTGCTAGTTAATTATAAATTTACCATATTATTTATATTTAAAAATTGGCGATTATTTAGTGGCATGAGGATAATATGCAAGCACCTCAAAAAATACATTTGAAAAAAAGTATTCATATTAGAGATGCACTGGATAGCAGTTTTGACCGAATACCGAATATTTTTCAAATCGAATAGTAACTATTCGGTCGAATACCGAATAATCGGCTGGCTAATTTACTTATATTCAAGTGTCAATCAGCTAATTTTTTGTAAACTTTTTCAGTAATACCATTTACATTTAGTAATATTTTATTTTTTTAATTGTAAAAAATTTTTTACAAAAAACTAATATTCAGAAACTATGGTTTATATAAATGTAGAAAAATATTAGGAAATATTATCAAACATAAGTAGTGGTGTAATGCTGGACTCACAGTCAAAGAAAATTATTAACTGTCTGGCCTCTTAATAAACGCGCAAGCTTTCTTTTGCACCCACTCTAAAACGAATAATCTGGTGTGTCACTCACACAACTTTCTCTTACCCTAAAATTTATTACTATAAATACAGGTTGGAGATTAAGAGGTAAGATAACGAGTACTGTTACGTAAACCTATGTTAAACAATTCAAATTAGGCTTTGGAAGATTTTTATATGATAATTAGTTTTGTGTGAGGGGGGCGTTAGCCCCTGTCAACCCCCCGTTTCATTAATGCACCCACATTTATATAGAATTTAATTTGGTTATTAAGAAATAATTCTGTTTTTAAAAAATAATACATTAAAATTATTATTTAAACAAATTATCTTTTATGATAATGCAGATGATTTCCATATTAGAGAAGTAGTATCGCACTAAATATAAATAAAATAATCTGGTGTGTCACTCACACGACTTTCTCTTACCCTGAAATTTAATACTATAAATGAGGAGCAAACATTCAAACCGTGTTTTCTCCAAAAATAAAAACTTGAGTTAGTGATTTTTCTTTAAACTTAACATAAAAGTAGTATGTCTACATATCTTCCTAGATATGTCTACATATTGTCCTAGTATCTAGTAATACATTTAAACAAACGAAAATTAGTTTTTAAGTTTAGTTATTTTTTAATTTATCAGTCTTTGTGTTGTCTGAAAATTTGTATCCGAAGGAGAAAACACGGTTTGTATGTTTGCCCCTCAAATACAGGTTGGAGATTAAGAGGTAAGATAACAAGTACTGTTTTGTAAACCTATGTTAAAGAAGTCAATCTTCGTAAGAGTTTTATGTGATAATTAGTTCTGTGTGAGGGGGGGCTACCGCCCACCTCAAACCCCCGTTTCATTAATGCACCTGCATTTCAGTAGAATTTGATTCGGTTATTAAAAAATAATTCTGTTTTAAAATAATCTGGTGTGTCACTCACACGACTTTCTCTTACCCTGAAATTTAATACTATAAATACAGGTTGGAGATTAAGAGGTAAGATAACGAGTACTGTTATGTAAACCTATGTTAAACAATTCATATTAGGCTTCTGAAAAGTTTTATATGATAATTAGTTCTGTGTGAGGGGGGCTACCGCCCCCCTCAACCCCTCGTTTCATTAATGCACCTACATTTATATAGAATTTAATTCGGTTATTAAAAAATATTTCTCTTTTTAAAAAATAATTTATTAAAATTATTATTTAAAAAATATATCTTTTATGATAAAGCAGACGATTTCCATATTAGAGAAGTAGTTTAACACCAAATATCCAAAAAAAGTCCATTTTATTCTCAAAAAAAAAAAAAAAAAAAAAGTACGATTTTTTTTTCTAAGTTTTTTTTTTTTTTCGTTAAAAGTAAAAAAAATCGATAACTTTGTTTTAAATTATCGCAGATCGATGGTTCAACCATTCGTTTTAAAGGTATTTTCGAGCTCTTTTGAAAGATACCCATCATGAAAATTTGCTCCCCTCGAGGGGGGACTTCCCCCCCAGGGGGGGAGGCGAGGCTCCTACATACACAAAAAAATTTTCCCAGTTAACTGTCTCTATTACAAAAAATATATATTTGTTTCATTTGGTTTAGTGCAGTCTATAGACGTTAAACTCTATTTTCCTGCAATTTCCCCCATAGACGTAATGTATTAGAATTCTCTTGATTGTCCCTGTACACGAACCATTTGCTTGATCTTAACGAAAAGCTTACTGTAGCATCCCTATATGATACACATTTAGAATACCAAGTTTGAACTTTCTGCCATAATTTGTTTTTGAGATATGCTGATAACAGACAGACAGACACACACACACACAGACACACACACAGACACACACACAGACACACAGACCATTTGCTAAAAACATGATTTTCGTATTCAGGGGACCTCAAAACGTGTAAATATAACAAAATCTCGCGTTCGAAAATTTGAGCCTAAAACAATACTTTCTCTACCTTATGGGTAAGAGAAAGTAAAAATAATTTATTAAAATTATTATTTAAAAAAGTTATCGACGATTTCCATATTAGAGAAGTAGTATAACACTAAATAAATAATCTGGTGTGTCACTCACACGACTTTCTCTTACCCTGAAATTTAATACTATAAATACAGGTTGGAGATTAAGAGGTAAGATAACGAGTACTGTTATGTAAACCTATGTTAAACAATTCATATTAGGCTTCTGAAGAGTTTTATATGATAATTAGTTCTGTGAGGGGGGCTCCCCGTTTCATTAATGCACCTACATTTATATAGAATTTAATTCGGTTATTAAAAAATATTTATCTTTTTAAAAAATAATTTATTAAAATTATTATTTAAAAAAATTATCTTTTATGATAAGGCAGACGATTTCCATATTAGAGAAGTAGTTTAACACCAAATATCTAAAAAAGTCCATTTTATTCTCAAAAAAAAAAAAAAAAAAAAAAAAAAAGTACGATTTTTTTTTCTAAGGTTTTTTTTCGTTAAAAGTAAAAAAAATCGATAACTTTGTTTTAAATTATCGCAGATCGATGGTTCAACCATTCGTTTTAAAGGTATTTTCGAGCTCTTTTGAAAGATACCCATCATGAAAATTTACTCCCCTCGAGGGGGGACTTCCCCCCCAGGGGGGGAGGCGAGGCTCCTACATACACAAAAAAAATTTCCCAGTTAACTGTCTCTATTACAAAAAATATATGTTTGTTTCGTTTGGTTTAGTGCAGTGTATAGACGTTAAACTCTATTTTCCTGCAATTTCCCCAATAGGCGTAATGTATTAGAATTCTCTTGATTGTCCCTGTACACGAACCATTTGCTTGATCTTAACGAAAAGCTTACTGTAGCATCCCTATATGATACACATTTAGAATACCAAGTTTGAACTTTCTGCCATAATTTTTTTTTGAGATATGCTGATAACAGACAGACACACAGACACACAGACACACACACACACAGACACACACACAGATATTCATTATCTAAACGCATCAATTATCTAAATTATCTATCATTTTGTATCATCTTATCTATCATTATCTAAACGCATAATGAGTTTAGTGGACTTTTAATGGAGGTAAATTATCATGTTTCAAGTAATGCAAATGATTTAGATAAAGAATTAAAAAACTGTGTCAAAGAAGTTAAGGATTTAAATAACTTTGCCTCCCTCTTTATGAATTGCATTCAGAACGTTTGCAAACATTCTATGCCTTTTAAAGTTCCTAGACTGACTAGACAAAATAAAGGGAAAACTGTGCCGTGGTGGAATGATGAATTAACGAAATTAAGAAAAATAGCAAATTCGAAAAGGAGACTGTTCCAGAGAACTTATAACAATGTTAATCTACGTGATATAAGGAAATGTGATTATATGAGATGTAAACGTCTATACAAGAATAAATTAAAATATTATAAGTTTCAGTCTTGGAAAGAGTTTTGTTCAAGTGCAGGCTCAAATCCATGGAATGTTTTGTACAGTATAGCATCTGGAAAATGCAAAAATCAAACCACTTTAACAACAATAAAGGATTCTAGAGGTAATTATACTACTAACTATGAGGAAACCTTAAGTGCCTTGATGGATCAGTTTGTTCCTCTTGATAATTGTAATACTGACACATATTACCACACCAAATTAAGAAAACTTATGCGAGATGACATTAATACTTTAAATGATATTGATTTTTCTCAAGATGAGGTTTATTCAACAATTAAGTGTTTGGATCCAAAAAAATCACCTGGTAAAGATGGTATATCTAGCAGAGTTCTTTTAGAGGTCTTTGACCTTTTTCCGTTGTTTGTGACTGCTTTATACAATGAATGTCTTGCTAGAGGAATTTTTCCAAACGTGTGGAAACATTCTTGTATTCGTTTCTTTACTAAACCAGGAAAGGATGAGTCTCTGAGTGCTTCTAAATTTAGGCCGATTAGTCTGTTACCTGTTGCAGGTAAGGTTTTAGAGAAGCTCATGATTGAGAGAATTATGTATTTTTTAAATTCGAATAATTACTTAAGTAACAACCAATTTGGTTTTACTTCTGGTAAAAGTACTACTGATGCTATTTTCAAGGTTTCAAATTTTATTAAGGATAGTTTTAATCTTAATCTCCAAGCAATTTTGATATCTCTGGATGTTAAGGGGGCTTTTGATGCAGCATGGTGGCCAGCTATTTTGTTTCAGCTTCGAAATTTTCAGTGCCCAAGAAATTTATACTTTTTAACTGTTGATTATTTTTATGAGCGTTCTGCCAGTATTTCTACTGAAAATTATTTTTTATATAGAGATGTAACTATGGGTTGCCCTCAAGGATCTTGTAATGGCCCTGGCTTTTGGAAAATATTTTATGACTCTCTGCTTAAATTGGGTTATCCTGTGAATGTTGAGGTGATTGCGTTTGCAGATGATGTACTAATAATGATTAGAGGGGCTTCGGAACTCGAACTTGAAATGCTTGGGAACATAAGTATTAAGAAAATCAGTGAATGGTCAAAGTGCAATAAAGTCATTTTTAACACTGAGAAATCTAATATTATGCATTTTTCAAGGAAGAGAAAAAAAATGCCTATTCGCATCTATATGAATGGAGAATGTTTAAACGCAGTAACTGAGATGCGTTATCTAGGTGTAACTTTTGACAGCAAACTAAATTGGAACAGCCATATTACCAGTATGCGTGTTAAAGCTAATATTTTACTGCATATGTTAGCAAAAATGGCTAAGGTTAGTTGGGGTATCGGTCCTGATGCTTTAAAAACAATATATGAGGGTGCAATTGTTCCTTTATTGACCTATGCTGCCCCTGTTTGGTATGAAGCTGTAAGTAAATCTTATAACCGAAAGAGGTTAATGTCTACACAGAGATTTATTGCACTTAGAATTATAAAAGGTTTTAGAACGATTTCTTATGAAGCAGCGTGTATTTTGGCTGGAATTGTTCCTATCTATTTTAAAATTCAAGAAATTGCAGATATTTACACATGTATAAAGTTCAATAGCCATTTGAAAATAGATACAGAGCTCCCTTCAAATTTGTGGCTTCATCCTGGTAAGTATGTACCATTTAATACTTCAAGTGAAAGTGATTCATCTATTGAAATTTATACTGATGGAAGTGAAATGTCAAATAACATCGGTTGTGCTTTCGTTATCTTTCAGGATGGGCGCACTATTGCTGAAAATAAATTTAAATTGCACCCCCATTGTACGAATAATCAAGCTGAAGCTTTTGCCATACTTAAAAGTTTACTTTGGATTTCCTCAAACAGAAATTTCATAAATTATAATTTTAACATATATACCGATAGTAAAATAACAATAGATAAAATAAGTAATAAAAGGAAACATTATCCCGTTATTGAAAATATCCGGAAACAGCTTTGGGGTCTAAATTCAAGAAATCAAATTATAAATATTTATTGGGTCAAAGGACATTCAGGTAATATTGGCAATGAACGGGCTGATTTATTGGCCAAAGAAGCTGCTCTTTCAGAAATGCCTTACGATTTTGTAGACATCCCGAAATCACACATAAAGAGTGAAATCCGTGAAAATATACTCCGAAAATGGCAAAATGAATGGACTAGCTCGCAGAAAGGTTTAACGACTAAACTCTTTTTACCAACAGTTAACGATCGTCTAAATGCAATAATTCCACACAATAGCAAGCAAACTCAAATTATGTCTGGACATGCAAGAATAAACCAATATCTTTTTAAATATAAACATTCCACCACCGAAAGTTGTCCTTGTGATACCACTGAAATACAATCGGTTGAACATGTAATCTTCTTTTGCCCGCTTCTGGATTCACAAAGATCAGAACTCTTTCGAACAATAATCTCAAATGGACTTACCTGGCCTCCCATATTAAGTACTTTTCTTCATTCTGATTATTTCAATATTTTTTGTAAATTTTGTTCGGCAATTTCATTTTTGTAATTAGTGATTTATGTTTGTAATTTTGTGATTTTCAATGCATGTAGTGTGACCTTGTCACGGAACATGCTGAATTAAAATTTTAATTAAAAAAAAAAAAAAAAAAACACAGAGACACACACACAGACACACACACAGACACACAGACACACACACAGACACACAGACCATTTGCTAAAAACATGATTTTCGTATTCAGGGGACCTCAAAACGTGTAAATATAACAAAATATCGCATTCGAAAATTTGAGCCTAAAACAATACTTTCTCTACCTTATGGGT
The DNA here is from genome assembly GCA_963930645.1 of Salticus scenicus. NCBI lineage: Eukaryota > Metazoa > Arthropoda > Arachnida > Araneae > Salticidae > Salticus > Salticus scenicus. Next base: position 185,455,880 of record OZ005648.1, on the reverse strand, counting down.
AAGAGAAAGTAAAAATAGTATGTTGTGGCCACCACAAGACTTTCTTCTATATTTTCCTATACAAATTCACGCAGTAACAATATTTAAAAAAAAAAAAAAAAATACGATTTTTTTCAGATTTTTTTTTTTTCCTTAAAAGTAAAAAAAATCGATAACTTTGTTTTAATTTTTATATTTATTCACATATTTATAGTTAAACCATTCGTTTTAAAGGTATTGACGAGACCTTTCGAAAGATACCGATCTTGAAAATTTACACCCCCCCCACTGGGAGGGGGGGGGGGGTGGAAGCGATGCCCCAAATTTTTTTTCCTAATTAACTACTACTATTATCAATAATTCATATTAATTTCACAATCACAGGTTAAGAATAACTCTCATTGTGTACATTTATACGAAATTTTTTCCTATACTGCCATGTTAAAAATTTAGAAAAAATACTATCACAGCGCCACCTGTTGAACGATTGATCCCCAAATCTAATCAGCCTCAGTTTATGTCAGGGGCCAACTAAATACCAAGTCTGGTTAAATTTCGTTAAAAAAAAAAAAAAAGATTTTTTTCTAAGGTTTTTTTTTGTAAAAAGTAAAAAAAATCGATAACTTTGTTTTATATTATCACAGATTTATAGTTCAGCCATTCGTTTTAAAGGTATTGACGAGACCTTTCGAAAGATACCCATCTTGAAAATTTACTCCCCTCGAGGGGGGACATCCCCCCCAGGGGGGGTGGCGAGGTTCCCACGCATACAAATTTTTTTTCCCAGTTGACTATCTCTATTATAAATAATTCTTGTAAATTTCATAATGATTACTAAAAAATAATTCTCTTTATGCACATTTATACAAAATTTTGTCCTATATCACCATGTTAAAAATTTATAAAAAGCGGGATGGCAACGCAACCTGTAAGACAATTTTTACCAAAAGTTGATAGGCACTAATTTATGTCAAGTTGCAACTACATACCAATTTGTATGAAATTCTGTGCAGTAGTTCTTGAGATACAGTTGCCACAAAATTTTGTCACACACACAGACAGACAGACATTTTCTAAAAATGGTCAAATCGTGTTCTACAGCTCTCAAAACGTGTAAATCCATCAAAAACCCGAGGTCGAAAATTTTTATGAATCCAATACTTTCTCTATATTACATATAGAAGAAAGTAAAAAAATAAAAAAGTTTAATTTATCCTTAATATTACATTAAAAAAAAAAAAAAAAAAAAAAAAATTTTTTTTTTTTTTTTTTTTTTTTTGTTATAAATGGAAAAAATTGATAACTTTATTTTAAATTATCGCAGATCAATCAAACCATTTGCTTGATCTTAATGAAAAGTTTAGTGTAGCATCCTTATATGATACAGATTTAGAATACCAAGTTTAAACTTTCTGCCACAATTTGTTTTTGAGATATGCTGATAACAGACAGACACATACACACGCAGATCAACCGTTAAAAACATGATTTTCGTATTCAGGAGACCTTAAAACATGCAAATATAACAAAATCTCACTTTCGAAAATTTGACCCAAAAACAATACTTTCTCTACCTTACAGGTAAGAGAAAGTAAAAATTTATTCTCAATATTACATTAAAAAATTTTTTTTGTTAAAAATGAAAAAAGTCGATAACTTTATTTTAAATTATCACAGATCGATAGTTAAACAATTCTTCTTAAAGGTATTGGCGAGCTCTTTTGAAAGATACCCATCATGAAAAATTACTCCCCTCGAGGGAGGACTTCCCCCCCCCCTTCCAAATATATATTCGTTTCATTTGGTTTAGTGCAGTCTATAGGTGTTAAACTCTACTTAACTGCAATTTCCCCCATAGACGTAATGCATTTGAATACTTTTGAGTGTCCCTGTACACGAACCATTTGCTTCATCTCAACGAAAAGCTTACTTTAGCATCCCTATATAATACACATTTAGAATACCGAGTTTGGAATTTCTGCTACTATTTGTTCTTGAAATATGCTGATAATAGACAGACACACAGACCATTCGCTAAAAACATGATTTTCGTATTCAGGGGACCTCAGAACATGTAAATATAACAAAAATTTGACCTTAAAACAATACTTTCTCGACCCTATCGGTAAGAGAAAGTAAAAAACAGAAACGCAGCATTTGAGAAAAATCAATTTAAAAGTAACAACGTACTGGATAACCTATATCAAAACTGTTGTAAATGCCTCTCACTGTGAATAAATTGTGAGATAGGGATGCGATATTCTTCGTGCCTGTTGGGGCAATTCATATATATTTTTTAGTGACAATTTAAAAACTGCTAATTTATGACTTGTGTCATTTTACTTGCCAGATTTAGATCCGACCTGTGTTTGATCTCTTCAAGTTTCCTAGATTGTAACTTGTAACATCATGTGAATTATGTATGTTTTTTCTTAACTCAACTTAGAAACGTATTGTTATACTGTTATTGATAAAGACAACATTTGTTAGATATTATTAATTGTTAAGATAATGTAACTAATAATTTTCTTTAATGTTACTTGAAATTAGATGAAATAATTGTTTTCCTTTAAATATAAACTATTTCATAATTATAATAATAAAGCACCACAGAACTGATGTTTTAAAGTAATAACTACAGAACTTTGGATAAACACCATAAAATGCAATAAACTTGCAACAATTGTTTTGGGTCGAAATAACACATGACCCTTCGTCAGGCGAACAAAGTAGGCACGAGTGCTGCAGTCAAAGCGGCAACGGTGCGTAGCCACTTTGACTGCAGCACTCGTGCCTACTTTGTTCGCCTGACGAAGTGTGTTATTTCGACCCAAAACAATTGTTGCGAGTTTATTGCATTTTATGGTGTTTATCCAAAGTTTTGTAGTTGTTATATTTCTTAATTACTCTGAAAATCTTAATTAAAAATGGCAAAAAATTTTCAAATAATAATAATAATTATTATTATTATTTGAATTTTTGTGCGTTCTAACTAGCCGAATAATTTAATATTCGGCTAGTCGAAAAGTTTGATTCGGCCGAATACCGAATAGTCGGTGCATCCCTATCATATTATATATTTTTTTTTCTATTTCATTACTTTCTGGAATTCGCCAGGATGGCACCATTACGAATAGTAACCCTCCACTGGCAGCATAGAAAAGGGAGCTTTTCAGCGATATAACCAAACAAGAAAACACATCGAAGAAAAGCAATTTGATCAGAAGCAATACATATATAAAAGAAAATCACCATAAAAAAAAAATACTGAATAAGTATGGAATTATAATTGTGACAAATAAAAAAATTAAAACTCAAAATCACATATGTACAGGCTCAAAATTACCAATCGCAGGAATAAGTAATAGACATATTACTTACAAACTTTGAATAAGTTGCGAGTTTATTGCATTTTATATGGTGTTTATTCAAAGTTTGTAAGTAACATTTTTTACAACGGCAGTTTTGTGGTGCTTTTTTATTAAAAGTGATAGACATGTCTGTATGCTTCGTGTACAAGAAAAAATATTACTGAATAACTCTATCTCAAACAAAATTTTGTGCTCCATTAATTAGTAATAGGTACTTGTGTACACTTTGAGTAAATGAAATTGTACTCGAATTGTTCATGCTATCAGAAACTAACATTCATTTTGATGAGGACTGTGGAATCACTTCATGTTAAAAGTAAATCATATTAACAATGTTCATGTTAATGAGGTTTGACTGTATTTACAAACATACATGTATAGTAAAGTATTTTTTTAAATGCAGCAATAACCAGAGTAACAGAAGATTTAATGCCACTGAATACTACATCAATCAAAAATAATTATTTTTTACCAAATAAAATTATCCTTTGATGACTTAAGTTCAATTATAAGAACAATTAAATTTACTAGCTCTAATAAATTTAATTTTTTAATTAATTCTTAAAACTTACCTCCATTCCTATATTTTCTTTAATATGGCTAATTTAAAGTATTAATGTTATTAAGCAACTTCTACGTAATAAAAGTGCAATATGTAAATTAAGATAACTTAACGATACATTCATAATCAACTAATGATCATTAAAAAAAAGTATTAGAGAAAGAATTCCTGTTTACAATTTATTGTTTCTATTGAGACTGACAAAGTTTAAATAAATTTTCTTCTTGCAGTCACTTTAAATACATTTGCTTCTTGCATTTAAATGAAAGAAAATTTGCATGCTTCATGCTTTAAAATAGGCTCAATGGCATTGCTAAAATGTAATAAAGACTGAACACACTCACACACAAAAAATTACATCTTATATTAAAAATATAAATACTTTAATATGTTAAATACAAAGAAAATGAGCATCTAAAAAGGTTTGAAGTTCGGTTGCATCTATTCTATAATTTGTACATCTAGAAACCACCAATCCCATTACATAAATAATGTTTTCATTTTTTTAGAAGGAGAGCACTATTATCATTAAAATAATAAACGCATGCAATTTGTTTGTAAACAATTCGACAACAAACAAACAGCACACATGTGCGATCCGAAGCCGATTACAGTTAACGTTCGCTATGAATCTCAGAAAATAGTTTTTTATTTTTTCATTGGTTAAAAAATGCGAAGAAGAAGCTAAAAGTAACCCCTCCTTCGCTGTTATGTCATTTCGAAGGGAGGGACTTACTGTCGATTCACTGACGATATCATCTCGATTTCACTTATCGGACGAGAGGAATAAAGTACCAATTCCTGCACACTTCGTTATTGAAGTATCGTTTCCAGAAAATAACGAAAGACGTCACTCTCGATCTCGAGATGATCTCGATGAGAATAAAGCCCCTTCAATCCTTTTATTGGGCCAAAATCACTGCTGCCATCTGTAGGCTTAGTTTGAAACTAGCTATAAAGGGGTATATACAAATGAAACACTTCCGGTTGCAAAGCCGCTTGCAACGGAAGTTTCAATACAAACGGAACATATCGCTTGCAAACTGACAGCAAACCCACTTGCAAATCTGCAAGAGCTTTGCACCTCTCGTAAGTCAACTTGCAGTTGCAAATGTGAAAGATGGCGAATTATTATTTTGAAGAAGAATTAATCAGTTCTTCATATATATACATATATATATATATATATATATGATATTAAATCAGTTCTTTAAGAGACAAATAAGATTTATTTAGTTTGTAATAATGGAAGTTTATTTACAGATATCGGATGGATTCGTAATCGAACTACATTTCAATTTTTTATTTTCGTTTTGTTTATATTAGGATATATGCACATATATGTATGTTTTCTGAAGTATTATATTATTGCAGTTCATTTTAACTGGTCAACTGACTTCAAATATTCTTTTTAGGGGTACATACAAACAGAACGCTTGCAAATGAACCGCTTGCAACTTCGATGACGTAAATTTTGCAAGTGGTTTGCAAATAGCCATACATTTGGAACGCTTGCAGGCGGTGACGTCAACTTGCAAGAATTATCGATTGCGATGAATGATAAACCAATAGGAAACAAGAATACACGAATCGAACAATATTCGACAAAAAATTCGAAAAATTCAGTGGGTTTTTGTTTTTGTTTATTTGTGACTTTTGAGGATCGCTATAATTTTTTAGACATTACTTACATATTATTGACATTTTTATATTATTTTATATATCAATGTATAACTTATAACCATTTTAAATGTGGATAATAGTGTATAAATAACCAGAATAATTTATTTAAATTTCAGAAATACTCTGATATACTACTAACAGACCATGATACAACTTTGTATTAAACATTTTCATATTTTTCCTCTGATTATTCAAAAGGATTGGATATAATTTTTTTTTTTTACTATTTTTTAATACTAGTGGGATAATCTTATGCACTGTCCTTTTTTGTCATAAGGCCATGTATTAGCTTATCCTTCTATGTAAATATTACTAAGGAAAATAGTCTTATTCTGTGATTAAATATTACTTAGTCCTGATTTTTCTAAATTTCATTGTTAAGTAAACACATGGACTATGGTTGTTCAGAGAATTACTTACTGTAGTAGGAGTTCATCTTACAGTCCATCAGGTAAGTTTGATTAAAATTATTATTTATTTGTTTATAACGTTCAATATGTATTTTTCAATACTTGTAATGAAAATTATTAGAATCATGTTCATTATGAATGCAACTTCAATATTTGCACTGAAGGGCAATCCAATGCATAGTATTATGTAAAAAGCACGAAAAGGATATCCCATCAGCTTATTGCCTTTATTTTATACATACATAAAATTTCAGGAGGGGCTGCAGTCCACCAGCCTTCCCCCCCCCCCCCCCCCCGGATACGCCACCGTTGCAGTGGTTAATATTCAGATGTATGCTCACTTCACGAGCATTATAATAAAAAATAAATAATTAAAAAATAAAAACAACTTTTTATATAGCGTGTTTTTAAATTTTCTGTTAAATCATATAAATTCTACCAAAGGCAGCGGGAACACAAAACAATTGGCTAAAAGTATTTAACACGTTCATGCTGGCGCATTTTGTTTACATGTACATAGACTACTCAAAAGTATCCGAACACTAGCCAATAATTCCTATATTAAAAAAGTACACTTAAAACTGTTTTGTTCAATAAATACTTGTCGAATTATGTTCTTAGACTGACTAAGAACATGACTCGACAAGGATTTATTTAACAAAGCAGTATTAAGTGTACTTTTTTTGGCCAGGCATTATTGCTAGTGTTCAGATACTTTTCTGCCGACTGTAGCTGTGACACGCCGGTGTGAATGTGTTAAAAAATGTCATCGTTTTATGAGTTATTCTAAAAGATTCAAATATCTAGCTAATCAAGAAATTATATGATTGTTGAATCATATAAATGCTACTGAAGGCAGCAGGGACCCAAATCAATTGGCTCAAAGTATTAAAAAAATGCATTGTCTTTGTGTTCTGAGCTATTCTAACAGTATCAAATGTCTAGCTAGTCGGGAAGTTAGTTAAATAAATTTTCTGTTGAATCATATAAACACTAATGAAGGTAGCGGGGAGACAAAACAATTGGCTAAAGGTATTTAAAAAATGCATTGTCATCGTGTTCTGAGCTATTCTAAAAGTTTCAAATGTCTAGCTAATCGGGAAGTTAGTTAAAAATTGTTTGCAAGATTTGTACTGGACAAACAAAAAAACAAGCAAACAAGAATAAGAGTTAATAAAAACATGGGAAAAACGAAAAGAAAAAATCACTGAATATCACTAATTCGTTGTGTATGAATATCTGTACTGCATCAATTACTGTCATACGCAATTTACTTTTCTAAATAATTTCAATTATTTAAAAAATAAGTAAAATAACTCAAAAAATAATTTTTAAATCTGAAAAATGCATTTAAAAAAAAAAAAAAAAGCATCATTCAGCTGGGCTGTGAAGCAAAAAAAAAAAAAAAAAAACAATAAGAAAGTTCTGAGACATGTAAACGACGTTCCAATACAAAAAGTTTACTAGTAAATATGTCAATACACTTTTATGACACATAACTGTGTCATGAATTACCAATGGGTGCCTTATAGTAAAACTTAGTCAAATGCAAGTCTAATTTTGTGATTAAATTTCAATTGAATATTTCAATAAAACCTTATAAATTTAGAATTTTTGACTAATTTAATAAACATTTTTATATTAAATATAAAAAAATAACACTACAGAACTGACATTTAAAAGTAATAAGTATAAAAAAAATGAATAAACACCATAAAATGCAAGAACCCGCAACAAATGTTACAGGCTGAAAGTAAGCACAACCTTCGCCTTAGAAAGGGTCGTGTTTTCTTTTGACTCAAAAGAATTTTTGAGAGTTCTTGCATTTTATGGTGTTAATTCAAACTTTCATACTTTTTTATTTTTTACATCACTTCTATGATGCTTTTTTTTTAATCTTTTTTCTTCTTGCACCAAGTAAGTAATTTTGTGAAAGTTTGTTTTCTTTTTATTGTTTTATTTGTTAAATCCCCCACTCCCTTTTTTTTCTCCTCATTTTTTGTGTCCTTCATTTCAAATTTTTTTTATTGTTTAACCCTGCCTTTTTTTTTTTTTATGTGTGTGAAGTGCCCCAACATGCATGCAAAGCATAACATATGTCTCACAATTTATCCACATGAGAGGCATTTGCGTCATTTTTTTAATGTAAACTTTGTTATTTGTAAGTTGATTTTTCTCAAATGCTGCATTTTTGTGTCATTTTTCCAACCCCGGTACAAGATACTGTTATTTAAAAAACTTATATGTTTATTAAGAAGACTAACAGTTAATAATTTTCTTCGCTTTGAATTCAGCATATCACTACTATTTAGGTATAGTAATATTTTCTAAGAATTTTCTACATTGAAGTAAACCACTGTTTCTAAATAGTAATTTTTTATAATTTTCATAATTTAAAATAAATAAATATAAATTACTAAATATAAATGATACTATTCAAAAAGAAAAAAAAAAATCAAAGCAGTCTTTGGATACTGCCGATAGAAGTGAAAACTAAGTAACTTGTGAATTGTATCATCGAGCTATTAGATTATTATTTTCGAATTATTTTTGGTTTGTAAGGAAGTGTTTATGATCTGTATTATATAATTCGGCACAATATTTATAGCTACCCATATTAAGTGAACTAAGCCTTATATTACGTAAAAATATTGATTACTTATGAAATTATTTTAATTAGTAGCTGAGATACAAAAGAAAACTGATTCAGGACACCTCAAAACGTGTAAATCAGATGAAATCTCGAATTCCACTTTCGATAATATGAAAGAACTTTAAAATATCTTTCGAATGATGTATTAAAAATAATTTAATCATAATTAGAATTTGAAATATCGAATTTTTAAAATATTACAGCGCCATCTGGCGGTAGAAATTTCTGTAAGCTACTGTTCGATTCCAACTCAACAAAGCTTTCAAATGATGTATTACTTATGAAATTATTTTAATTAGTAGCTGAGATACAAAAGAAAACCGATTCAGGACACCTCAAAACATGTAAATCAGCTGAAATCTCGAATTCCACTTTCGATAATATAAATTGGTAAAAATATGTTTCTTCTCATGAAAAGCCTTCGCTGACGATGACGCAAATTTCATGATTTTTGTTCACCCAAAAGTGCTCAACGCGCCTAAAGAAGTTTTCACTTCAAATGGAAAACCTTCGCTGATGACGGCGCAAGTTTCATGATTTTTGTTTACCCAAAAGTGCTCAACGCGCCTAAAGAAGTTTTCACTTCAAAAATGTAGTTTAAAACAACCACACGACTTCCTTTACCCACTATTACATGGACTTTTGGGAAATAATACAGGGTTAGTCAAAATGAATAGGACAATAAGAAAACTATTTTTAGACGAATGTATGTTTATTGTAACCAAACTACAGCTACGTATGGACAGATAAACTATCAAAGTTTTATTTGGCAACACACATGTACGTTAATGCCGCTAGTAGACGCTGTTTTCAAAATGGCGCAATCAGGCAAGGAGAAGGCGCTTTGTGTGATATTTGCTAAAACAATGTCAGTACAGTAATTACGGTCCAGCGACAATTTCGAGCCAAGTATGACAAGGAACCACCTCATCAACATTCCATTGTGAGGTGGGTAAAGCAATTTGAGGAGACGGGGTGCTTATGCAAGGGTAAAAGCACAGGACAACCACGTGTCTCCGAAGAAACTGTGGAATCCATTCGTGCATCCTTTCAACGAAGTCCCCAGAAGTTGACAAATCGTGCAGCCATGGAATTGGAAGTTCCATGAGAAAAAACTTTGATAGTTTATCTGTCCATACGTAGTTGTAGTTTGATTACAATAAACATACATTCGTCTAAAAATAGTTTTCTTATTGTCCTATTCTTTTTGACTAACCCTGTATAATCAAAAGACATAAAACTTACCTAATAAAATAGACATCTGAAAATTTTGCAGTACGAGAAAGCTGATACTCATATAAATGCATATAAAACAGAATTTACATAGCGAGTTAAAAAAAATAAGAGAAAAAAAATCAGTTTAAACTTTTTTTATTTTTGAAACACTAATTTTAAGATCTAAAACTGACCTACCTAATCAGTATAACTGTTAATTTTCCTGTAATAACTATGCAATACATGAGAAAGGATATCTAATGGGTTTATGTAACAATTTTCAAGAAAGTCATTAGAATCGCTTTTTAGATACCGACTTTTACCAAAACTTGGCGAACTCAATTGTTGACCCAAAAATAACAATTACATACAAAAAAGGAGATTAATATGAGAAGTTTGAAAAAAATTCGTACAGCTGTTTTTAAAGGCATGCACTTGTGAGACCTGAAATTGAGATATTTATACAGGACACCTATCAATTTTTCTGAACTAACCAACTCATTCATATTAAAGAACATCTAATCAAGTGTATATACAGCAGCTTCGAATAAAATCATTAGAACCGTTTTTGAAATATGGACTTACAGCCCCACTCCTGGTTCTTGATAGTCGAATTTTCATCAAAAGTTAGAAAAATCATCTATACACCCGTCGTGTCTCAATTCTGAAGTTTCATAGTTCCATCTATCAGTTTCGGAGAAATGATAATCAGAAGATTCCACACACACATTCTGACCAATTGTTAAAAACTTTTTTTTTTTGGACTCAGGACACCTTAAAACATGTAAATCAAGTGAAAACTCGATATTGAATTTTTGAACTGAACACAATACAATTTTTATTAAAATCACACAATCAACTGTGGAAGAAAATCATATTTATTGAAATTTTGTTTTTCCGACTGAGTGAAAGATTTCCGAAAGTCAAAGATCCGGGGTTCGACTCCCGGTCCAGGCATTCTTTTCACTCAGTCGGAAAAATAAAATTTCAATAAATAGGAACACAATACTTCCATTACTTACACAGTAATAGTGTAGTAGTAGTAAAAAATTAAGATAATGACACCTGAATATAAGAGTAAACAGCTAGCTACATAGTTACTATTTAGCTTGAAGAATATTCAATATTTGACCAAATAGTTAGTGGTGATAATATAGCATAATAATAATAATTAAAATAATAAATTACTTATATAACCAGACTTGACATTGAACAGAAAGATTTACACAATGTTGAAAACACCAATGCAAAAAATGCTAAAACCAAACTGCAATTTCAGTAGCAAGCTTTAAGTATATCGTTATCAGTGCAGAATGCATTAAGCATATCATCCATCAGTTTACAAATTCTCAATCAGGTTTGACACTGATGATGGTAGGTACACTTAATGCTACAGAAACTGCAGTTTGGTTTTAACACTTTTTTACATTGGTGTTTTTAGCATTATGTAAATACTTATAGTAAATTGTTTATCATTCTTGATAATAAAAAGGTAAATCCATGAAATAAATGATATTTTTAACAGCAGTGTATTAAACTTCAGTATTTAGGCATCATTAATTAATCTGAAAAAGAATTTGTTTTGTCAATATATTAAAACTGACATAACAGACAAATTTTAATTCAGATGTTTATTCGTAAAACTAAGAAGAAATGCATTCTTCATTGATCAGATCAACATTCACCTGCCAGAATCTGGTTCAAGACTGAAGTAAATTTATTCATATTTTAAAATACTCACTCAATTTCTCAATAATAAAAACTATAAAAATTTGAAAAGTATATTATACTTACAAAAAACATAATCCTTTATATGCATTAGTATATTTTTCAAATAGACGACTGCTTCACTTCAGAAGAAGCACTTTTCAAGATTTTGTGCTTCATTGAACAATCTGAAAGAGAATTTAGTACGTTATGCCAATATACTAAAACTGACATAACAGCCAAATTCTCATTCGGATAGTTGTTCGATAAACTGGAATATTCTTCATCAGGTCCACACTGAGGTTCTTCATTTAGAGAGATTTTTAATTCAAGATTGAGGTGAATGCACTGATATTTAAAAATACTCATTCGATTGACGAGTTACCATACTCTTGATCATAACAAAAAAAAAAAAAAAAAAAAAAAAAAAAATCAAAAAAAAAAATACTTTCAAAATAAAATTATAACTCTTTATACTTCTTAATATTTTTTTCTATCTTATAAAATCAGAATTTTTATATTAGTCTGTATCGAATGGTATTCAAAATATAAATCATATAATATTAATAAAATAAAATAATTGAGGGGTGAATAAAAATTAATTATAAATAATATTATAACATTACTTTAATATTTTGCTTATTCTTCAATTATTTAAATTTAAATAAATAAAATAATACTTAGATGAATATAAACATCACATAGAATTGGTGTTGCTATCATGCATAACATAAAATGTAACATTCTCAGTTAAGTAAAAATATTTATCATTTGATAATAAAACTTTTAATTTAAATCTTACCTTTAACAGAACTCCATTTGAAATTCAGCATTTATAACATTGTAGCATCATTATCCGAAAAAGAGCTTAATATGTTATGCCAAAATAGTAAAACTGACATAACACATAAATTCCCATTCAGATGTTAGTTCAATAAGCTACAAATGTTTTTCAATGTTTATCTCTTCAGATCTTCTCAACCACATATTTAAAAAATAAAATACATAATCATCTAATTTTAAAACTAAAATCAACACTCTCTATGTATTTTTATTGCCAATATTTAAAAATATAAATAGTTAATGAAAGATTTTAGTTATAATAAGCAAGACAATATAAAATAACTATATTGCAGTTGATTCTCTCAATGCAAATTTAAGTAGCATTTTAAATAATTTTATATTCATACATAATGGTTAAAAGCAGTGTTGTGCACGAACGCGTTCATTTGAACGCGTTCATGAGCGTAGCTCAAAATTTTTGAGTTTTGAGTTGAACTTCGCTCGTTTTTTAAATTATGAACTTGAGTTGAGCGTAGTTCGTTTTTTACACGAACTTGAACGTGAAAAAACAATTCAAGCTCAAACTCATTTTAAATATTTCTGTCTGAAATAGGAAAAGGAAAGTGGAAGAAGAAAAGAACAGAAAAGAGAATAATTGCGCAAAATGGATTCCGGAAAAAAAGGGAGCTTGGAAGAAAAGGGCACTTGGGAAAAAAGGCACTGGTAAAAAGGGCACCAAAAAAAAAAAAAAAAAAAAAAAAAAAAAAGGGCACCCGAGAAAAAAGGGCATTTTTGAAATTTGCAATTTTCAAATACAATAAACATCAAATAATGAATTTAAAGAATGATTTTTCTTAACACATTTTTAGAAATTTAAATCAATTAAATTGGTACCACTTTCTCTTACTATATACCTAGAGGATGGGGAGTCTAGGAGCAGATTGAAAGACAATAATTGTTTTTATATCACTTTCTTTTTGATTTTAATGAAACTGTGTCTAATATTCACTTGCTCTTTATGAAAAAAAAAAAAAATTACAGTGTCACACATACTTCGGGGACTGAAGTCGGGGGGGGGGGGGAGGAAATTTTTTTAATAACATAGATCTGAGATCGAACCCAGCACCTCAGCACTTCCTGCCTAGCAGCTTTGAAGGTATTTGTGCATATATTAATTTGCAATTTGAATGTAATATTACAGTGATATTTAATTAGATTAAAAGTTTTTATGGAAATTATGTTATGAAAGAATGGCAAAGTCTCGTTAATTGTATATTTTACGAAATATTCATAAATTGTCTGTATTTTACGGAATGCTTTTTTTTTTTTTTTTTTTTTTTTTTTTTAAATAAATATTTACAATTTTAAAAATGTTTTATATAGATTCAGTAAACTTTTAGTTACGAGAAACGATAACTATATAATATAAATAAATTTTGAAATATTTAAGGCAGCGTTTAGTGGAATAATCATCATTTTTGTAAAATTCTAATTTTAGTTTTAGGAGTTTTCCAAGATGAAAATGGTGATAAAAATTTCCAGCTTTCATACATTTCAATAGTTATTTATTAAGACAAATAAAGAAATAAGTCAGAGACGCACCCACGGGGGGGAAGGGGGGGGGCTTGAGGGGCTGAAGCCCACCCCAGAACCGGCTAACTTGGTAAAAATTTTAGTCCTAAATGAAGAAAATATCGTTAAAAATATTTATAATATTTATATACTATATATAAATAATTATATAAATCTTTGAAATTCTTACTGTGAATAACAAATAAAATAAATTGATTGAAATAAATTGATTTAAAATATTTGATCTTTCATCTACATCCACAGATAGAACTTTGTACAATTACTCTTATCCCCTTAGGGCTCACACACACATCTCCTAGCCCACCCTACAAGCGAAGCAAATGGCTTTTGGGAATAGCGGAAGTACCATTATTTTAAAGAAAAAGATGGACTATGGGCAGTTTCAGTGGGGCTTTCAGTTTTCTCACTTCATCCTTTTATCAATGAAAGGAAATGCTCGGAAATTAGTTTTATGAGGGTGGTTCAATTCGTCGCGGGTGTATGTTTTTTTTTTTTTTTGTTGTTGTTGTTGTTGTTCTCCTATATTTGGAGAAAACGGTTTCGGTAACAAAATCTCTGCAATCTGCTGCCCTTAGGCTGCACCACCCCCTTGTTGTGTATACATTGCATCCTTTTAAGGCGGCCTTGGAAAAAAAGAAGCTTTTAGATTTGGACAAACAGGCCAACCAAGTCTTTCCAGAATTAAAGAGAAAAAAAAACACACACACAAAACAGGATGAAATCATTATATTATTTATAATCAGTTTCACTGCATGCGAAAGACGCACCACATCTCATTTTCTGAAATTCGAATATTGATGTACACATTAACAAGACTAAGAGGTAAATACTAATTTTATATTTGAATTATATTATACATTATTATTATTGCCTTGTTTTAAAACTCACTCATGTTTGAAAAGATTTTTAATTTTTTTTATTATTGTAATAATAAATATTTGCATATTCAATATATTCGGAGAATTAAAGCGAATTCTATCACTTTTATTTGTCTTTGCACCCGAGATTTAACTTCAGTATATATGGTTGAAATCAAATGTCCTGTCATTTTAATGCTTTCATTAAGGTGCAATAGAAAATGACTGTCCCTTTAGTTAAATTTCTAAAAATTAATATATATATATATATATATTTAATATTTCAAATATAAATTATCAAAGCTGATAAACAGAAGTGTTGGGTTCGAACCCAGGCCGCACTCGTCGACCTAACTGTTCGGAGCTTTTTGTGGTTTTCTCCAAAACTCGCGTAAATACGGACTAAAACCCTTAGAAAGACGCCCATTGAGGGCATTCCACCTATAAGCTAGGACCTGGTATAGTCAATCGGTCTTATGCTATACAACCAACCTAATATATAAATTTCAAAACTATCTGAAATAATCGTAATAATAAAAAATAAATTTTGTGCGTGATAACCATAAACATATATATATACTTACATTAATATCATTATTGCTGTTATTATACTTACAAAGTTTAAAATCCAAACTTCCGAATAGAAATATTGTATTCATGATTTTGTGATTCTAGCTAATCTAAAAATGTCCAGCAAAAAGGAAAATTGAGAATGATTTTTTCAAAATTGTTTTTCAATATAAATACACTTTAACATTTGTTTCTTTTTAGCTTATTCATTTTCATTTAAGAATTTTTCTTAGTCTGATTTGATTTCTTGTTAACTTATAATATAGTTTAGTTGGAAGATTTAAGGCCGATTGACTCCGCATGTGTCCAAGGCCTATAGGGGAAATGCCCTCCGTGAGAGTCTTTCTAAGTGGTCCTAGCCCATATTTATGCGAGTTTCGGAGGAAACCACGGAAAATTCCGAACGGCTAGGCCGATGAGCGCGACCTGGAATCGAACCCGTCACCTTCCATCTACTAGTATTGAGCACAGAACCGTTCAGCCGCTTGTGGGCCCTTATAATATTATAAGAAAATGCATATTTATTAAAAAATATTAAGTTGTTTATCATTAATTTTTAAGAGGGAAAAAGTTGATTATTTTTGATGAATATAGTATTAAAAAATTATCTAATTCTGTAATTCAAATAAGTAGTAGTTAAGAGAAAAATTAATTCGTATTCGGATTAATATGTTCCGTACAGATTTAGCTTACAGAATACCAAAAATCTGTATTTAGAAAATTAAACTTATTTCTCAATCAAGAATATGTTCATCCAACGTTGGCAATGATTCTCTGTCTTACGGCTTTTTCCGAACATAGAATTTTTTTCCTATTTAATCGTAAAAAAAATTATTCAAAATCTTGTTAAACAACGTTATATAAAAATTACTGAAGATTAAGATAGGAACCATTCA
This sequence comes from Salticus scenicus, assembly GCA_963930645.1. Lineage (NCBI taxonomy): Eukaryota > Metazoa > Arthropoda > Arachnida > Araneae > Salticidae > Salticus > Salticus scenicus. The sequence goes on along the minus strand of OZ005648.1, from coordinate 185,439,601 downwards.
CAGTTTGAACAGCGAGATTTTAGAAGAATTGGACAGAAAAATGTTCTTTTTTTCTAAGCAATACTAATAAAGGGAAGAGGGGGCTCTTCAACTGTTGTCGCTGATAGCGAAACCCCGTGATATTATATGGGGAAACCTGTAATGCAAATTACCCATCACCTAATGTATTTTTTAAAATAATGTTTAGATATTTCACAATCGTTAAAATAATTCATCCTTTCAACACGTTTTTTTTTTTTTTTTTTTTTTCTTTTTTAATGTTTTGTTTTAAAGCTTTAAAATGCGCATAATTAACTAAAAGTATTTTTCGCCCTTTACAGCTTCAAAACAAAATGTTAAAAATTTAAAAAATCCGTTTTCGGAAAACAAAAATCAGTTTAATGATATTACGAGTTTGGCTGTCAGCGACGATTGGTAAAGCATCCCCTTAAAATTAAAAACTGAGCAAAATAATAACTCACGCTAAGACATTGATTGATTTAATGTAATGATGATGTATGTAAATTTAGAAGATAATAAATAAAGCTATGTCGGAATCTCCCCCCCCCCCTCCCCACAAAAAAAAAAAAAAAAAAAAAACTTTAAAAATGCTCTGTGTTTATCACTAGCTGTATTCATAATATTCGAAATTTTAAAATAAGTATTTTGCCAAAAAAATATATATATTTATTCTGTCGAAAAATTATTCTATGGAAGTCAGTTAAGATCTCACTTTTATTTATTTATTTATTGGATATAATTGAGGAAATTGCCAAAATTTACCTTGTGAAAGGAAATTGCTTGAGAATGATAATTATTTTCGCTTACTTTTATGTTACACAAAACTTTGCTTAGAGTTCTATACTTCACGTTGCCTTTATAGGATAATTTCGCATTTTGAGTTGCCTTGAATATAGAAATAAAACTTTTAACAGCTCCTGTATGGTTCTATTATCGCAATAAATGAAAAGAAATAAATGGAAGAAATTTAAATTTAGAATGCTAAAGATTATCTGGAAATCTTACTTGAAATTTTTGTCTAAGATCAGTAAGTTACTGATACAAGCTCTCTGAAGAACTTGAAATGCATATTTTAAAATTTCCTTACAACTTTAAGTTTTTTTTTATGAATATGTAAATAATTGAATGGGGCATTGGGGGGAAGAGGGGAAATCCCGTCACTCAGAAATATAATATACAGAAAACAATTTATACGAATTCAGATTTCTATTTTTAATTTCATTAAACTTATATACTAAAGAAAGTATTGCTATTTGCTGAATTTTCGAAAATAAGATGTCACTACCTTTTCAAGTTTTAAGTCATAAATGTATAAATGATATTTTTTAAAACTGGATTGACCTCTGAGATAATTTGTTCTTGAGACAATTTGTACGCAAACTAACAAGTTGACACACATGCTTATTCCTGCATAGTAAGCTAAATAGCAAGCGAAACTTTCTAATGATTTATCCAAGATCTCAAAACCGACATTGACTGTGGCGCAATCAAACAAAGATTAATTAAATCAAACCATTACACTATTTTTAAAATAGTGTAATTTGAAGTATTACACTATTTTTAAAATAGTGTAATACTTCAAAACAACGGAACCTGAACCTGCAAATGCTGGAATTTGTCTCCTATTAATAAGTTTTCTCATGTGAATAATGAAACGTATTGGAAATTTGAGAATAAAAACCACGCAAAAACAGTGGGTCCACTATTCAGAAGTGTCCGCTAAATAATTTTTACTACACTTAAATTAATAATTTATAATTAAGAACTATAAGTTTATAAATTTAATTAAGCATTAAATTAAAAATAATCTTCATGGTAATTGGTAATTAAAAAAAAAAAAAAAAAAAAAAAAAAATGTAAATTACCTATGAAAGTGTTCACAGAGGAGATCTATTTAGAAAAGAAAAGATAAAGAAAAAAAAAAAAAAAAAAAAAAGCACCTAAAAATGAACTTCTAATGAGTTTCGCTCCTTTTTAAAAATAAACTTGAGTTGAGCGCGTTCATTTTTTCAGACATGAGTTTGAACGCGAACTAACTCGTTTTTTGCACGATGAACTTGAGTTTGAACTAGTTCGTTTTTTTTCGTGAACTTGCACAACACTGGTTAAAAGTACAGAAATAAGTGGGAGAGAAAATAAAATAAGTATATCTAATACCACCAATACCAAATCAGTCGTATGCAATTGTAAGTAAAATATAATCTACTCTTACAGCTTATGAACTTTTAATGATTTTGATTTTAATAATGAAAGTTGATATTTGAATATTGAGCTTACCACATACTGCAATTTCAATATACACTCTTGTTAAAGCAACATTAACTCTTCCCTTCTTTCTATCTTTTGCAGTTTTAGTCATCTACTCACTCCAAACCATGTAATTATAAGGTAATAAATTTAAGAAATGTTTAGATTTCAATGAAGATTGAAAAAATATGTTTATAACACACACACTTGACTTTCATACAAAGTGTAGCCTCCAAAATATTGAAATTATACTTTATTAAATAATTGAAATTTTATAGAAATCTCGAATTTAGCTTCAATTCTATTTATTTTAGTGTTCTATGACCTCAATACAAAGTATAAAACAATATAGACTTAATTATAAAAGTGAACATTTGGATGATGATGCAAATGTTAAAATTGTTCATAGAAAAAACATAACCGATTAAAATTAGTTATATCAAATTCTTCAAACAGATAATTCACTTGAAACTAAAAAGAATATTTGAAGTCAGTTGACCAGTTAAAATGAACTGCAATAATATAATACTTCGGAAAACATACATATATGTGCATATATCATAATATAAACAAAACGAAAATAAAAAATTGAAACGTAGTTCGGTTACGAACTGTAAATAAACTTCCATTATCCCAAACTAAATAAATCTTATTTGTCTCTTAAAGAATTGATTTAATATCATGTATATATATATGAAGAACTGATTAATTCTTCAAAATAATAACTCGCCATCTTTCACATTTGCAACTGCAAGTTAACTTACGAGAGGTGCAAAGCTCTTGCAGATTTGCAAGTGGGTTTGCTGTCAGTTTGCAAGCGATATGTTCCGTTTGTATTGAAACTTCCATTGCAAGCGGCTTTGCAACCGGAAGTGTTTCATTTGTATGTACCCCTTAGTTCCAAGTGAATTATCTGTTTGAAGAATTTGATATAATTAATTTTAATCGGTTATTGTTTTTTCAATGAACAATTTTAATACATATTTGTTCAATCTTCATGCCGGCCAGGTGGTTCGGTCGGTAGGGCGCTGCCTTCCTAATCTTATGGTGCCAGGTTCGAATCCTGGCGCGGGCATGGATGTTTGTGATGTCTTATGATATGTATCTCATGTATCTGTTCTTGTTATAATAAAAACTTGTAAACCCTTGTGGTGTGGATTTTTCGAGATATAAGCGGACCTAGAGGCAAGCAATAAATCTCAGTACTCATCAAACCAAACCAAATCAATCTTCATTGAAATCTAAACATTTATTAAATTTATTACCTTATAATTACATGGTTTGGAGTGAGTAGATGACTAAAACTGCAAAAGATAGAAAGAAGGGAAGAGTTAATGTTGCTTTAGCAAGAGTGTATACATCTATTGAAAATGCAGTATGTGGTAAGCTCGATATCCAAATATCAATTTTCATTATTAAAAATCAAAATCATTAAAAGTTCATAAGCTGTAAAAGTAGATTATATTTTACTTACAATTGCATACAACTGATTTAGTATTGATGGTATTAGATATACTTATTTTATTTTCTCTCCCAGTTATTTCTGCACTTTTAACCAATCTGTATGAATATAAAATTATTTAAAATGCTACTTAAATTTGCATTGAGAGAATCAACAGCAATATAGTTATTTTATATTGTCTTGCTTATTATAACTAAAATCTTTCATTAACTATTTATATTTTTAAATATTGGCAATAAAAATACATTGAGAGTATTGATTTTAGTTTTAAAATTAGATGATTATGTATTTTATTTTTTAAATATGTGGTTAAGAAGATTTGAAGAGATAAACATTGAAAAACATTTGTAGCTTTTTGAACTAACATCTGAATGGGAATTTATGTGTTATGTCAGTTCTACTATTTTGGCATAACATATTAAGCTCTTTTTCGGATAATGATGCTACAATGTTATAAATGCTGAAGTTCAAATGAAGTTCTGTTAAAAGTAAGATTTAAATTAAAAGTTTTATTATCAAATGATAAATATTTTTACTTAACTGAGAAATGTTACATTTTATGTTATGCATGATAGCAACACCAATTCTATGTGATGTTTATATTCATCTAAGTATTATTTTATTTATTTAAATTTAAGTATTGAAGAATAAGCAAAATATTAAAGTAATGTTATAAAATTAATTTTTATTCACCCCTCAATTATTTTATTTTATTAATATTATATGATTTATATTTTGAATACCATTCGATAAAGACTATTATAAAATTTCTGATTTTATAAGACAGAAAAAAATATTAAGAAGTAAAAAGGCTGATAATTTTATTTTGTAAATTTTTTTTTTTTCTTTTTTATGATCAAGAATATGGTAACTCTTCAGTCGAATGAGTATTTTTAAATATCAATGCATTCACCTCAATCTTGAATTAAAAATCTCGCTAAATGAAGAACCTCTGTGTGACCTGATGAAGAATATTCCAGTTTATCGAACAACTATCCGAATGAGAATTTGGCTGTTATGTCAGTTTTAGTATATTGGCATAACGTACTAAATTCGCTTTCAGAGTGTTCAATGAAGCACAAAACCTTGAAAAGTGCTTCTTCTTCTGAAGTGAAGCAGTCGTCTACTTGAAAAATATACTAAGGCATATGAAGGATTATGTTTTTGTAAGTATAATATACTTTTCAAAATTTTATAGTTTTTATTATTGAGTGAGTATTTTAAAATATGAATAAATTTGCTTCAGTCTTGAACCAGATTCTAGCAGGTGAATGTCGATCTGATCAATGAAGAATGTATTTTTTCTTAGTTTTACGAATAAACATCTGAATTAGAATTTGTTATGTCAGTTTTAACATATTGACAAAACAAGTTCTTTTTCAGATTAATTAATGATGCATAAATACTGAAGTTTAATACACTGCTGTTAAAAGTATCATTTATTTCATGGATTTACTTTTTTATTATCAAGAATGATAAACAGTTTACTATAAATTAATATATATAATGACCCTCATCTGTCATGAACGAATCCGGTTAGTACCGCTTCAAAACAGAAACTTTTGGCAGCCATTTTTTTTTTTTTTTCGTTTGTTCAACTCACTGAGCTGGTTCAACTTACGGAAACATACATATAATATGTTTTGTATCGCACGTATTCTCATTTATTTTCCCTAAAACCTTGAAAAACTATTCAATTGTAATGTTTAAAGATCTAAACTAAATATAATGGATCACTGGCTATTATAAACATGAATCTATAAATAGAATTATGTAACTTCATGATTGTATGGTTTGGTTTGGTTTGGTTTGATGAGTACATGAGATTTATTGCTTGCCTCTAGGGCCGCTTGTATCTCGAATAATCCACACCACAAGGGTTTACAAGTTTTTTTATTACAAGAACAGATACAAGAACATGAATAAGGACAATACATACATCCATGCCTTCTCCGGGATTCGAACCCTGGCCCAACTGTGTAGAAGTCAGGGACGCTAACCACTCCACCGTCTGGGCGGCAACTTCATGATTGTAAGCAACGGAATACCAAATAAAAACAAACGAAAACTGTTGCCATTCAGAAAATACAAATTCCAAATGGATTCCGAATGAACGACTCTTTGACTGTTTCTACGAAAAAAAAAAAATGCTTAAAGTATTTCTAAAACATATTAAAGCCTTAAAACTCTTAAAATATTTGTAAAAGCATATTAAAGTCTTTAAATATTTTTATCAAGCTTCATTGTTTGTTTACATTGAAAGGTATGATTGGCGTCGAGTTCAGTACTTAAATGACGCCAGTTGATTTCTGTTTTGAAATTAGTGTAAATTTATAGTTGGGATAGAATGTTTGGTTGGGCAAGTAAAGGTCACCAGTTGAAATGAGTATAGAGCATTTCCTCGTGACGTCTGGTGGTTGGCAAAAAAGCGCGCTCGACTTTCCCGCGCCCCGCCCACCATTGCTAACCGCATAGCGATCCGCCATCGCTATGCTTTTCCCAAGCCTTTTTGCCAACCACTCATAAAAGTTGAGATGTTTGTTTACAAACAAGGAACTGCCCTATTGAAAGTAGAGTAGTCAAAGGTGATAATGTCGAGTCAAGATAAAATTGTTCGGTTGAGAATGAGAAAGTCCCTAGCTGGATCCCGGATATTTTGGAGATGTTGAGGTGAGATAGCTGGTTGGAAGTATCGAGTAGAGTTGAATTTGGGTTAGCATAGAGTGTCTGTAATTATTCGATAGTTAATTAGAAAATACGCAAGCAAAGTGATGACGTCACTGGCCGTCAGTGGATGCAAAAAAAAAGATTTCCTATGTTAAGCACCCATTGGATTTTTTGTAAAAAATTATTAAAAATTGAGGCAAATTATTTCTCGATTTTAATCCCCATATTTCGGTATAGATATGTATTAGTTATCGTCTGCATGCGTTAGATTAAGTTGTTTATGCTGTAAAATTGATAAAATTTAAATTTTAAATTTCAAAACTCTAGAAAAAAAAATGGCAAACTTCCATATTCGATTCAAAACATAAACATTTCATTTCAAAGGATGATATTTACACAATAAATATCCAACTAATATACTAATTAAAAGGAAAATGATAAATATTCTACCATAATTTGAAGTCAAATTTGTTTTCAAATGTCTAAATAAAGTGTCTGATATAAGATACTCATATGTTGCAGCGGAATAGATTTAATATATCTGTCATCCTTGGCGAAAAAAAAAAATATCTCCAAATTATTTTGGCGAGCATATTTAATTCCTTTCAAACATCATGGTTATTTTAACAACTTATATTAAGAGAGCGATGAATTATATGAAACAATATTTCGTACAATACATATTACGAAAATAAACATCTGTCATGTATATTTTCGGATTATGTTTTTAATCGCCAAATGCAAAAAACGCCAAAGATGACACAGTTTTGAAACTTAAAATTTTGTCAATTTGACAGCAAAATAACTCAATCTAACACATGGATACGAAAGCATATCATACCCAAATACAGGTATTAAAATCGGGAAATAATTTTTCTCGATTTTTAATAATTTTTTACAAAACATCCAATGGACGATTAACATAGGGAATCTTTTTCTTGCATCCACGGAAGGTCAGTGACGTCACACTTCGCTTTCGTATTTGAAAATAGGATCTTCGATAGTCTTAAAAAAAAGTATTTTGGTAAAATGAAGTGAATAGTTTTTACTTTCTTCTATATGTAATATAGAGAAAGTATTGGATTCGCGAAAATTTTCGACCTCCGTTTTTTGACGGATCTACACGTTTTGGGATGTCCTGAACACGAATTGATAGTTTTTAGAAAATGTCTGTCTGTGTGTCTGTCTGTGTGTCTGTCTGTCTGTCTGTCTGTGTGTCTGTCTGTATCATTTTTTTGTGGACGCTGTATCTCACGAACATATGAATGAAATTTAACCAAACTTGGTATTTAGTTGCAACCTGACATGAACTGGTGCCCATTAGATTTGGGGATCAATAGCTCAACAGGTGGCGCTGTAATCGCATTTTATGCAAACTTTTAACATGGCAGCATAGGACAAAATTCCGTATAAATGGGCATAATGAGAGTTATTTTAAACTTGTGATTGTAAAATGAATTAGAATTATTGATGATAGTAGTAGTTAACTAGGAAAAAAAAATTGTGCATGGGGGGGCTTCGGTTCCCCCCCTGGGGGGGAAGTACCCCCCCGGGGGGGTTAAATTTTGGAGATGGGTATCATTCGAAAGATCTCGTCAATACCTTTAAAACGAATGGTTGAACCATAAATCTGTGATAATTTAAAACAAAGTTATCGATTTTTTTTACTTTTAACAAAAAAAAAAACAGAAAAATAATCGTATTTTTTTTTTTTTTTTTAACGAAATTTTACCAAACTCGGTATTTAGTTGGTCCCCGACATAAACTGTTGCTGATTATATTTGGGGATCAATAGCTCAACAGGTGGCGCTGTGATAGCATTTTATCTAAATTTTTAACATGGCAGCATAGGACAAAAATTCGTATAAATGTGCATAATAAGAGTTATTTTACACTTGTGTTTGTAAAATTAATATGAATTATTGATAATAGTAGTACGTAACTAGGAAAAAAATTTTGTGCATGGGGGGGCATCGCTTCCCCCCTGGGGGGGAAGTACCCCCCCGGGGGGGTGAATTTTGAAGATGGGTATCATTCGAAAGGTCTCGTCAATACCTTTAAAACGAATGGTTGAACTATAAATCTGTGATAATTTAAAACAAAGTTATCGTTTTTTTTTTACTTTTAACCAAAAAAAAAAAAAAAAAAAAAACTTAGAAAAAAATTCTATTTTTTTTTTTTTTTTTTTTTTTTTTTTTTTTTTAAATATTGTTAGTGATTGAATATGTATTAATTTTCACAAAAAAAAAAAAAAAGGAAAAAAAAATCTTTTTTTTTTTTTAAATATTGTTACTGATTGAATATGTATAGGAAAATATAGAAGAAAGTCTTGTGGTGGCCACAACATACTAGTTTACTTTCTCTTACCCATAGGGTCGAGAAGATATTGTTTTAGGGTCAAATTTTCAAACGTGGGTTTTTGTTATACTTACATGTTCTGAGGTCCCCTGAATACAAAAATCATGTTTTTAGCGAATGGTCTCTGTGTGTGTGTGTCTGTCTGTCTGTGTGTCTGGATGTTTGTGATCAGCATATCTCAAGAACAAATAGTAGCAGAAATTCCAAACTCGGTATTCTAAATGTGTATCATATAGGGATGCTACAGTAAGATTTCGTTGAGATGAAGCAAATGGTTCGTGTACAGGGACATTCAAAAGTATTTAAATACATTACGTCTATGGGAGAAATTGCAGGTAAGTAGAATTTAACATCTATAGACTGCGCTAGACCAAATAAAACTAATATATTTTTTTTGTAATAGAGATAGTCAACTGGGAAATTTTTTTTTTTTGTGTATGTAGGAGCCTCGCCGCCCCCCCTCGAGGGAAGTAAATTTTCATGATTGGTATCTTTCAAAAGAGCTCGAAAATACGTTTAAAACTAATGGTTGAACCATCGATCTGCGATAATTTAAAATAAAGTTATTGATTCTTTTCAATTTTAACAAAAAAATTTTAGCAATTTTTTTTTTTTTTTTTTTTTTTTTTTTTTTTGATATTTAGTGTTATACTACTTCTCTAATATGGAAATCGTCTGTATTTATCATACAAGATAAGTTTTTTAAATAATAATTTTAATAAATAATTTTTTAAAAACAGAATTATTTTTTAATAACCGAATTAAATTCTGTATAAATGTAGGTGCATTAATGAAACGACGGGTTGAGGAGGGCCAGAACTAATTATCATATAAAACTCTTCCGAAGCCTAATTTGAATTGTTCAACATAGGTTTACATAACAGTACTCAGATTATTCTTATTATGATTACTTTAAATAGAGCACTTAACGGAACACTGGGATGTGTTGGTTGTCGGGCCTATATTTTTAGTCAGCGAGCAGTTTTTTTATTGTCATTCATATTTATTGATCGGATAGAATTTTTTAAATTTCAAAACGAAAATTATAAAATATCGAAACACATTTGATTTATAAACAAAAATTGAAACTACATTTAAATGATCACGTGGTAATCTTCATGTTCTAAACATTGTTTTCAAGATTTATTGTTCACATTCCGTCATTTTTGACGGGGTTATATACTAGTATTTACGCCAATGTAAAAAATTGTTAGAACGAAACTGCAGTTTCTGTAGCATTAAGCGTACCTACCATCATCAGTGTCAAACCTGATTGAGCTGATAACGATATACTTAACGCTTGCTACTGAAATTGCAGTTTGGTTTTAGCATTTTTTTCATAGGTGTTTTCAACATTGTGTAAATCATTCTGTTCAATGTCAAGTCTGGTTATATAAGTAATTTATTATTTTAATTATTATTATTATGCTGTTTTATCACCACTAACTATTTGATCAAATATTGAATATTCTTCAAGCTAAATAGTAACTATGTAGCTAGCTGATTACACTTATATTCAGGTGTCATTATCTTAATTTTTTACTACTACTACCCTATTACTGTGTAAGTAATGGAAGTATTGTGTTCAGTTCAAAAATTCAATATCGAGTTTTCACCTGATTTACATGTTTTAAGGTGTCCTGAGTCCAAAAAAAGTTTTTAGCAATTGGTCAGTATGTGTGTGTGGAATCTTCTGACTATCATTTCTCCGAAACTGATAGATGGAACTATGAAACTTCAGAATTGAGACACGCCGGGTGTATAGATGATTTTTCCAACTTTTGATGAAAATTCGACGATTAGGAACCAGGAGTGGGGCTGTAAGTCCATATTTCAAAAACGGTTCTAATGATTTTATTCAAAGCTGCTGTTTATACACTTGATTAGATGTTCTTTAATATGAATGAGTTCGTTAGTTCAGGAAAATTGATAGGTGTCCTGTATAAATATCTCAATTTCAGGTCTCAGAAGTGCATGCCTTTAAAAACAGCTGTACGGATTTTTTTCAAACTTCTCATATTAATCTCTTTTTAAATATCCTTTTGTAAGTAATTGTTATTTTTGGGTCAACAACTGAGTACGCGAAGTTTTGGTAAAAGTCGGTATCTAAAAAGCGATTCTAATGACTTTCTTGAAAATTGTTGCATAAACCTATTAGATATCCTTTCCCATGTATTACATAGTTATTACAGGAAAATTAACAGTTACACTGATTAGGAAGGTCAGTTTTAGATCTTAAAATTAGTGTTTCAAAAATAAAAAAGTTTAAACTGAGTTTTTTTTCTCTTATTTTTTTTTTAACTCGCTATGTAAATTCTGTTTTATATGCATTTATATGAGTATCAGCTTTCTCGTACTGGAAAATTTTCAGATGTCTATTTTATTAGGTCAGTTTTATTTCTTTTGATTATATTATTATTTTTTTTTTTAACTTTTTGAATAGTACCATTTATATTTAGTAATTTTTATTTATTTATTTTAAATTATGAAAATTATAAAAATTACTATTCAGAAACAGTGGTTTACTTCAATGTAGAAAATTCTTAGAAAATATTACTATACCTAAATAGTAGTGTTATGCTGAATTCACAGCGAAGAAAATTATTAACTGTTAGTCTTCTTAATAAACATATAAGCTTTTTAAATAACAGTATCTTGTGTCGGGGTTTGAAAAATGACACAAAAATGCAGCATTTGAGAAGAATCAACTTACAAATAACAATGTTTACATTAAAAAATTGAAACAAATGCCTCTCACGTGGATAAATTGTGAGACAGATGTTATGCTTTGCATGCATGTTGGGGCACTTCACACACATAAAAAAAATCAAAGCAGTGTTTGGGGACTGCCGATAGAAGTGAAAACTAAGTAACTTCTGAATTGTACCGTCGAGCTATTAGATTATTATTTTCGAATTATTTTTGTTTTGTAAAGAAGTGTTTATGATCTGTATTATATGATTCGTCACAATATTTGTAGCTACCCAAATTAAATGAACTAAGCCTTATATTAGATAAAAATATTGATTACTTATGAAATTATTTTAATTAGTAGCTAAGATACAAAAGAAAACCGATTCAGGAGACCCCAAAACGCATAAATCAGGTGAAATCTCGAATTCCACTTTCGATAATATAAAAGAACTTTAAAATATCTTTCGAATGATGTATTAAAAATAATTTAATCATAATTAGAATTTGAAATATTGAAATTTTAAAATATTACAGCGCCATCTGGCAGTAGAAATTTCTGAAATCTACTGTTCAATTCCAAATCAACAAAGCTTTCTAATGATGTATTACTTATGAAATTATTTTAATAAGTAGCTGAAATATAAAAGAAAACCCATTCAGGACGCCTCAAAACGTGTAAATCAAGTAAAATCTCGAATTCCACTTTCGATAATATGAAAGAACTTTAAAATATCTTTCGAATGATGTATTAAAAATAATTTAATCATAATTAGAAATTGAAATATTAAAATTTTAAAACATTACAGTGCCATCTGGTGGTAGAAATTTCTGTAAGTTACTGTTCGATTCCAACTCAACAAAGCTTTCAAATGATTTATTACTTATGAAATTATTTTAATTAGTAGCTGAGATACAAAAGAAAACCCATTCAGGTCACCTGAAAATGTGTAAATCAGCTGAAAACTCGAATTCCACTTTCGATTCTCAGGGAAAGCCTTCGCTGATGATGACGCAAGTTTCATGATTCTTGTTTACCCAAAAGTGCTCAACGCGCCTAAAGAAGTTTTCACTTCAAATGGAAAACCTTCGCTGACGATGACGCGAGTTTCATGATTTTTGTTCACCCAAAAGTGCTCAACGCGTCTAAAGAAGTTTTCACTTCAAAAAACACAAAAAAGGCAGGGTTAAACAATAAAAAAAATGTAAAATAAAAACTTGAAATGAAAGACACAAAAAATGAAAAGAAAAAAAAAGGGGTCGGGGGATTTAACAAATAAAACAATAAAAAGAAAACAAACTTTCACAAAATTACTTACTTGGTGCAAGAAGAAACAAAGATTAATAAAAAAAAAAAAAAAAAACCACGATAGAAGTGACGTAAAAAGTAAAAAAAAAGTGTGAAACTTTGAATTAACACCATAAAATGCAAGAACTCTCAGAAGTCCTTTTGTGTCAAAAGAAAACACGACCCTTTCTCAGGCGAAGGTTGTGCTTACTTTCAGCCTGAAACATTTGTTGCAAGTTCTTGCATTTTATGATGTTTATTCATTTTTTATACTTATTACTTTTAAATGTCAGTTCTGTAGTGTTATATATCTAGTGTTATATATTATAGTGTTTATTTTTTATATTTAATATAAAAATGTTTATTAAATTAGCCAAAAATTCTAAATTTATAACATTTAATTATATATAAATTTGTAACATTTTTGTATTGGAATGGCGTTTACATGTCTCGGAACTTTCTCATTGTTTTTCTGCTTGGCAGCCCAGCTGAATGATGCTTTTTTTTTTTTTTTTTTTTTTTTTTTTAATGCATTTTTCAGATTTAAAAATTATTTTTTGAGTTATTTTACTGAAGTGAGCATACATCTGAATATTAACCACGGCAATGGTGGCGTATCCAGGAGGGGGGAGGAGGGCTGGTGGACTGCAGCCCCTCCTGAAATTTTATGTATGTATAGAATAAAGGCAATAAGCTGATGGGATATCCTTATAGCGCTTTTTACATAATACTATGCATTGGATTGCCCTTCAGTGCAAATATTGAAGTTGCATTCATAATGAATATGATTTTAATAATTTTCATTATAAGTATTGAAAAATACATATTTAACGTTATAAACAAATAAATAATAATTTTAATCAAACTTACCTGATGGACTGTAAGATGAGATTCAAACTTACCTGATGGACTGCAAGATGAACTCCTACTAGAGTAAGTAATTCTCTGAACAACCATAGCCCATGTGTTTACTTAACAATGAAATTTAGAAAAATCAGGACTAAGTAATATTTAATCACAGAATTAGACTATTTTCCTTAGTAATATTTACATAGAAGGATAAGCTAATACATGGCCTTATGACAAAAAAGGACAGTGCACAAGATTATCCCACCAGTATTAAAAAATAGTTTTTAGAAAAAATATTTATATCCAATCCTTTTGAATAATCAGAGGGAAAATATGAAAATGATTAATACAAAGTTGTATCATGGTCTGTTAGTAGTATATCAGAGTATTTCTGAAATTTAAATAAATTATTCTGATTATTTATACACTATTATCCACATTTAAAATGGTTATAAATTATACACTGATATATAAAACAGTGGTGTCTAAAAAATTATAGCGATCCTCAAAAGTCACAAATAAACAAGAACAAAAACCCACTGAATTTTCCGAATTTTCTGTCGAATATTGTTCGATTCGTGTATTCTTGTTTCCTATTGGTTTATCATTCATCGCAATCGATAATTCTTGCAAGTTGACGTCACCGCCTGCAAGCGTTCCAAATGTATGACTATTTGCAAACCACTTGCAAAATTTACGTCATCGAAGTTGCAAGCGGTTCATTTGCAAGCGTTCCGTTTGTATGTACCCCATAATATTATAAAGTTAAAATAATTAAAGAAAAATTTAATTCATTAATAAAAAATGTAATTTAACTATGAATAATAAAAAAAAAAGGTAGATGCATAACTTTTTTTTTTTTTTTTTTTTTTTTGTATTCTGCATAGTTGGGTACATATGCACTGAAATACAATAATATTAATTATATAATTCTTTTTTGAAAATTATTTAAATAAAAAAATACTAACAATAAAATTTTAATTTTAGAAAATTTTCCAGCAATTTTTTTTTTTTTTTTCGTGATTTCCCTCAATGGACCATATTCCTCCTTTGGGTTCGAGACTATAAAAAATCAGCTGTTTTCGGTAAACAATTCTCAACTCTACCATAGCAAGGCATTGGAGCTTGCAAATTTTTATCTTGCAATATTATTTCTAAGAGTTACAGATTATATGAAATTGAAGTAAGAGTGATATACTGATAACTTTGTTTTGTTTTTAATCCAGTTTTAGTAATATACTTTAATATTAATCAACAAATGTAATATTAAAAGATTTCATGTGAACTGTGGCGATGTTAACAAATTTAAATGAATGTTCCATCTAATAGATTCCTTTATTAAAATGATTGAAATTCTAATTATTTAAGCTTTGATGTCTATATATATGTGTGTGTGTGTATAAAATGTTCTTATTAATCTTTTATTCATTATATATATGTATGTATGCGTGTGTGTATACATAAAATGTTCTAAAATTTTACGATATGGAATAGTCTTAACTTTCAGTTGTTTACATTTCTCTTTTGTTCTTGTTTGAACATTGTTATTAAGTTTCACTGCAGAAATATTTAGGAAAATGTTATGCGTAACAATAATATGGCATCTTGAATCTAATTTGTTTACAAAATATCGACCACGTGTTCGGCGATTTTACCTATGGTGACGTCACAGGAATATTGTCCATTATGCATTATCCGCGATTGTAATGAAATGCTCGCCCTCTGGTGGGCTAAGGTGAAATTATCACACCACTGCATATCATCATATTATGCAATCGATTTTCCATGATGTAATGGCGGAGAAAGAACAATAATAAATACACGTTGCTATTATATTTACTAACAACAGCAGTTCAGAGAGCGCCATCCATCGATCATTACAAACGCGGATTGTATTTTAATGATTTGCTGTAAACAATTTTAATTTTTATTTTGTGGATTTATTATCAAGCTAATTTTTGTTAAATAGTTTTAAGTTGGAATGCTGAAATTTAAAACAAATATTTGATGTAAATAAGAAGTAGGTTCAAGTTTTATTATGATCTGAGGTAAGAAATATAAAACTGTTACGCATTTCCAAAAAATATTTAAATTTAAATCAAAGATTAAAAAAAAAAAAAAAAAAAAAAAAAAAAAAAGATTTTTATAACAGTTTTTTAAATTATCATTCCTTTGATTCAAATCTTCATCAAATTGGTTTGTTAAATTCAATTAATTCTGATTTCAATCAATAATATTTTAAATGTTTAATATATTTATGGTGTTTTATTAATATTATTATTATTTAAATACAAATTAAATGTTGATTTTTAAATATTGTTAACTATTTTTATGTTTGAATGCTGAAATTTAATGCAAATATTTAGTATTCAAACATAAAAATGTTTCTTAAAAATTAACTGATCGATAAATTCCCAAAGTAGTTCTCAAACAAATTAAAATATTTTGTTGAACTCAAAATTAAAACAAATGTTAGGCGGGAGCATTTTAAAATTTTGTTTTATTAAATTTAAATAATATTCGATGAATTCTAATTTGTATTATTGTATATTTCAGTCCATTGCATGCATATATTTATAATTCTAAAACAATTATACAGTTATTTACGAAAAAAAAAAAAAAATGCTTGTATGTATATTCGTGTTTGTAATGACCGATAGATGGCGTAACCAGAGCAATAACCATTGGTCCAATCCACGGATTAGGAGAGTCTATAGGATATATAACGAATGTTACAGAAAGGTAGTAATTTTCATCTTACATATAGAGGGCTACCAGATCTCGAGAATCCACGGGTGAGTCCAGCCTCTGGAACACTTAGACCGATCCAACTGGGCCCTGAGTCATTTGATCCACGTCCGGTCGAAATCAGAGGCTGGACGACTCCGATCCTTTTATTGGGCCAAAATCAGTGCTGCCATCTGTAGGCTTAGTTTGAAATTAGCTATAGAATATTATAAAGTTAAATTAATTAAAGAAAAATTTAATTCATTATTTAAAAATGTAATTTAACTATGAATAATAAAAAAAGATAGATGCATAACAATTTTTTTTTTCTGCATAGTTGGGTACATATACACTGAAATACAATAATATTAATTATATAATTATTTTTTGAAAATTATTTAAATAAAAAAATAATAACAATAAAATTTTAATTTTAGAAATTTTTCCAGCAAAAATTTTTTTAATTATTTCCCTCAATTACGCATTATTTTATTTTAAGGATACACTGTAAACAATTTTAAGTTTTATTTTATGGATTTATTATCAAGCTAATTTTTTAAAATATTTTTAAGTTGGAATGCTGAACTTTAAAACAAATATTTAGCATTCAAATATTCGATGTAAATAAGAAGTAGGTTCAAGTTTTATTATGATTTAAGGTAAGAAATATAAAACTATTACACATTGCAAAAAATTATAAAATTTAAATTTAAGTCAATGATTAAAAAAAAAAGATTTTTATAACAGTTTTTTAAAATATCATTTATTTTATTCAAATCTTCATTAAATTGGTTTGTTAAATTCAATTAATTCTGATTTCAATCAATAATATTTTAAATGCTTAATATATTTATGATTTTTTATCATTATTATTGTTATTTAAATACAAATTAAATGTTGATTTTTAAATATTGTTAATTATTTTTATGTTTGAATGCTGAAATTTAATGCAAATATTTAGTATTCAAGCATAAAAATCTTTTTATGTTTGAATACTTTTGAAACATTAAAAAAAAAAATTCATAAAAATTAACTGATCGATAAATTGTTAGCAGAAAGCATTTTAAAATTTTATTTTATTAAATTTAAATAATATTCAATGAATTTTAATTTGCATTATTGTATATTTCAATCCATTGCATGCATATATTTATAATTCTACAGTTATTTACAAAAAAAAAAAAAAAATTCTTGTATGCATAATTCACGTTTGTAAAAACCGATAGATGGAGTAACCAGAGCAATAACCAATGTCCAATCATAGCAATGGATTTGTAAATGGATCAAATGACTCGGAAAAATTTCTTGGGCGATTTGATTCACGACCGGTCAATGGAACACATTATACTGGACGACTTTGATCCAGACCGGTCGATGAGACTAGACGCATTGTTCCACGACCAATTGGATCGATCCTGGATCGGTCGAGAGCCTGAACCCGCCCCACCAATCAGCGCGCTTGTTTAAATTTGTAGCGGTTCATTGGTCGTTCTCGGAAATCGGATGATGACAGAAGCCGAAGGGGCGGGCTTTCACTTTCTTCCGATAAGTTTCAAAGATACTACACCAGGCGGCGATCGGATAGTTTTCCTCTATTCGGCTGAATTAATGCGGAAAAGAAAGCTTCGTTTTCCGCGCTGGCTGCCCTATCTCGTTTATCATCCTATAGATTCTCTTAATCCGTGGTCCAATCACAGCAATGAATTTGTAAATGTGTCAAATGACTCGGAAAAAGTTCTTGGGCGATTTGATCCACGACCGGTCCATGGAACACATTACACTGGACGACTTTGATCCAGACCGGTCGATGAGACTGAGAGCCTGAACCCGCCTATTGTTCCACGACCCATTGGATCGGTCGAGAGTCTGAACCCACCCATAGTAAAAAATAAATAAATAAATTTGAAACTGTGTCTGGAGTTTTTCATCCACCTTTAGTACATATATTATTCATAAACTTTTTTTTGCTAAATTATCTGTGAGCATTCGGGAAAGACAGCCATTAGAGAGTCTTTCCACGATTAAAAAGGAAACAGAGTACCTTTATAATAGAGAAGCGTTAAAAATTGCTACAATTTCGGATGTATCTGGGACCCACTTATAGAGTTGGTCCAGAGACATGACATCACGATTTTGATCCTCCACGGAAGGGATATAATAAATAAGGACTAAAAATAAAATATTATATATTTTTAAATTGATCGATTAATAATTTACTTTCTATAACTTTTTAAAACTAAAAATGCCTTCTAAATAAAGGCTGTTCCCAGAAAATGGGGACATGACTTCCTTTTTTATTGAAGGCATTTTTCTAAGTTTTAAAAAATTGTAGAAAATAAATTATTAATCAGTAATACTTTATTTTTAGTCCTTATTTATTAATAAGGAAAAAATACATCCATGATTGGGTAATTGTAGAAATTTTTAACGCTTTTCTATTATAAAGGTACTTCTACTTACAATAATGCGAAATTTTCCAATTCGCAAAATTTCAAACCAAGCTGAATTGCCTTATTTTTATTATTTTAAGGCGCTGGCGCTGCATGCAATCAACTTTCTTTTTATTGATTTAAATTTGAATGGCAACAGTTCGTTCTACCGGCAACGCCATTTCATTTTCACTTGCCGTAATCGTCCGGGAAAGTTTGCCATTTTTTTTCTGCAATTTAATTTGATAATTAATATCCTGTAGTTCTGTTTATAGTGTTATTGTTCATAAAATATAATCATGTCTGAAAAAAGTGAACCCGAGCAGTTCCGTAAGCTTTTTATTGGTGGTTTAAATTATAAATCTACAGAAGAATCCTTGAAAAATCATTTTGAACAGTGGGGTGAAATCGTAGACTGTGTTGTTATGAGAGACCCTCATACCAGAAAATCGAGAGGGTTTGGCTTTATAACTTATAAACGTGCTCACATGGTCGATGATGCTCAAGCTGCAAGACCTCATAAAATTGATGGCCGAGAAGTTGAACCGAAAAGAGCTGTTCCCAGGGAGGATTCTGGTAAGCCCGAAGCTCAAGTAACCGTTAATAAGATTTACGTCAGCGGTGTGAAAGATGATTTAACTGAAGATGATTTGAGAGAATACTTCGGTCCGTATGGTAATATTGTGAGTGTAAATATTGTTGTAGATAAAAATACAGGAAAGAGAAGAGGTTTTGCATTTGTTGAATTTGATGATTATGATCCTGTAGATAAAATAGTCTTGCAACGTCATAATTACAAGGGTAGAAGATTGGAAGTTAAGAAAGCTTTATCTCGAGATGAAATGAACAGTATAAAAATGAAAAAAGAAATGGGAGGCTTTGGCCGAGGAAGAGGTGGTGCAGCTGGTGGAGGCAGAGGAGAATGGCGCACAGCTGATGAATTTGACAGAGGTGGCTATGGTGGAGGCTATGGAGGGGGTTATGGAGACAGCTATGGTGGTGGATATGGAAATGGTGGTGGTGCTGGTGGCTGGAATGATAGCTATGGTGATGGCTATTCTAGTGGTGGTGGAGGTGGAGGCTGGGGTAGCAACTTTGGTTCTAGCTATGGAGGAGGACCTATTCGAGGCAACACTGGTTACACCCAACGTAGTCAAGGACCTTATGGTGGTGGACGAGGCTCAGGTGGATATGGACGCCGATGAGTTTTAAGTAATAGACTACATGAACACTTGTGTACTTCACTTAACATTGTGTGACTGAACATTTTTTACTTGTTGATTTTTAGTTAATATCAGCATTATGTGTCGCATATCATTTTTCATTTTCAAACCTAATAATTTATGCATATTCATGTGTAATGAATTTTTACGACTCACTGCATGTGTAAATTTTATGTTATTTCCATTGCCGTGTACTTAAAATTAAATATTAGCTTCTTTTATTTGTTGCTGTTTCATTAACTTTGCTATCAGTAATTAGTACTTACTGCAATCTTTTAATGTAACATTTAATATCTAAAATGAAATTTAAAATAAATTACTATAAATTACTACTTTGACATTTTTATATTGAACTATCCAGCAGTTACTTTTTTAGAATTAAATAATTGAGTGTGTTATTCTTAAGATTAGTTAGTTATATGCAATTTAACGAAGCTTACATACGCCATAGTAAAATTTACGTGACACAGCAACATTGTTGCAGAAAATAAATTGTCACTTGCAGAAAGATTTGCCCTTGGATATCCCCGCATCTCAGTAGAAAACAGAAACTTGTCTTATATTTATGAATTCTTCTACAGTATATTAATACAATTATTTTTATAATTAAATATACACAGTATGTGTAAATTAGAAAATGTCATTAAACAGTGTTCATTGTCTTGCTGAAATTATTTGTACAAACGAGTGTTGTCACAGAAAGCATAATAATCTGCCTCAGGTCTAGTGTACAGATTAAAAGTTAAAAATGAATTTATAGACTTTCACGAACTGCTTTTAATAGAAATTTTTTCTTATAAATTTATCAGTTAAAAAAAAATATCCTGTGTACAGTAGCTTTAACCAAAGATGGAAAATTGGTGCAGAATTCATACCACAATACTTGAAACAAAATTTCTTATTATTAATTCAATGATTTTATAGGTAGAGAAATATTTTAAAAGAATACTGGAATGAGTTCTGTGCTAATTTTCCAGCCCTGCCCTGCCAGTAAATTTCATTGTTCTATTTATATAATATAGTCGAACCTCGTTAACAGGAATCTCAAGCGGAAAAAAAAATTGTTTGTGTTATCAGTAGTTCATGCTATTAGTAATTAATCTTCATGGGTCATTCCTGATAATCGGACTGTCGGTGTGATTAGTGTACAGGCTATTTGGACCATCTTTTTTAAGAAGAATAAGTTAGCACTGATAAGAGTAAAATTTAGAAATAATATGTGTCTCATCCCCGTGCATGAAAAATTCTTTTTTACTTTCTTTTTAGTGTGGGAGTGGGGTAGAGATTTATTTTCACAGAAATTTTGTACTCTAAATGATGCTAAAATTCTTCATAAAAGGGCGATAACTCAAAATTTTTATAAAGCAAAAATGAAAATAATAAAGGTTTCGAAAATTGAATAATAAAAATTAAAATTGCAACATGAAAACAGATCTTAGTAAATGAGTATTTTCAATCTTTGAAAAAATCTTTGCAATATGTTTGTTTATGAATATGTATAAACAAATCTGCATGTTCAACTACATAGATGTTATTTGTTTTTTTATTTCGCTTCCTTTTTACCTTAAAAAGAAAAAAGTTCCAATATAATTCGATGCAAACCAAACCCAATTTTCTATACAAATATATGTATAATTTTTCTGGAAATGACTTTTGTACTTATTTTGTAATGTTTTCTAACAACAATGTTGAAATAGACATGGATTGCAGATCAATCGATATACACTTTCAAAACGTTAAAAGTTTGAATTTTGCAGTTGAAACAAGCAAAATAATTAGTATATTAGAGAAAATTAAAGATCAAACAAACAAAATCATTATTATGACCAGCGCAACAAGGAAGCGGTCCGAATAGCTTTCACACTAATCTCACAAATGGTCCGAATAGCAACGGCCGGGTCATTCCATGCCAAATCAACCAAAAAATTTCAATTTTCAACCTGACCACCTCAGATTTCTATGAAACTTCCAGGAATCATTCTTCTTGATGATATAAATGAGAATATATTTTTAGAAATTTATCTCTTTCGATTTTTTTTTTTTTTTTTTTTTAATTTAGAAAAATCAGCATTTTTTAGCATATGTAAGCATATTCAATCTCAAATTTCTCAAGTTCTATAAGGGATAGAGAAGTTTATGACCCCTCATTATAAAGAGTATTTTCCAAGGTTTAATTTGATATGCAACATCATTATGTTAGGTAAAGATTTTAAAAATTATTAAATTAAAAAATTTTAAAGATAGTGTTTTCTAAAAAATTTTAAAAATGTTTTTGGTTATACTAAAAGCTATATAACCTGAAACTTTTAGAGTGGGATCAGAAGTTATTACAAAAAACTTACTCTACATGTTAAATTGTATTATAATTACAGTTGAATCTCGAAAATCCAGATTTGGCGGGACCCACGGCAATTCCAGATTTAAGAGATTTATTGAAAACTAATTTTTTGTGATATTATAATAACATACAAACTGCAATTTTATGTTAATGAAAATAAACAACAAATCAAATTGGTTAATTAAAATATAAAATAGAAATATAATAAAACACTTATGTTAAATTAAAACATATATTACACTAAAATATAATAAACCCCTGATAAGGCTTGCTAAATGCCAGCTATTAAACTAAGGAAACTTTTTTTTTTTTTTTTTTTTTTTTTTAACATTTCAGTAATTATTTTTCACTATGATTATTTTTTTTTTTTTTTTTTTTCATTTTATAACCTACCTTTTTTTGTATAAAAATAATATCTTTAATTCACAATCAAACAATATAAAAATATGTCAGATTATGGTCAAATTTATGTATTCAGTGTTCAATTAAACGTATTTTAAACTGCATTGCACAAGAAATATGGAAATAAGATACAGCTAAGTCTTATTTTTAAATTAAAATATCTTCTGGATTTTAGAGATTTTTGGATTCTGGATGTCCAGATTTTTGAGGTTTAATTGTACCATATAATATGCTTACTTGATAAGACATTATTTTGAAAGTTCATATTTATGACTAGTAAAATAGTAAAAAAAAAGTTTTCTCCATGAAAATTTCTAAGATCATTAAAAAATTTTTTTTTTTTTTTTTTTTTAATGTGTGTGTGTGTGTGTGTGTGTGTGTGTAATTGTACAAGTTTCAAACTTTTAAGTAGTGATGGTTTTAAAACTTACGCAGTTTTTTAAAGACAGACTACAAAATGATTACAATATAAGGTTATAAATTTATATTAGAAGCCATTCAGATAATAAATTACTACACTTACAAATTAATGACAGCATAAGTCATAGTAAGTAAATAATAATCAATTCATTTGCTAATTAGAGATGTTCTGATTCAAAATTGTCTTTATTTAAAGATTGTTTTATTTATGTTGTTGCTGGCATGTGACTCATCTGCATCTCCACTGTAGTTTAATTCAGGGCTCGAATTCCCCCTAATATTCCTAAAATTCCTAAATATTTTAATCATTCCTAAAATTCTCCTACATTTTTTCCATGAACCCTAAAAAAATGCATCCAAGGCTAATGGGGAAATTGCACATTTTTCATTGTAAATGATAGAGCATGAAAATACAAACATTTTGATACCATTTTTATGCATATTTGAAAACCGGATGCTTTAATAAATTAACTTTAAAAGACGTAGTTCTCATGTTGGCGGGAAAACACTGCGTCACGTGATAAAACCTATTGTGACGTCACTATCCATGAAATGAACTGCCGGCTGAATTTCTCCCTCTTGTATTGTAAAGAAAAATCGTGCATTCAGCGAAATTTTGTATTCTTTCTTTAAAAAAAAAAATATTAAAACTATTTGAACTCATTAAACATCGCTTCATTCTATAAATGACACCAAGTTTCAATGATATTTTTTTGTACTCGCCTGCTGTTATTAATCCAAATTAAACTATAATCGAAATAATAGTTGATCAATAGAATTTTCTTAAAGAATGTTTTTAGTAAGCTATGCCAAAGATGTATCTTTTAAATACTTGTTGTGTTTCATTTTATTATGTTTTATAGATTTATTATTATTATAGACTGAGTACAGAAATAAAATATTGGGATTGAGTAATAATATTTAACTGAATAATGCATATTTTCATTGCTCAGATAATCTAGAATAGTTTATGCTAAATTAACCTAAATTAGATTACTTTTATAATTATGAGATGCCAGTATATCTGTATATATATATATATAACTTTTTTAATACATTTCAATATTATAACTTAACAATATTTCTATTAAAATAGCAGCTGAAGATTGTGAATAATTAAAAACATTATAGTGATGCAGTTTGAGAAATTGAAAAGTATTTAAGGAAAATTACGTGCGCTTATCATTCTAAATAAATAAATAAAATTAAAAGAAGGTCTCCGTACAAAAATATTAATATTATTTATATATGTATATATATATAGAAACGCTTTTAGTTATTTTTATAATGTAATTACTTTTTTATTTGGAAAACTTTAAAAATAGAAAGAAAAGATTAATAGAAAGTAATAATAATAACAACATTTAGCAATAGGAAAGATATAAAGTACTTAAAAATAAAATAAACACATGAAATATATGTTAAATGTAATAATACCTTATAACTTATACATGATCTAGTTGTAAATATGAATGGTATTAAATAATTAATTAAAAATTTGCAGTAAATTTCAGCAATCAAACGCAATATATACACTGGTGGACAATTGCTAAGATGACAATAACTAAGCTATTGTCATCCGTCCTTAGCAATTGTCCACCAGTGTGTATATATATATATATATATTAAATTCATTTATCAATGAAGCCTTAAT
Source organism: Salticus scenicus (assembly GCA_963930645.1). Lineage (NCBI taxonomy): Eukaryota > Metazoa > Arthropoda > Arachnida > Araneae > Salticidae > Salticus > Salticus scenicus. Next base: position 185,414,846 of record OZ005648.1, on the reverse strand, counting down.
GTAAAATCCAAATATGTTTAGAATATATTAGGGGTCGATCCAGGTACAAACTGGGACCCATTTGCTTCCCCTTCACAAAATCCAAATATCTAAAATGGGCCCCTTTAGAAAATACAAATCCATAAAATGGGTCTCTTCACAAAATTCAGATTCATAACAACAGGCCTTTCTCAAGATTTATTTTTAAAAAGATGATGATTTTGTAAAAGTTTTCCACGTTAACAATATTATTTTTAATGAGTGTGTATACTTGGCTCAGTAATATGCTGTTAACTTGATAATGAACATTAGATAGAGTAACTTCTTAAGTGAAAGGTTTCGTGTGATAATTCTTTTTATCACAAAAAGAAATAAATTTTCACAAAATTATTTTGTTTTTCACAAAAGAAAAAAAAAAAAAATTGTTTTTCCCAAAAATGAGCCCCAAAAGTAAACCTGGAACAACCCTTGCATATACTATAACTGACGGTCTTCGCCTGCTTCGCTGGTCGCTAAATTTAATAAATTAACAAACAAAAAAAAAAAAAAAAAAAAAAAAAAAACTTCTTTTATATCATTCTATAAACAAAAAATAAATAAATAGATAATTAAAAAATAAATTCATTAAAATCGCTCTTAACATCGTTTTGGTTATTCGCAGCCTGCGGCAACTTTTTTCCCTCCAGTGTACCCTGCTTTTTTGGATCTGGGTTCTTATTGCCCGCAGCAATGTCTTTCGTGAGCACTTTGTGTACATATCAGGAGGCGAAAGCTGCTATTATTCAAAAACTAAGATTTTAAGGATAGCTGCATCTCAGCATCTATTAAATATACTTTAATTTTGGCACCATGTACTTTATTGCAATCACTTTTTCTACTATATTACCATTTCATTTAGATTAGTACAATAAATAAATAAATAACAAAAGATTTTCCTTTCAAAGGCATTATAAATAATAAATAAGTTTTTATTAAACTTAAATTTTAATAAGACTAATCCTTAAAAATTAACATTTTCCCAATAAAAACATTTAATTATATTTTCCTTTTGAAATGAATTAATTAAATAAATAAATAGTTGTGTAACAGCCGTCGCTAATGTAAACAACGTAGAACAATATAAGTCAAATAAATTTAAGAAAATTAAATGGAAAAATAAATGGATAAAATTGAAATGTATATATATAAATTACTTAAAAAATTATAAAAAGTAAACTTTTTTTTTTTTTTTTTTAATAAAAATAAAATAATAAATAAATAATGCAATTTGAAAATAACATTTTTTTTTCGTTGCAAAAACATGAAGTAAATATTAAATACATAATTAATGACTGCTCTATAAAATAATCATATATAATTTATAAAATAACATAAGTAAAAAATTCTGGTTAAAAAAATAATAATAATAAAATAAATAATCAGTAAAATATATTTTTATGTACTATGAAATTTTAATGAATATTTTAATTATAATTAAATCTTTAAGCATACATTATGAAAAAAGAAATATTTTCACATACAAGCATCTAAAAAATTAGAGAAATGTAAAAAAATACTACTAATATATTAAAGCAATGCTAAAATTCTATTATGAAGACGTTTATAATTTTCAAAATATGAATACAGGACAAATCTAGATCGTTTAGCTTTAGCTACTCTTATATTTATGAGCTAATAAAATCGAGGTTTCTTCTCAAAAATGAGAATATGGAAAGAGCATCTATTTTCGGAACATTATCCGATTGCTCTTTCACAAATCCAAAATCGACATTATACAAATAAAAATAGAAATATATATATATAAGATATAGTATAGTTATGGAAGGTTTAAGTTATTTCTCAAAAGGTAAAAATTTTAAGAATAAACTATAAAATACAGATTAGAATAGAGCGAACAAAAAGAAAAGCAAGCGGTAAAAGAGTGTAAACATTCACACTTCGTGTACTGTGACGTCAACCCCCTCACGGAGCGTTTTCGGATCACGTGGTTTTGTTTTGGTTTTTAGCGATTTTAAAACGTTAATTAAAAGTGAATTTGAAATAATTTTACGATTTTAATTGGATTCTTCGGATTCCCAAGATTGATTTTATCGATTACAATTAAAAGAAATTGTTTTTCCTTCCGTGTGCAACTTCCCCATTCAAGGGTCGAGAGTATTATTCATTCATATCGAAGTCTGTTGTATTTTGTTTACCGCTTGCGCATGCATGTGTAGATTATTTTATTATTGTATTAATTCTTAGCGTTGTTGCATTGAATGATTTTATACTAAATCTCAGCATATCGTTTCATTTCATTTGCATCCTTATCATGGTTAAAGGTAAAATGAAATTTCAAGACTCGTGGTTGGAAAAAGAATTGGACGGTGTTTTGCTAAGATAATCGCTTGAAGCTATAAATGGCGACATTTATTCCGCTAAATGTGTTTTATGTTCCGAAAAGTTTTACATATCTGCTACTAGCTTAGTAACAGAACTTATGCAACATTGTCGCCGATTTTTTTTTTTTTTTTATAGAATTGAGTCAGTGGTAGACAGAAACTCATGTCTTACATTAATTATTCAGAATTCTTCTGCAGTATAGTAATCTTATACCTTTCTAATTAATTATACATGTGTGGAAATTAGAGAAAAATTACTACATCTTGCAGAGAAGGTTTAACCGTTTCGGGACGGGTGTATCATGTGAAATGGCTGCAAATGTTCCTTCCCACTCGGGTGTTTAACATATGACATATCCTTTAAATTCTTTCTGTGGGCAGGCGTATCATACCAAACGTTCTATTTAAATATGATATGCTCGTCCAGAGAAATAATTTAAAGGCTGTATCATATATAACATGCTCATCCCAAAAGAGTTATACATACAAGACATGTCACAGAAACAGGGCATTTAGTGTGGTCCCTAAAGTCCCTAAAAGTCCCTTAACATTCTTCAGGTCCCTAAAAGTCCCTTTTTTTGGCAAAATGGTCCCTAAGTCCCTTTTTTTTTTTTTTTCTCCCTTCACCAAAAGTCATAAGAATTTTAGTTGTGCCAAAAAAATATTCGAATGCGATAAATCGTGTTGGCACATAACTTATAATAGAATATTAAAATAATTAACTTTTGGCGGCCAATGATCTGATGTGTAATAAGAACACTTATTCATAGATACCTCAACGAATAGGCTTGGGGGCTAACATTAAGAAGACCGTCTTGCTGACTTCACCGTTACATAGTACTTCCCTCACCGTTACATAGTACTAAAACCATTACAATCATACTGGATACATTTGATCAGGAAACTATTTTCAGTAATGAGTTCAGTTACAAATTCAACCCTGATGACCACCAAAGACATATCTATAGACGTCCGAGATAGTAGTTGGATAACCACTTTACTCAGAATTGCCACATTTTTAATTTATTCTGCAACATTATTTATACCTGCCTATTTTTTTTTTTTTGGCCACTTTTTTTTGTAAAATAAGTTTCTCCAATGTGTACTTACAATTAAATAAGAAGAAAATATTTTTTTTTTTTTTTTTTTTTTAAGGGATGGTGGGGGGTAAATAAAAAAGTGAGTACTAACATTGTTATGGTATAAATTTCAAATGTGCTTGCTTGACTGTCGTCTGCCGCATTGTCTGACAACTGGGAGTTGTGGTATGAGGTGCTATTTTACTTGACATTCAGACTTTGTTGATTTCCATTGATTTATGGCACCTTTATAGCTCAATGCTGAGATTCTATGTTCTGTTACAATAACCCTTTTTACATAAACATATTTTTATATATACAAGTATGAACATCTCATATAATCGTTTCTGCTGCTTGTGTGATCATCGAGTGTTGTGGTGGCTGATTCTTCTCTTTTTTGATATCTCAAACTAGGTAGGTAGCCGTTAGAGTGCCGAACTACGGGTCAGGTCGGGGTACATTTTTTCTCATGCGGGTCGGGTTGACTAATTTAGTTTTCATTCGGGTCAGATTGACTGGATTTTTTTTACTGCAGGTCGGGTTTAGTTTTCAACGAATCGGGTCGACTTAAGAACATCTTTAAAAAAAATGAAAATTATCTTAATAAAGTAGAAATTTTTTTGCTCTATATACCAAGATGAATATACGCTTACCATAATTATCATAGTAAAATAAACATCCATATCCGACTAAAGCAATTATTATTCAAAACATAAGCAGTTGAAAACAGGCTACTTCTCCCACAGTAACTAGATGCATGATTCATCTATTTTGATTACTTACACCCTCTTAAAATAGATTGTGAATTTAAACTGATAATTAATATTTTTTTTAATCTTGCAGATGTTTCTAAGAAGTTATAGGAATGTAGATTTAGATGAGTTTAGGGGACGTTTAGTTGGCATGTGTAACATTGTATTATTTTAATATTATTCTGTGTGTGATAAGCATTAAAGAATAAAGCTACAAACACTAAGTTTGAAACCTATTTTTGTACACTTGAAGTTCACAACACACATAAATAGTTAAAAATTATTATTAATCCATTATTCAGATTTTTTTATTTTTAACTTAGTTATAACTAATAATTATATTTTTAATTATTTTTAAAATGATTTACCACACACACAGCAGTGTACAATTAAAATTTATTTTATTTTATAAATTAAAATGTTTTCATGATTTTTAGATGAATTGTTAATTTTCATTTAGGTTCGGGTCGGGTGTGGGTTGCTAAAAATTCTTTAGCGTGGGTTCGGGTTGAATAAAATTTATTTGGTGGGTTCGGGTCAGGTTTTGGGTTGATTCAAAATTCACTTGTCAGGTTAGGGTCGAGTCAGGAATCTAGTAGCCATCTCTGGTCAATGCTCCTATTGGCCTCCACACAACTGCAACTACACTCTGGCTAAAATCTCTATTGTTTCACATTTTTTTTTTTTTTTTTTTTTTTTTTTTTTTTTTTTCACATGTAAGATTTTTGAACATTGCTAGTTGTTTACATTTTTAAAATCTATTTTTATATTTTGTTTTATATTATTTTTCGTTAGGGCTGTGCAGCTCTTTTATATTTAAAGTCAATTTCATGTGCTTTTATCCCATTTTTTTCAGTTTTCCTCTTAGTCATAGTATAGCTAGATAATACCTGGTTATATTTCCCTCTGTTTGATATTTTATTTCATAAATGACTGCAGTTTCTAAAAGGTTTATGGGGGTTTTGTCATTACAGGTATGCTGGAAAATATCTGTTAGGTTTAGTTTGGATATTTACGTTTCGTTTTGAAACTTCATTTTTAAGTTTATTGGGTGCACATTTATTAAATGAAATTGCTGTAGTATATTTTTCTTTTAATTTTTGTCCATTTTCAATATGGATTAATTATTTAATTCTATTTTTATATAATTTTATACTTTAGATTTTTCTTATAACCGGCTTTTCTCATATTTTATTTACATGTTAGAGTTTATTTTATTTAAATTTTTTAGTGTTTCTCTAATATTTAAGTTTTTGTCAATGATAGCAAAAACGACAGTGTATTTAAATGAAATTTTAATTCACTGATAAACCTGAACAGTGGGATTCCATTAAGACACCCCCCCCCCCAAAAAAAAAAAAAAAAAAAAAAAAAATTGTTTTTACAAAAGTTTTGTAAAGTAATTTCCATTGAAAATTAAGTTGTTTGCTGCTATTAATGTTTTGCTGATGTAGTTTTATCTATGTCTTTTTTCATTATTTCATTTATAATTTTGTTAATGTCTATTGATGGGAACAATTTAATGCCATCAAAATTCACGATAGTGTTATTTTCATTAATTTTAATTTCTCTCAGTTTTCTTATAAAGTCGCCGGTAGAACTTAGGCTGTTGTTTAAAGGGAGGAAGATTTCACTATAAATGTCTTTCATATATTTACTGAAGGAAAGTTAGACTTTCTCTTTTATTTGCTATCTAACAAAATTCAAGGGAATTCTTATGATCTTAAAATTTGCTAAACATATGGGCTGTATTAGGTGCGTGATTTTAAATTTTAGGTGGTTTGTTGTTCATCCATTTTTTCTCAGTTATTAACTTTTTTATTTTTCTTCTGTTTAGTTTCTTTTTATTTCTTTCAGTAGACTATTACACAAGCATCGAGGACAGCCAGACCTTTGGCCGGAAAGCTTCTGTGTAAAACTTCAAATAAAGCAAAAAATTCAAAATTCAAATAATTTAATCAAAACATGCTTTATTTGTCATTCAAACTTTTTCAGGCATACATTTTTTAATTATTTGCAGATGTTCATGTCAGTTACATGCAGCACAATTGTTGTTTTCCATGCAAAACAGTAACACACACTGATATATGTGTTGCAAGTTTACAAAAATGAATTTTAAAGCAGAAAGTCACACCAGTCGCTCAAAGATTTTCTGAAGGATGTGGAGGAGATATGACGGATTCATACTCAGGTCACATTGTGGGCCTGGCTATTTGAACATTTCTGTGGTTTTCTCAAAAACTTGCATAAATATAGGCTAGTAATCCTTTAAGAAGATCCCCCACGGAGGGCAACACACTCTAGGCTCCTTGAGTTGATAGTCGACTTCCCCCTTCCTCCTTCACACACACACACACACATGCACAACGCACTTAGAATGGCAAATATTGAGGACTATTAATTCATTGACAGAAAAAAAAATTCATTTAAACGTAAAATCTGAATTTTTTTTCATTTTGCATCATGAAGATCAGTAATCTTTAAAATTATTAGTGATGGAGGGGCCCGTGCCCATCTTATGGTATATCTTATCTTAAGGTATTCAACAAAACTGAAAGAGAATGACACTGATTCTATATAATTTTATATTTTGACACTGACTATGTATATAGTTAAATTATGTGATTTCAGGTATTACTCGGGTTACACATGGTAGGCGATCAGTGGCGTATGAAGGGGGGGGGGGTTGGGGGTTTAAACCCCTCTTGACAAAATGTATGATAAGAAAAATTAGGCTGTTCCTTACATTTTTTTCACATTTCAGGCGGAAAAAAATGTATGGCAAGCGTAGAATATTTTTTTCTACGAAGTGGTTTAAAATTATGACTAACTTTTTTTTTCATTACTCTGTGATAAACACTCCTGAAAGTAACTAAACCACTTCATTTGCGCGGCGCGAAACATGTTTAACCTGAAAACAATTCTCTGAAAGGATTTCACCTTTACGAGTTCATACTCAAGGACAAGAGTGATCGACCATATGGGGAAGGGGTGACCATTGAAGTAGTGACCCAAACAATACCTCAACAGTAGAAGACATTTTAAATGAACTAGCGAAAACTTCTCGTCGATTAGACTTCGCTCTGTAAATAAGAAAATCCAATGAAATATTTTGCGTTAGCGTAACTATTGAATTTTATGTTTTGTGTAGCAGTTTGTACAGGCTCTACGTTATTCGTCGCTAATTAAAGATTTTTAGTTTGTTCTTCTAATTGGTGAGTTTGTTTTACTATTTTTCATTTTCTTACTCTTATTTTCGGCAAGTAATTATGATATTTTAAAAGATTTTTAAACTTAATTAAAAATAAACTTAATTAAACCTAATTAAATTTAAATAAACTTAATTAAAAATTCAGAAAGATGAACCCCCCCCCCTTGGAAAAATCCTGGATACGCCCCTGTAGGCAATCATATATATATATATATATTCCAGAATACGTAAAATAAATAGGTCCCTTAAGTCCCTTTTTTTTTTAATATTGGTCCCTAAATTTTTGAGTGAGTTGTGCTAAATGCCCTGCAGAAAGCATAAAAATTTTAAACCACTAGAGATATCAAGTAAAGGGTTTCGTCGAACCAAGTACTGAAAATGCAGAAAGCATGATTTACATAAAATAAAATTTATTTTATAAAAGGGCTGTATAGATTATTTAAATTTTGATGGAGTAAGGGCTCTTAATTTTGTTTGGCCCAACCTGAATATACAAAACACAACATTTCCAATTTTAACACGCCAATTATTACCCATTACGGATTTAGAAGTTTTACAATATCATCGGTTTTCCCCTAAAATTTTGAAAAAAATTCCTAAAATTCCTCCCTAAAATTTTGAGAAGCCCTAATACTAGGCCTGATAATTTTATGTCTCTTCCGAGATTTCCAATGTAGAAAAAGTTAGTTGTGATTTTGGGTTCATATCAGGGTTCCAACTCAATTTCAAAAATAAAATTCCCTGATTTTTCCAGATCCATTTTTAGAAAATTCAAGTCATGAAATTTGGTTTGCAACATAAACTGAATGCTCAAAAACATTTTCCAGGTTTTTATCATCATTTTTCCAGCTTTTTAGACAATATTTGTGATTTCCCCTGACATTTCCAGATTCTCCCTGACCCATGGGAACCCTGCCATACTATTTTAAGTAGAAGTAAAATAAGTATTTTAATTTTTTTTAAATCAAACATTTTTGGCATATTTATTTTAAACAATGAGGGCCCTCTTCAGATAAAAAATTTAATCAATTCTATTTAGTTTTTACTTTTATTGAGTAAGAAATTTTATTTCTTCTTACAACCTGACTTTAAATTTGTATGATTTTAATATTTTTATCATTAAGACTTAGTGTAAAGATGAGTAAACTTAGCACATCAAAACATTTTTCTATATATTGCTATAACCCATTCAAGAAAGCTGGCCATGATTATTATAAAAAAAGTTTGTGATTTGTAATAATGAAAATTTATATATATTTATATATGTTTTCATTTGTAATAAATGAAAACATTTTGAGATATACTCCTAATTTGTTTAAACATGTACTGGATGTCGTAAAGCTATATTAAAGCTTCCAGTAATTTTAACTGAACAATGTATTCATATGTACCTTTGTTTCTTTATTATAATTTCTAATCGCAGTAAGAATCTACTCTAAAATATTCAAGCTATAAAACTCACAGTAATTATTATTATTATTATTTTTTTTAATAATCTAAAAAAATTTTATCAAAAAAATTGCTATTTATTTTTTTAAGCATAATTATATTGAATATTGATCCCCCCCCCTTTCCCCATGTTTAATTGTATATTAGCATGCAATACTGAATGTGTGAATTTTAATAAGCAGGTATTTTATAAAGTAAGCGTATTATATGATAATTGTAATAATATTTACTATGTAGAGTAGCTAAGTTTTTTGTCATAACTCCTGATCCCATTGAGATCCCACTCTAAGGCATGCCATGTACACTGACATGACATGAAACAAAGTTTAAAGCAACATGCGACACACGCATGCTCTAAATACAACTTTATCTCCTTAAAACTGTTTAGAGCATGCGTGTGTTGCATGTCTCATCAAACTTTGTCTCATGTCTCGTCAGCGTGCGGTGGGCCTTAAAGTTTCAGGTTATATAGCTTTTAGTATAACCAAAAACATATATTATTTTTCAGATTTTTTAAAAAACACTATCTTTAATTTTTTTTTTCATTTAAAATTTCAATTTTTTTTTAATTTTTACCCAACATAATGATGTTGTACATCAAATTAAACCTTGTTAAATACTCTTTATAATGAGTGGTCATTAGGGCTGGAGTATTTATCAATATATCCCCAAGTATCAATATTTTTTAAATATCGCAATAACGATATTAAAGATCTAGCTCTGCTGATATATCCCTCTAACGATATTTCTTTAGCGCACACTCAGCGATCGATCGAAGCGCCGATAAATAATATTCCTCACTAGCACCTATCACCAGTAGGGCTGGAGTATTTATCAATATATCCCCAAGTATCAATATTTTTTAAATATCGCAATAACAATATTAAAGATCTAGCTCTGCTGATATATCCCTCTAACGATATTTCTTTAGCGCACACTCAGCGATCGATCGAAGCGCCGATAAATAATATTCCTCACTAGCACCTATCACCAGTCACCACGCTCGGAATAAAGAGAACGCCGAATAGCTTATTCACCGTGTTTTCTAAAAAAAAAAAAAAAACGTTTGGCTAGCGGAAGTGACGCAACCCCTTGTGCGCGCCACAAACCTGCATCATCGTGCGCCAAGCAAAGCCCGAAAAAAAAAGAGACCTGAATAGCTTATACTAATGCAACCCCCTTTTCCCTCCACTCACTGACTAAAACTCCCAACCCCAAACAATCCTTCCTCTCCAATCCTCTCTTTCCATACCGCAATGTATCTACTTTCTTGAAAATATCACTGTCCAAAAACAAAAAGTCAATGATATTCATCAGGAAAATTAAACTATCACAGTATATTGACTTCCCATAGTATACTGACTTCTTAGAGTATATTGACTTCTCATTCTACATTCATGCATTTCCCTAGCTCTAAACGATAATATGAAAGAATTTATACTACCGTTAGTATAAGTTCTTTGATAATATTGCACATCATCGCTCGCGGATCGTAGGTGTAATACCACAGACAGGCGATATAAAAACAAACGAGTATGACGAATGAAAACAATATCTTTTGTTTTAGCTCATTTCCTGCTATTGGTTCATTGATATTGGTTTATTTCAAAGTATCCATATCTTCTGGCCAATAAGATGCGACATGTGTTTAACTCGCTTTGGGCTCAGTGATGCCAGATTGGGGATTTTGTCCCCATTTTGGGGATTTTTGAGGCTTTTGGACCAAATGTTTGTGGGGACTTTTTGGGGACAAATCTGGGGAGTTCTTCAACTCTCTGTCAATGTTGATAACGTAATGATTTATCCCTACGACTAGAGACTTTCAATATCTTTATTGGTATTTGGGGATTTTTTTTTTTAAATGCCTTCTTTTGGGGGAAAATCTGAATTTTTATCACAGAAAAATCTGCTTGATATTTTTTTTGAAAAAATTTTTATTTCCCCTTTTTAGTAGAAATCAAATTGGGGATTTTTTCGAAAAAAACCTCCTGAATTGGGGAAATTTGAAGACCTGTTTGGGGAAATAATTTTCGACCATCTGGCATCACTGTTTGGGTTGTACATCAGTCCCTTTCTCCTTTCCCATGTTATCGAATGGGATTTTCGTTGCTTCGTTTTATAAAAATATCTCATTCAAAAATGAAGTTTTTCGAATTCTGTTTTTTGAATATTACTCTTTGAACGGGTCGCCTTTTAGCTTGGTGAACAATTTTTCGAAAAAATTAATTTAAATATTTTATTTCAATAAGTAAATTATGGACTCAATAAGTAAATTATGGGTAAAGTGTGGATCTCTAAGTAAAATATTTAAATTTATTTTTTCGAAAAATTGTTCACTAAGCTAAAAGACGACCTGTTCAAAGAGTAATATTCAAAAAACAGAATTTAAGCTAAAAGACGACCTGTTCAAAGAGTAATATTCAAAAAAACATAATTCGAAAAAGTTCATTTTTTAATAAAATATTTTTATAAAACGACGCGACAAAAATCCCATTGGAAAACATGGGAAGGGAGAAAGGGTGCTATCTGACTGATGTAAAATAAAGTTTTATCTTCAGTAATTTTGCAGTGACAGTTTCTTTATTAAATTATATAATATTGGATAGTTTATTACTTTTTTTATGTAGCATTTATTTTTTCTCTTTCCTTTTCTTTCTTTCTTTTTTTTTTTTTAAGCCGTACATGTAATTGCAAAATGAGTTACTTTAAGTAACAAAATGAAACTTTAACATAATTTTCTTTAAATAATATAATTTTTATACTGACAATGTATATATATATATATAATGAAACTATTACGAATATATGAAACTATTACGAATGTGAATTGAACACATATACATTTAAAAAATATTGTAATGATTTGGTAAGCAGATACAAAAATAAAAATGACAAGTAACTGACATTTAGGATGCATATAAGAGTTTTAAGTAAAAAATATTACTCTCTACGACTAAAAAAGGTGTATCCAATGGCAATTCTTAACTATTTAGAATGATTTTCCTTTTTATTTAATACCTACATCTTAAGACAATTTTTATTAAGCTTTATTTTTAGTAGAATTATGAATTTTGATATACTTGGTACAAATAAAACACAGATCGCATATTAGCTGTGTTAAAATATGATTTTAAAATAATTAAAGCTTAAAATGGGAAGAATAGAGGACAAACTATACAGAGGTATACTAAAAAGCAACAGTATAAGTTATAAGAAATACAAAATATTGATTCACTTTTTATGCATTTTTTTTTTTTTTTTTATGATAAAGTTATGGTAGTAATATACCAGAAAATACACGGAAAACACTTTATACTTGTATACTTTAAAATTCGTGTGCATATGTCTTTAAAAAATAACAAATTTCTATTTTTTCCTATCTTGAAAGAAATATCGCAATATATCACATAATATCGATATTAACATGGTGATATATCGCGATATTTAATTTCTGATATCGTCCAGCACTAGTGGTCATAAACTTCGCTATCCCTTATAGAACTCGAGAAATTTGAGATTAAAAACACTTATACAAGCTAAAAAATGCTGATTTTTTGAAATTTAAAAAAAATCGAACAAGATAAAAATTTTTTAAAAATATATTCTCATTTTATATCATCAAGGAGAAGGATTCCTGCAAGTTTCATAGAAATCTGAGGGGGTCAGGTTGAGTGAGTGGTTGATTTGGCATGGAATTACCCTTATATAACTACACTAGTCTTCATTTTGACAGGGATTGTGGAAGTAATTCACGTTAATGAGGTTTGACTATATATCGATACAAAATCCTTTCATCTGAATATTCCATTACCTGTTTTGTTTTTTAAGGGGACTTATCGCATTGAGGAAGAAGATTGTGGAATCCCATGTTAACCTATGGAGAAAATATAATCACTTATATTTCACTCAATTTTCAAAATTTCAACGAAATTTTTTGTTTATCTTCTAGATACACGAATTATCTTTTGATCCCTAGTCTTCAAAAAATTTAAAATATTTTAAATTCTGTGTTAAAGTTTCAAAAATCTGCGAAAAATATAAAATTTGTTCTTTACTTGCTTCTAATTTCCCTTTGAAAAAAGATATAAAGATTTGAAAACTAGGGAACTAAAGCTTGTCTTTTTTTCCTTTTATCTAACATAAACTTTTAAAAATCAAATTTATCTAAAATTTTTTATTGTTTAAATTAAAAATCGTGTTCTTTTCAAGATACTACTGACCTGTCAAGCTGTCAGCCTAACCTAATTGATTACATGGGTTGGGGAGATAGGAGACTTCACACTACAGGGGGTCAAGGGTTGCCATATGATGGCGGAGCCAAGCAAGGAAATTCTGCTAAAAAATGTGTTTTGTTTCATATCATTTGAACCGAATATAGAAACTAAGTGAAATAGGTTGTTGCAATTTCTATATTTTGTGTCGCAGTTTTTTTTTCTTCTTTCTTTTAATAAAAAGAAGATATTACGGATGCTCTGCAAGTAACCATGGTAGGACGTTATGGAAAATCTGGACATCTGAATTTATCAGCTAAACGACTTAAATGCGGACGGAATTTACCGAATTGGTAAATTATTTATTGAAATTATTTATCTTTTTAACAATTACTTTTAATTGCAAATATTTATCAATAATTTCTTAATATATGTTATTTCATATTATTTTTAAAAAATTCAAGAGTATTTTCTAGATTTTGTTTATATCTCTTGATGCATTTTATATATTTTCAATCTTACATGTTTTTCATAAGTTACTTTTAATGATTCTATTTTGATATTTTAAGGGTTTATATTTTAAATTTGATTTAAAATAATGATGTTAAAATATACACATACAATTTAGCACATGATACATAAATTTACCACAAGTTACAGAACTTAAGCTAATTGAATAATGTCATTTACTTACTAATGGTAAACAAATATGCCGGGTTTTTAAATAGTGCAAATTAAAGGCGTAAAAAATAAATCGCTCAAATCTACGAAACTTTAGAAATCAATGTTTTCAGCGTATTTTCCTTCCTTCAATATTTTAGTGTATCCGGGCTTTTGGGTTTCTTCGACTTATTTTTGTGTATTCAGAATACAGAATAGATATATTACATTACATATAAAGAATATAAATTAAATTCCTTTTAAAAAAAATAATAATCAAGTAAACTAATTAGCAAATTGGTTTTGCGGGTTGTTGTGAGGAATTTTAATTTTCGTTCTCATAATAATTCATTCAATAATTTTAATGAATATTAATAATTCATTCATTCAATAATTTTTCATAATCTTCATAACTTTTATTTTTTATAATAATTCATTCAATAATTAAATCACTCATAATAATTCATTTAATAACTTTTCGTTCTCATTCTTATTGTTATTATAATATATATATATATATTCTTTTCATTGTACCTTTTCAGAGATGAGCAATAATACTTCAATATATATATATATATTATATACAATGTACAGTCGGGAAAAAAAAAAACGCAGCACTCGATGTAACTCCGTTGCTTTTCATTGCACAAAAATGTAATAGGTATCATTCGACGGGGAATTGAGAGTAGATTCAGAAAATGAACTGAAATTTTGAATTGGGGGTCGTCTACATATTAAAACGCGCACCAACTTTGATTTTTTCAATGGTAACACCCTATTTTTATTTTATATTTGAATTCCTGGGATCGCGACAATGCGAAAAAGTATATTGGTTGTATATTTTGCTTATTTTTTCACAGATTTATAAGCGTTCAAAGTTTGAAGGTGCTAATGTTAAATTCGTATTTCAAACTTTTATTAATATCTTCACAAAAAATAACTTGATCGTTATAATTCTTTTTTTACGAGATACAGTGAAGAAACCCAAACATAATCCATCATTACTTTTGATTCTGAAAAATATTTTTAATTCTGAAAAATATTAATAAATTCATATTCATAAAAATTATGAATTATGACCTATATTAATTTTTACATAAAATGAATCCTAATGCTGAAAAATATGGGTGTGCAAATTTGCAGCTCATTCCAGTTATTAGTTTTCGAGATATAAATAAATCTTTCTTTTGGAGTGGTCTCTTAAAAAATTTTGAATGAGATAACGAAGCAAATCTTAAAAAATAACGGAGAAAATTGAACAAAATACTTTTATTTTTTATTTAAGGGTCAAATTATATAACAACAATGTCAAATGCAAAGAAATGAAACAAAAATGTTGATTTTTAGACATTTGTGTTAGTATCAAGAATTCCTGTTTTCTAAAGCCCCGCCTTTTATCGTTTTTCAAAACAAAACAATACAGAAACGAAAAGTGAATGTGACTGAGTATTCGTGTTAAACCCCTTATTTTACATTGACAAAAATATACACAAGTGGTATTTACTTCATCGATTACTGGTGATAAATTTAGAATCCTTTAAACGAACACTAGAAGAAAAAATTAACTAAATAGGCGGGGTTTACTGTTTGAAATACTCTCAAAATAAAATATTTCAAAACAAATTTTCTGTACCACAATTATATTACAGATGGATATACATTATAACTATATTCTTTCTAATTAATATATTTCTATCCATAGTATATTTTATTGCAAAAATATGAACACTGGGTACATGCTTAAGAAATAACTAACACACAAATTACGAAAGAAATGCCCACTGGCATTGTTACAGATTTTCAAATGATGTGAATCTACGTCAGCAGTCGCGAAAGCGTTAATTAAGAAATTATATTTGCATAGAAATTATAAAACAAATCGTACAGTTCCAAAGAGTTCAACTGACCCAAAACTGGTAAGTGCTATTAAAATTGTTTAATATTTACTTTATGAAAGCTTACAATAATTTATCCGAAAAGATTCAGTTTATGCGTTGTTGTATATATATATATATGTATATATAGCTATAGTATTTCAGTTTATATATTATGTTACACGTACGAAAGAAAATTTAAGCTATATTGGTGATCAGTATATCCATGATAAATATTTTTTAATTGAAAAATATTGCACTTTTATAAAAAGTATTGTCTGACCAATCGTAAGTGTAATGTATTTAAATATACCTAAAATTATCTAAAAAAGTGCTAAAGTATATACATATCCAAAAAAACCAATTCATGATAATTAAGATACTGCAAAGGTGTTAATATTTTTATTTCTTTTTATAACACTTTTTTTCTAGAAATATTTCCGGTGTGAAACAGTATAATTTTGTCTAGTTCTTGTAGGATCTTAATTTTATTTTTCTATATTTAGAGATAGCCCCCTAACACATTTTTGATCATAACTCAATGAATACTAAAGATAAAGTATACAAACAGTATACTTTTCCGCACTGCCAAACTCTCAGAAATTTGAATATGAAGTCAAAATTGGGTGTTACTATTGAGAAAATCAAAGTTGGCGCTCATTTTAATATGTAGATGACCCCTAATTCAAAATTCGACAACATTTTCAGATAGTGCATTTCATTTCCTGTTGAATGGCGTCTATTAAGTTTTTCTGCGTCAATTAATAACGAAATACCATCAAGTGCTGCGTTTTTTTTTTCCCCGACTGTACAAATACTAATCTAATTTGTCAAAAATATGCAATATACAAATACGAGTAAAGCACCGTTTATACGTCTCTCGCTTATGTATTTTACATTATACGTCCTTTTTTTAAAGTCCGGATTCATTCCTGTTCATTTTAATACTAAAATATTTCATTTATACGCCGCTAAGATCGGTCATACGTCTTTTCAACTTTACTAAAATTCGCTAAATTTCTCCACCTGTCATTATTATCAATGCACTATTATGTAGTGCAGTCATTCTTAATTTGCTCTCAGTTAAGTAAAAATATTTAGCTGCGTTCAGTAATATTATCTTGATAATTTTATTTTATTTTAGTTCATAATCATACTATGGTTTTTGACATTTTTACATGTTTCTGAGAAAGAGAGAATCCATGGGATAATAGAGCAAAATTTGGCATAAGTGTGCATTAAGTCGATTACATTCGTCGTAAAGATTTTGGATAAGTTTAAAAATACCATTTGACATATTCTGTAATATAATATATATTAGTTATCGAAAATTAAAAATTTCTTAACTTAGAAGAATTTTATATAAACGTGCATTATGAGAGTTATATTCATCGTCAATATCTCGGACCAGTTTTAAAATATCATTTACGTTGAAAGAAAAAATGTTATCTATGGAGGTAAGATCGATTTGTTTTAGATTGCCGCTGAATGGGCACCATTCTAAGGCTAATTTGACCCCCAAAAGACCGAGGAAATGCAGGAAAAAAATACATGTGCTTTGTATTTTGTGTTTTCTTTTAAATAGTCAATGCATTGATTACCCTTCTGTTTAGTATTTCTAACTTTCAGAGATGTTATTTCAGGGTTAGAAATTGGAATGTAATGGTCAGGTGTCAATGGCAACTATTTTTTCTTACTTGCCAAAATGTTTCAATCGACGTTTTTTTTTTTTTTTTTTTTTTTTTTTTTGGGGGGGGGGGGGGGTTGTATTAGGATAAAGCTTAGAATTTTTTTTTTTTTAAAAAAGAAATATATATATATATATATAAACATAGGTAGATAGATAGATACACATTCATGCTAAAAATAATTAATTAATTAATTAAAAATTAAACACTTAATTAAAACAAACCGTAGAAGGGAATTTTTAATTATTTCTGGGTCAACTGATTTCTAAAATAAGTCAAATACCATGTATTACATACTCAAGAAAATTAGAACTACCAGAAAATATCCATCTAAACTATTTATAAATTATTTACACTTTCCAGTTTCACACGGAAAAAATTTGGTTTAAATTAATTCAGTATTTCTGAAATCACCATGATGTCAAATTTTTGATTGTATACAAACTAAGTGATAGCAATAAATAAAAAGTTAAAAATTAAATAAAATTAAATTTTTTATGAATTTGGAAATTCTTTTCTGCAAACAGCATTTATGTGTTTACTTGCAGGCTTTGCCTGCTTCGCTGGACATTAAACTTAAATGAGTTGTCAAAATCCCATATCTTTATTAATAACCTAAGTTCTCGCTGTGATTTCTGGAGTAATATAATTTTATTTCTCTCTAAAATCTTTAGTTTAGATAACAAAGTTCTAAAAAATAATAACACAATACATATTTTACAAATTTATGTGTTACATATTTTACATTCTAAAAATATCTTCTTTTCCTAAAATGAACAAAAATAAAATTACTTAGTTAATTAAAATATTTAGTAATTGAGTATTAAAGCAATTAGGGAAAGATGTACATAATTAATGAATTCGAATTTTATTTATTTATTTGGAATTAAAAATCAATCCATTATTTGAATATGTGTTTTTAAATTTTACTGAGCGCCCTGTATTATTATTATTTGGAAGGGTGTTAAAATACAAATATAAGTAGTCCTGTCGTACTAAATTAAATTCTGTCATACACAGAATTTCATCCATCGTTATTATTATTTATTTATTTATTTATTTATTTTTGAGGGTGGGGGACACTTTTTTAAAGTTAAAATGGGTTTTCATTTAATACCTTTTGAACTGATTGTCCTATTGTTCTAAGTTTACGGTGTTAGATAGACTTTTGTCTGAGTGATAAGTATGCCAATTTTTGTAGTGATGAGTAGAACGGTTTACTTTGTATAACGAATTAAAACCTGATATAACACGACATCCATTTTATCAAAATAATATTGCGTTCCAGAAATTGTTTTTGGAGTGGTCGTACCTGATATCGTTCGGGAGGCCTCTTGCTTATTATTATATTTAATGGATTTTCATGTGAAAGGTCATTTATTTCTCTTGCTTATTTTCAAAAATAGAAAATTTAAATAATGAAGCAAAAAGATCTTGGCACAGCATTCCAGATATAAAGAATTCGTGTGCTTGTTTCAAAGCAGTATGACAGAAAAATTATTTTCTCTACTTCCTTTTTTTTCTTTCTTATATATATTCTAGTTCATAGATAGCATAGATACATAAGAAAGAAATGGATTTATATAACAATTTTCAAGAAAATCGTTAGAGCCGTTTTTGAGATACCAACTTTTACCAAAACTCAATTATTGACAGGAAAACAATAATTACACACAAAAGCATATTTAAAAGGGAGTTAATATGACGAGTTTGAAAAAATCCGTACAGCCGTTTTTAAAGAAACGCCCTTGCGAGACCTAAAATTTAGCTATTTATACAGGACCCCTATCAATTTTCCTGAACTAACCAACTATATCATTAAAAAGGACATCTAATAGCGTGTTTATATAGCAAATTTGAAGAAAATCGTTAGAGCCGTTTTTGAGATACGGACTTTTGTTTCCACTTCCCGTTTCCGATGTCCAATTTTCACCAAAATTTGGAAAATTCATCTGTACGCCAGACTTATTTCATTTCTAAAGTTTCGTAGTTCTACCTTTATTAGTTTCTGAGATATAATAGCCAGAAGATTCCCCATACACACACACTGACCAATTGTCAAAAACTACTTTTTTTTTTTACTCAGGGTACCTTAAAACGTGTAAATCAGGTGAAATCTCGATATCGAATTTTCAGACCGAATACAATACTTCCATTACCTACGGTAGTAGGATAATGGAAGTAAAAAACATTGCCAACATCAAAACAATATGTCAATTTTTTGAAAGAAAAAGAAACTAAAATTATACTTAAATTATGACTAGATAAATAACTGTGGGCCTTATCACCGGTTACTATACTATATATATATATATATATATATATATATTTTTTTTTAATTTTTTTCGTCCGATTTACCTTAATTTTATTTTAAATATACATTTTCTTTTCTTTTTTTATTTTTTTTTATTTGAAGGAATAAAAGAAAAACATTTTTAAATTGGTTTAAATATATAGAAAGAATAATAAATGATTAAATTAAATAATTAACTGTTTTTATTTATCATGAAAATAAGAATTTGAGTTCTTTAGCAACGGTTACTACATTCATGTCTTAGAAATTCTTTTTCAAGTTTTATCTTAAATTTACTGTAATATCTTTTTTTTTTTTTTTTTTTTACTTTTTGAAATAAATAAAGAAATAATTAAATAAAGTAACATAAATAAGTAAATTAATTAATTTAATGAAAAATAAAAGTAGAAGAAAAATCTTGGAGAATTCAGGTGTAATATTTTGTCTGAAAGCAATCCTAAGAAAAATATTTTTGGGCTTCCTTCTTGGCCTCATTTATTAAAATACAAAAAAAAAAAAAAAAATACTTTCCAAGCCACACTATTTTTAAGCCTTTTATTAAAAATAGGGTAAAAACGTAAGACAAATTTAATGTCTGAGGGTTTAAGAAATGAGATAAAATATAACTTTGTTATAAAAATTGTTTGGTGTAATTGAAATTATGTCATAGATAAAAAGTGAAAACTGTAGTTTGTATAACTAAAAATTATTATTTTAATTATTATTGTAGCAGATGTATGAAAATAGGAGTTTTAATAATAAGTAATAAGTAATTATAGAAACAAATTTCCCCATAGAATAATACAAGCTTTAACTGTCGACGAGGTTAGGTATTGTACGCACTTAGACTTAAGTTTATTAAAAAACAACTTAATGAATTATTTTGCTAGTGACATGAATAACACTTGCTTATATTTAATGTTTATGAATAAAAATACTTTGTAAATATATCAGACTACTGCAGGTTCAGATTTAAGAATAGGTTAAATCCTGCTCAGAACAACCAGTTTGATGCCTTTTGCTGAAAAATTACGTTCCTTATAGAAAAAGAAAGATGCAAATAATATATTTTAGTATATCAATGAGTCATCAATATTTTGCTATAGATAAATGTAAAAATGATTTTAGAAGTATGTCAAGAAATACTGTAAATGGAAGTCAAAGAAAATTGAGACTGACTTATTGCTTATTACATATGTTTTGTAAAAAAGAAAAACAGAAACCTTACATATGTAATAATAGTAGCAATTAAGAAAACAAAGATGTAGAACTTAAATAAAAGCACAATTCTGTATTGTCCATAAAATTCCGAATACAACTATATACATATAACTTATTCCAAGTATTCCGTTTCCTTCCCCTTTCCCGAAGCGCGCTTTTACTGCTTTATTTTGTTTTGCTATCATTACAAATGTAAATAAGACAAACAGCGATAACATGCCAAATTGGTAAGCTGGTCAGATAGGGACCGCTTTCTTGATCTGTTGTGTCCGATTATTCCACGTGCTAAAAAGCCATAAATCAACGACCGTAGTTGATGTTTCTCCACTAGTCTCACAGGGGTCGCTGATTGTACGTAGGAGTTCTCTTTTTTCAAATAAGTCCCCTTAATGTATGCATTCAGATTTAACTCTTTCTCTCTTCCCATATAATTCTATGTGATTCAGGGTTGGCTTGATTTTGCCTGACCCGAAGAAACCTAGGTTGGTTTTTTCAATAAAAACCCAAGTGGTTTTTTTTAAAAATCCTTATTTAAAATTCCACTTTTATCTAACTTACAATAAACATACAAATATTATATACATTATCAGAACATGAACAAGGAATTTTCAGAAATATTGGAGGTTCTCAAACTGCTCTGTAGAAAAAAAAAAAAATCCTGAAAAATTCCCTATTTATATAAAAACAAAATAAGAGTTGTTAATTAATACAAAGAAAACCGTGGGACTCAAAGAATGTGAAATAAAATAATAATAAAAAAAAATTCTGAGAACTTGTGCAACACTGTTAGGTAATGTAGAGGGACAATAATTAAAAATATTTTATGATAATCTAATGACTACGAAAAATTTAACAGAAATTTGGCCAAAAATGCAAAATTGTTGATCTTTGGGGCCCCTGGAAACAACAAATACTTGAATAATAAAAATAATATTCCTTGAAACTTAAAATATACATGTTGTAAAATAATTAAATGCATAAATTTCATATGTGATCAATCTGATATTTTCCTAAATTTCAGGGCCGAAAAGAAAAAAAAACCCTTATTGACCCTCATTTTTTGTTTTCAAGATTGCTCATTACCTAATGTGTTTTAGGTTGATTTCTTTACAAATCGACCTATTGCAATCACTTCGTTTATCTATATCTATCTATCTATCTATAATGAAAATTTTGTCATCACGATAACTCCCGAAATAATACTCGAAATCGAACCAAATTTGGACAGTGAACTAATCTTATATATATCTTGGATGAGTTCGTTAACCAAGTTGCTCCAACTTTTTGTTTTCAAGTAGCAGCCACTTGAAAATTTCAAACCGACATTGTAAAAAGCATATTTAAAGCAAGATTTACTTGGATTTTGATGTAAATACAGGCCACATAAGGGTCTCAATGAAGTATAATAATGAAGTTTATCCGCCAATATTAATAAAGTGGCGGATATTTTAAGTTAAGCGGGACCACTTGAAATCCGGCTACCACTTGAAAATTTAAAATCGCTATAACTTCCGAAATAATACTCCAAATCGAACCAAATTTGGACAGTGTCTTCACTTATCTTATAAATATCTTAGATGAGTTTATTACCCAAGTTGCTCTACCATTTTGTTTTCAAGTGGAGACCACTTGAAAATTTCAAATTCAAATTGTAAAAAGCGTATTCCGAATTTGTTTGAAATTTGATGTAAATATAGACCACATAAGGGTCTCAATGATGTTTATTAATGAAATTTATCCATCATTTTTAATAAAGTAGTAGATATCTTAAGTTAAGCGGGGCCACTTGAAATCACGCTACCACTTGAAAATTTAAAATCACAATAACTTCTGAAATAATACTCCAAATCGAACCAAATTTGGACAGTGTCTTAACTTATCTTATAAATAACTTAGATGAATTTGTTAACCAAGTTGCTCCACCATTTTGTTTTCAAATGGAGACCACTTGAAAATTTCAAATTCAAATTGTAAAAAGCGTATTCCAATTTTTTTTTTTTTTTTTTTTTTTTTTTTTTATGTATACATAGATTATACAAGTGTCTCAAATAACTTTATTAATGAACTTTATCCGCCATTTTTAATAAAGTGGCGGATATCTTAAGTTAAGCGAGACCACTTGAAATTAGGTCACCACTTGAAAATTTAAAACGATGATAACTTCCGAAATAATACTCCAAATGGAACCAAATTTGAACAGTGTATTAACTTATCTTATAAATATCTTAGATGAGTTTGTTAACCAAGTTGCACCGCCATTTTGTTTTCAAGTTGAGACCACTTGAAAATTTCAAATTTAAATTGTAAAAAGCGTATTCCGAAATTGTTTGAATTGCGATGTAAATACAGGCCACGTAAGGATCTCAATGAAGTTTATTAATAAACTATATCCGCATTTTTAATAAAGTGGCAGATATCTTAAGCTTGAAATCAGGCTCCCACTTAAAAATTTAAAATCACGATAACTTCTGAAATAATACTCCAAATCGAACCAAATTATCATATAATTATCTTGAATGTTTTCACTGGGCAACTAGTCCCGACATCTTGTTTCTAAAATTCAGCCACTTGAAAACACACTGCCACTTGAAAATATGCCACACGATAACTTTTAAAGTACTAAACTGATTCAAATAAAAGTGGGATAGTGAACTTATGGTTCAAATATCTAGGATAAGGTCACTTGGTGACTTGATCTGCAATTTTATTTCCAAGTGGCGGCCACTTGAAAATTTGTCATTATGGTAACTTTAGTAATACAGAATCAATTCGTGTCAAATTCGGGTAGTGGATTTATCATTCAAATATTTCATTTAAGTTCGCTGGGCAGGGCATCTCACTCCACTTTTTTTTTTTACAAGTGGTGCCACCTGAAAATTTCTTATGGTGATAATTTTTGAATTACTGATTTAATTTAAACTAGAACTGGACAATGAACTTTTCATACAAATATACTGGATGATTTCGATGGGAAAGTTGTTTTGCCATTTTTTTTTTTTCAAGTTGCAGTCACTTAGACTGCCACTTGAAAATTTGCCATAATAATAACTTTTGAAACACGGCACTGATTTGAACCACAGTTGGACAGTGAACCTATGCTTCAAATATCTTGGATGTGTTTGCTGGGCAACTTGTTCCACTGTATTGTTTCCAAGTGGCGGCCACTTGAAAATTTGTTATCACGTTAACTTTAGAAATACTTAACCAATTCAAATCAAAGTTGAAAATTGGATTTATCATTCAAACAACAAAAATCTAGAAAATTCACGTAACTCGTGAACCAATCACGTTATTGCGTCCATCTTTGGTATATCGATAATAAGTATTTTCTCGCCAAAAGTCGCCAAAAAAGTCGTCGTAGGGGAAAATCGCCAAATTTGGTGCCAAATCTATTACCTGCGTTACTGGATCTTTTTAATGCGTTTTTAAGGAAAAATTAGGCTATTTTAACGCTAAAACAAACTCGAAATGCAGAAAACTAACATTTTTATCAACTTTGAAAGAATTTCTACCAAAAAAAATTATTTTCAAATTTGCAACACTATCTTAGATGAGCAACTTTCTCTGCCATTTTGATCCAAGTGGCAGTTACTTAATTTTTCAACACGATGACTTTTGAGATTTTGAATTAATTCGATCTATCTGTGTACAGTAGACTTATCTCACAAATACGTGTCACATATTTGTCAATTTAACCCACCATTTTATTTCGAAGCGCCGGCCACTTGAAAATTTTAAATTCCCATAAAAATGTATTTATGAACCGATTTGCTTAAAACTCCATATGTTCGTAGCCTACATCAATATTTCTAACAAGTGCATTAATAATTTGTAGCCGCCATTTTGAAACAAAATGACGGTTACTTGATAAGGAAAAAGAAATCAACCTACCCTTCCGAATAAGCCGGAAAGACTTTTTTTTTTTTTTTTTTAATTACATTTTTATATTTAAAAAAATTACAGCTTTGAAATTGATTCTTGTTTTTCAAAAATTGATTTTAAATATTGTTTCATTTTGAAGGTGCAAAAAAATTTTGTAGTTATTTTTTCGCACTTTAGAACTTTAACTCATTAGACGTCTAAGCTCCCACTGCAGCAGCATTTGATTTAGATTTTTTTTTCTCTACAAGTAATTAAGATAAATGTATTTTCTATTTTTTACATTCAAGTGTAATTCATTGGTAATTTTTTCAAAAGATTTGTAATGTAAATGAATTTTTTTTTTTTTTTTTTTTTTTTTTTTTTTTTAATTATTCAAACAAAATTGTTTGTATTACACAAGGAAAAAAAAAATTGCAAAAATAGATCATTCAAGTGCAAGGGTTTAAAACAATGGATATGAAATAAAACATCTTTTCTGAAATTACAACAAACAGGGATCAAGAAAAATAATTAAAAGGGGTTTTGCAGTTTATCAACATCTATTCTACCCTCATTCAGTGCCAAATATTTTTGGAATCATATCTTCTAACAAATTTTTGTTATTATTTAAACTATGTATGACTAGAAATGCACATTTAAACTGAAAACCAGGGTTGGGTTACTTCCAGGACAGTGGAAGAAAGTAGAAAAGACCGGAGAACACAAAACAGATGTTCCATATTAAAATATATTATCTACTTATATAAAAGAATTGAACTCAAAACATAATATGTTAAATCTAAACTCTATTAATTAATATTAAAAATATTATTTTTGAA
Source organism: Salticus scenicus (assembly GCA_963930645.1). Taxonomy (NCBI): domain Eukaryota; kingdom Metazoa; phylum Arthropoda; class Arachnida; order Araneae; family Salticidae; genus Salticus; species Salticus scenicus. The sequence continues at coordinate 185,389,348 of OZ005648.1, read as the reverse complement.
AAATAAGTTATTTAATAACAAACCTTAAATATCTATAGATGATGGGATTTGACTACAGGATGGCGACAATTATGGAAGAATCAGAGTACTTAATCTGGAAATATCAGGGAATTTTGTAAAAACACTCAAAAAACATGATATTTTTAATTTTCTCTGAAACAGGACTGAAAAATCGCTACGCCGATGGACAGATGTAACCTTAGCTATGATTGCACTGGATTGGCTGCTTTCTGGTTGAATCTCATCAAGTTAAAAAAAAAAAAAAAAAACTTTTTTGTTTTTTTTATTAAATAATTTTAATGCACTAACTTGAAAAATAATCTTATGTTTCTATATTAATATGTTGTGCAATTAAAATGATTCATATTTTTACAATTTTGTTAAATTTTCCCAAATTTTGAATTTATTTTTTATTTTGTGTATGCTAACAAAGTCAACAAAAAAAAATAAATAAAAAGTTTGAGATACTTTTACCCGTCAGTATAGTTTTTTCAATTGCAGTGGTTTGGCAAGTATGTTACACGGTGTGATATACACAAAATTCTGGCATGTATGTAATAACAGGGTTCGTAAATATCATGATATTTTCGAAAATATAAAAAATATCCGATATTTTGATATATATCCGATATTTTCAAAATTGTCAACTTATAAATATTTTCAGATTTAATGTAACTTAAACACCTATACATATTGCACATTATATAAAAACTAATATAAAACATTATTCTAATATAAAGTAGTACTTTTTATATATATAATTATAAATAATATAATTTTTTTTTTTTTTTTTTTTTTTTAAACACTAACAAAATTTTAAGTTAAACAATTTCTCTTTCAAAACACAAATTATAAAACTATCTCAAATCTCAAGAATGTTTTACTTCTGTTACAAAACTAAGTACAAAATGAAATTTATTTATTTTTGTTCAAAAATTTAAAAAAAAATGCAAGTTCCCGAATAAACTACTACGTCAGAAATGCCAAAAGAAAAATATTTGCAAATATTTTTCTTTTGGCGTTTCTGACGTAGTAGTTTATTCGGGTTTTAATATTCCAATGCCAAGTCTCCTGTTATTAAAAATGTAAATTTTTCTGCTTTTTCAGTTCCTAGCCTGTTGCGCAATTTAGAATGAACAAAACCAAAGCTAGAGAAAATTCTCTCTAAGGATGCTGTTCTTGGGCACTTTAGAAAAACATTTTCAGATGTGTAAAAATTATTTTTGTTTGCTTCATTTAGCATTTCATTTAAAATAAAATTTTCAATAACAATTGAAAATTTAAAGTTCTAATTTTTAGACAAAAAATATAAATATGATGAATAATGCTATTTTCAAAATAAAAATATCGAAAATCCCAATATTTAAAAAATAAATATCGGATATATATCATGATATATATCGATTGATATTTATCCCGAACCCTGTGTAATAATTAATGGAAATTTGTCAAAATTAGTCAGGGAAATCGGGGAACTTTTTTTCTGAATTTCTGTAGCCACCCTGGACTACTGTAGGGGGTAGGGTGTTTTTTTTTTTTTAAACTATTTCTACCTAAAGATGTAAGGCGAGAATATTCTCTAAGAACGGAGAAATATTCTGAAAATTACTAAACTAAATACATGAAAAAAACCTTTACTGACTTCGTTGCTTGCCGTTAAACTTTTCCACCGGGTTCCCGGTTCTCGTCAGACGGCCTCCTCTGTGCGTCACTTGGACTGTTGTGATGGTCTTTAGCTTTCCAAACGTGGCGCCACATTCTGTCCGGAGCTACTGCGCCGCTGTCATTGCAAGTGTTCCTATTGGTTGCTATCTCTATTGATTTGCGGTACATAGCATAGTTATAATCCTCATAATTGGCTATTGGGAGATGATCCCTCCCTCACAACATTCATTAGAGTCAACTGAAGATTTCATCAAAAAATTAAGAGACATTGAAAATGACGATAGATACCATTTCGTCAGCTTTGACGTGGTTAATTTATATCCGTCCATAGACATTAACGAAAATTGCAAAATTATGAATGAAACAATTAACGAGAAATATCATGATCCTGAAATAGCCCGGATTCTAACTGCCACTACAAATTTTTTGTTGAAAGAAAATTACTTCAAATTTAGTAATAAAATATATCAGCAGATGAAAGGCGTCCCTATGGGATCCCCCCTTTCTGGTTTTGCAGCCGAATTTAAATTACGAATACTAGAAAACAAAATCCTGAATAAATTAAAAAACAAAATTATTTTCTGGTATAGATACGTCGATGATGTTTTTGCGGTAATTGATAAAAATTTAAATGCTAACGAAATTAACACCTTTGACCCAAACATACAGTTCACATGTGAAGAAGAAAATAATAGGCAAATCAATTTTTTGGATGTCAAAATCACGCACACCAATCAAGAAATTAAAACGACCGTCTATAGGAAACCAACAAATAGCAACGAAATTATAAATTACAAGTGTAAAACACCTTACAGATATAAAATTAATGCAATAAGATCATACATAAATCACACGTTTCTAATTTGCAATAACCCCGACGACCTAAATAACGAATTAAACCTCATCAAAACGTTCACAAGGCAAGCTGGATATTCGGATAAAATTGTAAACAAAATAATAAAGAATAAAATAAAATATATCGATAATATACCTAGCTTTCAGAAACCCACCTTAAAATTTACGATATCTATACCATACGATCGCGGTGCCTCCAACAAAATTAAAAACGCAGCGAATAAATACAAAGTCAACATCCCTATAAAACCAAACAAAAATATTTTTCAGCCTATTAGAAATGAAAAAGACCCCATTCCCCCCCCCCCCCCCCTTGAGACCGCAGGAATCTACAAAATACCTTACACCAACCAAAACAACCAATCAGGTTCGTACATCGGAGTAACCAAGAGAAAAATTAAAACAAGAATAAAAGAACACATAAAAGATATCAAAACAGGAAGTCGGAATACAGCCTTGGCCAAAACATTTTACAAAGAAGATATCAATATAAATTTTGAACAAACAGCTAAAATAGCCAATTATGAGGATTATAACTACACTATGTACCGCGAATCAATAGAGATAGCAACCAATAGGAACACTTGCAATGACAGTGGCGCAGTAGCTCCGGACAAAATGTGGCGCCACGTTTGGAAAGCTAAAGACCATCACAATAGTCCAAGTCACGCACAGAGGAGGCCGTCTGACAAGAACCGGGAACCTGGTGGAAAAGTTTAACGGCAAGCAACGAAGTCAGTAAAGGTTTTTTTCATGTATTTAGTTTAGTAATGTTAACACTTTGTTTTTTATGAATATAGTTTAAAATATTCTGAAAATATTCTATGAAGTTCCAAATTTGGATAATATTCTTTTTTTTTTTTTGTTGAATTACATCAGTTTTTTTTTTTCATGTTTATAACTTAAATTATAAAACTTATTCATAATCAATCCATTTGACATGCATAACTAGAATATAAAGACCTTATTTTACAATATTTGCCTTTTAATTAATAATTTTGAATTGGAGAATATTCTCTGATAAGTTCCACAAACCAATTTTTCTAAACATTCAGTTAATTTTCAAGACAAAAAGCATTTAACAGCAAATGATGAATAATTATTCAAATTACAATACAAATTTAAATTTTTTAATGCCTAAAGTTTTCTATTTGTAACTATACCATCATTGAAATATGAATTTAGAGAGAATATACATACATTTCCCCCCCATATATAAACAATTTAAAATAAAATAAATAAATAAAAAAGGCTGTGCATTTACTTAAGAAATCAAATTCACATAATTCATATTTCTGTAATTCTTATTATATGTACAAAACATATGTTTATTAAGGATGTATCGAATGTTTGGCTTTTTCGGCCATACTGCTGAATTTTCAATTTGGCTGAATATCAAATTATTTGGCTACTATTTGGCTAGCTGAATATATAAAAATTCAACTTCAAAAATCTTAAATCATTTGAAAAAATTCTGCTATTTTTAATTATTATTAAATTAAAATCCTTCAGAATAATTAAGAAATAACTTATATTTAAATGAAAACAAAATTTTTAATATAGTTTCTTAAGTAGTATTAAAGAAAATTAATTATTAATTGCCTTAATCATAACAATTAATAATATCTAGCAAAAATTGTCTTTTGTAGTAACAGTATAATGACATATGTCTTTAAAGTTGAATCATAGCCTCCTAAACTAGATGCCTGTCGCGTTGCTCGGAAACTTAGTAGCAGTTGAAGCGGTAGACAGCGCCACCTGGTGCATATTGCGCGACTTTATTTAACAGCCACCAAAAAATTTTTAAAGTGGGATTTAATATACATAAAAGGCGAATAGAATCGAAGAAACGTCTATTATATATATCATATATCACTTCTTAACATTATTGGTGACAGTTGAATAAAAAAGTCACGCAATCTATACCAGGTGGCATTGTCTACCACTTCAAGTGTTGCCATGTTTCCGAGCCACGCGACAGGCATCTAGTTTAGAAGGCTATGGTTGAATTAACAAGCAGCGTGCATGATGTTCTAAGAAATTTCAACAGATCAAATATCACATTGCACCCTAAGAAGATAAAAATGACGCAAGTCATAAAAGAGCAATTTTGAGTTTGTCATTGAAAAATGTGTATGAAATACCCCAACTTGAACAAAAAGCATCACGTCTATATCTCACAATTTATGCACATGAGAGGCATTTGTGTCAGTTTTAATATAAGTTAGACAATGCTTTAAAGTAAGTGCACTTTTTTTTAGCCTAAAAAATATGTGCATGACTATACTTATTGTTATTTTTAAGTTGAGTTTTCTCAAAAGCTGCATTTTTGCATTGTCTCATATATATATATACATAGTTGTCGAAATGTTAATTTGTTCCAGAGCATTTTTAGCCTTGCCTCTATTTCACACCACTTTACTTTTAGAGTATTTTCCTGCAATGTATAACTACAATATAATAAGAAAAATTTACTCTTAAAAAAAAAAAAAAAATTGGTATGGAATAAAGGCAGGGCTAAAAATGCTACAGAATAAATTAAAATGTTGGCAACTCTGCATATATATATATTTGAATATGTGTGACAAGATATTGTTATTCAAGAAATTTTATGTGTTCAAGTAATATTTTCTAACATTTTTCTACATTTAAATAAACCACTGTTTCTGAAAATTTTTCATAATAATTTTTCATAACTCAAAATTAAATGTAAGTGGTGCTATTGGAAAAGTTGGGGGGGGGGGGGGAGTGCGATTGACACCTGAATGAAAATATAATCAGTCAGCCGAATAGTTAATTATTCAGTTTGAAAAAATTGTATTCGGCCAAATAGTTAGCATTCAATAGACCAAATATTCAGTATTTGGTCAAAACTGCTATTCAGTGTATCCCTAGTGGTTATTATCTATTATATTTAAGATTTTTAATTAATCAATAATTTGATGTCGTGTGCATGAAAATTATTTGTTTGAAAAAAACCTCTGAATCAAAAATTTTATAGTTTAAAAATAAAATATAAAATTACACCAGAAAATTAGCAGATTTAAATTATATAATTTAGCATAAATATGTTAAATTTAAAACCAAAATAACAAATAGCTTAGAAATGAAATTTAATTTAACTTTGTGATTGGTTACTCATTACATAAAATTTAGAATCAAAGTGAACAGTCAGTCTCACTTTCTGATAAAAGATCAAATTAAGCTAGCTTCTTCAATGATAGACAACTTATCTAATTCTTTATCATCAATATTACCTACTCAACTGTTTTGCTTTTTTATTTGGCTTTAAATTTAATATTGTCTACATATATCAATTTGCCACTTTTTTCTACCAACTCACTATTTCGTTTTCATTTGTAAACAATGCCATATGTTTACTCTGTAAATAGCTGTTGGATAAATTAATTTTTATTTCATACGGATAAGTGTGAAACATTTTAAAGCAAAAAATATAAATAATTAGATTTTTTTTTTTTTTTTTTTTTTTAAATGTCACTTTTTAAAAATAACATCTTTAATGGAAAAAAAAAAAAAAAAAATCCTTTAATGCTATGTTGCTTAATTACTTGGATTATCACTAGATTTGATGTTCAATAATTTAAAATATTTTATCTTTTAGCCCTGAAGAATTCATTTTATTTTAATACATACAACTAAATAAATTTAATTATTTCTTCAATAAATCTGATCATTTTATTAAAAGTAAAATTTCAAAAAATTCTAAATTTGCACATAAATTAATACTTATACAGAGCACACATTTCAAAACTGCCTGTTATTGTAGCTTCTATAAGAATATTCTCGAGAATTTTACAACTCTATTTCTACCATTTCTGTAAAAAAAAAAGAAATTCAAAAAATATTATTTTAATATAAAAATACATAATTTTATACACAAAGATTACTATGTAGTATGTTAAATTAGAAAAAAAAAAAAATGTAATTGTACATTAGCTGCTATCTCTTATATGTACTAGCATTCATATTTCAATGTTTATTTTAAGAGACTAATATTTTTAAAACTTTTTTTCCTGGGAAAGTTTCTGGACTAATCAGAGGTCGATCTAGGCGAAAACTGGGTCCCCTCACAAAATTCAAATCCATAAAAAGGAACCCTTCACAAAATTCAAATTCATGAAATGAGTCCCTTCACAAGATTTTGTTTTACAACAGTTATCCTTTTATAAAATGTTTTCAGTATTTTTAATTGATTCAACGGAACCATGTTAATTTGATATTAAACACTTATTTAGAATGACTGTTAAAACGGAAGGTTTTATGCAGAATATATATATTTTTTTTCACAAAAAGGGAACGAAAATTCAAACCCTGGGTCAACCACTGCTGATGTAACCCACATGCCTTAGCTATTAAAGAGACTTGTGACTGAAAAAAAAAGTAGATTATAAAAGTTTCTTATTAAATTCAAGTATTTTAAGAAAAATAGTTTTTGTTGAATTACCCGGGATTAGTAAAGTCCCTTTTTTAAAAACCCGGGCCCCTGATTTCTGTCGACAGCCCTATATAATCTAGAATAGTTTTATGCGAGTTTAAATTTTTATTGTTCTATGAAGTTTTAACCTTAAAAAAATTCTGAACATTTTGAGGCTTCATTTATCAAGGTTTCTATGGGTCAGGGAGAACCTAGAAAAATCAGGAGAAATTGTTCAAAAATCTAGAAAAATGATAATATACTAAACCTAGAAAAGGCTGTATGAACGTGCAACTTAAAATGTATGTTATTTTTTATGTCACAAACCAAATTTTGTGACCTGGAATTTTATAAAAATAGACCTGGAAAAGTCAGGAAATTTTATTTTTGAAAATTCTGGGAACCCTGATTCATAATTCTACGTACTTTGATTAAAAAGTTGTGAGCAAAATTGTACCCAATGTTAATGTCAAGATTGAACTTTATTGCATTTCCAAACTTTAACATTTCTTTTCTCAAAAATGCTTTTTTACTCCCTAACCATAAGATATCTTATCGTGATCGTGAAGTTTACTTATTGGTTTTTTTTTATGGCCTTAAAATGTTTGTACAAAACTATTTCATAAAATTAATTAAGGATTTAAAGACATTTCAAAATTTATTATTTTTTGAAAATCTGTAAAACAAAATTTTAACAATTTTCTAAAAGTTCAAACTTTTTTGTAAAGAAATATTTGACCAAATAAAGTTAGTTGAAAGTAACTACTTAAAGTTTAGGAATGCAATGAAGTTTAATACTAATATCAGGTACAATTTTATTCAGAACTTTTAAACCAAAGTACACAGAATCAAAATTGAAGCATCAAAATCTAATCTTCAGAATTGTTCCTATTTCAATATATATACAGGGCGGTCCTAAAAACATGATAGAAAGTAAGCGAATCATTGTGGAAAAAGACAATGTGCAAGAACATGAAACCTATTTTACTGAATAAAGATATGAATAACATTTAATATACAAGATGCTCAAAAAGTCTACCGTCCCCAACTATAGTCTTATAAAGCTGGTAACGGATTCAAGGGCATTAATCTCACTTCTGATGGCCAATTTCAGGTCTTCCAATGAATCAGGGGGATTCCTATACACTGTAAAAAATATGTCCTATTTGCTGCCAAGAAAATACACGTAATTCACAAAAAATATATGTTGTCAGAACGTATTTTCTCAAATTACAGAGAATTTCCGGCAGCAAATAGGACACATTTTTTACAGTGTAGATTCTGTACTTGATGTAACCCCATAAGAAGTCTATGGATTTAGATCCAGACTGTACGGGAGCCACTCTATCCCATGCCCTATAAATTTCTCTGCATTCAATGCAATCAAATGCTCACCAAATGTCGTTTCAAGCCACGTGAAGACATCAGCAGTTCTATGGGGACAAGTCCCATCCTGCATGGAACAATACTGGCGTGTCATGTTGAGACGGTCGCTTTCTATCATGCTTTTTGGACCACCCTGTATATATATATATATATAATTTTTTTTTTTCTTTTTTTTTTTTCAAAAAGTTTTTTTTTTCTAAGGTTCCTAAGACCCCTTAATGTTTAAGATTAAAAAAAATTTCTTGGAAATTTTCACAGAGTTTCCTGTAATATTAATTTGTCACTTAATATTTTTGCCTCATTAAAATTTTACCATATTTTTTTAATAATCTAATTTAAAATGAATAAAGACACATACATAATTCAAATGTACATATGATATATCAAACTTTCCAACTTGGTTTTTTATTACTAGTAATTTTTTTATAGGAAAATCCGCCTTACATGTTAGTGAAAATTCAATGATTAAATAACTCGAAGATAATTTTAAAGTAATAGTTATATGAATTAATCCAGAGGATTGGCAATTCCAATATATATATATATTTTCTAATTAGAAAACCACCTTCGGCAACCCCTGTAAATTTTTACAGGGGTCGCCGAAGTAGTATCTCACTCGATGGTGCCTTCTGTGTGTTTCTTCTATGCTTATGTCACACTCAATTTAGGCACTATTGACTCTTTATATTTCAATTTGAAATTTTTCAGTTTTGCTTCAATATCTTTCAATTACTCTGTTTACTTTTTTTCCCCTCCAGAACGTGTTTCATAATTTATGAGTGATGCTCGATTTTACATTTTTGTTATCTATATAATATTTCTCTAACATGGACTAGTTATGATTAAATTTTGTTGAAACGATGCAATAATGGTAAGGTGCTATCTGAAGAATTAATCTAATGCACATTTTCTTAAAGAAATTGAAAAAATATAACTTTTTGAGTTGAAGCATAGTGTATTTGGAAGAATTTAAAGCCAGTTAGACATTCAGCAGAGTGGTAGTAATACCTACCATCTATTAAACTAAGTCAAAATCACCTTATTAAGATACAAATTAAAAAAAAAAAAAAAAAAAAAAAAAAAAATATATATATATATATATTAGATCTTTCATTAATTATAAATAGAATGAACGGTATACCTTTTTATTTATTTTGTAGATACATTTGTTAACTATGAGATTTCTGCTATGTATGGTAATATGGTCATTTAATTACGTCAATTTTTAGGAAATATTTGATTTTTAATATAACAAATTAATTCTGAGAATTTTTAACTTAACAGTGGAAAAAAATATTTTCTAAAATTGAAATTATAATGCAAATATCAAAGATTTAAATTTCCTTTATTGAAAAAACTGAAATTTTCCAGTGATTTTATTTATAAGATTTTTCTGAAATTTATATTAGGTTTGTAGGTAATATCATGCAGATGTTCTATGCAGGAAAGGCTAATTACATGAACTTGTTTTGTATGCATGCAAATTTAAATAATTTTCAATTTTTGTATGGGATTGTTGACACAGGGTTCATACCAACTAGATAAATAAAGCAAAGTGATAAATCATAACCCTGACATGGTTCAACATAAGTCACGTGAGGTGACATGAACCATCTATGTGTTGATTCCCTTGGTAACAGATTATTTTTAATAAATTTCTAATAACCGTCAATGTTTTTGTTTATTTATATAGTTTAATATATTTTTGTTCTAAATCGTTTTAATTTTTTTTGTGTAGTTGAAATTTAGCTCTTTTAAAAGTTTAACTCTTTTTTTTTTATAAACACTTTTAAACTTTGTTGGTAAATGATGGAAAAAAAAGTATTTTATTATTTATTATAATGTGAAAAATTATTTTAAAACAATTTATTTTGGTTTTAGGACTCGTGTTACCTAATAATAATAATGATAATTTACCGAATTGAAATTTTAAATGCCAAAACAGCAAAAGAAAAAATATTCGCAATCTATTTTCTGATTCTGGTTCATATCACATGGTTCATGTTGAACCACAGAAAGGTGATCCTTTATCCATTGAATCAGCACTCTACTTTATTCATCTCGTTGATTCATACTCATCAGGAAAAACCTGGCATACTCAAGGAATTTGGATTTTGTTAAAAAAAAATATCAGGGAAAATAGAAATTTTCATTAAAATTCTGGAAAAAATTTGTTATAAAACCTGGAAAAAGAATTTCCTTTCTCTTATAATATATTTTTCTTGTTTAATTTCATATCTAGATTTAAATGATTAAGTATCATGAAAATATACATGTAAACAATTTCTACGTGAATTTCTATTAGTACAATCGGCAATAATATAACATAATACAGTGGAAGATGTATTTTCTCCTCTCCAGAGGAATGTTTCTTGTAATATGCCGCTAATATTTTCTTGAAAATTGTCTGGAAAACCTAGGGGATTTTCCCCCATATTTTAGTATGAAACCCATGGCATATGAAATATTTTGTATCAAAAAAAAAAAAAAAAAAAAAAAAAAAAACAGAAAAGACCTTCAGAAATTAATTTTTTTTAATAGTATTTTTTCAAATAAGTTATAATTAATTTAAAGCAGAAATATCCATGCACATTTCACTGTAATTATTTTTGCAATACTTATTTCATTTTGTTTGTTAGCTCAAAAAAAAAAAAAAAAAAAAAAAAAAAAAGACCAAAATCACTTTAGCAAAATATTTTTTAAATAATTGTACTGTGAAACTACAAATGTTAATGCAGTAGACTCTCAGAAATCTCCACACCACAACAGATGCATGCAATGAAGTTTTCAAAGAAAAAATCAAGACAGCACTTATTTGAATGAAGATTTTTTTTTAGAAACTGAATCTAACGGGATAAGGAAAGGTAATTTTAATTGAAGTCCAGGTGTTAGAGATGAGTACCTGAGTATTTTAGTACAATATTACTGTTTCAACAAAAAAATAACAAGTGTTTAAAGATTGCAAGTAAAACAATTTAAGCAAAAAAAAAAAGTTTATACTTTGATCTATATTTCCGAATTATAATAAAAATTTTAAATTTTACAAGTATTGTATCATTTTTAATACATTATAGCATTAAAATTCCTGTTGAAAAATGCAAAACAAAAATCCATAGTCTCTGGTTCCAAGATGTGAGGATTTTTAAAAGTTTACTGTGTAAGTTTGACAGTTCAATCAGTTTTGTCAAATTTTAGCACTAACCAATATGTTTATTTAGAATTTTCTTTTGATCGTGCCAAATAATAAAGAAAAAGATTTCACAATTTTTTGCATTGGAAATTGTTTTATAACCTACGTGTAAAGCATAATTTTCATTTTACCTCTCTCTTTTTACTTTCTCTCACCCATATATAATGGTAGAAAAAGTACTGTATTTCGGTCAAATTTTCAAAGTTTTTGTTATATGTTTTAAGGTCCCCAGAATCTGAAAACTATGTTTTTAGCAGTTGGCCTCTAAATGTGTGTGATCACCATATTTCATAAACAAATAGCAGCAGGAAGTTCAAACTCAGCCCAGTGGCAGAAACACGGCAACATAGTCGCAGACAGTTTTTGTCTGCACTGATAAAAAAATTTGTCCACAACTTTCGGATAACAATTCACTTATAAAAACTTCTGTATCAAAACTGAAAGTAATACTTTCATTATTTATAATGTGTTCGTGTCAAACATTGCTATAAAATATTTAATTGAATGAATACACAATTGTTTATACTACATTGTTCTGTAGTAAAATTGCATTCGTGTATTGTTGCATGAGATCACCACTGATGTTACCCTCCCCCCATCAGCTTTCAGGCTTTTTGAGTGTAAGTCATTTTCACCCCTGATTACATGCAAATTTTGCAGACAGACTATGGAATTTTAAAAGCCTGTCACAGACAGCTATAAAACTTTCTGCCACTGGGAAACTCGGTATTCTAAATCTGTATTATATAGGGGTGTTACACTAAACTTTTCATTGAGATAAAGCAAATGGTAGTGAAACTGAAGGTAAGTAGAGAAGCTGCTAAATGAAATGAATATACATATTTTCTATACATAAAAGCTGGTTTCATGTAAAATATGGTATGAAAATCATTCACCATTCTTTTACAGGATTACACAAAAGAACTTGAATATAGTGGAACAATACTTGAAATTTGATGTAAGTGTATTTCAGGTTATACTGTGTGTTTATTAATATAGGATTATATTCACTTGTTCCATGTGATGTGTACTGTGTACATATTTTTAGACAATATACAAGGCTGCCGATAATTAAACAAAAACATTCTTTTTATATTGAATGTAATTAGTAGAAGTGCTTTACTTAATATTTTACCATGTCCAGGAAAACTGCTCAGGAATTGAAATTAATTCCTCATATCTGTACAGTATAACATTTTTTTAAAGCTAAGTATTCATCCCTTGATTTTTGCATATTTACATGTTTTGAAGCAATTACAGGCAATTCAAATATTGTATTTTTAAGTTAATATAAGTTTTTTACTTGAAAAGTTTGATAAGTTTCAAGGAATAGTGTGTGAAAGCTGTCTGAATAATCTTAAGTAAACTTTTAAGTTTATTAACATATTTGAATATTATATAACTTTAGGTACAATAATCAAACAGGTGGTTGAGGGGGGTCATAGCCCGCCTCACACAGAATTCTTTGTCAAATAAAACTGTTCCAAAATCTAATTTGAATTGTTTTTAATGTATGTTTATATAACGCTACTCTTTATTTTGCCCCTTAATTGCCAATCTGTATATAAAATATTCAATTTCAGGGTAAGAGAAAGGTCATGTGAGTGTTTCAGATTATTATATTATTTAGTTGTGTATTATTTTGAAATGCACATGTGTATGTAAATACATATTAACAACCAATTTAAGGAAGGAGCATTGATTTTTAATAAGTACCAACAAAATATTTCTTTGCCTAGGGGGTGCCAAATACCCTCACACGAGCCCTGGTGGTGAGAGAGAGGGGTCCCCTTACTTTACTTATGTGAATATTTACATATTTATGAGATATTAGTTGCCGAATCTCAGTAGGAAAACTAAAAATTTACTGAAAATGAGTTCATGTTGGCAATATCTCCAAAAAAGCACCATGTTAGGTGATTTCATTACTATGATTTTCATGTGCGGTTGCTGAGGGAATAAATACATATAGAATATTTTCTCCCTCTCTCTTGGAAAATTCACAACCATTCAATTAATACTTAAAAAAAAAAAAAAAAAATTACAATTTTTAGCAGTTTATTTTGCAGCTATAAAATAAGAAAATGCACGTTATTTTTTGCATTTTTAAACTTATGGGAAAAAAAAAAAATCAATTTTTTGAAAATGAGTACCATTTTAATGGTTGTGGAATTTTCAGAATATGAAAATGGAATTTTAAAATATCAGTTTGGTAATGTGTAATTTTATAAACAATGTTCATCATAGAATAACATGAGCTCTGGCAGGTTTGATGGTCTGTGATCCATCCCCTTAAAGTAACAATTTCTACAGTGATGTAAGAAAAAGTGAGATTGCCACACCAGATTCTTTTGTATCTAAATTTACATTAAACCACTGGGTAACATATGAATGCTACATAATTTTAGCCCCGTTAGAAATAATAAGAACTATCTCTCTATATAAATGGCTAAGAGATTTTCTTGGTTGAATGGCTTTTTTTGGCGCAAGGTCCAGAGTAGGACATGCTGCGCCAAATCCGAGATTTTCTTGGACTCTGTCTGTGTGTTGACGCAAGTTGCCATTAAATTTTTATACTTTAGTTAATTTTAAAAATCTAATTGTCCAATCGATACGTTAATTAATCCAATGGATTAAGAAAAATTGCCTTTTTCATTTGGTACCTTATTTGTAACGGAATTTTGATTAGATTTTTAAAAATTAATTAAAATATGAAAAAAAAAAAAAACCTCGTAAAAGCTTTAAAATTGAACATTTAATTTTTTAATTGTTGCCGAAAAAAAAAAAAAAAAACTATATATATATATAGGTAAAATATTAAATTTGCTCATGCACATGAAAATATGAAAATGGAGTAAAAAAACAATTTAGATAAAGTTGCACGAGAGTTCCAAAAATTAATGGAAATATAAATGAACGTTAAATAAATAAAATAGTTGTCTGCACAGTCACGTGATATTGAAAAACAAAGAATCGAATTCAGTGAATATCGTTCTTAAGAGCAAAAATAATAACATTCAATATAAAATAAAAGTAATATTGTGCATTTGTAAACAGTAGAATAATTGTATTTGCAGGGCATTTAGTGTGGTCCCTAAAGTCCCTAAAAGTCCCTTAATTTATTTTAGGTCCCTAAAAGTCCCTTTTTTTGGCAAAATGGTCCCTAAGTCCCTTTTTTTTTTTCTTTGCCTATCAAAAATCTTAAGATTTTTTATGTATGCTGGGGGAAAAAAAAAAAAAAAAAAAACCATTCAAATGCGATGAAATTGCTTAGGCACGTACTGTATACTATCTACAGAATACTGAAAGGACTAACTTTTCGCAGAGAGTTATCTGATGTGTAACAGGTACACTAATACGCATAGATAATTCAGCAAATGGACCATGGGGGAAGGAAAGGCTAAGATTAAAGAGGTTATTGTGCTAACTGTCCTCTCACCGTTGCATAGTGCAATACCACAGTTAGTTGTACTGCATGCATTAGGTCAGAAGCTCGATTATTTTCAGTTCAGTAATGAGTCCAGTTACAAATTCAACTCTCATGACTAGCAAAGATATGTATATCTTTAGGTTAAAAAAAAAAAAAAAAAAAAAAAAAAATCTTGCAGTACTCAGGGATTGAACCAAGTAAAAATTGGGACCCTTTTGCTGTCCCTTTTCAAATTTTTAAAATGAGTCCCTTTACAAAATTCAAATCTATAAAATAGGCCCCTTCACAAAATTTAGATTTATAAAAAAAATCCCTTTCATAAGATTTTGTTTTGTAAAAATGACAATTTTGTAAAATTTTTCCATGTTTCCAGTATTAATTTTAATGAGTATCTATACTCGTACTTGGTTCAGTGAAATGCTATTAACTTGATATTAAACATCAGATAGAGTAACTGCTAAAATGAAAGTTTTCATACAGTAATAATTTTTTTCGCAAAAATAATCAAAATTTCACAAAAATTATTGGTTTTTCACAAAAATGGGCCCCAAAAATTAAAACCTGTGTCGACCCCTGGTACCGTAACATTACTACTTTGCTTTAGCCTGGTAATAAATAGTTTAGATTTAAGTCTGAATGGAAATCTGGTACCTTTAATGCAGTTAAGGGAGCACATATCAAAATTTGGTACAATGAAATACTTCTTAATACTAAATGAACATATCCAAAAATCATCTCAATGCCCAATTGTTGTGCAGTCATCAAGGCCAGGGGTGGCCCCATAAAGTGTTAATGGCATAGGATTTCCACTACGGTCGCATTTTCCACAAAATGCATAACATGTACACAGAATGCGAAAATTAAACAAGAAATTTATGCTTTTTTTTTTGCTGAAGCATTTTATTAAACCGTTATTTAAAAAAAAAAAAAAAATAAATAACACAGAATAAAAAGAAACAAGAACCAAAAATCATGTGGTATGCATTGATTATTAGCATTTTCCAATTGTACATACTTGTTGTGTCATTATAACCTTCAGTATTCTTTATCTACGTTATCACACAATGAAAAGGCAAATAGGTAAACTATATCACTCTTAAACATTGTTAGGAAGTGTTAAAAATACATAATACAAATGGAAATGTAGCCATTAATTTCTAATTGCAGCTCTTTAATCAGGGTTGCAAAAAACCCAGTTTTTTTTTTTTAAAACCCAACCCGGGCGGGTTTTATTGGGTTTTTTGGGGTTTTATTGGGTTTTTTTAGATTTATTGTTTTTTTTTGCTTGTTGAAAAAGGAAAAGACAAAGGGGGGGGGAATTTCTATGTTTAAAAAGTAATAAAAAAACAGCTGAATATTGTGCTGAATTAGCTGAAAAGGCTATTGAACACTGCAAGAAAAATATAGGTGTAGAAGTTTTTGCAATTTGTACTGACAATGAAAATAAAATGGTGAAACTCAGGCAAATTATCGATGAGAAGTACAAGGGAATTGTATCTTATGGATGCTCTGCTCATTATATTAATCTCCTAGCTGACGAAATTACAAATAAAGATATCCTAAAGCATGTAGCAGAAGTACAAAAATATTTTCGTAATACTCATCAACCACATAGTTTGTTGAAGGAGAAGGGTGGTCTAGTACCACAGTTACCCAATGCAACACGTTGGAATTCACAAATCGCTTGTATTGATACATATGTGAAAAATTATCATACATATGTAGAAATATCTACTGAAGATTTAGTGGAAATTCCTCAAAATATCGTTCGAATTTTGGACAATGTGGCAATCTATAAAGAAGCACTGCATATGCAGAAGCAATTAGCAGAACTGAGAGATGCTTTAAATATTATTCAATCAGAAAAGACGAATATATCTACAGCTGTTGAGCTATGGCTCGATATATTTCAAAGTGAAAATCTTTCTGCTTACAGAAAGCAAATTGATAAGAGGATGGGACAAGCTCTTCTACCCATTCATTATTTAGCATATGCAATGGATCCTAAATATGCAGGAAAAAGATTAAACCAAGATATGCTGCAAAAAGCTGAAGATTGGCTAGAACGAGAACACCCTAAATGGTTAATTCCCCTCATGAGTTACAAATTAAAAGACCCTAAGATATTTCCCCAAAGCATGTTTAATGACGATGTAATTAAAAAATTCAGTGGAGCACAGTGGTGGAAATTAGTTGAAATGCGTGCTAGTAGTGATGAAGATATGAAGGATTTTTGCCAGTTTATAATAGGACTAAATAAGTGTCCGGCAAGCTCTGCTTCACTGGAACGAGTGTTTTCCACATGTGGACTTGTATGGTCAAAACTTAGAAATAGATTAGGACTAGAGAAAACTGTAAAATTGGTTAAAATTCATCGACATTTAAGACTAACAAATGGAAGTACCAGTACCAGTGAACCTGAATGTGAAAGTGACTAGTTTAAATGGATGTTTTGATTTTGATACATTAAAGTTACATCATAGATAAATGTAAAAAAAAAAAAAAAATTAATAAAATGTAACGATATTTAGTAATAATTTGTGCTCAATTTTCGTAGTTATTTGGATGAAGATGTAACATTTTAAAATGTATTTTGTAACATTATCTTTTTTTCCCGTAATATTACTCGAGGCCATTGCCAATTGTAAACAAAACAATCATTGGCATGGGCAGAAAAGAAATTGCCTCAGTGTTTTATATATATATTTCATGGGTAGACTATAAGTTTCAATAGGTAGGGTAACTTTTTTTAAATACAAGGGATAAAATCTAATATAAAAAATGCTGAATATGAAATAAAACTGTCACTAATTTTAAAAAACCCAATAAAACCCGCTTTTGTGCGGGTTTTATTGGGTTTTTTAGAGTGGGTTTTACCCCAAAAAACCCGGGCGGGTTTTTTTGGGCAGGTGGGTTTTTTGCAACCCTGTCTTTAATGTATCTAAATATTTTAGTGTAGGTCTGTAAATCTGAAGATTAAACATATTATTCTATACAAAACATTATTTTATCATATTCACATAAATGTCAACTTCTTTATGATTTTTGCAGTAGATAGTTATTAAAATTTGATTTATAAAAATGGCTATCCTAAAAAGCAATATATTGGCCTTTTTTTGGGGAGATGTCCCTGTATACAAACCAAGTTGTGCAGGACTCATTAATGCTATTTTAAATAGAGAACATAACATAATGAACTTGAATAACATATATCATTTTTAAGAAAAATCTGAAAATATTGACAGACACTGGAGTCAAGCAGATAGACATAGACAAACAGACAGCTGGGCAGACAAATACATTATTTCAAATCTTATTTATACTTAAATATTTTTAGAAAGTGTTAAAAATGCTTGAGGTAAACAAAAATGTAAGTGCAGCAAATTTTCAAAAATAGTCCTTAATTGTAACTGAATATTTTTATAGTCCCTTTAAATTTTATTGCTATTCGTACTACATTCTGTAGAAAACATTCTCTTTCTTTTGTACATATAACATATTTCAATTTCATTAAGATTTGTGCCAAGGGGTAGTGTGTGCCTGTATGGCTTATAGAAATACTTCTCATAGAATGAATGCTTTGGCATATTTTCAAGTGTTCTTGTACACAAATCATTGGTGGTATTTATTCTATTTTCAATGGGAAACATCTGATAGTGAACATGAATAACATATTTTAATTTCATTAAGATTTGTGTAAAGTATATTATAATCAGGTTAATTGTAATATCTTTCACAGAATGCAATGCTTTGGAATACTTTTGAGTGTCCCTGTACACAAACCAGTAGAGGTATTTACTCGATTTTTAATAGGGAATATGGGATAGTGATCTTGAATAACACATATCAGTTTCAAGAAATTCCATGAATATTTACGGGAAATAGAATACAGACAGACAGAAAAACTGAAGTCATTAACACTTTTCAATCTTATTGGAAAGTGTTAAAAAACACTGATATACATTACATTGTTTTACTAATGTATGATCAACGTATGAAATGATGGGCATATTATGCATACTTCTTTTATCGAGAAGTATAAAAGATTTTCTTTATATCACATCCTATGGGGACTAATTTTCTTAAAACAAATTAAATTATTTAAAAGTATGAAGTGAAAGTAATATATATTTCAGACTGTTCCTACAGAATTACCGAAATTACATGTTTACTATTTATTTTCTTTTACAGGGATACCTAAAAATTTCTGATACATTACTTGTATGTTCATTGATGGATATATGAATTAGGGAATTAAAACATACTGACATCATGTTCACTTTTATTTATTTACTGATATATTCAGCGGTTCAAATTTGTTTAAACACCCAGTAACTATTCTAAATGTTCAAAATGTCCATGGAAGCCACTTAAGTTTTTTTTTAAAGATGTCATTATAAAATTTAAAACTTAGTTTGGAAAAGAAAAATGTAACATAAAGAGACATCTATAATAGCATACGAACAGGTATAATAAGCCTAATAGTATTGTAGCATTTTGCTTAAGACAGTTTTTTGATTTTAGCTTTTTCAGTAAAAAAAATTATGAACTCAGGTTAAACCCTGTAGTGGCAGCCGATGTTGGTATGATTCTTATTTTCACTTGTAGCTTTGAATTGCATTATTTATTTGGCTAATATCCAACTTTGTTAGCAACACAGAATGAAGTGGGCTTGTACCTTTTAATCAAAATGTCATGATTTTTTTTTTTGTCATATCATGAAATGCATTACATGTTTTGTCTGCCGTTCAAACTTTTATAGACATATACTTATTTCTGTTATTTGCAGCAGTTCATGACAGTTGCATATAGCATAGTTACTGCAAAACTCAGACTGCACCTGCAGCATATTGTGCAATTTTTTCTTTGCACATCTTAGTTCAATTTGCCCTATTGTGCAAAAAATGACCTTAGAGCTAAATTCTTTTAATAGTTAGCATGGTTTTGCTTAGGTTGTTTACAAAAAAGATTTTTGAAGCAACAAACCACACTAGTGGCTGGAAGGTTCTCTTCTGAAACTTAGTTGATAAAAAATGCCAGATTCGGGTTACACTTGTGGGCCTTGCCTAGCTATTTGAAAATTTGGTTTTCATTGAAACTTGCATGAATATAGGCTAAAATCCCTTAATTGGATACCCATGGAGGGCAAAACTCTCTAGTCACCTTGAGTCGGTAATAGACTGTTTCTCTTGTTGACCCTCCCACGCACTTAGGACAACAAATTTTCAAGACAATAAATTGATGGGAAAATATGTATATTCTATTTGCCAAACATAGCTTTAAATGTAAAATCTGAAACTTTTCATTTTGCATCATAAAGAGCAGTAAAACTAAAAGTGAGCGCTCATCATAGAAATTATTTGAGGACCAACAGTCTCATGGCTCATATAACTCAATGCCTGTATCTTGTATTCAACAAAACCAAAACAGTAGGAATTCTTTTGACACTGGCTGTGTATATTTAAAAATTATTTGATTTTGGGCATTACACTTGGCTTATACATGGTAGGGGATCATAAAAGAACGCGTATATATGTATATTACTGATATTTAAGCATAAAATAAATAGGTCCCTAAAGTCCCTTTTTTTTCAATTTTGGTCCCTAAAGTCCCTTTATTTTTGAGGGAGTTGTGCTAAATGCCCTGTATTTGTGAGTTTAATAATTTTTAAGAATACTTTATTTTCACAAGTAAGAATAGATTTTTTTTATATTTTAGTGTAACTGTTACATTAACTGATTTATCAATAAATAGTTGATTCACTACCTTCATTGATTTCATAAATTTTAAAATAATGTAACAAACTTTGATCTATTGGCACGCAAGCAGCACCTGACCAAGTTTTGTACATTTCAAGTTTGATTTTAAAAATTTTCCCATATTCAGATTTCGCTTTGTTCCCGAACCAGGGCTTTTCTAGTTTAAAATAACTAATTAATTTCATTTTCAATACTAGAATTCAATTTTTTTACTCCCTTATACAAAGTGTAAGGAAGTACTATAATCCTGATTTGCGAAATTGATTTTATATCTCACATAGTTCAAAAGTGAATCTTTGTACAATGTTGCAAATTTATATGTGTAATTGTCATGATGTCTAGTTGTACACCTGCAAGTTTAATTTTAATACGTGCTCTCGTTTCAGAGATATCGGTGACTTTACATGATTTTTCATGATGTCTGTATGTGTGTCTCGCATAACTCAAAAATGGTTGAACGTAGAACATTGCAAATTAGTTTTTTGGTTTGTTATAATATTTAGTTGTGCACCTCCCCTTTTGGTCTTTCTGTGGCTTTCAGTTTTAGAGATATTTATGAAAATTACATTCATAATGACCAAATATACAAAGGTTTTGGCTATTATATATGACATACCATCATAGAGATTTCAAAAGAAGCTAATGATTGAGCCTGTAATGATATTATGAAAGTTGTTGACATTTTTGCGTGTAGAAAGTAATTTGTAAAGATATAAGCAGGTTCTAGTTAACAAATGCATTTTATTTAATGAATATTTAGCACGTATATAGAGCCCATAATGACATTTTTATGAAAATTGCCGATATTTTTGCATGTAGAAAGTCAATTCTTAATATATAATCAGGTTCTAGTCAACGAATGCACTTTATTTTATTTTAGTCTTGTTTGTCATTTAAAGAATTTTCGAAGAATTTAATTCAGTGCTATAAACTAATGAATCTTTATGGAAAATTTCAGAATGCTGTTCTTATTGAAGTTAGAACTTCTGAAATTTGGCAACCCTAAACTACAAATTATCACCAAATTTATCAAAATCAATGTCAAGACAAAAATCAGTGTTGGCTACAAACTTGGTGACTTGGCGAGATTAGTGATTAAAGTTGGTGGCAAATATTGTTTCAGGATAGCCAGAATAAATAAATCCTTTCTCAATTTTAACTGAATTAATAGTTTTGGTAAAATGTATCGTTTTTCACCTCTAATATTCAGCAAAGAGAACGAAAGTAGGCCATCTGTACTCGAATGATTTTCATTAAACTCTAAGCTATGAATTTGTGAATGAGAGATTTTATAATAAGCCATTCCTGAAAAAACTAGTATATATTTGTTTGGTGGTATATATAATCATATTATCATGACTTTTGTGGATGTAGTAGCAAATCGTCAGTTTCCCCCCCCCCTTTTTTTTTTGGTCGTTCGAATTTGCTTGTTTATTTACGAATCCGTTAACTCACACAAAAATATCAATTTTTTCATAAAAATATGTATATTCCAATGGGTATATAAGGAAGTTATGTTTGAAAGCTAACTTTTGTGAAGATGAGGTAAAGTCAAATGGATTTGTTATCTCAAAAAACATTTAAACGTAAGTTTTTATTAAAATCGCAAACCTAAAGTTTGAAAATTTTCTGATATTTCAATACTTAAAAAAAAAAAAAATTAATTTTAGTATTTTAATGATCATACTATAAAATCTTTTTGCCACATCATCCTCTCAAACTCAAACTATGCATCTAGGCTTATTTTATATTATCATGTTTCTTAAATTTTAGCAATCCTGAAAACTTTATAAAATGAACATTCAAGTTTTTTTTTTTTTTTTTTTTTTTTTTTAAATAATTAAAAAAACATTTCTTAAAATGATTATACAATCTAAAAAATTACAAAATAGAAAAGAAACATTTCAGTCACATTTATTTAAAAAAAAAAAGCATAAGAAAAACAAATGTTTGTACAATACATGACATGGAAACACAAAAGATACGTATCTAATGCAAATGAAAGACTAATGAAAAACACCACTCGTGAATACTGCAATTAACATCCATGAAAATCAGACATCATGCTTTCAAGTATAAAATTTGTATATCCGTTTTCCAATTTGCACAAGTTTTCATGCTCAACAACACTAGTTGTCACTGGATAAACCATACAATGACGAATAACAGGTGGCAAGACAGTAGGTGCATCTGCAAAATATTATAAAATATAGATAAACAATTCTCAAGAGAAAAAAAAAAAAAAAAAAAAAAAAAAAAAAGAAGGATGTTAAGGGTTTTTTAAAAATAATTACCATCCGAGCGTACTCTCTTGATCATGTTCTCACACATATCTCTTGTTCTTTTCCTTCCTAAACGTTGGGTTTGGAAATGGCTAAACCCATCTACAGATTGGAAGTCATTCATTAAAAGCTCTTGCTGTCTAAGAAAATTTGCAATAGCTGGGAATCCTGCTTGTTCAGCGATGATACATGGGGTTTGCCCATTTGAATTCTGTGTGCTATAAAAAACAAAAATCTCATTAGAAAAATTTTATCAAACATGTTTCTTTTCTTGACAAATAAAAATAACTTTATGAAATATGAATAACAAAATTATTTTACTTTTTTTCCCCCTTCCAAACGATCTAAAACAATTCATTTAATTAAAGGCTGATTCCCAAAATTTGTGCTAGTTTGTGATTCAATATAAAACACATGCTTATGAAGGTTCCATACACTCAAAAAAAGAAAAAGAAAAACACTAGTATATTAATAATAACAGGAGACTTGGCATTGGAATATTAAAACCAGAATAAACTACTATGTCAGAAACACCAAAAGAAAAATATTTGCAATGCATACAGCTGTTTCGGTAGCCTTAAGCATACCGTCTTCAGCGCAAAAAGAATTCTGAATCTGGAGAAGTGCTCGTATATATAGGAGAGGGACCGAATTTAGTTCAACCAATAGGATTAGAGGAAAGGTGGAGTGTGTGGCCAATAGGAATTTAGGAATGTTAGCTGTGTAAACAAGTAGAAAAATTAAGAAAATGTGGACTGAATGTAAAATTTCCAACAATCAGACAAATAGGGAACAGCAAAATCACAATTGACAAGGTTTTTAAAACTTTTATAAAAATGAAAAGCTTCGAAGAAATAGAATTCATGAATGGATTTAGGTCTGCAAATTATTTTAGCTGAATTAAATTTAAAATTATGATTTTCCTCCCAGCAATGCTTAGAAATACCGATTTATTGGTTTCTTGTTTGCGGACGTAATTCATATGTTCTTTTAGACGAAATTTAAGACTGCATTTAGTTTGGCCAATATATGATAAACCACACTGACAGGAAATACTATAAATGCCCCAAGAATTATGCATATTAATGGGATCTTTTAACTGAGAAAAGGTGAATTTATTGGAAGGCGAAAATATTATTTTAAAATCATATTGTTTGAGAATTTTAGCTATAGTTTGACTGGATTTAGGAAAATAGGGTAAAACAATACTGATATTAAAAGAGACTGATTTAGTAGACAAAATACGAGGGAGCTGTAATTTTTGGATGGCTTTGTCTATAATGGAAGGGTCATAACCTCTGTCAATTGCAATGGCTTTCAGGTATTTAATTTCAGATTTTAATAAAATAGGATTTGAACAAATATTAAGTGCACGGTTTACAAAAGTATAGAAAGCAGCCATTTTTTGGTTAGGTGGGTGACATGAACGCGCATGGGGAGGAAGGGAGACTGCAAAATTTTTACGATAGACGGTGGTTGAAAATCCATTTATTGTTATTTATTTTTTTAAGTTATTTTATTTTATTTAGCCACTATGTGACAAGTGGGATACTTTTGGGTCTGGAGTGAGGGTAGATTAAGTCGAAAATCATAGATTAGATTCCTAGTCTAGACTTTTGCTCACCTAAGAAAAATAGATAATTTCTTTTCTGACTGAGAAAAAGCTTATAGTCATCAAAAAACTATGCTATGATTAATGCATGAAAAATTTAAGTTCATTTCTTCAATTGTTTAACAAAGTTCATACTTGCCAACCAAATTTAATAAAAAAAGGGAAGATTTTTTTTTTTTTTACTTGTTTATTACATCAAATAGAAAAAAAAAAAACAGTTTTACAATTTTAATATTTAGAAGCAATCTATAAAAACGTTTTACTATAGATTGATTATACTAAATATATAAAAGTTTTAAATGAAGTTACTCCTCTTCAACATATAAATATCTACAAAACAGAATCTGTAAGAAATGTATTTAACAATAGACAAAAAACTTAGTTAAGTTAAAGTATAACTAACTAAAGTATAAATTTTTTAAATAAATAGACTATGATTTTTGTGTATGTACATTAATCATACATAATAAAAAAAAAGCAGTAGCTAATTATCAGTTTCAAACATGCATAAAACCAATTAAGTATTAATTTTCTTAAATTGATTTGGAAAAAATTTTCCTACCTGAAAAAATTCTTATTTCCCCCCCCCCCCTCCCCATGTTTACGTACATTTGGTATAAATATGACATACAAATATTTAATTTAATTGAGGAAAAATAAACAGATTCATTAAATTCAGCAATAAAGATCTAAAAATAATTACATACGTGAAAAATATTGAGCACTTCCATTGCTTTACTGTTTCTAGAATTGATCATTGATCACAATCCAGGGAAAAGGAAGGGGGGGGGGATACAAAAATAATTACAGAGTAAGAAATATTAAACTCTTTCAATTCTACTTCTAGAATCTAATGAAAGAAGTTTAAAATTAATATTATTATTTATGCTGAGGATGGATAAAGATTAGGAAACAAAAGACTTCTGCAGAACATTTGATTGCTGATCACTAGTTGGAAATAAATGAAAGGGGGGGGGGGGTAAAAAAATAATTACATCAGCAAGAAATATTTAACAATTCTATTTCTTTACATGTTCTAGAATCTCATAAAGCAAGTTTGGACCGGGAACATCTGTCCTGTTGTAGGGCTCTTCGATGTTCTACAGAAGAGTCGAGATATTGGGAGGCAAGATCGCTCCTTAGGCAATGACTTCGGTCTTCTATGTTATATTGTCTATAATTTGATTTGTATCTTTATAGTCCTCTGTAACTTTTGCCTAGCCATTGGGGAAAAAAAAAAAAAAAAAGTTTGAAATGAATATTGACATTTATGTTATGGATGGAAAAAGATTGGGAGTCAGGAGTTTTCGTAGAACATTTGGTTTTCTTTTTAAAACGAACGATATCCGCAACTTTTTTAAAAACGGAAGATTTCATCATCTGTCCGGAAGACCAGAAAATACGTTAAAAAACCGGAAGTCTTCCGGGAAAACCGGAAAAGTTGGCAAGTATGAAAGTTACAGGGATGAAATTGGCTAAAAGACAAAAATGCTACAACTATATCTGAGTTAGGATTGTTGAAATAAAATAGAATTTCGATAATAAGGTCATTTTATTAAAAAATATTTTTAAAATTTTTAATCTATTAAAATACATATACATAATCTGGTTTAGTGTATTTCATCCACTGATAATATATATATATTTTTTTTAAAATCTTATTGGTCATTGGTGTTTCAGTGATCTTGTATCTGTTGCTTGGCTTCTTCTATGATAGAAAAATAGAAATTTTATTTGATTAGCTAATGTAACAAAATTACATCAGAAATGGAAAAAGGGGGGGGGGTAAAATATTATCCCTGAATTTAGAATATTCTGTCACTGTGAAGTTAATTAATGTGTAGTTTTACTAAGTGTAACAAGCTTGTTCTTAGTAATGTGTGCCAACAATGTGTCTAAGCAGGTATGTATGAGTGCATATTAATTTTCTAAATATTCTTTTTTTTTTTTTAGATTTCATTCAAAATAAGTGTTTGGATAGTATAAAATACTCATGATATGGTAATCGTGATACCTTATTAAGTTAAATCTACCTTAAAAAAACATGTTTTCTGTTACAAATTCTGTGTAAATTTTGAAATATTTTTACCTCAAATGCCTATTTGTATTAATGAAAATCGTTTTTTTTTTTTTTATATTTAACTGCACATTTCTTACAAAAACAAATGAATTTAAATTTATTCATTAGGCTAGTTTTTTGTATATTAATTTTTAACATTTCACCAGTTAGAAAAGCTTGTAAATATTCCATTTAAGCTAAATTCTAAATCAAGTTTATAATTATTATTTTTCCTTTACGGTTTTGGTAAATTACAAATCAAATTTAAGAAATAAATAAAAATAAAATTAATATCCCTAATTTTAGACAAAATTTTCTTCTGCATGACTTTATACATGAAATTCAAACAGGAAAATAAATAAATAAAAGGAGTCCTACGAAAAATTACCTAACATTACAATTTGCAGCTATAAGATAACTGACACACTCAGCATTTCCATTTCTAGCAGCTTTGTGAAGAGCTGTTTCACCTTGTATATCCTGAAATATAGACATATTTTAAAAAGGTATTCTCGAGCACCAGTAAATTGTCAGGATCTGGAAGAAAAGGCATTAGTTTCAAACAATAACTGGCAAACAGAAACCAACATTGTAGTTAATTTCACCTTTATAATAAAATTCATATTATTTTAACCCTCAAAAAATTACAAGGAGAAAAAAAAATTTCAATGAAAAACATCTGATTAAGTATATTTTTGCAGGAGAAAAGAAACCAAGTAGTATTGTTCTGAACATTTTGAAACATTCATCGAAGATACAATTTTTATAAATCTATACATAGACTACATATTATATCAGTATTATATTCAACTTAATGCCAGAAGAAAAAATAAATAAAAGTTCTAACACACACACACACAAAAAAAAAAAAAAAAAAAAAAAAAAAAAAGAAAGAAAGAAAAAGAAAATAGAAGAAATTGTAACACCCATGATTTTAATTTTAGGCATGAATGCATAGACAGAGCTTTTAACCCTTTGCGGAACAAGATAATTCGGATCATTTAAATTATACTGCCACTGGAATTCATGAACTAAATTAAACTAAAAGAAATTTTAAATTTTAAGGTTAAAAAAACCGGCCTTTTCTGCTATGTTATAAACGTAAATTTTTGCTAAAAAATTTTCGGGATGAATTTTTGCAGCTGGATCTTAATTTTGCGTCCTCGCAGCGAGGACAGTGCACGTTAAAAGGTTAAAATGAAGCATTATTATTATTATTATTATTTTTTTTTTTTATGGTTAAGTAAAAAGGATAAATTCCTGCTATGCATATAGATATATAAAATTGCTTTATTATATTAACAATGCCTTTTATTATTTTATTTATTTATTTTTATTTATTTATTTATTTTTTTTTTTTTTTGGGGGGGGGGGAAGACAATTTGTAAAGAAGAGAATGGTGGAAAAACTCATAGTTTACGACAAAATTTAAAGCATTGTGTTGTCTAAAAACAGCCAAGTTTCTCATATGAGCAAATAAAGTCATTTAAAATGTATAAAATACACAGCAGGAGTGATAATTATAGACATGGAAAAAATAGTTGCTTTCAACCAAACTATGGGATTATTTATTTATTTATTTTTTAATAATAGAAGCAATCCTGCGATAAATAGCAAAATGCCATTTCCTCTACATAAAGAAAAATTACAACAGAAAATAAGAGATGGTCAAATACTAAATGCTGGTTGCAATTTAAACTTTTGATTTCTATCTAATATAAGGAAGATACTCGAGCATATCCAACTACATATGAACATTAAATTTACAGGGAAAGAGTGAAGTTTCTGTTTCAATATTTATCTAAGAGGGTTGGGTTGGGTTGTGGAGATTAAGGCCAATTGACAGCACTAGGGTCCTAGGCCTGAGGGAGTGTGCCGTCAGTGTGGGTCTTTCTAAGGGGTTTTAGCCCATATTTATGAAAGTTCCAGAGAAAAACACTGGGAAAACTCCGAACGGCTAGGCTGACGAGCGCAACTTGTTAGCGAACCCGGCACCACACGTCTACCAGCTTTGAGCGCTTTATCAAACAGGAAATATGAAAAAAAGATAAAAGAAAATAATTAATAGATACATAATGAAATAAATTCCTACGGAAGAAATGATCATTATAGTAGATTTTATTTTAAGGATGAGGGCAGGAGAATATATACATAGGATATATTAACCACATTTGATTTCTGTTTGCATAATTGGAATAAGTTAATTTCAATAAAATTAAACACATAAGAACACAACTTGTATTTCATGTAAGAAAATTCTAAAACCAAGTAAAGCTAAAAAGAATAAGTAGTATGGCACTTACACTGATAAGTTAATTTTATGGAAAAATAGAGCTTCATTTGTGGTGTTAGGATTAAGTGCTTAATTGACTACACCTGGGTCCTAGGCATAGGTGGTGTGCCCTCAGTGGGGTTTTTTCTAAGGTGTCTTAGCTTATATGTACAAAAGTTTCAGAGAAAACCATGGAAAACTCTGCTAGATTGATAAGCATGACCTGGGATTAAACCCGGTACTTCCTATCCACCAGCTTCAGGAACAGAAACATCTCTGCCACTAGTGGAGTTTAAATTATTAATTACATGAATAAATAGTTAGATGAGTTTAGTTTTCTGACATCTAAGAACAGACAGACAAGTTTCTTCTCTCTCATGCTCTCTGCTATGTGATATACATCATAATTTGATATTAAAATGATTTTCACAATTTAAGGGAAGGGTAGAAAGCCAATTTAAATGTAAATATTAGCATGCAACTTCTGAAAATTGATTGAATGATGCCAAAAACACAAAAGCAATTTAAATTCTCAAAAAGTATTCTGTTTTTATCTATTTATTAATATTATTATTTAGTGTGGAAGGGACTGGGGAGGGTAATTTAAAATACTGAAAATGTTTCTTTCATCCGAATAAGCAAAAAAATTTTATATTTTTGAGTGCAACAACTTTTTGCAAATAAAATGTGCAGTGCACAAATTGAGTTAAGAAATGATTCACTAACTATGCAATAGCAATTATAATTATAGAACTCATCTTTAACATGTACATTTATGGATTTTTAAACAAATATTTAGGCTAATATTAAAATTATCATTAATGCTAAAATTTTCTTAAAAAAAAAAAGGGGGGTGGGGGTGGGGGTGCAAGTGCCATTTTTTTTTTTAAATAAATTTTTCATATAAAACTTTTAAAAGCATTAAAATTTAGTCAATACAAGTCATGTTTAATTACTAAAAAAAATATGCCTAGATTAATATCTGTACACTAATAAAAATGATATAAACTATTTTACTGAAAAACAAGATCTCTTCTATTACAAAAATAGCGTGTGTTAATCTAAAAACAATGTTTAGTTATACAGTGAAACCGATTTGTTCAGAGGCTAAAGAGTCAGTCATGTTTATATATATATGTATATAATTAAAAAAAGAAAGAAAGAGGAAGGGACGGCAGAAAAAATCCAGTTGACAAACAAAAGCTTGGAGAAACTACATTATTAAACACAAGTTAAAAATATAAAGATAAAAATCTAATAAAATCAGAAACAAGATAAAGTGAATTTATGAGTATGCACAACAAAACCAAAAACCAGCAAAACATAAGTGCATTGAGTATGAATTGCAAAATTTTTTTTAAGGAATACAAAAGGGTCTCAAAAAAGCAAACAAAATAAAAATTTTAAAAAGAATAACTTAAAATGGATTAGAAAATTTACTTAGTAAGATATGCTTTTAGGAGATCTTAATTTCTAAAAGAAAATTTGCAGCATAACAAATGCAAAAACAATAACAAAGATTTTTGATTATTATTTTAAAATGAATATAGAGCAAATATTTATTTAATGAAAGAAAAAGATATAGAACCGAGGAGAAAATAAAGCTAACAGCTGAAACATTGTTAGATTAAATTATTATTAATTTGACCAAGTAACTATTATTTTGAAATAAGCAAGAAAAAAAAAGAGTATTTATATTAACTGGTCAGTAAGAATCTGCAATATATTAAAACAGGAAAAAAAAAAAAAAAACACCGAAAGAAAAAGTTTATCTATAACGAGTAATGTATAAAGAGAATTCATAAAACCAGTCTATCAAACTTTTCTAAATACATGTTGCTAACCTGAAACAATGAACTATTCTAAATATGGTTCATACGTAGTTCATATTATATAAATTGAAAACATTTTAATATTCCTCAATTAACAGCAAACTGGATTCCAGAGTTTAAATATTAATAACAAATTGCTTAATTTCATAGAAAGAAAGCTACATTACATTTCAAAAATGGGCCTTTAAAGCAGGCAATTCCATAAGTCAGCATAATAAAAAGTTCCTACATTTCCTCCTTAAAACAAAAAGACAGGACAAGTAACAACATTTAGCCCTAAAAATACCATTATAATTAAATATATAAGGTTGAGCCTCATAACAATAAAATTTTCTTAAGGCTTCAGAAAATTTTAAACTACTACATTAGTTTGAAATATGGAGAAACAAAAAGTACAAACTTCTAATTACAAAATCAAAATAAGCTAGAAAAAAGAAAACAGGCGGGGAAAAAATATATAATAAACATAACTGACTCTAAATAACTGAACATTATTGTTACCTTGGTGCTGTAGGATTTAAAAATAAAATCAATTATAAAAGGAAAATCAATTTAAAATTTTCACACTTTATCCCACGGTCCCTTACCGGGAAGCCAAAGTTGATTATACAGTGACCTAAGTCCCTATTATGATCCATTGGTCTGCATATAGTTAGAAGTCGTTTTATGTAATCCCTTCCATCATCTCATATAGTCTTCAGCTGGCTCACATTTCCACACTAAATTTTGAACTGAAAAATTGTTATATGTTAATTATAGCCAATAGGTAAGAGAGGTACCGAAATTAAGGATCTTTTCTTAGATGTATTTTTTTTTAAGCATGTGCAAGACATTTATAAATAAATAAAAAATTAATAATTCACCTGTATTCTTGAACTAACTTTTCCACAGAATATAAAATGTGCTTGTTTCCATTTAGCATAGTAGTCAATCCGGTTTTGTAAATTATAATACGAAAGGCAGCTATAAAAGTTTTATTTAATTCCTTTTTACGTCATCTAATACTTAGACTAAAAACTTATCTTCAGCAATATTTCTTGACAAAGGTGAAAATTTTCTTCTTTTTCCCAAGTCAACAATGTTATGTAATTCTTGAAGAATAACTACTTCCAAAAGTAAAAATTAGTAAACTTCTCTTCTTTTTTATCCCCAGTTTTCTTCTTCTTGTAGATGACTTTCCTTTTTTCTAGTTAAAATGCTTATCTTCTATATTTAAAAGTTTACTTAAAATATATCTACAGAGAGAAGCAAAATGCTCCTTAAAAAAGAAACTAAGAATATTTACGTAACTATATTAAGAATGGCATAATCAAAAATGATCAAATAAAGCCATTAGTGAACTCTTCATGAAAGCGAGACACTTTTTTAAACCATTAAAAGCAATTCTATTAAATAATAAAATTTTAACTAACGAGGGAATAAATTATTATTGCAAAAAGAAAAGTTTTTACTATTATTAAAATTATGTATTATTTAATAATTTAATTTTCAATTAAATATTTTGATTTAATGAAATAAATTAGCTGTAGATTTTTGAAATCAACGCTTCCTTCTGCCCATATCTCTTGTTCGTAAATCCATCTTCAGTGTAGTTCTTGCTTGGTTTTTCTTGAAAGTGGCTCCGTTTACAATTTCTTATATTTTAAGATGTTACTTTTCACTTTCTATAACAGATGCAACATGCTACTTATTCTTCATAAAAATTAATGAGGTTATTTTTTTTACTTTTTAAGGAGTTTAGAAAAATATTCAAAATAATTTTTAAATCTTTAAATTAATAGAGGAAACTAATCCTTTTCTAGTAACAAAAATTTTTTCATACTTTTGATGACTGACCCCCATAAGAATAATTTAGTCAATTTTCTGAAAGTTAAACGGTAGAACAAGAATTTGCAGCTGAAATCTAGTAGTTTATTTCCTATAAAAATTTGACAAAGTTATAAGAGTCAAAGATGGAAATTCAAGATGGAATAATTTAAATAGGTACTAGCAACATACTAATTTTGCTCCAGAGAACATGAAATCATTAAAGCAATTATGACAAACTATTTTGAATTAATAAAAACGTTTTAACATTTATGAAAGATAAAAATTGTTGTAATATCAAGTTCAGTTATATTAATAAATAATAAAATAACAAGGCAGTTGACAGAAATATTTAAAGTTATTTAAATCTATTCATAGTTTATTTTATTACATAAGTGAGGGGATGAAAAAAAAATGTTAACGCTCAATTTGTATAATTTATATATTGTATTCCTATTCGTCAAAATTTTTTTCTATTTATTTCTTCAACCATGTTTCTTGTGACCATGGTAGCCTCTGCGCATGTGCTAACTCAACAAGTCCAGTGTTAAAATAGGGGACATAACTCTTGTAGTCAAAGCTATAAGCAAATGCCAAATGGCTAAATGTTTACCAAATCTCAAACTGATGGTCAATTTGGCATACCTCCAAGTCCTTAGAATCGCCCTTAATGCTAGGTGCGAGAAACATGGTTGCACTATAAATATCTCACAGCTTTGATAAAATGCAATTTATATATATATATAAATATTTAGAAAAGATATTAAAGAAAATTAAATAACAAAAATCAAAATAGTGCTGGTGTATGAGTTATGTCCGATTGTCTAACCCAGAGATGTAGGCCTGGAGATAACTCCCATTTACCAGTTTCACTTGTGGGGCGCCCACCAGGCTTTGGTCACTTGTGAAGTAAAAGCAAAAATAAATTAGAAAAATTTAATATAAATGGATCGACCATGTGCATTAAAGAAATATACTAATTTTTAAATTAAAAAAATTACACTAATAAAACAGCTGTTTAATTAAAAATAAAAAAAATCGCAAAGTTTTTTTTTTTTTTTTTTAAATAAAAATTAAATGCAAAAATAAATATATGCGCACATATATGATTACTAATATGTTAGTTTTACTTGCATTATGAATGATGTTTAACTATGAGCAAAGGTATGCATCATGTTTATCTCTGGAGCAAAAGTAAACTATGCCAAACTGATTTTTAGACAGCAGAAAAAAGAGCTTGAATACCAAGTTTGACTCATTCAAAAACATTTCATTATTTAAAAAGCAACAACAATAAAACAGATTTGCACAAATATTTTCAATTCATTTTATAAGCTAATGAATTTATTATCATTAAAGAAATATTTATATTTCTTAAAGATATTTTTGAATTGGGCACAAATTACTTCGTATTGAAAATTAGATTTTTTTTTTTTTTTTTTAGTTATTAAATTTATAATGGAATGAATAAATTGTAGAAAGAAATTATTACTTAAGTTATTTAATAAATAAAATACAAATGAAAAAAAAAAAAAAAAAACATTTTAATAGATGATTTAAAAGAATATAAATAAAATTTTAATGCATTAAGATTAAAATGCCTTTTTATTTTATTATTTTAAACACATTTGTGTACAGATAGAACTAATTTTAAAACATCTACATTACAGTAAAGTTTTTTTTTTTTGTAATTAAGGTGTTCTTACAACTTTTTTAAAAAAAATTATAAAAAAATTTCTTATTTTTTAAATTAAGTGTTCTTACAACTTCAAAAAAAAAAAAAAAAATTATAAAGTAATTTCTTATTTTTTAAATTAAGGTGTTCTTACAACTTAAAAAAAAAAAAAAAAAAAAAAAAATTATAAAATAATTTCTCATTTTTTCAATTAAGGTGTTCTTACAACTTTTTAAAAAAATTTATAAAATAATTTCTT
This sequence comes from Salticus scenicus, assembly GCA_963930645.1. Classification (NCBI taxonomy): domain Eukaryota; kingdom Metazoa; phylum Arthropoda; class Arachnida; order Araneae; family Salticidae; genus Salticus; species Salticus scenicus. The sequence continues at coordinate 185,354,831 of OZ005648.1, read as the reverse complement.
AAATAATGATTTTAAGAAGCAATTATTATTATTATTATTTTAGAAATTTTTTTCATAAATTTCAGTTTATACACTATAAATATTAATCTTTTCCGTGCAATAAATAAATAAATATTATACATTTTATTAGGACAAAAGTCACCTTTTCAGACTTTTCAGATAGGAAAGAAAAACATTTGATGTAGACAATCTTGAATTTACCATAGTTAGAAATTACATATTACAGAATTTAAAGAGTTAAGACAGATTTTCTTTTCTTTTTCCGAGAATGCTTTAAATCTTGCTTATTTATTTAGTTTGTTTTCTAAAAATTGTCACATGTTGTTTAAAGTTTTTGACATTCCACATTTATGTTTAAAATTAATGCCAATTCACTGCTGAAAAAATTAAAACTCCCAAAACACGCTGCAGCTAAAAATGAAATGAAAATACTTAAGCAAACCTGAAAAGTAACTTTATGAGAAGCATACATACATATGATAACATTTCAAATATAATTCATGAAGCAAGAAACAAAAATTTAATTCATTATTTTACCTCTAACCCTACCAAATATAAAAGTAACCTAATAAAATGCTGATATTTTACAACATTAAAAATATATATAAAAATAAAAAATGGTAATCACCTTTCAAGAATCAAAATGGATTTGTTTTACAACATGCAAAGTTGTCGAAAATCAGCTTAAAAGACTTTGTATACAAATAAACTTTTTATTCAATAGATAAATAATAAAGTAAATACATTTAAATTGGATGGAAATGTTAATTTTTTTTTCAATTTCCTTTATAAATTATTACATGCATGCCTAGAAATACATAAAATTCTAACTGGTAAAATATTGGTATTTGAGTTAAAGCCTGGATGAGATGCCTTTTGTGGGGTTTTCTTCAATGGGTCTCAGCCTATACTTTTATGAGTTTCAGAGAAAATTAAGGAAAACTAACAGCTAGGCTGATGAATGCAACCTGAACACCACTTTTTGTCTACCAGCTTTAAGAGCAGAATTTCTCTGCCACTAATGGGGGGAGTAAAGTGTTGTTAGAATATGCAAAATGAAATAGGAGAATTTCAATCTATTAGGGGCCAAATACACTTTCAAAAAGTCAGCAATACATCATTTCAAATGTAACATGAAACAGTACAAATCATGCTTTTATAAATTTTGTGCAAAAGTTCGCTGATCTGATATTATATAAAAATAAACTTGAGTGAAGGTTAAAATTATAGAAACATTATTAAAGCTTAATCTCATGTTTTGGACAAACAGCAGTAATCAAAAATTAATCCGACTCTAAGCTAATTTAGCAACACCCAACAGCTCTTTGAAAGAAGTGCTTGGAGACTTCTAGATATTTTTCTACTTACTGCATTACCTTCCGAGGACACTTTCACAGCACACAAATGCTGGCTTTTATCAAATTCCACTCTTTTTCTCTCCCCCCCCCCCACAAGTTGTGATGAAAAACTCCTCATTTTAGATAATACAAAGTATCTTAAGCTGCTATCAGACGAAAGAACACATATTCTGAAATATTGCACTATTGTATCTCAAAGCTACCGAACAACTTTGTTGAGTTCAATCAAGGGTTATTTTTAAGCATAAGTGGAATCAACGAATGTAAACGAGCACAACATTTGGCGATAATTCCCCTTTTGGAGGTTCGAAAGGAATGAGGACGGAGGATACTCTGGAATCGCGATTCTCTGATTGGAGGACTTCATTCTAAAAACTACCGTATGTGATTCTAACAGTCGAAAGTGCATGATTCAAGAATATATGTCAGGCAAAAGTATTAAACAACGGTAGTATTTCACCAGTCTCCCCCACGAGAAACCTGTTTATGAAATACTATATGCTATATTACCTTGCAGATGGAACTTCGTCAGATAACGACTTTAAATGGTTTTATTTGGGAGCTGGAGTAGGAAAAATCATTAAGACTCTTCACTAGATGGCTGCGAGAGCTGATTCCTCACATTCTTATTGGTAGTACAGGATTTGACTTGGATGAACAAGCAACTCATGGTGCAATTGTTTTAATGTTTGATTTCCTGCTGCTAGACAAAGAATATTTCATTCTGAAGCTTATGTTCCTTGTTATTACTGAAATCTGTATAAATTGTACATACCATGTAAATAAGCTTCAAAGTATGTAATTAAAAAAAAAAAATCTCAAAAATTACCTGACCTGACTTTGAAGCACTATTTGAAACTCCTATTTCAAAGCATTTTTGCATGAACAAGTAAATACACCTAGTCTGCACATATACGAGTAATATTTTATTTTTGTCGTGCGTGAAAATTGGAACATAGAAAAAAATGTGATGAATGCTAAATCAGGTAAGAAAGCAAGTAATGTCCTTTTTAGAACAAGTTTCTTTTCTACTTTACTTTATTTTTGGCTTGGATTTTATAAAACATCACAGACAATTTATGTTGGTTTTTCACCTTTATTTCTAACATGCGTTGTCATTTCCAGAAATTAAACATCATATTCATAAAAAGATCTTCCTTCAAATTACAGAATCCTTTAAATTAAAAATAACTATTTCTTATAAAACCAAAATAATAAAATCTTCTATAACAAAAGTTACTTTTTACCTATAAAACAATTTTTATTTCTACTATGAATTTGCAGTGTTAGCTTAACTATCTGATTTAATATCTGTTATTAAAGTAATATAAAATTAAATATGTATTTTAATTGTTATGCAAAAAAAAAAAAAGATTTTATATTTAAAAAAATTACTAATTATACTGATCATTGGCATTTAATTTTTATCCCTGAAGTATAGAATTTTTTTTCCCTTTGAAGCAGAAGTGAAAAGATGGGGATTTCATTCGCCAACGACAAAATATCAGAATAAATAAATAACACATTGTAATTGAAAATTCTAAGAAAATTGGTTAAAATTTTTTTTAAATATTCCAGAATTGTTAGGATTAAAACTTTCTCAACTTTAAATAAATAAATAAAAATAATAATCTAATAATTTTAAAATATGACAAAACTTATGAAAATAATTTTATAAACTTTTAGTCATGTTTAGTAAGTCATTTTTACAGAAGTCTCACTAAATAAATGATAGAAGAATTGAAAAGCATGAGTAAGGTGTGGTGTAGATTAATTTCAATTGTCTATGTGTGGTACCTTGAATTGAATGAAATGCCATCTAGTGTGTGTGTGTAGAGGGGAAAGGGGGGGGGGGTTCCTAGAGATCATATTCATGTGAATTTATAACCTCTGGGTTAAGGCTTGCATGTATGCATTTTATAAAATTATGTTTTTAAAATTACAAGATTAAAAAAAAAAAAAAGTTGGACACTGCTTTTCTACGTACAGATTGAAAGGCTTTAAAAATAATCGTCATTTTATTTAGAACAAAACGAAAAGTAGAAATGTCTTGCTAAATATAGATTACGGAAGAAAATATTTAACTGAAACAAATTCATCTTCTATAAAAAATAAATAAAAATAAGTTATTTGATTAGAACCTGATTAAGTCAAAATGGGGACCATGACTTTGCATTTATTTAGAGTCCTCAAACTTATACAGTTACAAAAAATCAAAATTTTAGGATGTCTCATAATGCACATATGAATATATAAAAACATCTTAAAATAAATAAACAAACAAATGATGTGTACATCAAATGATTTCCTTGCACATCTAAATAATAACTAATAATCACTTTAACTTCTAATAATCATTTTGAATTGTGAGGTCATATGACCAAAGAATGAGTTGCACAGTAAATTTCAACATTCCACAGCAAACCATCTTTGTACTACACAAGATGCAACATGTTTTTAATTTTCGCGATTACAATACTTCCTTCACTTCATATGAAGAAATAAAAATATCTTTTAAGAAAACTAAACATTGATTATTATAACTAGAGTGAAAATATTGTGCACCTTTTTTTCTTTTCTTCTTTGTGTGTGTGTATGAGTGGCACTGTTGTACAATTTTAACAAACCTTTCGTCATAATGCCTAAACTAATAAAAAAATAAAAAAAGTATAGTTTGGCAGACAAAAAAAGCTGTAATCTCTTGGAAGAGATCATATTTAAGGACAATTTTTTTTTTTTTTATTTATTGGTTTGGACTTTTAAACCTAATTTTATAAAAGATTCTCAAGTATTCGACGTTAAATGTGTTCTTGATAACTTTTGGATTATGCAAATAATTTGTCATTTTGGATGACTAAATATTTCTGCAACTACAGAATGAAAACATACAAATTCAAAATACTTATTTCCTGCTTAAAATTTACGGCCATCTAAAAACTAAAATCAAATTAGGTTATTTGGGTCATGGTCTTGCTACAATCAGGTTCTAACTGGAATGAATTATATTTCATTAGTAATATATACATTTTTTTTTTAGATGCATAAATATTCTAATAAACTAAAAAGAAATACTTAAATAGATTCTAGGAGCCAAATAAAGGGAGAAATTATACAATTATTTCAAAGTGATTAAAATACAATAAGAAAGCAAAGTTAGAACATGCTTGGCAAAATAAAATCTGTACATATTAAGTTATTTAAAAAGGATTAAATTTACATTTACTAATAAAATTATACCTTAAATATATTATCCTTTTTTAAAAAGTTTATGCTGTAAGTGCATATTTTTTAAAAAAGGATAATATATTTAAGATATAATTTTATTAGTAAATGTAAAATCTGTACTCTGAATAAAGCAAATGTCAAACTTTAAAAAAAATAAAACGATCATAATTATATCCGAACTAATATTTTTGCTGAAATAAATAAATTTTACTTAAGCTTGTTTGTTGAATGGAGATAATTACATGATATCGCTTAGATGATTACCATTTAAATCAAAATTTATTTCATCAGTTAAATACATTTTAATTATTCTATATTTCTAAAATTAACACTTAAAAACTATTAATTCAATTTTCAACTGTAATGCATTTTCCTTCAAATAATACCAATGTTCATTACATGAATATATAGATTTAAAATTGTGTTTTTTCAAATGAAATAATTACAAATATGGCTGGACATTCATTTTAATTACAAAGTATAATTACATTTGTATTGTGAAGGGAATAAAACACCTGTGAAATATTTTAAAGAAATTTTATTTTCTTTTAAATACCAAATAAAAAAAAGCCTGTAGAGAATTGAATATCTTTAGACAAGCATTACTCTTAGTTTCAGTTTTGTAGTAAATAAAGGGATTTGTTTAACAAATGCAAGTAAAGCCATTTTAATTCATTTATTAAATAAATGTGAAGGAGATACATGATACTCTACATCATAAATAGGATCATAAGTATATTAAAATAAAACATGCCACCTGAGCAATACTTGCAGATTTTTGAAATATGCAAATTGAATCCAAATACCATGGCCTTCACATACAGATCAAATTTTGTGTACTTATACACTATGACACTTATAGGTAGTTTTCCCTTAAATGGGAGAAAATTGCAGCATAGCAATGTCACCTGTTCGGCAATATATCCCATAATCTAATCAACACCAATTTAATTCAAAGTTAACCCAAATATAAAGTTTTACTAAATTCCATCCATTGATTTGCGATATAGAGTATCCACAAAAATCGGCTAACACAGACATTTTCTAAAATTGATCAAATCTTGTTCAGAAGATTTTAAAAGTTGCAAATCTATCTAAAACCAGAGGTCGAAAGTTTTTGCAAAGGTACTACTTTTCTCTTATGTACATGAAAGAAAGAAAAAGGAAAATAGTGCTAGCATACATGTTTTATTTTTTAGATTTCAAAAATCATCTAAAAAATAAATCATTCCTCGTATGTTAGATATTACAATCAAAATACATTCAGAACACTTTAATTCATATCAAACCATCACCAAGTTTCAACAGTTCCTTCAACATACCTGTTCGCGATACTTTACGAGTGGATTGTATCATTATAATAAGAACTATTCTTTGGAACTATTACTTGACAAACATTTAATTAAACTATCATACATATTTACAATCAGATTCAGAAATGACGTAATTGTCATATTTCCAACTATGTTGACACCATAGTCAACTCAAGCAATAAAAGGGTGTGAACCATATCACCGGTACAAGATAATCATGGGGTATATGTTACCCTAATGACAAAAAACAATACACTAAACTTTCGCTGGAAGCGGAAAGACAGGTGAATAAGAGATGAGCACCAAGGTTGGTGCATTATAGCCAAAACCACGGCGAGCAGCAACAATACACAAAACTGGATGTAGCTGAATGCTTAAACCTAAGCAAACAAAATAAGTTCCTATGTCAATAATTTAAATTTCTATGAGCAGAAAAAACACTTGATTAAAATAAAATAAAATAATAATTAATAGTCCCAATATTAAACAAATAACAATAAATAAAAATTTATAATTATACTGTCTATCCATCATGTTAGAGGATTCACATGACTAGTAATATTCATTATTTTCACTCAATTTTAATATAATTGAAATTAACAAAAGCTAATATTAAAAAGAAGAGCATGTTAAGAAACCATTATCACACAAGAAAATATTATTTAAAAATTATAATCTTTGTAATTTTTATGGTGTTAGAATATTTAGACATGTTAATTTTTGCAAAAGATGTCTAAACTTGTATTATGTGCATCCAAATAACTAACACAGACAAAGACCCTCAACTATAAACTTGACTTAAAGTTAAGGGTTTTAAACTTTCATTTGCATCCAAATGAATTTTTAAAGCTACATTATGTGCTCCTTTGAAAATTGCAATATAATTTTTCAATAAAAACCTGAATTTTCCAAAACTTATTTCAGCTGATCTTTAATTTATTTACATTTAAAAAAAAAAAAGAGTTTATGTCAAAAAACGATATTCTTAATGACACAGTAAATAAAAAGAATTAAAGTACAAACAGTCTGAAAGAGGAAAAATTGAACTTTTGTAAAATAATCTGCTATGGAAATAATGATTAAAACAGTCAAAATTTGAATAGACATTGGTTAGAATCAATTTTTAAAACTTTAAGCATTAAATGTCAGTGAGATAGAAAAATCGGGTTTTATGATCAAATTTAATATGCAATATAATATAATGTGATATAATCACATTAAATATAAGAAAAGGAAAACGCATTACACTTTACTTTCTTGCAATTTACTCAAATTCTACAAAAATCTTAAAACTAAAACAAAACTTCTGCAAGTTTAATATTAACATTGTACAAATGAATATACACATAAATCACAATTGAAAATTTTTAAGGGAGTTTAATAGGCAGCTATTTTTTTTTTTTTTTTTAAGCACTATACATTAACTTTTAGAAGAGTGCAAAAAGAAACAAAGTTTTTAGTATAAAAAATCCTGCTAATATTTTACTTTAAAATTTTACTAATATTAAATCCTTTTTTCTTTTATTACATTTATAAGCAAAAAATACAATTTATAATGTAATTTAGAAACAAGTTTTATTTAAAATTTTATTAATAAAAGCTATCAACCTGTCAAGAGACACATAAGGATCATTAGATCAAGACCTATGGTTTAAAGTGGATTTTCAACCATTATTAATATCCATGTCATGTCTGAATCTGAATCCGAACCTGGCACCTAAGACCAAAACACTAATTGTTCGGTTACTAGATGGATATACACTATAAAGCCATCAAGTCAAAATACAAAATGGTTTAAATAACCAAAATAGAGTATAAAATTAACACAACTTATAGGATTAGAATAACTATGATGTCCTAATAAGACTAAGTAATAAGGAATAAAAAGCTTTGTAAGCAAACAGTACAGCATAAAGTGCAAAAACATACCAAAATGAAAATAACAGTATAACAGAAGATTGTTATAAATTTTATATGTTCTGAATTTAGATAAATCTGCCTATCAAACTCCACAAAGATTTTTTTTTTGAATTAATATGATTAAGTGGTAAATAAAATTATCTGAAAGGGAATTTTATTATGAACATTCATCCTTTCTGCTTTTTAATTTCAAAGTTTTTGTTTCATTTCAAAAGAAAAGTAAAAAAAACCATTTACAATAATAATAACTTTATTCTAACATTACATGGTGGCTACAAAAAATCAGAAAAAAAGTTCCCAGATTTTCCCCCGACTAATTTTGACAGATTTTCATGATTCCCATTACCTATCACATACAGGCCATAATTTTGAGTCTGTTGCACTCTTTTGTATATTGCCCCCTATAAAGTGAACTGCATGGTTTTTCCTTCTTGTTTCTTTGTTAATGTACACGAAAAGAAAAATAAAAGGCAAACAAAAAGTTCAAAATTTGTGAAAAAATCCACAAAATGTAAAAATTGAATCTTTTTAATTGTACAACATATTAACATCAGAAAATGAAATTATTCCTCAAGTTGTTGCATTATGAATGATTAATTAAAAAAGAAAAAGGTTTTTTTTTTTTTTTTTTTTTTTTTTAACATGTTAAATCGGCAAAGCAGCCAATCTTGGCTAAGATATAATCTGTTTGGTGCATGATTTTTTGGTATTTTTACAAAATTCCCCGATTTTTACCTGATATTTCCAGATTGATAAAGTGCCCTGATTGTCAACACTCTTCATTATCACCAAATAAATTCCTTTTTTATTATTTATTTATTTATTTTTTTTTCAACAAGATGAATTTCCTTTATGGTCGTAATAGTAAGCGAATTTTTGTTTTCAGGAAGACAATTTCACAAAATAATTTTCATAATTATTTTTGTTTTCAATATAATTTGAAAACGTGATAGCAGTTACTGAAATAAGTTGCACTTTAAGCTTATATAGTTTTTTTTTTTTTTTTTTTGGATAAAAGTTTTTAAAAATATATAAGTTTTCATATCAAAAGCAGGAAGGACAAATATCATATTTTTTTTTAAAGTAAAATTTATACCATTTACTTGAGTAAATAACTTACTTTAACTTCAGGATTTGCTCCAGCATGTATTAGCCAGACTAAACAATGAGGATGTCCAGCTTCTGATGCACAATGTAGAGGCGTTCGAAAAGATGTAGATGACTGTACATTTATTGAACAAGGATTAACAGAAACTACTTGCCGGATGCAATCCAACTAAAAAAGAAAAATAGTTGTGTCAGTAACCAACCACATAAAAATATCTTATACTTTATTTCTAAACTGAAATAACTGTTTTTTTTTAGAAAACATTTTGCAGTTAGAATTTGAAAAAAGTAATTTCATATACATAACTTGATTACTGAAAAATAAGTGAAGAACTATAGCAATCGTGAATAAAATTCATTTCCGCAATTACTCATTACCTAAAGTACAGGCTTGCTGCTTGCTAGAATGAGAATTTTTTCAAATACCCAGACCATTTTCTCTGACTTATGCTGTTTAAGAGGCCTCTCTACTTATCGTCCCCAGAAGCCAAAGCCAATGTTATTCTATGGAGAATTTCGCCCCGTTATGACTTATTAACTAATACATATTTTTAAAAATTAAAAAAATGAATTTTTAGAAAGCAATAAATTGTTTAATAGTTATTAATTTTCGGAAAGTGAAAACGAAATTTAAAAATATGTATTAGTTAATGAATTATAACGGGGCAAAATTTCCCATAGAATATCATTGGCTTCGGCTTTTGGAGACGATAGGTAAAGAGTCCCCTTAATTCCCAAGAAAATCTCATGACATTAAGCAAACAATTAGTGATTTCAGCTAGGAAATAAATATTAAAAATATGACACCCCCCCCCCCCCCACACACACACAAAAAAAAAAAAAAAAACTATTTTAACAATTGTAAATTTTCTGAATGTGAAAATGTTAAAAAAAAAAAAAGAAAAAGGTTATGAATAATTGTGAAAACAACAAATTTCCCCTTCTTTGGCTGTTAACAAGGTATTGTCTGCTTTTTAAAAACACAATCTTTAGACAGGTGTGTTGGGTGTGTATGTGTGAGCAGGGAGACTATTGACTACATGAGAGTTCTAGACTTGAGATTAGATATTTCTTAGAATTTATTCATTTTATAACAAGATAAAGAATTAAACTAGGTATTTTAAATTTATTTTATGTTATTGAAAGAAATAAATGTATTGGATTTAAGGAGTATTATGTTCATGAGCTGTGGTTTCATAATGATTAAACGAAATAATTAAATTACATATTTCCTTAAGATTTATTATTTATTTATTTTTTCAGGGGTGATCGTAACTGAAAAGGTAAAAACCCTGAAGAAATAGCTTTTTTTTTTTACTTTCTTCTATATGTAATATAGAGAAAGTATTGGATTCGTAAAAATTTTCGACCTCGGGTTTTTGATGGATTTACACGTTTTGAGAGCTGTAGAACACGATTTGACCCTTTTTAGAAAATGTCTGTCTGTCTGTGTGTGTGTGTGACAAAATTTTGTGGCAACTGTATCTCAGGAACTACTGCACAGAATTTCATACAAATTAGTATGTAGTTGTACCTTGACATAAATTAGTGCCTATCAACTTTTGGTAAAAATTGTCTTACAGGTTGCGTTGCCATCCCGCTTTTTCTAAATTTTTAACATGGTGATATAGGACAAAATTTTGTATAAATGTGCATAAAGACAATTATTTTTTAGTAATCATTATGAAATTTACAAGAATTATTTATAATAGAGGTAGTCAACTGGGGAAAAAATTTTGTATGCGTAGGAGCCTTGTGAACCCCCCTGGGGGGGAAGTCCCCCCTCGAGGGGAGTAAATTTTCAAGATGGGTATCTTTCGAAAGGTCTCGTCAATACCTTTAAAACGAATGGTTGAACTATAAATCTGTGATAATTTAAAACAAAGTTATTGATTTTTTTTTTTTAACTAAAGAAAACTTTGAAAAAAAAAAAAAAAAAAAATCGTTTTTTTTTTTTTTTTTTTTTTTTTAATATAGTTTCTGCGTGAATTTGTATAGGAAAATATAGAAGAAAGTCTTGTGGTGGCCACAGCATACTAGTTTAAATATGGGATGTTAAATGATTTAGATAAGAAGCCTTCAATCTTTTTGTATCATCTTGTACCAGCTAATCAATAAAAATATACAATTATTAATTCATCCACATTTCACCCGGCGTGGATGACAAATGAACAACCAATGCCCAGTAGCAGAATTTTTTCTTTCAATCTGCAACAGAAAAAAAAAAAAACAACTTGTGGGATTCAGTAAGTATATTTTTATTACAAGTTGGCATTTATCTAAAGCTACTTAATCATGACAGTTAATAATGTTAGTTAATGGGATGCAGAAAGATTGGAAAATTCAAGACTTCTGCATGGTGTTTGCTCACTGATTCATTAGCAGTTTTTTTTTTTTTTTTTTTTTTTTGGGGGGGGGGGGGCATAAAATTATATATGTGAGATAGTCAACAATTCTACTTCTTTACGGGTTCTAGAATCTAATAAAGTAAGTTTTAAAAAACTCTGACATGTTGTGGATGGAGAAAGAATAGAAACCACAATGCTTCTACAGTGCTTTTGATCGACGATCGTTAACGGGAGGTCGGGGGCGAATAAAAAAGTTGGTATATATATATATGTCAGAGATACTGAACAATTCTACTTCTTTATAGGTTCTGGATAAAGGGCAAAACTGGGAAAATTCATTAGTGGCCAGTGGCCGGTACTGTCAGTTTCGTTAATAGCCACTTTTTTAAAGTTAGTGGCCACTTTTCATATAATAAGACTATTTCTTTCAGACTGCAAAAAGCATTGTCACCATTTTGTGGTATAATCACCTTAAGAAAAATATGAAAATAAGAAATAGATATAATAATAAAATTAACACAGGGACACTGAAATTGTAATTTGTAATTACGCTCTTTTTAAAAATCCTAAATTGCACATCCTAAATTAAAATCTGCTTAGGGCTGTAATAATAACAGCAAAAGTTTTTATCTTTCAGATAATTCAGTAGTACTTTTTTTTCAATTTATTTAAGTGAAATAAGCTGTTATCATTCACAGTTCACATTGATATTTTCTAGTAAAGGAATCAGCTGATTCATCATCATCACAACCTTTTACATGGACATGTGTAAATACAGTTAGCAGTTTTATTATTTTTTCTTATTTCTAAAGACACACTTTTTTAAATGATTTTATTTCAAGAGTTAAAATATTTCCTCTTAAAAAGTAAGATATGGAAACTTAGCTGCCAAATTTGTAGCTTTAAAAATAGGGAAATTTCTACTTTAAAATGAGAAGGAAAAAGGAAGATTTCTACTCAAAAGAAAGCAAATACAAATTTTTTGAAAAATGCACATTTAAGCCAAAACAAATTTTGATACACACATTTGTCAAATATCTTAAATAGGTTAAATATACACTGAATACTATGGAGATAATAATCGGAAAAGATTGTGCTTTCAGGACATTTGAGCATTAACTGCTAGTTGAAATGGAGCGCACATGTGTGTGTGTGTGTGGGGGGGGGGGGTTGATACATCTATATACTTCTTTATAGGTTCTAATAAAGTAAGTTTAAAATAGATATTTTTATTTTTGCGGCAAATGGAGAATGATTAAAAATTATAAAGCTTTCTATAAGCTGTGTGATCACAGATCGTTAGGGCGGTCCAAAAATTATATGAGTGAGATATATTAAACAATTCTACTTCTTTATAGGTTGTAGAATATAATAAAGCAAGTTTAAAATGAACATTGACATTTATGCCATGGATAGGAAAAGATTGAAAATCACAAGACTTCGATTGCCTATCGTCGCTCGATTTTTAGAATATTTTAATGATCACAAAAAGTGGCGACTTTAGTGGCGATTGATGCATAAATTTTAATCGCCATCTTTTTTTATTTAGTCGCCATGTGGCCGGTGGCGACCATTAATTTTGCCCTTTAGTTCTGGAACAACTCTGCTTTTTATTGAATGAAATCCATACATGTACTAAATTTAAGAAGTGTTTTTTTTTTTTTTTTTTAAAGAATGATTTCATAATGATATGCATTTTTCTTATACTTTTTTTTTGAATATATTTTTTTTATGTCATATTTCTTAAGATTTATAAAAACAAAATGATTTTTACTCCAAAGACATGGTCTACTATCCACAATCTGTCATACAAAAGATTGAATTTCTTTACTACTTTCTTTGTCATCCTTATTTAATTTCTAGATATTACTTAATAACAAGTAACATAAAAAAAAATTTTTTAAATTCGCACATACAAAAACTATCGAAAAAGTTTTTTTTTTTATTAATTTTGAATTAGGAAATAAAAAGCGCACATGCAAAATGAAATAAAAATAATTATAAGATTTAAAAAAAAAAAAAAAACTTTTCTGATGAATCGTAGAGCTTTTATCAATGTGTATAAATTTTTTGTGATAATGACGTCAATTTTTGTGCGATGCATAATTTAACTTTTATAATTTTTTAATGATCACATTTAATTAAATGTATTTATTTTTATGTCGAAAGAAAATGAACTCGTAAATTATTTTTTGGCAATAATTAAATTATAGCTAATATTTTAATGGCTATTGTAACGCTATTAGGGTGTTATTATTTTCATATTTTAATTAATTATAAGAAAACTAATCAAAAATCGGACTTCGAAGTATTGTGTTGTCAGTGTTCTGAGCAATCCTGAAAGTTTCAAATTTCTAGCTAGTCGGGAAGTTGGTTAAAAATCGATTGCAAGATTTGTACAAGATATATATAGGGAGAGTGTGAACTAATAGTAGGAATTGAAAAATAGAATAAATACGAAAGGAAAATCATGTGATTTGCATAATTATGAATGGCTTTCCAACTGTACTTAACTATCGCATCATTTAATCTCCAAAGAACTTAGAGGACACCTTTATATTATACAGTACTTTTATATATGGAAAGAGAAATCCCACAAAAACTATTTTTAAGATTTTCTGCATGCAGCCATGTATATTACCTAAAATATTGTAAGGCTATACATAATATTGTTTTTAGCATCTGAGAAAATCTTTTAAAATTAATCTTTTATAAGTTTTAAAGAAATAGCATGTGATAGATTGATTTTTAATATCTATATTTTCTTTAGCTATAACTATGTGTCTGAATGTGTACATATTCCTCAGTTTTTGATGCAGTACTACACCATTAACTTTAAACCCTTAAATGCATGGATATTTCCCCCAAAATATTGTATTTAGCTGTAAGAAACCTTTATTATGCTGGAAACGCAGCGAAAGAAAAAAAGAAACAGATTTATTTTCTATGTTACGTGCTAATTTATATGTTTATACATAGATTAAATAATGGAAACTTTCCCAAAGACTACCAAAAATCATTTATTTACATGTTGCAGAAATGTTACACTATGCATTTAAGGGTTAAAATGTAGCAAATGTCTGATGATTAATCAGGACAAAATTTAACATGAAAAAAGATATGTGTGAATAATAAAAATGTTTTTTCTGTAATCAATAGTTAAAATCTGGATTACTTATTTTTAAACTTTTTGCTGTCCGATTTTAATAAAATTTGTATAAAATAAATCTTGCTGATAAGACAAAAAATTCGCGATTACTAACCAATAAAATTCGCGATTTTTTTTTTTTTTTTTTTTTAACAGAGGGTGACTGTGACTCAAAAGGTAAAAACACTGAAAATTAGCCCCCCCCCCCCTTAAAAAGTGTGTCAAATGACACTTAGGTTATTTAGATCAGAAGCCTCAAATATCTTTCTATTTTGCATCAGCCAATCAATAGAATTATACAATTAATTCAGATAGCATCTGAATGACAAATAAACAATGAAAACAAAAGATAACTTTGTAGGAAATATGAAAATATGGATGAAAAACATTAAAACCCCTGAAATCAGGGGGTAACTCCTGAACACAATCACCCTTGTTACAAAGATCATTTCCAAAATACGCGAATATTTTATTACAAAAACCAAACAAGTTTTACTTTCTTTGCTAGAATTTATGATATTCTTGCAGTCACCAAAATGATGTATCGTTCCGTAATTGACTTTGTTTAATCATTTCATAATTGACAAAATATATTAATTTAAGAAGTGCAGTTGATGTTAAATTGCGTTATTTATTTATTTTCTTCCCCTTATCGCCGCCGATTGCTGAATTAGGTAATTATTTTACCGCTAATCAACAAAATTTTGCCTCAAATCGGCAAATTTCAGGTTTTATAGTATATTTGCTGAAATCTGTTTTTGTAATTCATTGCTGAAAGAAATACTCTATCGTGTATATTTTCTAAAGGCACTTTTTGAAAATAGCTTTTTTTTTTTTTTTTTTTTTTTTTTTTTTTAAAGAAAGTTTTAAGTTTATAGTTTTTTGAAAAAATTTCAAATTTCAGACCTCTTTTCTTCTTTCCCATTTTGACTTCAGCATATTTTTCGATCACAAGGATAGCACAATTTCACTTCGTATCAAACATGAAATTTGATTCAAAAAGTTAGAAGTAAACTAAGCAAAGGAGAAAAGTGTACAGGTTGAAAAGAGTCAAAGTACAATGTTCCCGATATCAACCAGTGGTATGGTAGATGCCAAAAATCGCACAGGTCAAAGAAGCGCTTCCTTTGAAACAGGTTCAGAAGTTTCTATTGTTTCGTTTCAGCGGCATACGAAAATCAAAAATAGGGGGGATAAAAATATGGGGGTGTATTAGAATAGTGAAATGCGCATATGAAATATTGCTTCAAAAAATGAACTTAAAATCGTTTAATAAACAAGGAACAATTAAAATGTTTCAATAAACGCACATTTAGTATATAAACAAACGAATTCCAAAAATTTCTCAAATCAAATTTCTGTGAAGCAATAAGCAATAGCGGAAGCGTTCCTATTTTGGTAATCCTCCGCAAAAAAATACAATGGCATATATCAAGTTATCGTACATACGCTTTTAAAAATGTGTAGATTTTGTCGTTTAGGTCCTAATTATGTGCTTTGAGTACCCCCCCCCCCTCCCCCGTAAAAACACGAATCATTGACTAAATGAAGGAAGTTAGTAGCAAAAATACCGCGTATTTTGTCAATTCGTCTTAAAAGAGAGAGAGAGAAAACCTGAAAATTTCATTTTAATTGACAAATTGTAAAAATTAAGTATTTTCAATAAAATAAAAAAAAAATAATAATAATAATAATAATTTTATTACATATTTTTATATTTAGTCACATTTAAATTTCTGTTTGATATATTTGTATTTAATATTTTATTTAAAATATGAATTTGATTAGAAATTCAAATATACAGGAGAGTTCCTTTCATGTCTGATTGAATGAAAAATTTCCTCTTAAATATTTATTAACATAATAAATTTAACTTATTTTGGCTTAAAAACTTAACACATATCTTTATTTATGAACTGAAAATTTAGAAAGAGAAAGAAAAAAATAAATTTCAATTAATATAGTTTAATGAAAATGGAAAGAAATTAAACCATAAAAAAGATAGAATCTAATTTTTTAAACAAATTGAGATGCACATATTAGTTATGAATGTTTCATTAGGGTTAAAAAAAACTTGCTTAGCAATAATAAATTCCTAAGATATGAGGGAAATTATATAACTTGTACTTACAATAAGAAATACTTATAAATAATAAAATGTGGAGTTTAATATTACTATATTACAGTTTTCAACATTTTACACCTGTATTAAAGTCAGTTTCCTCAGACAGTTTTAGGAGGGTGCTGTACTCTGCCTACTCTTTGTTTGATGAAATAGCACCCTTCTTGCCCCCCCCCCCCCCCAAAAAAAAAAAAAAAAAAAAAAAAAAAAATTAAATAATAACAATAAAAATCACCCTTATTGCCTCTTTTATTAAAATACAAATTTAGGAGAAAACAGCCACAGACTTAAGAATGTGGCAAATTCAAATCGTTTCAAAAGGATAAAAAAGCAAACATTAAGACCGGTAATTTAAAGGTATTCTATACAACAGTTGGAAACTGGTTATTTTAAATTTGTCTTTAATTTTGATTAATTATTCAAATGAACCACTAAGCTTAAATGTAAACATTAAGAACGGCAATTTAAAGGTCCTTTACACAGAGTTGGTCAAAGCTGATTATTTTAAATTTGTTTTTAATTTTAACTATTCAAATGAAATACCAAGCTTAAGTGTAAAATGATTATCAGACGAGAAATCGAAATACTTTTTTGATTAAACTCGAGTTGCCGGTGTGGCAGCTGCTAACTTTATTAAATAATTTTAACTAATAAGAACTACTAAATTGTAGTATAAAAATCCAATAAACTTACTTTTCCAAAAGTGGCTGCCCAATGTATAGGTGTTAGATGTTTGAAACAATCTTCAGATGTAGATAAACAAGGATCGGTTGCAAGAGCCATACTTACGGTCTGTACATCACCATCTCTGCAAGCTCTATGAATAGGATAATTACAATGAAAAGCCATTTCATCAAAAGAATCGGTAACAGAGGGATTGAACATGTTTAAAGGTAAACAGAAATAACAAAGAAAAATGAATTTTTTAAATAAATTTATGACAACAGTATTATTACAAAAACAATGAGATTTTCATTTAATTTGAAGCACTACTAAAGGCACTTTTCCTCGGTACGAGATTTACAATCGATTTGAGCGGCAAAAAGGCATCGCGGTGATTACATCCGGGAAATTGTATGGTTGTAACAGTCTGTAATCTCTCGCCAAGAAAAAGTCGCCAAAGTTTAACGGCATGGGAGAAGATATTTTGAGATGAAAGGAGGAAGAAAAAAAACTGAGTGAACGGAAGAAGGGGGGATATGTTTGTTTTCAAAGAAATCATGTTTTGCAGAGATGAAATTGAAAAGCCTCAGGAAATAGTAAAATTTTATTTCATTGCAAATCAAAGACAAACCTTTTGCTTTTAAAAGTTTAATTTGCTTAAAAACAACACGTATTTTCCTCGACAGCATATTTTAAAGAGATAATCAAAACAAATTCTTTAATTATGTATAAGAATTAAATTTTACAAAGTTAATTTTTTTATTAAGAAATTGCTTTAAGTATAGAGAGAGAGAGAAAAAAATGGCATGTTTTCTAGCTTATTTATAAATTCAGATCCCATTTTTTGAAATTAAAAAACTACATCTTTATTCTTGTTACTAGCTATAAGACGTTTAAAAATCACAATAAAGCAATTAGAATTTTAATAACGTCTTCTAATACAATATTGTCTAATCAATACCAGAGAGATTTTATTCTCAGAACTGGAGCTGGTAAACAAGAGAGGGGGGAGGGGGGGGGGTTCGAACAGCGTCCCCTAGATTATTTCATATACAATATCTAGGATGGTAGGATGTGGTGGTTCGAACCGAGGTGACGCTAACTTTTGTCAACCTAACCGTTTGGAGTTTTCAATGATTTTCACTGAAACATGAGTAAATACGGATTAGGATTTAGGATCATTAAAAGAAATTCCATTGAAGGCATCCCACATAGGCCTGTATAGTATATTGATCGACGTTAAAAATCCAATACAATCTAATTTTAGGTCGAACATTTTAAAATATTAATATTTTATTAGCACAAGGAATTATACACATGCATATTTTAATAGATAAGAACTATTTATAAATATTTAATGTTAAATTTTATACTACTAAAACCGAAACGAAATAGTAATGTTCTACGTCTACTGAATTTCTCTTTTTATAAAGATATAATATATTTTTACTCTCTCTATGCGGATATGACACTACATGGTAAAGTAAGTATTGTTTCTAGATCGAATTTTTGAAACAGAGCGTTTGCCACAATGAGACGTTTTGAGATACCCTGAATCCGATAATTGGATTTTTAGAAGTTCATTAAATGTGTGTCTGTTATCAGCGTAACTCAATCTATATCATTATATAAAGCGAAAAAAAATGTTTGTTTGTGGAGGGTAATCTCTGAAACTACTGAACCGATTTAAAAACTTCTTTCACTGACCGAAAGCTACAGTATGCCATATTGTTATAGGCTATATTTAATTTTGATAAAATAAATTTTAGTTTAAAATCTGAGCATTTTAATTAAAATCCCCATAGAAGCCGTAATAGAAATGGAAATAATGAAATATTAAAAAAAAATTAGCTGCTGCCAACATAAAAGAAACATTTACATATTCATTTCGTTTTTAAAATATCTTGACGTGAAAAGAAAAGAAATATATTTGCACGTGCATTAAATTGAAATTCATATAAAGCTTTTTTAATTGTTAAACTTACACGTTAAATCTGACGTCATTATAGAATTAAAAGTGTTTATTTTTCTAATAATTTAATTTGATATGATATGATATAATATCTAAGCATCAATGTTTAAACCACGGAGTCTTTATTACTCCGTGGTTTAAACTGAAGTGTGTAAACGAAATTGGAATTTAAAAATAAATAGATAAATAAAATAAAATAAAATAAGAAATTCTATTTTATAATATTATTTATTTTAATTTATAATTGTTGCCAAAAAGATTTACGAATTAATTTATTTTTAGACATATAATAAAATATATTTTCACGCGAACAATAATATAAAATGTGAACTGGATTTTTTGTAAAAAAATAATAAAGATCGAGGAAAATTATTTCCCCATTTTAATCCCCATATTTGGATATAGATATGTATTAGTTATCATGTGCATCCGTTAGATTAAATTGTTTTTGTTGTAAAATTGATAAAATTGGAATTTTAAATTTCAAAACTCTAGAAAAAAAAAAAAATGGCAAATTTCCATATTCGATTGAAAACATAAACATTTCATTTCAAAGGATGATATTTACTCAATAAACATCCAACTAATAAACTAATTAAAAGGGAAAGGATAAATATTCTATCATAATTTGAAGTCAAATTTGTTTTCAAATGTCTAAATAAAGTATCTGATATAATATACTAATATGTTGCAGCGGAATAGATTTGATATCCGTCATCCTTGGCAGAAAAAAAAATATCGCCAAATTATCTGGCGAATATAATTTAATTCCTTTCAAAAATTATGGTTATTTTAAAAACTTACATTAAGAGTGTAACGAATAATATGAAACAATATTTCGTACAATACATATTACGAAAATATACATCTGGCATGTATATTTTCGTATTACGTTTTTGATCGCCAAATACAAAAAACGCCAAGGGTGACAGTTTTGAAATTTAAAATTAAAATTTTGTCAATTTGACAGCAAAATAACTCAATCTAACGCATGCATACAATAACTAATACATATCTATACCCAAATATGAGGATTAAAATCGGGAAATAATTCTTCTAGAATAAAAAAATAAAAAATAAAAAAAAATCCAATGAGCGATTAACATGGAAAATCTTTTTCTTGCATCCACGGGCGGTCAGTGATGTCATACTTCGCTTGCGTATTGAGATGTTTAAATTTATTTGGCGACTATTTTTAGCAACTAACAGTTATGGCAATTAGCTCAATATACATAGCGCATACAGCCATTACTGAAATGTAAATAGCATTTAATTATTTGAGTTACATTATGTTGACTGGAAACCTATTTAATATACCTATGCTCTATAGCTATACTAATATAAAAAAAAAAAGAAAGGTTTATATGCATATGTAGAGAACGATCGCTAGAACTAAAAAGCCGATTGCTTTTTTTTTTTTTTTTTTTCTTTCAATAATCAAAACTTACACTGTCTCTCTCTAAGTGCTAGAAGCTATAATAAATTTTGGTAAAATAAATTTTTAATTAAAATTTTCAATATTTTAATTGAAAACAAAGCATAGATTTGATATCTATCGTCATTGGCGATTTTTGTATTTGGCGATCGAAAACGTAATACGAAAATCTGTATATTATCGTAGTAAATACGAGATGTATGTGTTTACTTCAATTACCCTACTACCGTAGGTAGTGGAAGTATTATATAGGTTTTGGCAATTGGTCAGTGTGTGTGTATATGTGCACGTGTGTGTGTAATCTTCTGGCTGTCATATCTCCAAAACTAATAAAAATAGAACTACTAAACTTCACAAGTGATTCAGGTCTGATGTACAGATAAATTTTCCAAATTTTCGTGAAAATTGAAAAACCGGAATTGGGTCATCGAAAACCAGAAATGGGACCCTAAGCCCATATTCAAAAACACCTCTAATGATTTTCTTCAAAGTTGCTATATAAATAATATATTAGATGCCCTTTCGATTGAAAAGTTGCTTAGTTCAGGAAAATTGATAGGCGTCCTCTATAAACAGCTCAATTTCAGACTTCGCAAGTGCGTTCCTTTAAAAACGCCTGTACGGATTTTTTTCAAACTCGCCATGTTAACTTCCTATTAAATATCCTTTTGTATGTAATTATTGTTTTTAGGTCAATAATTGAGTATGTTAAGTTTTGGTAAAAGTTGGTATCTCAAAAACGGCTCTAACGTATTCTTGAAAATTTTTTCTTTAATCCAATTTAGATAACCTTTCTCAAGTATAACGTGCTTATTACAGGAATATTATCGGTCATCCTGATTAGGTAGTTCAGTTTTAGATCTCGGAAATTCGTGTTTAAAAAAATAACTATCTATTTTTTCCCCTTATTTTTTAACTCGCTATGCAAACTCTGTTGTATGTGTCTTTATACGTGTATCAAGTTTCTCTTACTCGAAAATCTCAAAAAATGCAAGTAATATCTCCAAAAAATTGTATATATTACGTGTAATAGTGGGTAATGGAAGTCGTGTGGTTGTTTCACACCAGATTCTGTAATAGTATATATTGTACGAATATTGTTTCATATTATTGATTTCTCCTTTAATATACATTATTAAAATAATAAACAATTATGGAAAAAAAAAATATATATTTGCGAAATGAAAAAATAAATAATAATTAAAGCTATTATGACGTCAATTTTATCAAAAACATTTTCATGTCATAGGTTTATTTTTCAATATTTTTTATTCATGAGTAAAGAAATGTTTCTTTTTATGAAATAAATAAATAAATAAATAAATAGCATTAAGTAAAAATTGCCAACATTTAACAACTAATTAAAACAAATAATTGTAAAATTATATTTTGACTTTCCAGTTAATAATATTGCCTGACTATAACATATAAACTGATATATTTCTTGATTTTTTACATATCAATCCATCTTTAACTAAAATTTGTTCATCAGTGCGAAGCCGGACGGGTCAGCTAGTAACATATATTAGCAGGGAGCCAGGAAGTCCAAATCCGGTAATCTGTATCATGTAAGGTTAATATTTTAAACTTATAATTGAGAATGAATTTGAAAAATTGGTTTGTGTACAAGACATTCAAAAGAATTTAAATGCATTATGTCTAAAGTGCGAGATTTCTGTCTAAAGTGCGAGATTTTAAAGTGCGCATTTTAACATCTTTATATTGCAGTAAACATAATTAATTTAACATATATTTTTTATATGCGTAAAAGCATGCTTTTTACAAAATATGAAGTACAAGATATTTAACATTCATTTCCAGCACCATGTAATTAGGATTATAGGTGATATATTAGGGCTATAGGTGAAAATTGCTTATAAGGTATTTCGAGTTGTGTTATGCATTTCTTTTTTTTTCTTCTTCTTTTTATCATACTTTTGCTACTATTTTTGTGATTTGTTTGTTTGTTTTTTTCTTGATAACATATACATCAGATTTGTATGCTTGACTTGTAGTCCGCTTGTAAATCTTCTTCGGGTAATTACAGATAGCACATGACAGAATTACAATACGAAGAAATGGAAAAACACCCAGGGCCAGCGTGGGAATCGAACCCGCTCTCCTACGTTCGAAGGCGATTAACAGTGTGGTGACATAACCACTTGGCCACGGAGGGCCCATTTTTGTGATTTTATAGGTCAGAAATTTTTTGTAGAAAAATACTCAGGGCAAAGAAAGCGGAACTCTTTTATCCCTAGAATAAGTAGTGTGAGTACCATATCAGGTAATTTTTTTCCTATCAATCTAAAGCCACCAACTGAATTCGAAAATTTTCCAATAATATAACATTTTAAGTAATTAAATTTTTCAATGTCAAAATAATTGTTATGTAGTACAGTCTCAATGTTAGGATCAAAATTTAACTATCTGCGGTTCACCGTCTCTGCCTAAGCTCCGAGGGTCTCTCCTTCCAATAACAACAACACCGTCGTTGTATCGCTGTACTCATTGATAAAATTGCTAATATTGTTTGGGGTCAAATTGATACGTGTATGTGTAGGGGAGGACGGGGCACAGTGGACCACCCCTATTTAAATCTATTAATATTCGACTCTTTAAGTTCATATGGATACACATGTATAGCAGCATAGTACTAGTTGTATGCAGCCAAAAAAAATAACATGGGAAATAGTAAGATAACCATTTTCAGCAGTTTTTATGTTTTGAGGTGTTCAAAGTAATTTTTTCACATCGAGGTTCTTAAAATTTTATAAAGATTGAACTAGTGATTATAAATACTATATAGCTGTTAAAGGAAGGCAAGATATTACTGTTTTTAAATTCCTAAAAATTATTAGCATATTTATAGTCTATATATTATTTTATTATTATTATTATTTGTTTTACTCTGACACAGGGCACAGTGGACCACCTCTATATGGGGTACAGTGGACCACTTTCCAGTGTGCCTAAAAGTACAAATTAGATTTAATATGTGTGTTTTAGTTAAATTTATAGATACAAATATGATGTAAAGTATATCTCAAAGTAATATTATCTTAATGTTATACTAAAATAAAAATAATAATAAATTTCTGAAAGAATAAGTATTTGAATAGTAATATAATTATGTTAATATCTAAATTTATTAACTATTTGAATTATATAGTATTAATTAAAAAAAATATATCTAATTTAATAAATAGTAGGAATTATTTATTATTTTTGTTGTTTTTAGAGATCACATGTGAAAAGCAAAAGAAGTAGCTTAATATATTTTATTTAAGTTTATCCTACAAATACAATGTAAATTAATTATATCTCAAAATAATTACAAAAATATTAAATATTTGAATAGTAGTATAATATTTATTAATATTATACTACTATTATTATACTAATTAAAACTACATATTAAAAAAATATTTGATTTATATAATATTAATAAAAGAATAAAAAACAATAGCTATTTAAATTTATTAAATTTTCTTACTGAGATTTGATTTCTTATTTGTTTATTTTAATTTAATTTTGGTTATTTCATTTCATGAAAATGCTAGAATTGCGTTATTTAGACTAGAATAGTATAAGAAACTAATTTTAGAGAGAGAGAGAGAGAGAGAGAGAGAGAGAGAGAAAAGTAATTTATATTAATTTAATATAAACAAAAGAAGCTGGTCCACTGTACCCCGGTGATGGGGTACAGTGGTCCACTTTGTGAGTGCTCACAATTTATTTTTTAATTCATAATGTATTAGAAATATTGTTATAAAAAAATTAAGACATGTTAAGAAGGGCTTAGAGGTTGTTTCCTATTTTTTCCAAGTACATTGCTTTTTCTGTTTTTTGAAAAAAAAAAAAAAAAAAAAAATAAGAGTGTAAAAGTGGTCCACTGTGCCCCGGTCTCCCCTATATGTCTGAGTGTGAAACACTATTATCCGAGTAACTGAAAAAAAAAAAGTTAGCAGTAATTCCAAACTCGGTATTCTAAATCTGTATTATTCAGTCACGCACTTGAAATTTTCCGTTGAGATCGGTCAAATATTTCGTGAACGAGGAAAAGGCAAAAAATATTCAAGTACATTTACGTCTATGGGTGAAATTTAAAATAGGTACAGGTAAACGTCTTTGGATTGCATTAAACAAGATTGATATATATTTTTATATGTACACAAGCATATTTCACTTAGAATGAGGTATGAAAAGCATTTATCCTTCGTTTACAGAGCCACATAAAAGATCTCTGATATATTTGTGCTATGTTGTTTGTAAGTGACTCGAAATGCCTTTCTTTTCCTTCTTCTTTTTTTCCCACAATGTTTGGTTAGTATATTGTTTGTTTATATAATTTACAGATAAAATACAGGGTTACTGAAAATTAGCCGAATAAGTTTCAAAGAGTGATGTGGGCTCCATTCTCAGAACAATTTGATCTTTCTTTTTTTTAATAACAGCCTTATGGGATCTAAGGAGCTACAATATTTAAATATGACTTTTTGAAATATATATATAAATAAATATATATATTAGGTGTACCGGAAAGTTATGTCGTTTTGAATTAATAAAATGAAACCGGAAATTTTTGTTTAACAGTGTTTACATGGTACTTTACAAATAACCATCTTATAAGTTACCTAAGAATATCTTAAATTTTATCCAGGATAAATTTCCGATGTCAGTATTTTAATTCAAAACGACAGAACTTTCCGGTACACTTAATATATATATATATATATATATATATATATATATGTGTGTGTGTGTGTGTATGTGTGTGTGTGTGTATGTGTGTGTGTGTGTGTGTGTGTGTGTGTGTGTGTGTGTGTGTGTGTGTGTGTTGAAATATGAACGATTCTGAACATTTTGAAGCCTCAATTTTGATTACTACTTTTATAATAATTGTAACTGATATCAGTATTGAACTTCATTGCATTTCTAAACTTTAAACGCTTCTTTTCTCAAAAGGGCTTTTTTGTGCCACCATACCATCCGCAAGATATCCTACAGTGAAATTAACCTATTGTTTTCCTTTGGTGGTCTTAAAAAGTTTGTAGAAACCTATTTCATGAAATGGATTAATTGATTTGGGTTTGAGATACTTCAAAATTTACTTTTTTATATAAAAGGTAAAAAATTTCTAAAAGTTCAAACGTTTTTGGAAAAAAAAAGAAAAAATATTTGATTAATTAAGTTAATTTTACTAAATATTAATTCATTTTGTAGATATCCTCTATCAAATGTGTGTGCAAAACTTTATAGCAGTATGTGAAAAACTTTTTCAAAATCTTGCTGATGGTGGAAAAAATATCCCTCTTGACAAAAGAAGCGTTAAAGTTTAGAAATGCAATGAAGTTCAATACTGACATCTGTAACAATTTTGCCCATACCTTTTGAATCAAAGTATGTAGAATCATAAACGAAGCATCAAAATTGTTCACATTTCAACATTTTTTTTCTTTGTTTCTCAAAAAGTCGTTTTTCTTTCTTTCTTTCTTTTTTTTTCTTTTTTTTTTCTTTTTCTTTTTTTTTAAGGTTAAAACTCCTTAGACCCTTTAAATGTTTTATGAATGTATCTAGTATATTCAAATTCTTATTTCAAATAAAGCTTTTAATAAAACAGCATTAACCTTTTTGTAAATGTTCAAATACATGACCTCTTATTTAAAAAATATATGATATTATTACGGTTTAAAGTGAAAACCTTAAACCTTAAAAATATATCGACAGTATAATGTAAAGTAAGAAAAAGTAGTGTGAGTACCACATCAGATTGTTACTATATAATTTAAATTTGATAAGGTAGGTAACAGATACTGTTTTCCTTATATTCATTACCAATCAAAATTTCCTCCTCAATACATTTTGCTTTCCTTATATTCAAAATTGAGTTATCTAATTTCTAATTGCTTTAGATCCGCCATTTATCATTTTAACTTATCCAACAACAATTTCTGCATGCAAATACTTTCTAGAATCATCACTTTTATTCAAATACTTATCAATATCATCAAACAGTTTATCTAACAAAGTTAAATGTGTTTCCCGCTCATCTTGCGTAATTTATTTTCATTTATCTTTCAAAGAAGAGCAGTAACTGCAGTACTCTTCTAACTCCTCTTGAATAAAGAAAAATGTGCAGTCAGGAAACTTCAGCAGTGGCGTGCCAAAGGCGCCCAGGAGCTCTGAGGGCATGAGGAGGTTCTGAAGTTGTCTTGCCATTATTTTGACTTGAAATATTCGCTGCAATTCCAATGTACAAGAAGTAACCGTAGAGGGATAACCCCCAAAACAAAATAACCCATGTATGAAAGGCATACAAATGCAGGGCAAGCGGGCCAACGCCCGTCGTCCCCACACTGGGTTGGACATTTGAACGAGTCTTAAAACTTACTCCAATGTATTATTTTGGTTATAAGTTTAAGTGAAGAAGCGCAAGAAGTCTCGTGATAGGGGGCACCAAAAAGGCCTTCGCACTGGGCCTCGAGACTTGTAGGTCCTTCACTGAGTTTAAGAGGCTTAATTTTTTGAGAAGGACGATAAACCTCCTCGCACGCACACACACAAAAAAAAAAAGTTTGTGAAATAAACTATTTTCAAAACATACTAGAAATGTTCAATTACAGTACTCATACTTCATATCTCACACGTTAAACAGCAATAAAATACGAATACCATTGTATAGGGTAAGAGAAAGTGATGTGAGTATCACACCAGATTATTTTCTAAGCTACAGAAAGGATATATACATGGGTTGTGGTTATAAAATAAATCTCATGCTCAAATTCTATTCATAACAACGCGCGACGAACAGAAAATTATTGTTGAGTAATGTATAAATTTTAATTAGAGTTAATGCCATACTTAGGAACCAATACTTTTGCAACACACCGAAGTGCGAACGATAGATTAATGTTCAACATAGAGGCCTGCGCGGGCCGAATTTTTCAATCTGTTCTCGGGCCGGGCCAGGCCCGGGCTTAACATTATTTTGCAAGCTCGGGTCGGGCTCGGGCTCAATTTTTTTGTGCCGGGCCGGGCCTGGCCTGAATGAAATTTTTTCTCGTTTCATCATCGTTAATCAACGAAAAAGGAAAATGATAAAATATTTCTTTATTCGTTTATTTCACGTAATTTTA
The DNA here is from genome assembly GCA_963930645.1 of Salticus scenicus. NCBI lineage: Eukaryota > Metazoa > Arthropoda > Arachnida > Araneae > Salticidae > Salticus > Salticus scenicus. The sequence continues at coordinate 185,327,084 of OZ005648.1, read as the reverse complement.
CAGACTCGTATATCACATAAAATTTTATTTTGTTAAAAAGTGTCTGTAACTTCAATTTAATTGCCTATCAGTTCGCAATTAGTTCGCAATCAGTTCGCATCAGTTCGCAATTTAATTGCCTATCAGTCTGTTCGCAATCTGATTTTTCGCAAATATTTTTAGCATGTCTCGAAATTAATATATTTTATTTCAAGTAATATCAAATGGTTTCCTATTCAAAATAGTATGCATGTCACTACTAGTTTACGCACATGTTCAGACAAAAGAAATTAGATACGTTACTGTGTATAAGGCTTTGGGCCCTATGGTCTGTAGAGTTTAGGAAAGTAGCATCGTTTTTAGCATGTACAAAAGCCTCTTTTCTATAGAATATAGTTGGATTACCATTAAAATTTTGTTTACGGGATCACATGAAAGATTCGTATACATTACGGTACATAAGAGGAAATGGTTGAACGTGCATTTTTAGTAGCAATAACCATTTTAAATACCGTCCTATATTGTTTGATGAGTGCTAATATTTTCGGTTTGACTTTCTGTCTGTCTTTGTGCCTTCTGTACGTCTGTAATAATGAACTTTTGTTTATATATAATTATCTTGTAAAAGTTCAGCAGTTTTGTTAAAGAAGATTATATTGCTTCGCTATATAAAACCTCTGCAAAACATATACTAAAAATCTTTTCATAGAAAGGCATGCATTTTTTTTTTTTTTTTTCGTATTTTTAAATCGGGCTGAACCGGGTCGGGCCTGATTTTATCGTTTTTTGTCCGGGCCGGGCCGTACACTGGCAAAAAAAAAAAAAAAAAAAAAAAAACGGGCCGGGCCGGGCCCAGACCTCAAAATTCCGGCCTGTACAGACCTCTAATACCAGTGTTGTGGTTATAAAATAAATCTGATGCTCGAATTCTATATTCATAACAACGCGCGACGAATAGAAAATTATTGTTGAGTAATGTATACATTTTAATTAGAGTTAATGCCATACTTAGGAATCAATACTTTTGCAACACACCGAAGTGCGAACGACCGATTAAAGTTTAACATACCCTTACAAATTAACTTATATATTCATGGATTTATTTTTCTAAAAATATTCAACAATGAAAAGATATATAAGTATCTCGTCCTTGTGGTTATAGAATGGAATTTGGTGATTTTTTCTTTTTCTTTTTTTTTTCTTTTAACCGATTTATAGAGAAATTTTCATCAGCAAAACATTGCTTTTATGCTTTTAGCTTACACCAGGGCCTTATTCGAAAACAGAATAAAAACTTTAACAGAATAAAAAGATATTTTAGATATAAATTATCTATGTGTCGGCGTTTTATTAATACCAAAGGCAGAAACATTTAATTTCAGCAAATAATTTAAAGATATAAATTATGAAAGAGAATTTTTGAGCACCTTACAGCAAAATGCGTCGATGCAGCGGTGTTGAAAGATGAAGAAAGTAAGCAAACACAACAAATTGCAAGAACCCACAAATAATTCTTGTTTCAGATGGAAGTAATTTTAAGTACAATCCTTCATCGGGGGGAAAAAAGAATGGACACCAATGCAGTGTAAAGGAACAACTCAATTTAGCAGGCATAAAATAGCCTTGTATGTAAAAAAACATTGAAATATATTATTGAGTTATTAATGTTGTTTACCAAACAAACAAAGAAAACTGGAGTGAGAAGTTTTAAATAGGTAAATTTCGATCTTTGAAAGGAAATTTTTTCCATATTTTGCAAGTAATAAAATATATTTGTTAATAATAAGTAATAATGTAAGTAATAATAAGTAATAATGTAAGTAATAAAATATATTTTTAAAAAAAGTATATAAATAGAAAATAGAAAGACAATAGGATTATAAAAGAATTTTTGGTGGCAAATTTTTCGTCTATGTCTGCGATTTTAACGAAATTTAGTATCACTTTCTGGTAAAGCTAGCATGAACCCTACTACCTATAACAGAAAATTATAAAAATTCAGATGAAAAATGATGTCAGTAGCAGAAAAAGGAAACATATACTCGTTTTTCTGCTCAGACTTGAATCGATTTCTATTACTATAAATCGATCGATAGACAAACAAAATAACGATGGTAATCTCTTTTCGACGAAAGAAAATGTTAAATATTTCTTCGCAAATTTGTAAGAAATGCACCCATTTATAAGTCATCAAATAAAGCAAACTTTTATTCTATTAAAATGTCTAAGATATATCTTTGAGATATCAAATAGATGTATTAAAAAAAGAAAAAAGTATGTATATATATATATATATATACTTTTTTTTTTTAAGTACCCGCGTTCATTCTAGATAGAATGGAACTGGTAGGGCATTGCACTCTCTGCATGCTCTTTGAAACTCGAGCTGTATATGTCAAAAGATTTGTTAAAAACCTTTCGATGTATTTTCAGATCATTACCTCAAGACTCAAAACTGTCTTTTATTCATATACTGATGCACATTCACATGTATAAGACATTTTTAGTAATGCATTGCATAATATGAATTCAAGATACAGTAGAACCTCGATTATTCGAAGTAATTGGGGCCGACTATCTTTCGGAAAATCGAAATTTTTGGATAATCGAGAATGCTTTAGTTTTAAGAATAAGAACAAATATATGCGCTATTTCTTATTTTGGTAATAAGTGCAGTGTAATAAGACTAAATTACCTGAATCTTAATTTTAATATTAAGTACCTTTTGCATATTTCACAAGAGTTTGAAATAAAGTTTTGTTTGTTGTAATTTCGATTACCTTTGCACTGCAGCTCTGTCATGAAGTTTCTTTTTTTTTTTTTTTAATACTATTTGTTCATCAATATCGCAGTCTTTCTGCTGCTACAACTATGCTAAACCTTTTACAAAACATTCAAAAGCTTCAGATTTGCTAATTTGTATGTTTTCTTCACCCAAATCGTCACTCTTTCTTAAAGAAAATTCTAAGAAAGGAGATTCAAAATGTTTATCAGTATTTGTGGTTTGAAAAAGACCGCTTGCATATAAAGAATGTGGCAGTAAAAAAAAAAAAAAAAAAAGTTTTAAAAACGAATTTCGCACACAAGGAATGTCAGCGAATTTTGAACACAAGGAATGTGATAGCTAAAAAAAAACTTACTTTAAAATGTATTTCGATTAACTGAGCGTTTCGGTTAAAATAGTTTCGGATAATAGACGTTCTACTGTACATACGGAGCTAGTCAAGAGTTTGACCGAATTAAACTGAGTTTTATTCCTTCTTAACAAAATGTATTTTCCTTTTAGGTGCCATCAAGAAGATAAACTACATTGAAGATTCCATGATGTAATCGGGAAGTGTAGTTGAAAAGTGTTCATAATCTGTACAATCCGTATGACTTTTTCTTTCTTTTATTCTTTTTCCATTCTCAGGGAACTCGGTAAGATGCAGTATCATCCTGCACAACTTGAACATGCTAGTAGACTTGGCAAAATTAAAAACCCAGTTGTCAAACTTGTTAAACTTTGTTTTAGTATTTCAAATACTAATACACTGTAACCTAGTAGGCAAAACTATAATTTCTTCTCAAAAAAAAAAAAAAAAAAAAAAACAGTTTTTAAATCTGGTAGACTCGGCATTATTATAAAATGTCTTGGCAAACACGAAATTTACATTTCTCTTAAAACTACAATGCACTTTTCTAATTCGTGTAAACTTGGAAAAAATAAATTACCTACCTGGTTCGTAAAATTGTTATTTTTTTTCTTCGTATGAAAAACTTGTTAATTATTTTCTATATCGAAAACAGTAAAATACTTTCTAATCCTGATAGTCTTAATGAAATTGTGAAAATAGTTGGCAAAATTATTAAACGTATTTCCAAATAAAAAATGTAATACATTTTCAATTTCTAGTAGACGTGTGAAAATTGTTAACCTAGTTGGTAAAACTGTAGTCTGAAATACATTTTATATTCCTAAAAAACTTGACAAAGTTACTAACTCAGTTCTCAAAATTGTTTAATAGTTACTTTAATAAATACTAAAATCACAGTATATTTTGTAATTTTGGTGGGGTCGGTATTCTTTTTTTAAATAAAAGTATAATATATATTCTAATTCTGTCTAATTTTTCAAAATTATTAAAACTTTTTAAAAATAAAAAAATAAAATACCTTTTCTGAATGTTGTAGGCAAGAAAAGTTTTCAAACCTAGCTGGCAACTTGGTCAAACATTTCTTTAAATAAAAAATCTGTAATAGATTTTTTCATTTTCGTAGATTTGGCAAAATTAATGAATTTTTTTCCAAGTAAAAACTATAAAATGTCTAAACATTAAAAAAAAAAAAAAAAAAAAAAAAAAAAAAAGAACCTCTAGTATACTTTCTAATTCTGGAAGACTTAGGAAATTACATATCTAGTTGACGAAGTAATAACCTTTTTTTTTTTTTTTAAATAAAAAAATACAGTAATTTCTATTTTTGATAAATTTGGCAAAAATATACAACTAATTCACAAAATTATAGAAAATGTTTCTTTGAATGAAAAACTTTTCAATTTTAGTAGACTTTGCAAAAGTAAAAGTTTATTTTACTAACTTAATTTTTTAAACTTTTGTTTATTTTATTAAATAAAAGAAAGAAAAGAAAGAAAAAGTATGTTTTGTATACGGTAAACTTGCAAACTTGGCGAACCAAATCTGAAAATTTGTTAAAAACTTTTTCAATTTAAATTCAAAAACTCTTATGCAGTTTCTGGTTAATGAACATTCGTTAAATAGAATCATAAAAGAACGTCACAATAACTTAATCATAATCATACTCTAAATCAGGGGTGGCCAACCCACGGCCCGCGAGGAGACTAACGATATTTAAAGTTTGACAGCTTTGGTAATCTGACATTTTGAAGTGAAAATAACTTTCAAGGATTATGGTAGCTAATGAACTGTTGTAATGAAATATTACTAGATCCATTATTCATTCTTTTTATTATAGTTTTAACATACAGTCAATTTTTTCACGATTACATTATTAATTTATGAATAAAAATTATTTAAATTAATGTATTCTGCTCCTAATTTTCAACTACCCTCCCCCGAAAAAAGTATATACATACATGAATTATATACTCACAAACATATATGCACATATGCATATGTACAGTCATAAAAAATAATAATAGCAATAATAATAATAATTTCCTTCCCCAACAAATTTCGCCGTAAATTATCGTAAAAAGCAGCAGCTCATGTCTAACGATTGGTAATAACATCTAGTTTTTAATTCACTTGCTAAATTTTGTTAAGGTGTCATCTACATATTAAAACTTGCACATTTTTTTTTCTCCCCCGAATAGTAACATCCATTTTTGACTACATATTCGAATTTCTCAGGTCAAGGCGATTCGGGAAAAGGTATATAGTTTATATTCCTTATATCAAGTCTTCATACAGTTACAAGCAAAAATTGATCAGGGGTAAATCTCTATATTAAAAAAAAAAAAAAAAAAAAAAAAAAAAAAAAAATAAGATATCACAGAGAAAAGTATTATATCTATTCAGATAATAATCTGAAAAGAAGTATAACAATTTCAAATATAAACTAAAGTAATGCTAATTAAGACTTGATGTACGTCTAAACTTTCTTGAATAACTATTTTAAATCATGCGCAAGCAAAGTAATATATGACACAAATGATGACAAGTAACAACCCCCTAAGAGTAATAAAAATTTAAATATCACTATAATTCGAAAAATAATGATAGGAATGAACTGTAAATTTAGAAACCTATATTTCTGATGATGCCCATTCTATTCGCGCAAAAGTTAATGTAGGTCATAATTCATAATTTTTTAAAATATGAAATTATTAATAATTTTCATAATTCAAAAAATGTTTTTTAATCAAAATATGCATGGGTTACTTCATTCTGACGTAAAAAAAGAGAAAGAAATTTCAATATATTAATTTTTTGGGATGACATGAATAATGTTTCTAACATCAATTTAACATTAGCATCTCCATATTTAAACAAATTATAACTCTGTGGAAAAGTGAGAGAAACATATAAACTATACAATTTTCTGGGCTGATTTGATCCAAATGATTCAAAAAGCTTGACGAAATTGGGGGTTGCCTTTGAAAAAAATGAAGTTTATGCCAGTTTTAATAAATGTAGACACCCCTTAAGCAAAATCTAACTAAACCGTTCTAAACTAGGCCTTGTTATTAATCGATCGGCACCAGTCACACTAATTTATGGCAAAATTAGTTGGGAAAGGAGGAGGAGGGGGCCTTTTTCTATGACTGTACATACTTCGGTGCGGCCCGAATGAATAAAATAGATTTCCAATGCGGCCCACCAAGTATTTTGGGTTGGACAGGCCTGCTCTAAATCACGCATGAAAGAACATGCCAACGAATGTTTGAAAAAAGATTGAAATGAAGTGTTTAAAAACTTTGGTAATGTATTACAGAAAATTATCAACGGAAGCGGTATATTCTGGAAAGAGTGTAGGTATTTAAAAAAAAGTGTGACTGTTTAAATCAACAAAATAAAAATTTCTGTTCCCTTTACACAAATTTATCAAGCATATATTTTGTTAATAATACAAAAGCGGCAAATTTTTTATTTAACAAGTTATAGATTTTCTAATTTAAAACAATATAATATATGCATTTAATTTCTTATTTCGCCTCATATCTAACTTGCAAAATTTAATAATAAATATTTTAACCCTTTGCCGGTCCTATTTAATTTCACCCCTCTGCTCAGTGTTGCCAAATTTAGGGACTTTTTTTATGCTGAATCCACAGCTGAATTTCTTTCTGCCTATAAAGTATTAATTAGAATTAAATTAACTTACAAAAAGTGCTCTAAACACTAATTACATCAAGTTTTAGTACATTTATCAATTTTAAGAGAAAAGACTTTGTTTTTGTTATCTTTCTTTGTTTCAGGGATGACCACTTATTCAAACAACGTCCAACTTTGAGATATACATTAAATTTTCTTCCCACTTCATGGGGAAACAAATTGTTGTATCTTTCATCAGTCAATTTTTAATTGATTGAATGGTTTTTCCTTCGAATTCACTGCACAGTGGCAATTAACTGACATATTTTGAATGTTAATTTCATAACAACCAACTCACCTGATTTTTTAATTCCAATACTTCGGAATGCCTTTGTCTTGTTTAATTACAGAATTTTAGCCATTAAATAAAGCAAAAATTTTTATTTAAAAATAGTGGTGTTAAAATCTTGGGATATTTCGCAGCTATGCGATTTTGAGTACTTTTTTTTTTGCATTTGACAATAAAATTTTTTAATGCATCCACAAATATTATTTTTTTGTCCTTGTCTATTTTAAAAGACCCTTCCAATTCACTCTAAAAAATACACACACTAGGCCCAGAACTTAAAATAAACGTCATTAAATCTTTCTATGTTGCCTCAGATATATATTATTATTATTATTGTTATTGTTTAATGGAAAAGAAAAAAAAAAAAAATAAAGAAAAGAAAATAAAGAAAGAAAGATAGAATGGGGGAATTGGTGTTTCTATAGCATTGAAGTTAAATAGTGTATTAAAAACGGCTTTAAATTATTTTCTAACTGTTTAAGGTTTAGTCCAACTTAATTTTCTGGGCAATTTTTTAATCAGTGGTGTTAGCACTTATTTGTTCTAGAATGACTGATACACTTACAGTAACTGTAATAACAATCGATCAGATTCAATTCGGGCTTCTCTTCCAAAAGACATAAGAGCAAAATTGTAATCCCCCCCCCCCCCCCCATCCTCCTTGCGAAAATATTAATTGAATGTTGAAAAAATAATTCGTATATAAAGGTAAATCTTTGCAATGTTGGATTAAATGTTCACTTATTTTACTTTTACTTTCTTTTTCTTATATATTCAATAGAAGAAAGTATTGGATTCGTAAAAATTTTAGACTTCCGGTTTTCGACGGATTTACACGTTTTGAAAGGTCTAGAACACGATTTGACCATTTTTAGAAAATGTCTGTCTGTATGTGTATGTGACAAAAATTTTGTGGCGACTGTATACTACTGACTGAACTACTGCTCAGAATTGTATGTAAATTTATATGTAGTATGCACCTTCACCTAAATTAGTGCCTATCAACTTTTAGTGTCAACCGCTCAACAGGTGACGCTGCTACACTCAATTTCCGCAATTTAAGGTGAAGACATACCTCAGGTTCTATTCCGTATAATCAAACAAAACTTGATATGAGAAAAGGCCCTTATGAGACACTGTGCGGATTCAATTTGAATGCTTATCGGCTAATAGGTGGCGCTGCTATACAGCGATTTCCGCAATTTAAGGGAAGGCTATATCTCAAGGACTACTGCACAGAATTGCATATAAATTTATATATAGATGCACTTTGACATAAGGTAGTGCCTGTAAACCCCCGTTGTATCTGTGTGTTTATATCTATCTGTACAAATGCCTACATATGTATATATATATATATATATATATATATATGAAAAAGATAAAAATAAATAAATTTAAATTAGTAAAAAATCCAAATTAAAAGTGTAAAAATCGCTAATCGAAATTATAATCGCTAATAGTTCGTAATTGTCCCTTTAAAGTTTGTTTTCCAGCAGAAGACTTTATAACTCAGAAATCAGAAAAGGAACGAAATTATAAGCCTAAATTCGCTGACGTTAATGCAATTTGCAACTGTCTCGGCATTGAGCTGCATATTAATTAATCCCAGAAATTCCTTTTAAGAGCCCAGACGATTTAAAGAACCAATCAGCAGCTCAGAAAATTAGGTATAAAAGCCCAAACATTAAACAAACGGACTCTTCTTGCCACGATTTTGACTTGTTAAACACTTCCACGCTGTAGCCCTCTTCCGAAATTACAAAGGAGTGATAGTTTTCCGAACAACGTACGCCGGGAGGCGTACAATCCCGGGCGGCGATCACAGAAGTTTCCGGAGATAGTCCAAGCCTTGCCATGAATCCCCTTGCCTTGCCATGTCGCCACAACTTTGCCACATTGAAGAAAATAAAGCAGTTTCGTTGAATATCTTCTAGAATTTATTGTGTGCCTAACGGACAGCTCGCCATCGTACACCCCCGATGTTCATATATATGAATATATATATATATATATATATATTTCCTTGTAACTCACAACCTTGTGTTAATACAGTCGTCCCCAATTAATCGGGTAACGGATAATCGAATACCCCGCTTAATCGAATTAATATAGTTTGAACGGTAGATATTCGTTTAAGAGGGGCCGACTGTACCTCGTCACTCATAAATTCTTGTATCAAACTTCATGTCAGATGATTGCTTAACATATCGGAATTATTTTGTGTAGCCCTGTGAATTAATTATCAGTTCTATCCCAACCATTTTCCAAGAAAACATGCATTAAACATTCTAATAATGAAAGTTAATTTCCTTATGTTTAATAGAGTGTAACCATGTTAAAATACACTTTTTAAAAATACCATAGACAGTGATGGTACGAAATTCTTTTGTGTGTCCCTGTACAAGAACCACAGTTTTATACGCACCAATAACATTTATACAACTAATTCATTGTAAATCATTAATATTTGAACCAAATTTGACATCGTTTGGATGATTACAGAATATCGTTGGAATTCTTTTGTGTGGTCCTGTAAATAAATTATTTAGTCTCTACATACTTTTTGATGCAAGTTATTTTCATCTTGCTGAATGCATTATATACGCTTTCAAATGAGCTTAAATAAAAAATTGTCCATAGGCTCTAAGGGCATGAAATTGTTTTGTATTTCCCTGTAAAGGAGCCATAAACATTATGTATACCAGTAAAAACTATTCAACTTATTTTCTGTATCTCAGAAATTTAATGTTTGAAATTTGACAGAATTTGGATGACTACGTGACATTGTCGGTAAACTTTTGTAAGGCTCTGTACATTGATTATTAAATCTGAGCGCACATTTTTTTTTTTTTTTTTTTTTTTTTTTTTAAATAGAAAACATGCTTTTAAGCATCTCAATAACGTTAATTTCCATTTGTTGAACGCAGTATATCCACGTTAAAATGTGTTTATATGATATTCTGCCCATAGGCCGTAATAAAAAGAAAAATTTTGTGTGTTCCTGTACACGAACCATAAAAAATATAGACACTAAAAATTAAACAGTTATTTCTGTATAGCATCTGAATATGTGTACCAATTTGCAAGTCAATCGGAGGATTTTGTGGCTGCTATTGAAATATACATACAAATTCTCTAATGATACGAAAAACTTTGGTGTGTCCGTGCACACGATACAAATAGAATATACACCCAAAACTATACAACTAATTCTGTGTGGCTCATGAACATGTGTACCAATATTCAAGTCAATAGCGTGATGTTTTCGGCTGCCATCGCGAGACAAACACACAGACACGCAGATCCACAGACAAACAGAACCCAAAATCTTTTTGAGTCTCCACATGAAAACCTCTACTGACGTTTCGGCAATAAGAATAAAAAGTATAAAGCGCATTGAGTAAGTTTTCCTTTTAGTAATCAGCAATAGATTGTTTATTCTAATTTAATGCTAAAAAGAAAAGAAGAAAAAAAAGAAAGAAAGAAAAAGAAAGGAAAGGAAAAGAAAGGGAACAGTAAAAGAAAGAAAAAATCATTTTCATTTGGTCTATTTTGTCAGAAAAGAAAAAAAAAAATAGTCTTCATCGAACAGGGAAATAATTATAAGATAAAAAAAAAAAAAACTTTATATATATCATGTTTTTAAATTTTCTGACGAATCATTAATAAAATACGCGAGGATAAAAAATAAAATTTAAGCACGCGGACTCAGTTCAGTGAAATAATAATAATAGTGAAAAGAAAGAAAAAAAGTTGGTTTTTAAAATAAAATATTACTTCTTTTAGAACAACGTATATTAGCATCGTGAACTACATTAGCACTTATCAATGAGTATAAATTTTTTTAAGTGATAATGACGTCAATTTTTGTGAGATGCATAATTTAATTTTTTATAATTTTTTAACATTCACGTTGAATAAAATGTATTTATTTTTTTGTCGAAAGAAAATGAACTCGTATATTTTTTTTTTCCAACAATTAAATTATAGCTAATATTTTAATGGCTATTTTATTGCTATTAAGAGCTTATTATTTTCATATTTTAACTAATTAAAAGAAAACTATTCGAAAATTCGAAAATCTGACTTCGAAGTATTGTGTTGTCACCTTGTTCTGAGCTACTGTGAAATTTTCAAATATCTAGCTAGTAGGGAAGTTAGTTAAAAATAGATTGCAAAATTTGTACCGATCAAACAAACAAACAAGAATAGAAGTTAATAAAAACATGGTAAAATGGATAAAAACCAAAGATCGGGAGATAGAATCATTAATCATTACCTAATGAGCAAGCAATACGCAAAGGATGCCACTTTACAGACGAAATTCAAGTAAAAATGAAATGTAAATACATATATTTCTGATAACCAAGAAATGTTAAAAATAAAATTACAAATATGCTGATCAATAGAGACGCAATTTATACACCGAGACTTTTAAATTACCAAAACATTTATCTAATAAAATTTGTTAATATTTATAAATATTATATGTAAAAAGTGTTGCATTAAATAAAATGAAAAATGTTCTGCTTAGAAGCATGTATAGGTATGCCTGTAATGTGTATATATACAAATATATAGCTTTGTAAAAATGTGTTTGTCAGATATGTGTAAAAATATCTTTAAAATAGCTTTTCCCGAATATTTTTCAAAATTTCATGTCTTTGAAACACTCCTTGCGTCTTAATTTGAAACGAAATCTTATAAAAATTATAGTTAAGGATCTGCCCATGCACATTTAAATAAATATATGTATAGTTTTATAATAGTTTCCATATTCCATTAGATTTCGAACCCACCAGCTTCCGAATGGTTCTGCGCTCAAAGTTGGTAGACGTGAGGTGACGGGTACGATACCAGGTACGCTCGTCAGTCTAGTCTCGGAGTTTTCCGTGGTTTTCTCCTAAACTTGCGTAAACATGGGCTAGGACACTTTTGAAAGACCCCCATGGAGGGCACTTCCCCTCAGGCCTAGAACCCTAGAACAGTGAAATCGGACTTACTCCCAAATCCAATCCAATCCATTAGATTTCGAAATACACTTGCAACTTTTAAAAAATTTGAAAATCGCAAAAAATTTCAACATTCAAACATTTTTTTATTTTATTTTTTAAATTAATTTTTCAACCATTTCATAAAGTAGTGTAACAAGTGTGTTCAGAATATATTTTGAAACTATAATGGATATCCAGGAAGGAAATTAAAAGATTAGTTAGCCTGAAACATTATAAAAATTAAAAATGTAAATACATATAATTTTGAATTTTATTTTAAAGCTCAGACGCTTTTATAGAGAAATTTTAGTGTATTTAATATTATTATATTATAAGTATGCAAAATTTAATTGTTTTAAGGCAGTAGTTTACAAAAAGCCTTTATGACGTTCACAGCCCCTTTAACTTCTACTACTCGAGTACGAAAATATAGTATTAGTAAGTAAAATTATAATGTTGTATATATCTATACTATGTATGTCAATTGTATCATACTTATAAAGCTTGATTGGATGTATATTATATCTATATATATATAAATGAATTGCTGTTCGTTAGTCTCACTAAAACTCGAGAACGGCTGAACGGATTTCGATCATTCTTTTTTTGTTTTTTTCCTTATAGGTCAGGGATGGTTTAGGAAAAAAAAAATTCGAAAAAATTCGAATAGTTTTCTTATTATTAATTAAAATATGAAAATAATAACCTCCTAATACCTTATAAATAGCCATTAAAATATTAGCTATAATTTAATTGTTGCCAAAAAAAATTTACGAGTTCATTTTCTTTCGACATGAAAATAAATAAACGTGATTGAATAAATAATTTAATTAAACGTGAGCTTTAAAAAATTGTAAAAAATTAAATTATGTATCTCACAAAAATTGACGTCACTATCGGTTTAAAGATTTCATACGCATTGATAAAGTGCTAATGTAGTTAGTTCTATGATTCAACAGAAAATTTAAAAACACAGTTTATAAAAAGTTTTTTTTCTTATAATCTATATATATATATATATATATAAATGAATTGCTGTTCGTTAGTCTCACTCACGGAGTAATAAAACTCGAGAACGGCTGAACGGATTTCGATCATTCTTTTTTTGTTTTTTTCCTTATAGGTAAGGGATGGTTTAGGAAAAAAAAAATTCGAAAAAATTCGAATAGTTTTCTTATTATTAATTAAAATATGAAAATAATAACCTCCTAATACCTTATAAAATAGCCATCACGGAGTAAGTGATAGCCATTAAAATATTAGCTATAATTTAATTGTTGCCAAAAAAAATTTACGAGTTCATTTTCTTTCGACATAAAAATAAATAAACGTGATTAAATAAATAATTTAATTAAACGTGAGCTTTAAAAAATTGTAAAAAATTAAATTATGTATCTCACAAAAATTGACGTCACTATCGGTTTAAAGATTTCATACGCATTGATAAAGTGCTAATGTAGTTAGTTCTATGATTCAACAGAAAATTTAAAAACACAGTTTATAAAAAGTTTTTTTTTTTTTTTCTTATAATCTATATCTATATATATATATAAATGAATGTTTTGAATGGTCTGTATGTCCATTATAAAATTGTAAACGGCTTGACCGATTTCGATCATTCTTTTTTTGTTTTTTTCCTTATAGGTCAGGGATGGTTTAGGAAAGAAAAAAATTGAAAAAATTCGGCCCCCAAGGAGGGGGGGAGGGGGCAAAACGTGAATTCAAAATATCCTTCATAGCTCAAACAAAGAAACAGATATCCGTAAAATTTTTCCTTTAAAATATAGCTAATATAAATGTCTAAAAACCAATTCCTGGAATTTTCGAAATTTGATCCCCAAGGGGGGGGGGGCAAAAACAATTAGAAATACAGTTAGGCCTTTCAAAATTGGTACAGATAGGTTTCAATAGCCTGCAAGTCGAATGGGGATATTTTCGAAAGTGTAAAGTTATTAGGAGGGGAGAGAAGGGGGAGGGGAGAGGGGGGGGGCAAAAAAATAAAAATAGAGTTAGATCGTTCAAATTTGGTATATAGAGGTTTTCGATACTTACAAATCGATTGCGGATATTTTCGAATTTGTAAAATTATTAGGAGGGGCGGGAAGGGGGGGCTATGGGCAAAAACAAATAGAAATACAGTTAGGGCATTCAAAATTGGTACAGATAGGTTTTAAAGGCCTGCAAGTCGAATGGGGATATTTTCGAAAGTGTAAAGTTATTAGGAGGGGTGAGAATGGGGGAATGGGATGGGGGGGGCAAAAAAATAAAAATAGAGTTAGATCGTTCAAAATTGGTACAGAAATGGTTTTCGATGCTTAAAATCGAATGCGGATATTTTTGAATTTGTAAAATTATTAGGAGGGGCGGTAAGGGGGGGTCTATGGGCAAAAACAAATAGAAATGCAGTTAGGCCGTTCAAAATTGGTACAGATTGGTTTTAGATGCCTGCAAGTCGAATGGGGATATTTTCGAAAGTGTAACGTTATTAGGACGGACGGAAGGGGGGCGGAGGGGCAAACAAAATAAAATAGAGTTAGATCATTCAAAATTGGTACATAGAGGTTTTCGATACTTACAAATCGATTGCGGATATTTTCGAATTTTTAAAATTATTGGGAAGGGGGAGAGTGATGGGGCAAAAAAATAAAAATAGAGATAGATCGTTCAAAACTGGTGCATAGAGGTTTTTGATATTTACAAATCGATTGCGGATATTTTTGAATTTGTAAAATTATTAGGATAGACGGGAGGAAGGGTCGAAGGGGGAAATAAGAGTTAGAGCATTTTGGGAATTTTTTCAGAAGGCAGTGAGAACCCGGTGCGACATTTTACCTAATCAGATTTTGTTTCGCTTTTTTTTTTTTTTTTTTTTTTTTTTTTCACGTGATAAAAATTAATGCAATTTTGAGAATTCAGTAATTATAGTGATTCATTTAAAAATAGTGACCAGCAAAGCGGGCAAAGCCTGCTAGTATATATATATATATATATATATATATATATATATATATATTACTTAGATATTTGGTTGGGTTTGTGTTATTGAAGTTGAGGGCTGTTGTTTCACTTCCCCCAAATTTTAAAATGAAATAATTTGTTACGTGTCTTTTTCACTTCATATACATTTCTGTCCTTAAATATTTAGGATGTTATAAGTGTATGTGAATACAGGCATACTTGTGTATTGTGTATGTGTATGTGTGTTTGTACATATTTTGTATACGTGCTTATGTATATGCACATACTTTGTATGTGTACTTATATGTGCACTTTGTATGTGTACTGGTGTTCAAAATTAAAACAACAACCTGCTTTCTCGTTTTCATCTTTGGCGCATAACTTTTAAACAAATAAACGTATGAGCATAAAATTTAGATGGCAGCGTTTGTTATCATATCATTAAGAGAATTTTATATAACTTTAATATAAGTAATAATTTTTAAACTAATAATTATTAAATTTTTCTCAAAAGTAAGCTTTGGAAAAAATGAAAAATTTCAACAATTTTAGAAAAGAAAACTATATGAAAAAGGGTTTTAAAGATACATTACAGATAGGTGAGGACGGACATGCCTTCAAATGTTGAACTAAATCCCGATTTTTCTTTCTGTATTCACTTTTCTTTTATTTTTATAACGGATTTTTTTTTTAAACTATAGTTACTAACTTATAAACTATGCTCAACACTTGAATAATAATAATGTCGATAACTAATTTTTTAAGGAACGTCTTATATCCAATTTTCATGTTTGTATGCATATCTTTTAAAAAGTTATTCACATGCGAAAAAAAGAAGATAAAAGAAGAAACAGAAAAGTGATTTCAGGAAGAAAAATTTGGTTTTAATCTAACACATGGATGCATATACCATTTACATCTTCACCATATCTGTAATTCTTCCTTATGAAAATTTTTCGTTTTCTTTTTTAAAATTGTTAAAATATTTCATTTTTTCCAAAGCTCACATTTGAGAAAAAATGAATAATTATTAGTTTTAACACTATTGCTTTTGCTAAAGTTATACAAAATTCGATTGATGATATAACAAACATGCCTTCGAAATTTTAGGTCCATATGTTTAATTGTTTAAAAGTTATGCGCAAAAGAAGAAAACGAAAAAATAGGTTGTTGCTTTAATTTTGAACACAAGTGTATATGTACATATCTATATGCATTTAATTTTAAATGCATTCATGAAGAAAGTAAATAAATAAATAAATAAATAATTTATCAAAATAAAGATAAGAAGATACACAGAGTAAAAGTCGTGTGAGTTTTGCTTAATTAAATAAAAGGAAAAAGGGGGTATTGCCGCTATTAACATCCAATTCTTAAATGTTTTCTATATTTATGCTTGTAAAAATTTCCCTTCTTTCATTATCTGGTAGATCCCAAACATCCCGATCTAATGATCCATGGTGTGAAAAAAAAATGACCATAGAGTAACACCCAAAACCCAAACCCTTACATTATTTGAATGTTCATTCTCATTATGTTAAATTTTTAGTTTTTTAGTTTATATAGTTTTTTTAATATTATAATTATTTTTATTTTTTATATATCATAATAATTTTCCATATCAAGTGTATTTGCATGCGTGATTCAATTATTCTTATCACACACATTATTTGTACAGAGTAGTTTTTAATTAAATACCATTTTTCCTTTTACTATTTTTTTATATTCCATTTTCGTTACAATTTATTTTTAATATGATTATTTATTATTATTATTGTTGTTATTATTTTATATTTTTCTTCCTCTCTTGTAATACTATAGTTAATTTTTATTGTTTACAAAGTGTTTTCATTTTCATATTCGGACGTTCCTTTATTAATAAATACATTTAATCAATTAATACATTAAAAATGAGAGATAAATTAAAAAATAATAATAATAAAATTTAAATATCAGGGTTGCTTTAGTCACGCTTCCCCCCCCCCCGACTGTTCCAACACTATACTTATGTAGCAATAATTGATAGTGGAAATATACTATTAAAGTTTACGATATAAATATAGTGGTGGAAGAATCAGGGAAAATATGGATTGCAGCAACAATGATTATAAAGTAAAATTTTAATGAAACCTTTTCTTAGCAGTTATTAATGTTTTGTAATGTTAACGACTGCTTTGATTGCCGGTTTAAATTTTGCCATTTTTGTTAATTATTAATTTTTCCTTCATCTGTTTTTTCTGGTATTACAAAAATTATTTATGTTTCATAATAATTAAGCGATTTGCTTGTTTCGTTTTATGCATGTTTCTGTTAATTTTCCTTTTTCAGTTAGTTATAAACTAAGATTCATTTTGGATAAAACAATGTGTTATTGAAATCGTTAGATTTTTCAGAGATATTTTATTCTTAATTTCTGATAAAAGTTTATATTTTTCTTTTTGTTCTTTAACACATTAATGCAACAGAAAATGCTGTTTGTTAATTAAATACCCAATTTCAAAGAGTTCGCATTTTATTTAGTATTTTCTGGAAAAAATAATTAAATTAATTAATAAAAATAAAATAAAATATAAAATAAAATAAAATATATTCATAACTGAGTTGTGAAATGTCTACTAGAGGCGTATTTAAAGCTTTCTGGAAGTTTGATTTTTCGAATATAAAAAAGATTCAATTATTATTTTTCTCAGTAGAATTATGTGAAAAAAGAGTTAGTTGAGGTATCAAATATTAATTTAAGCTTCAGCCTTTAAAATTAGGAACGGTACCCAAAAGGAGTCAGAAAATAACCTTAAAATATCCACTAGTGGTACAGATACACTCTGTTGGAAAGTTACTCTAAATTCGAAGATTCGAAGTTTATTTGGCAAAACTGTTAAGGTGCGTTAATTTACTGATTAATTTTATGTGTTTATTTTGAAAAATCCTCTAATGGTACTACAAAAAAAAAAAAAAAAAAAAAAAAAAAAAAAAAAATCAAAGTAAAAAGTTTTTGCAATATTATGCTTGATATATTATTTATTTATTTTATTTATTTTTTTTTTTTTTTTCCTTACGAAAACTATTAAATCTTGATTCCTTTAACGGCACTCTTCACTTACAGTCGCCGGAAGCCCGAGCCAATGTTATTCTATGGGGAAAATTTTCTTTACAAATAACTTATTAACTAATACATATTTTTAAATTCTGTTTTCACCTTCAGAAAATTCTCAGCTGTTAAATTGACAGATTTTTTTTTTTTTTTTTTTTTTTTTTAATTTTTAATATTTTATTTTGAAATTGCAAATTGAAAAAAATTCGCATGCTAAAAATTCGTATTTTGCAGCTTAAAAATAAAATATAAAAAATTAAAAAAATAATTTTTTAAAAAAGTTCCGTCAATTTAACAGCTGGGAGTTTTCAGAATGTGAAAACAGAATTTAAAAATATGTATTAGTTAATAAGTTATTTGTAAAGAAAAATTCCCCATAGAATAACATTAGCTTCTGCTTCTGGCGGCGGTGAGTGAAGAGGGCCCTTAAGGCTCTCTTTAAGTTCCAAATCCCTCACGCACTGCGGGCGCTTTATCGCCTTTATTAGTTGAATGCAATCTAACAATAATTAATTTTGTGAGTTTCTCATCATCTTAAAAAAAAAAAAAAAGAGAAAATAATAAAAAGTGAAAATAATAAAAAGAAGAGAAAACATTACAACAATTGTAAAGTTTACGTAAAAGTGTGCCTATAAAAAAAGAAAAAAAAAAAAATATATATATATATATATATATATATTTAAAGGGGACTAATGTGCAAGTGGTACCTGACGGGACTAAAGTGAAAGTTGTACCTCAAGGGACTAATGTGCAAGTTGTACCTCACGGGACTAATGTGCAAGTTGCACCGAACGAACAAACTATTTCTTTTAACGAAAATGCCTACTAACCCTGGACGATAGGTCAAATATATCGTATCATATTATATATCGTATTTATCGTAATATAACTCAATACTTATTTCGCTTCCTTCTTCGACTTGTTTTAATACGCATTTTTTATATGCATGAGCAGCCCCCGAAAAACAAAAACATTAAATCATTAAATTCATTTTTTTACTTATTTTTATTTCATATTATTTCACGCGCACTTTTTATTTCCTAATTCAAAATTATTAAAAAAAACTTTTTCGATATCGCTTGTAACGATACTGATTATTATTAATTTTCTTTTCTTTTTTTTTTTCAATAATAATAATAATAATAAAAAAAAAAAGATTTTGATGAAATTCTGGCAAAAGCAGAATTTAGTTTAGGACGGAGGACTATCGTTTTTTTTTTTTTTTTTTTTTTCAAATTATATCATCGCTTTCAAATTATTCAATTATATTTTCGATAAATTTTAGATTTCGACAAATGTCCAACTATCGAAATCGACAACGCAAAAATCCCAGATTGAGACTAATAGGCCCTCAGGCCTAAAAAAAAAAAAAAAAAAAAAAAAAGCTTTTATTTGTTATTTACTTTTTCTTTTAAGTGTGAAAATAATATCTTTCGGGCGCTAAAAATAATACAAATTAGGCTCAGAGCAAGTAGAGGTAAATGTAATTTTTTTTTTTTTTTTTTTTTTCCGTCTGCGAGACGGCTGAAACGAATTAAATTTCTCATCACAGGAAGCCTGAAGTATTGAAAATTAATCCAATTTTGTTACTCCTGTTGAAATCAAACTATATTCCAAACTTTTCCAGTTCTACAATCGCAGGTGTGGTAAAAAACATCTGACTTTCTTGTCTGCCTCACCAGGCAGTAAGTAAAATATAATGAAAATGAAAAACCCGGAGAGTAATCTAGAAAAGTTAAGCAATGTTTTTATTCTTCAGTATAAACCCATTCTATTATTCAGTTTTGAAAGGATAAGGTAAATGTAATAAATGAAGTACTAATTACGAAAGAGAAAATGAAAATAATGAAAGTATAAAGAAAGTAATCATACCTACGATTGTAATTATTGTTAGTATTCAAATTCAGACTTCTAGGTTTTACATTTTGATAATACATCAAAATATATTTTATTTTATTTATAGATGCAGTAATGAGTTTGATTCTTTAATTCGTGTTTTATTTTGTCCGTAGGTATTCATCATTGGCATCTTTTTAAAAATCTTATACATTATAATTAAATAGTGTATGGAAGTTTTAAATCTTTGTTTATTTATTTAATTAATTTTTTCATATTTTATATCCATGTTAGTTATTTTGTATAGTTACAAAATGCCTTTGATCAATATTGATAATTTTAGTTTTGTTAGCTTAATAATTATTCTGTATCACTACTAAGTTTCTATAGAATTAAAAAATAATATATAAAAATAATTTTCGCCCTTTTTTTTTTTAAATAATTTATGTTTTAGATATAGAATCATGTAATTACATTACGTACTGAAATTCTATAGCGAATGTCACAATTAAAAATGCAGTTAATAAACACATATTTATCGATTTTTATCATCACTCTCTATATGTGAAAGCAGGACTAAAGACTTAAAAAGAAAGTAATCGATTTTTTTTTTTTTTTTTTAATCCAGCATTTGTATATAACAGTTATTGTATTTGCAGTGTACAGCAAGTTTTTGTATATTTGTATATTCAGTTGCATATAGAATTTTATTTGAATAATACAAACTCAAGCAAAAATGTAGTAAATTTTTAGATGCATACAGATATAAAAACTAAATAGCTTGATATTTAAAAAGTTGTAAATTTGAATATAAAGTCGCAGAAATTTATAGCCATACATTTGAGGAATAGAACTTCGGACCAGAAATTCTTTGTTACATGTTTATGTACCAACATTTTCTACCAGGACTTATTTTAACTTAAATAGCTAATAAGTTTCATAAATTAAATCAACAAATAATATTTAGAAGAAGCCTTTTATTCATAACATTCGATGCAAACAAAATATGTCGCTGAGAATATACTTTGTTTCGTAGAATATTTCTTTAGCTACATAACATTTTCAGAGTATCTTACTATACAAAAATGTAAGAAACTGTGGAAAAATCTTCTGAACATTTATACAAGTATAACCATGGCGTTTGTCCAATCAGTGCTATTTAAATCGATGTAGTCATTCAAAGGATGACTTAAAGAATTGTTATAATGAACTATTCTTTAGATAAAGTGTGTGAAATCATTCAAAATAAATTCACTTTTATAATGCTGTATGATTTTATTTACTGGCTTTGTCCGCTTCGCTGGTCATTATATTTAAATATATATATATATATATATATATATATATATACATATATATTACAATAATAAGTCTCATTTTTTAAATTTCTATATTTATTAATAAGCTTCAAAAATATGAACAGTTAGCATTTGCTATAAATGAATTATTTTAAAAATAATTCCTTTGTAAAACATAACTTTCGAATGGCAACACTCTTAACTAAGGAAAATGTATGTTCTATTCTGAGAAAGGAGCTTGTATTTGTTATGTAGACGAATAGAATATTTATCTCTAACAGGCAGAAGCCTTTTATATATAATTTGGAGTTAAGATTACTATTTCTTACTACATATTCTATCACTAGAAAATAAAAGATCCACACAATCAATCACAGTAAAGCATAGCGTAGCAGTCTTTTTTATATAAGTGAACGTTTTCCATCGAATGTTCGAATGACTTCTAAGTATAGATATAGTAATTTATATAGATCTATCATCCCCATGTTAACGAGCAAAGATTTTTGGTGCCGAAAAAGTTTTTTGGCATCATATTAGAGAGTTAAAACTCGAAAATAGTAATAGAATAGAATGTTAATGAATTTTGAAAATGTCGAAATATTGCACGGCTTTTAAGTGTTCTAATAAATATATGAAAAGAAATCGGATAAGTTTTCATAAATAAGTTATCTTTAAGTAATTTATGAAAAATATAAATTTTATAATCAGTTGCTTTGTTATTATTGTGATATAATTACTGTCTTCATATTTAGTGGAATACATTTTTAAAATTTTAATATTTTTTAAAGATTTTATATTAGTAAGTAATATGGAATTTTCAAAATTATTTTAAATGTAATTAGCAGCCGCAGAAGTTTTAATATATAACTAGTACGTTCTGGCCACTACAAGACTCTCTTCTATCCGCGTTTGTAATGATCGATAGACGGCGCTTTGTGAACACTGCAGTTGTTAGTAAACATTAGCCACGTGTGTTCCATTAGTGTTCTTTTTGTTATTCTACTTAATATTCGTACTATAATTTCTCCGCCATTACATTATGGAAAATTGATTGCTTTTGGAAAAAATACTTCAGTTTATTCAAAGTTCGATCGGAAGTAGATTTTTAACTGAAGTTGAACAAATATTAATTTCAAATCATCTGATTAATTCTTTACTTCCATTAGCCGAAGCAACTGAAATTTTAAATTTGTCATTTGAAAATAAATGGAAGCTCAATTCTGGATTTCTTGATCCTTTGGAGTTACACTGTGGCACACAAAAGTATGTGTTATCTTTTTTACCGTATTTATTCATTTTTATTCAATAAATATATGTGAAACTAAATATCGGCAAGCAATGGCGGCTGTATGGAATTCGAATTAAACCATGTTTATTGTAATTTCACCTTAGCCTACCAGAGGGCGAGCATTTCATTACAATCGCGGATATATAATCCTATACAAATTTACGCAATACAAATTATTTATTAAATTATAACTTATTAAAATTATTTTTCATGATGAATGCAGACGATATTATCTCAAAGAAGTATAGTAATAAAAATGCCAAAATAAAGTTAGTTTTGTGCAGATATGAGTATACTAGAGTATAGTAAAAAAAGAAAAAAAAAAGAATGAAAGAAAGAAAAATGGGTATCTGGAATTGTTCCTTCTCTTTTAGTACATAAATTATTCATAAATTTTATTTGCTAAATTATCTATGGGTATTCCCGTGTATATTCACTCGGGAAAAAAATCAATAAGAGAGTAAAATGGCCGTCTTTTTCCAAATGAAAATGCATCATTTTTTCCTCGTCAATGATCAATCTATGTCTTATTACTATATCTATACTTCTAAGAAATGACGTCATTTTCAAAGACGAAACTATCGAATCATTTGGGAGATTTCTGAAAGTGACGTCATTTTAGCATATAATAAAAATTATTTGGATTGTAATTATATTAAGACACTGCGTCATTTTGACGTATTCACAACAAAATGTTTAAATCGCATGCATGAAATTTTGACAAAGGCGTAATTGGCATCGTGGGATAAGTTTGAGGCATCTGAAAGTCTAAAATTATTTAGTTAGGTAAAGTAATAATAATGTATTTATTTCTTCTAAAATATTTCTAGTATGGTAAAAAAAAAAAAATATATATATATATATATTTTATAACAATGCTGCCTCAAATAGCCAACATTCAGGCAGGCATCTTTCCCAGAGACGTTGCGCTGCTTACTTTGTTTTTGTACATTTTTGAGTGACACTATACGTCTAAATAATAATAATAATGTGGACTTAATTTTATTTATTTTATTTTTTTAATGCACGACTGAAACCTTTTGGGTAATATTATGTATGTACAAGTTTACTGCACTTAAATTTCTCAATTTTTTTCTGTTACTGCCATGTACAAAACAAACAAACAAATAAACAATAAATCATTTAGATTATATTAGAGATTAAACTACAAAGCACAGTTTTGAAATTTAGGACTTAAGAAATGTTTTATGTAATTTCCATCAATAAGTAAGCCTTATACAGAATAGTTTAGTCGTGTTCGGATAGTAAGGCTATTTTATTGAAAAATGTTAGTTTACTTTAAAGTTTCCGAGGCCAAAAATAACAATAAATCGGAGTAAAAGCCAATTAGTAAGTCATCGTGCTAGAATTCTCTTCTAGAAGTTTGGATTTCATTCAAAACGTAAAAAGAAATATCGGTAGGCAGTTTTCAAGGCTGTGTTTTCGAAAAAAAAAAGTGTATTAGATGAATTGTGTATTAGAACTTGATTCCTGAAATACTCTTGAACTATCGAACAGTTAGTTCATATAAAAGTCATATAAACAGCATAATAATAACGAAAATTATGTATAAAAAAAGTTATGTTTTTATTGTTGCCGGTACATTTTATTCGTTTCAAGAACGAGAGCCTCAAGAAATAATTCCTGCAGACCTGCAGCAGGTCGGAGCCGGTGGTTACCCGCCTTGCTGATCGGTTTTTAGAGGTGAGTTCGGGCTCTATTTTGGCAATCCGAGCCCGCCCGGGCCCGAAACATTTTTGAACTGAGCCCGCCGAGCCCGAAAAATTTTGTGTGATCAGAGCCCGAGCCCGCCCGAGCCCGATATTGAAAGTGGTACGCTATGCAACGCATACACAATAGTAAAATTAAATACCGTTTTCATTTTCAAATAAATTTTCTTATTATCAATCCTCAATTTAAATAACTATAAATGTTATTATAACAATTTTTAATGCCTGTGTCTCTGTATACATGTATATATTTATATAATAGATATTTATAGTGCAGCCCATTGTTTATAACGCGCCTATCGGGGGGGGGGGGGAATTATCCGAATGAGTGATATAATGAGGCCCGATATAACGAAGGAGGAAAGATTACTGTATAACACTATGACATAATATGCATCCCGTCGAAAAAAGAGTTCTATTTAGAAAAAGGAAAGTCAAAGCTACTAAGGTTTGCAAGATTATTTTGTGATTTATAACCTATCACGACTATTATGACATTACTAAAGGTGCTCTCAAAATGAATAAAATTTCTTTTTTTTTTTTTTTTAAACATTTTCCAGTTAGTGAAGAATGAAATAAACGGAACTTTTAGCTTGAATTCGAGCCCGCCCAGAGCCCGAAGACTTGCGTGAGATTTGAGCCCGATCGGGCTCGGGCCCGGGCTCGGGCTCGGGCTTACGGGCTCGGGCTGAGCCCGTCTCATCTCTATCGGTTTTGCATTAAATGTTTGATCCTCGGTTCTACCCGCAAAATTCTTCGAAGAGTTTTTTTTTTTTTTTTTAATGAATTTAACCCTGCTGTTCTGTTCGGGTCTATTTGACCCAAAACGTGTTTTAATTCTTTATAAAGAAATGACAGTTTAGAAATATTTTCTAGCTATTTTGTGACTTTGTTAGAGTGGGACAGATATTAATTTCCTGAAAATATTTTTATTTTATTTATATCGTTTCATATTTTTTAAAATGGTACAAATGTAATGTATAGTAAATGGGAACAGAACAGCAGGGATTAACCTTTTGAATGCAAAAATTGGATGACATTCGCTTCCTTCACAGTAATTTAAAGCAATATGACTTATAACAAGAAAATTGCAATTACATAAACATTAATTCTTAACGTTTAAAACTTTATAGCCAAATACTTTTGTCTTTCAATCTATATTTGTTTACTTTTTTATTTACTTTTTTAATATATATACCATGAAAATATTTGGAACAGTGGATTTTTTTTTTTTTTTTTTAATTCAGTTTTTGACAGTTTCGAAATACTGTTATATTGTTCACTGGAGTTTTGTTTATAATTACATATGATACTAGTAATTTTTTACCTAATATTTAGTTCTCTAAAAGATTTGTTTAGCAATATAACTATACTTTGTGTTGTGTAATGGAATTTTAATTCAGATTCATAACACATAATTTGAATGACTTTACTGTGGGTCGCGGGTCAGAAACTGCGGGTTCGGGTCGAACCTTCTTTTTAAACTTCTGAAGATAGCGGAAAGCTTAGTTTCACTTCGGGCCCTCCTTCTACCGCTTGAGGAAAGTTGTTTAATCCTTATACACATCAAAACAAAGTTATTAATAATGCTGTACAAGTTTAAATCTCATGCATATCTTAGCGTAATTCATATGGTAGTTCCTTCTCCCTCCATTTTTTGTTATTATAAATATTAAAGACCAAAAATCAATGGCTGTGTTTATAGTTGTTTTGCATTCATATATTTCGGCGATTTCTACCAACAGCATCAAGATAAAATATAATTGTTTAACAGCTAATCAGTCTAATTGGTCATTCAATATAATCTGTTAATCAATCTGATCGGTTAACCCAATAAACGTCGCTATACAAATCCCACTGAATAATTTTGAATTTTCGTATATTTAGGGTTTCAATGCTCATTTCTAATCATTTTAATTCTGCTCATTTAAATAATTAAAATAAAAAAAGAATTGTTAGAAGATATGATATGGTTGCAAAATAGGAGATTTGGCACTTAATGGGGAGGGGGAGGGGGGTAAAATTGATCTTGATGAGCTACAAAATCCAAAAAATTTTTTAATTAGTTTTTTTTTTTTTTAAACCCCTGTTTGTGATAATTTAAGAAAAGAACTGTTTTATTTCAAATCTATTGTTTTAAACCCCTGCAATATATTAAAACTAACTAAAATATCTACAGAAAAATATATACTACAGTTTTTGAAAGTAGATATGTAAAACAGTATAGTTCACTAGCATTAAGTTAAAATTTCTCAAAAACAGATACTTTTTATAAATAATTTTTTGTATATAAAATAATTAAAACTGTTTTCTAAAAAATCGCACACACACAATAAAATAAAATAAAATAAAATAAAAATAAATAAATAAATAAATAACGATTGAACGCTATTACCTTTATAAAGTCTGCTAGTAGATTTTAAGAGTTAAATTGTAGATTTAAAACAACGTTCTTTAGTAAAAAGGAAGAAGAAGAAAAGGGGGAGGGGGGAGGCTTTTTTTAATTCTAAAATTAAGATTTTTTTCTTTAAAATACTGCCAAAAATCACAGAAAATAGCTGTCAGGAAGTTTTCTAAACTTATTTATTTCGATTATTTATTTAATACGAATTGGTGTCGATTACATTTTGGCATATATCACCCAGTAGATAGTGGCGATATGCTGCTTTATCCCCCTTACTTTATGGGATTGCTATAATTTAGCTTCTATAACGTATAAGTGCATAAATTTTTATATGGACGATTATGGAAAACTTTAACTATTTTTTTTTTTTTTCTTTTTTCCGTTTTTCTTTCAATAACGTTTCAAATTTAATAATTGCTTCTCAACTCTTTTATTTGCAACTCCTATGGACAATTGTGTAAAGTTGGCCAATTTTGAAAAATGTGCCTAGAAATGAGCTAAATTATAGCTTTATCAAACAACTATATCAAAATTAAACGAATAATAATTGAAAAAATATTTATATTAAATTAAGTAAAAAAATATATATAGATATATGTATATTATAGTATTAAAAAAAAAAAAAAAAAAAAATCAATTATCTCACTATTCTGTTAAACAAAATCTTAAATTATCATGATTTAAAAACAAACTATAGTAAAATATGCTTAAAAATAAATTAAATTAATCGAGATAAAAGTATTAAAATGATTACGGAATTGTGAATACCGTTATTGTATAGAGTTGGAAAAAAAAAAAAAAACTTAGCTCTAATTAATGTAAATATGCCTTTTTCTTAGGCACAATCTGCTTTTCGTATTAATTATATTATTTATATTTTTTTTATTATTAGTTTCAAACAAGGAATACATTTCTTTCTTCCTTTTTCTTTCTTTTTTTTTTAATATCATGTCGCAACTGTAGTGTCATTTTTCTATTAAATTGATTATTATTATTATGTTATTCATTCCGAACCATGATTGGATGAAGTTTCATTTTCTTATTTTCATTGTTCAAAAGTGTTAAAAATGCTTACATAAACAGGAAATGCAATTCCAGCATTTTCAAACTAAATACTTAAGGAAACGAAAATGCAATTTTAGCAATTTCCAACTACACCACTTAATTTATTTGGAAATTTTTTGTATAGTCCTGTAAATTATAATCATGCTATATTCTACAGAAAACTTTTTTTTTTTTTGTGTGTGTGTGTGTGTGGTGTGCATATGAATAAAGAATGTCAATTTCATTATGATTTCTGTGAATAAAAGTATTAAAACATGATTTTCAGAAATATACTTCTCATAGAACGAAATGCTTTGGGGTTTGGAATTCTTTCGGGTCTCTCTGTACATAAACCAGTGGTGGTATTTTCAGTAGGGAATATCCCATAGTAACTTGAAAAATACAGTGGGTGATCAAATTATTAGAGATATTTTAGTTTTGATATTTTTTCGATTATCTAAAAAAAAAAAAAAAAAAAAAAAAAAAAAAAAACTAAACGAAATGGCCTGTAACTTCATACATGCAAAGAAGATTTAAAAACTCATATTCTCTACTATCGATTTAGACCAGAATGCAATTAGAGGACTAACCACAAATTGAAGAAGAGCGAAAATAATTTGGATCACCCTATATCACAAAAAGCTAAATTAACTTGTAATTTTAATATATTGTTGCACATTATATGTACAATATTCGTATGTTTTGGTGCGGGAATTGCGCAATTATTTAGGCATCCAAAAATTACTAATTTTTTTGACCGGATTTCCATAAAATTTCACAGAACTTGAAGGAAAATTGACAAAATGTTAGAGAAACATTATTCGGAAACATAAAATTCAAATGTGTAATATTCGCCAAGGTATGAGAATGTTTAGTAAATATTATCAATACAAAAACCCTTAACGGGTTAAAAGTTTGTGACGCAGCACTGTACTTTATGGCTATAAGAATTAGAAATTAAAAATAATGATACCAAATTTTCAGTGACGCTTTGCTATTAATTAAAAAATACATAGGTTTTCTTATTTGGATTTGCTTTTTTCTTCTATTTATTTTTACAGTGTAAACGTTATTTTCAACATAACATAATATATAACATTTACTCACCGATACCTTTTCATTCACATCTCTTATAATATCAAAATATGTGTTTTAAAAGAAATTATATGAAATTCCAGCAACGTAGTGATGTTACACTAAATGATTTGTTTTTAAATTCCACTACAATTATTTTGTTTTGCATATTAAAGTATATATGCACATTGAAATATTGTTTTTCATTTTCAAATACGCAGTCAAATATATCACTTTCATTAAGTTTATATTATGTACTGAAATGTATTTATTTCAATGAATTATTTTATCTTTTGCGTCCGCCCTCCAAAACTACAACTAAAAATTTTGCAATTTTTTTTTTTTTTTTTTTCCAGCACGCTATCTATTTGCCTGCGTTTTCAATTAATTTGGATAAGATGGCACAAAATAAACATTTCCAGAAATTTTACTTACAATTTTGGACCCCTAATTGCACTCACGACTACATCGGTAGTGAAAACAATGTTTTTAAATGTTCTTTGCATGTAGGAAGTTCCAGGCCATTTCGTTTAGTATTTTTTAGAAAACCGAAAAAAATGTCAAAAAAATATAATAATAATAATAATAATTTGATCATTCTCTGTATATATATATATATATTTAAAAAATTCCATGAATATTTACGAAAGTTAGAGCGCGGTCAGACAGGTAGACAAACTAAAGTCATAAACACTTTTCAACTTTGTTGGTAAGTGTTAAAAAGAAGGAAAGAAAAAAAGAAAGAAAGAAAGAAAAAAGCAATTATAAAGTTCGATTTTATGGAATAATTTCTTCTAGGGTAAACAATAATAATTTGATTTAAATGCTAAAATTACTTAATTCTTTAATTAATTAGTAATTATTTTTAATTAAAATCGCTATAACGTGTATTCACATTTGCTAAAAACAGTAGAAATCAATTACGAAATTAAATGAGATAATGTCTCGTTTTTCTTTTAAACAAAATATAATTTTAACAAACATTCATTCAAATACTCTTCTAATCTCAAATTAAGTGATTTTGTTAAAAACAATCATTACGTACACCGCTTTTCTAAAAAGGAAAAACGTCGATAACGAATTAAATTAATTTTCTAGATATTCTTTTGAACGAAATAAATTAGCAAATTTTGTAAAATAATACTTTTTAGAATCGATTGAATTCTAATTGATTACGAACAGGATGTATTTGCAAATTCTTATTCTAGTGATGTCTTTAATTCATGTACCCCTACAACGGGGTTTTTCACCCTTCCATTGATTATGAAGCTGTTTCACTATTGTGCAACACTTACTTTTCAACAAAAAAGCGATAGATCGCCAAAAAAGGAACCAGCAATAACTGTCATTTTTCATTGGCTACAGCTTTACTGGCAGGTAAACTAAGGGACTGTCTAAATATATAGCAAATTTTAAGTCATAGGACAAAGTAAATGAGTTAAGAAGTGTTTAATGAAGAGTTATAGTAAAGAAATCATCAAATGGCACAAATGAGACAATAGTTGTTTTAGGAATTCTGAAAATTTAGGAGAATAGAACAGAGAAACTTTTTTTAAAATAAGCAAACATTTTTCTTTTACTGATATCTAGAAATTTTGAAATATTTTCATTTCTCTGTCAAGTAATATCGACGAAACCTGAGCGTCAATTAATAGACAGATACATTAAAAAATAAAATAATAATAAAATAAAATAAATAAAACATATTTTGCACAATTATCCTAGCAACTTTAAATTAAAAATTTTATTTATCTAGTAGATATTCAAAGTAAGGCCGTAGCCAAAAATGCGATGGAGTTTACCCCCCCCCCCCCCCCGAAATTTTGCTGATTCCTTGAAATTTCATTTTTAACGGCCCTCTTCACTTACCGTCACCGGAAGCCCGAGCCAATGTTGTTCTATGGGGAAATTTTCTTTACAAATAACTTATTAACTAATACATATTTTTAAACACTGTTTTCACATTCAGAAAATTCCCAACTGTTAAATTGACGGACCTTTTTAAATTTTTTTTTTAAATTTTTAATATTTTATTTTGAAATTGCAAAATGAAAAAATTTCACATATTGAAAATTCGTATTTTGCAGCTTCAAAATAAAATATAAAAAATTAAAAAAATAATTTTTTAAAAAAGGTCCGTCAATTTAACAGCTGGGAATTTTCAGAATGTGAAAACAGAATTTAAAATTATTATTTCTAAATAGCTAAGCTACTTATCACTAATGAAAACTGAATCAACAGCATTATCATTTTAAAAATAAAATTTATTCCAAGTTGTTATTAAAACTGGAGACGACTTTTTTTTAAATAATAGATTGGTTATTGACAGAAATAAGCTTCGGACTCGGATATAAATTCTAATAGTAATAAATAAATAAAAAAAAGATGAAGAAGAAGAAAATCTGGAGTGACTCGACTTTCCAAACATTTAGTAATTAACGGTCTCTTAAATAAATTTCAATAAGAGAAGTCGTTAAATATACAAAAGGAAAAATCATAATAAGTGTTTAAGTATTTCTCCTGAAGTTGTATGTCGTTTAATGAATCGTAACGTATCCAAATTCTTTTGCGCGTCCTTGTAAAAGAATTATAAATGGTATGTTTCATATTGCTTTAAACACAAGTCACAAAAATCCATTTCAAACTTAATAATGAAGGTAATCTTCTGTTTTTCATTTTATACTTTATTTTCACGTCACAGATCACAAAAACATTTTACACGGATTTACAATTAAACACAAATGAACATTTCTTAAGCGCTATATTTTAAACGGTCAAGCATGACCGAATCCTTTCAGATCACATTCTCAACTACTCAGTAATCATACATCGGCGAGTCGAAAAATGACGACTAGTAGCGCCGCCTGAGAGGATGCAAAGACAATTCAATTTGCAACATCCTCCCGCCCCGAAAGGTAAGTTAAGTTCAATACAAATTTTGACAAATCCAAATCAAATGCAATTCAAAAAAATTACAACCAATAAAAAAATCACAATACATAATAATAAATTTCACAACCACAAAATACTGAAAATAGAAATTATATCAAATACAAAAATCAATGTTACCTGGATACAATTGAAAAATGAAAACAATATTAATATTACCTTACAGGTGAACAGTTGGTTTAATAAGGTAAGTCCCCTTGGACTTCCAAGTTACAAAGAAGTTGAATGGGTCTCTTTAACATTCCTGATGAAGTTTTTAAGGTTACAGATCTTACCTTATTGTCACGTCCTACATGTGTCTCGATTACTTTTCCTAACCTCCAAATTTGTCTTGGGGCCTTGTCATCACCTATTAGGACTATATCACCTATATTAAAATTAGAAATTGGATTAACAGGTTTTACAACATTAGCATTTCTCAACTGCAAAATATATTCAAATTTCCAGCGCTTCCAGAATTCGTTAAGAAGTCTCTCACGATACAAGTATCGTTTAATTAAAAGTTTTTGAGAACTAGATTGACTTGCAATCACTAAACGGCCACTTTGTGGTGGCAATGCAGTTGACCTTTTTCCTATTAAGAAATGGCTGGGGTGAGAGGGAATGGCTCCACAGGGTCATTATATACATAAGTTAAAGGTCGAGAGTTAATAATAGATTCAATTTCTGCAAGTATAGTTTGCAGTTCTTCAAATGTAACCAATGCCCTGCCAAGAATTTTCCTCAAAATGACCTTTGTCATACGAACCATTCGCTCCCAATAACCCCCCCCCCCACCATGAGGCTCTTTCTACTATATAATTCCATTTGATACCCTTATTACCAAAATAGTTCTGAATTTCAAAGTTCTTAATGTTCATATAAAGTTTCTTTAGTTCCCTTTCACTACTTTTAAAAGTCAGAGCGTTATCGGAATTCACAACCTTGCATACACCTCTTCTGGAGATGAAACGTCTGAATGCAAGTAGAAAATGTTCAGAACTGAGACTGGAGACTATTTCCAAGTGCACTGCTCGAGTGACTGCACACGTGAATAATGCAATGTAAGATTTGTTATTGTCTCTCGTGAATAAGGGTCCAGCAAAATTGATTCCGACGACTTCAAAAGGTTGAGCCTCACTAGTTCTTGATATGGGAAGCGGAGCTGTTACTTGCTGTCCTTGTTTGGCCTTAAACCTTCTGCATAGAAAACATTTGTTCAAGCAGGATTTCACAGCTTGCCTGCCCTTAATGATCCAAAAGCGTTCTCTTATTTGAGTGAGTGTGTCAGATATACCAGAATGACCTAAATTTTCATGTTCCTTCATGATCAAAAGATTAGTAAATCGAGCCTTGTTCGGCAAAATAATTGGATGCTTAGATTCATCAGAAAAATTAGAGCCTTGAATTCTTCCCTTTAATACTATTAGACCTTCTGTTGTCAAAATGGGATTCAAATTATATAACTTAGAATCATTAGAAACTGAATTTTTTGCCTTTAATGTAGTATATTCTTTGTTAAATTCACTTTGCTGCACAAATAGAAGCCAATAATTTTCTGCTGCAGATATTTCATTTGCTGTCAGCGCTCCTGAAAGTTTTTCAGACCTAGATTTGATATTATTTAGAAATCTAAAAACATAGGCGGTTGTTCTCAAAACTCTATTCAAAGTACTGTAATTCTCCAGATTTAATAATGGCATTGGAACTTCTACGTTAACCTGAAGTGTTGTAACTCCATGTCTTTCTTCAACCACACTGTCCATGTCACAGGAAAATTCCATTAGAGAGTCATACGGTATACTTAATTCTGACAACCAAACTGGTCCTTGACTCCATACTTTGTCACTCATTAAGGAATTTGCTTTCACAACTCTCGTCAATTTATCCGCCGGATTGACCTTGCCTTTGCAAAAGTGCCATTTTTCAGGATCAGTTTTTTCCCTGATTTTTATCACTCGGTTTTTCACAAACTGCTTATAATCGTTAGCTGATTTTTTTATCCAATGAAGGCAAATCTGAGAGTCAGTCCAATAAAAAATATTTCTGGGGTCAAGCATAGGAAAAACAGATTTGAGATATGATCCCAATCTTGCTGAGACTAAAGTGCCAAGTAATTCAAGTCTCGGTAATGTAATCTTCTTCAAAGGGGCTAGTCGAGACTTAGAAATTATAAAACTTGTTTTGCATTCTTCAGAATTCGTAAATCGAAAATAAGCCACTGAACCATAACATTTTGGGCTAGCATCGGAAAATATGTGTACCTCTACTGAGTTCCAGCAGAGTTCGTTAAAATACAGCCTAGGAATTCCAGTGAACTTCAAATTTTTAGCTTCATTTAACCATTCTAAAAACAACATTTCAGTTTCATGTGGAACAGGTTCGTCCCACTGGTTACCATTTTCCCATACTGATTGTAATATAATTTTTATGCGAATCAAAAATGGATTCATGATCCCTAATGGATCAAATAACATTCCGCAAACAGCCAAAATATATCGCTTTGTTATAATTCTGTCCTCCGGTAATTTGTTAAATTGTGAAGTGTCAATCCGTAATTCGTCATTCGTATTGTCCCAAATAATCCCTAATATTTTTAGTTCAACATTGGATTCCTCCGGATCTTCTCGACATTCGAAATTGTCTGTCTTCCATAACTGATTAAGTTTAGAAGAATTAGAAATCCAAGCCCTGAGATTCATGCTAGCTTCACTTAAAATATACACCATTTCTTTAGACAATTGTAAGGCCTTGTTTATATCCTCAGTTCCAGAGATGATATCATCCACGTAGAGAGATCTTAAAATTTCTGTTGCTTCCGGGTAGTCATTCTCGAATTTTTTCAAATGAAGCCTGATTGTTGCCGATAATAGAAATGGGGAACATTTCACCCCAAAGGGAACTCTGCAGAATTGTAATGGCCTAATTCGTTTAGCAGCATCGGAATGGAGATCGGGCCCCTCCCCATCATTCCATAAAAATTTCAAAAAATTCCTATCCTCATCCGCGATTCCTACTTCTAGAAAAGCTCGTTGAATGTCTGCGCAAAACGCTACAGGGTGTAACCTAAACCTCAAAATTATCCTGAGTAAATCTGGATTTAAATTAGGACCGCTCTCTAAACAATCGTTAAGAGATAATTCATCCCTGCCCTTACATGAACCGTCAAAAACTATCCTAACCTTAGAACTTTTCTTTTGTTCGCGTACTACTGCATGATGCGGCATGTAATAGCCTGTACCCGTATTTTCATTTAAATCCGACGCTATTTCCTCTATGATGCCCTCCTTTAAATGTTCCTCAATAATTTCCTTATATTTAAAATATAAGTCCGGATTCCTACCAAAAACAGTGTTCAAATGAGACAAGCGTCGTCTTGCTATCACATAATTACTGTCCAATTCCTTAACATTATTTTTCCACAACAATCGCGTTTCATATCTTTTATTCCTATAAGTAGTGGTTTGCCTTATAACTCTAAAATTTCATCATCTGATTTAGAATGTTCTTTGTCTGGATTAATTCCAATTGCCTCTAATTCCCATAAATTTTTAACCCTTTGATGGTCCAATTGCTCCTTAACAACATGTAAATGATTAACGCGCACTTTCTGATAATTCTTAAGTGCTTTAGGGTCCCCTTCCTTTCCTTGTATCACAAATCCAAATAAGGTATCTGTTGCCATTAATCGTTTAGAAATTCTCACGTTCCTTTCTCCAAGAATTTCCCCAATGTAATCCGATCCAATAAGTACATGAATTTTACTTAAATTA
The DNA here is from genome assembly GCA_963930645.1 of Salticus scenicus. NCBI lineage: Eukaryota > Metazoa > Arthropoda > Arachnida > Araneae > Salticidae > Salticus > Salticus scenicus. The sequence continues at coordinate 185,291,559 of OZ005648.1, read as the reverse complement.
CCCTTATCTGCCAATTCAATGCCCTTTTCTAGTGCGATATTACGCACCCATTGTGAAGGAATTTTAATTTCCCCAAATGTAATTGAATCAATAACCACAGCCCTTAATTTAATTTTCTTATTAGTTTCTCTTACATTATGTAATACTATTTCTACAATATCATAAGTTTTCCTTTCAGTATTTTCATTGCCAAAAGTATAAATTAAAAGGGTTTCCTTCCCGATTGGTTTTAATCCCAATAAATTGCACACTTCGCGCAATACAAATGTCCTAGAACTTCCATTGTCAATAAGACACCTCAATAAATGGCATTTGGCCCGAATATTAAATACACTTGCCGTTACAGTCCGCAACAACACCGAATCACTCGGCGTGTCCTCAAGCTCTTTATTCTTATTACAAACCAAATTTAAAGAACTTTCTGACTGTATTTGTTTTTTATCCTCAACTGAGCGAGATTCATTTCTTTCTGTATTACATATTAATGAGTTATGCCAGGGAGATGCGCAATACTTGCACTTCTGATATTTACGTGAACAAAATTTACTCAAATGGTTTGAAAAACATATAAAACATAACCCCTTGGCCATTAGAGCCCTTTTCTTATCATAAACATTTAAAGAACAATCATGATTCATATGTGCCGAGGAACAAAACAAACAGCCCTGAACTCCTGTATTTTGAGAAAATGAACTCGTATTTCTTTTGTTATTAAATTTAGGCCTATTATTATCATAAGAATACCTATTATGATAACCAGATAAATTTCTTTCCGCCTGAGTCGCTAAAACGGAAGCTGATGATTTAGGAGGATGATATTCGCTCCTTTTAGAATTTAAGTAAGGTTTATTGTGGCCTGTCATTTTATTCCGAAAATTATTTTCACTTGCGCTATTATTTCTGGGATTCGCTAAAATTATCGATGCTTCTCGTATTTCTAGTTCTTTACGTATAAAATCAACTAATTTAGAAATATCAAACAATTCATCTGAATTACGCTGTCTATTATAACTTAAATTTAATTCTTCCGGTAGTTTTTGTAATATTACAGGGCATAACAGATTACTGTAAGTGCCTGTTGCTACATTTAATGATTGTAACGAACGAATTTGTACCTCAATCGCGTCGTACATTCTCCTTAATTCAGTAACATTCGCGCATGATTTCACCGGCTCTATTAATAGTAACTTATGCATGTGGGACGATATAATTACGTCACTTCGTCCAAAACGTTCCTTAAGTAATTGTATTGATGCATCGTAATTCGATTCTGTCAATGAAAACCCAGATACAGCGCTCAAGGCGATACCTCCCAAGAAAGATTTCAAATACGTAAATTTTTCAATTTTGCTTAAAGAATTATTATTATGTATCGCTACCTCGTAAGAGTTCCAGAAGTCCAACCATGAACTACAGTCACCAAGAAAATTTACAACTTGTAATTTCGGAAGTTTAACTGTACTTCTGGTTTCAGTTCTAACTGTTAGATTTTCTGAACCAATTCCTGTTTGATCACTTGATCTAGCGATCTGAATAACACCAGGCAACGGCCTGTCATTTAAATTATCCACTAGCCTTTCTAATTTTGTTTTTACATCGATCCCTTTTTCCCTGTATTCCTCACAGCCTGCTACATCTTCAGCTATATCCTTAACTTTAATTTTCGTTTGTATTTCATAATCGATGTTTACGAGTTCTGTTTGTTTGTCCAGGAGCTGAGCCTTTAATCTAAGAAGCTCCTCAATTTTCATTAATTTCGTGTACTCCTCCGTAATTTCGGAGTTCAGGATTGTTTCTATTTTCCCCAAATATTTCGTAAATGAGGTTCTTAAACCTCTTCTTTTTTCCTTCAATCTTTCTAGATCCATTTTAAACCCAATATCATAACAAGAGAACAAAAATAAAAAATTATGAAACCTTCTAATTGTTTAATAATAACCCCTATCCATATATTTATTAAATAAAAATAAAAATAAACATGTATTATCTATATATCAAAAAATGTAAACATCATCTTTAAATATCATTTAAGAAAAAAAAAAAATAAATATCGTTAAAACAGAAGTAAATCAATTTAAAATAGCCTTTAATGAAACCAAAACTAAATAAATAATTTTGTATTAAACCAGAAGTAACTCAATTTTAATAGCATTGCAAGAAACAAAAATAATTAAATAATATTCAAAAAAAAAAAAAAAAACAGTTTCGCCCTCAAAGAAACAAAAAGAAAAACCATTTAAACAACATTTTATGAAACGAAAGTAATTTTTCAATTATTTAAATGTTGAATGAAACCATTTATATTCAAAAACCCAAACTATTTTTTAATTATTCAAATTTTGAAACCATTTATTTCATATATCAGCAAAATTTATAAATTATAAATAATATTATATATAAACCAAATGAATTCGATGTCCTCACAGACTGCAACCATTTCAGAACAAAAACTACACTTTTCTTTTAAAACGAAACCATAACTTTTAACCCCCAAACTCGAACCAAAATAATGAAATAATAAGGGAAAAAGCCTACCTCCCATATCCGATGCATGCTTAGATGATTTTTTACATCATTAATCCAAAAAATGCAGTTCATCACGTCCGGGTCACCAGAATGTTTCATATTGCTTTAAACACAAGTCACAAAAATCCATTTCAAACTTAATAATGAAGGTAATCTTCTGTTTTTCATTTTATACTTTATTTTCACGTCACAGATCACAAAAACATTTTACACGGATTTACAATTAACACAAATGAACATTTCTTAAGCGCTATATTTTAAACGGTCAAGCATGACCGAATCCTTTCAGATCACATTCTCAACTACTCAGTAATCATACATCGGCGAGTCGAAAAATGACGACTAGTAGCGCCGCCTGAGAGGATGCAAAGACAATTCAATTTGCAACATGGTAAGCTCGCATTATGGTCCATAAAACAAACTCAGTGGACGTATAAAAGGAATTGTAAATTAAATTTTAAGCTGCATTTGCAGATACGTTTATAAAAGTTCTCTTGATAATATAAATTTATAATATTTAAACCCAACATGAATATAGGACAGTAAAGAATTCCAACCAAATATATTCATGAAAAATAAATTATTTCTTAATATTTTATAATTTATGGGATATTGTCAATTTTCTTGTAACAGTCTGTGTTCTTTGAGATTTGGACATTAAAACATGAACTAATTGGAATAAGTGGGATCTGTTCAATACCTTATCATACAATTTTTCTCATAAATTTCTGCTGCAAGACATACTGCACTCTTGTTCAGAGAAATTAACTCGATCGATTAATCTGCACGGTGGGAAGGTGAAAGGCCCCACCCACTAAGCTAACCTCACTAATAAATTTCATTAGAACCAGTTTCGTATTTTAGTTTTCATGCAATTCCATATATTTTTTCCAATGCAATAATCTACATAATGCAAGTTTATGTGAAATATTGACATATTTTCCATAAACATGTTGATATTCTATAATTTTAATGCCAAATATTGTAAATTTTATCTAATTTTATCTAAAACTTGTCAAACCTCCTGTCAAACATATTTACGAAGAAAATAATCCTCATAATGTACGTTTATCTAAAATTCCCCAAATTAGGAAAAATCTTACATTTTGAATAAATTACGAATTTTTAAAAATAAAATGTGTCATAATCTATGGTATCAATGCCAGTATCATAAATTGTATTTTAAAACTGGTTCGAAATTTTTATGATGAATACAATCATCATCGTAATGCACATTTATGCCAAATTTTGCCCTATTACCCCATTTTAAGAAAGGCCTGAAATTTCGAATAACTTGCAAAGTTTTCAAATTAGAATGTTGCAAAAAGGATACTTTGTTCTTGAGATATTGTTAACACACACATACTCACTAACAAACTGTCTAACGTACAGACAGATATCATATTGATTTTGTGATTTTCGGATTCCTCGCACCTCAAAACATTTAAAAATGCCAACAATTTAATATGACGAGGAAATAAAAATATAAAATGATCAAGATAATTAAAATTGAACGAAGCAAATTAATTTTTTTTTTCAGCTATTACCTAATCAGAGAAAATGACAGCATTATGCAATTGTATTCTATAGAGTAATTTCATTATTATGATGGAAGTTTCCTCCCAAGGAAATTTTTATTTTACAAGTGTATTTTCTAATTATTTATGAATTCGTAAATGCACAAATATTGTTTATTTAAATGTCATAAACTATTGATTATTATCTTTAAGTGAAAAATTAACTCATTCGTTCTTAGTGAGAAATGAAGTAAACGAACAGATATTTACTTTCCGAACACTATAGTGAGGAAAATATTGTAATCATGTCAAAAATCCGAATTTGAGATTTTGATGTTTCTGTACGTTTCGAGGTCCCCTGAGTCCGTCTTCACTATTTTTACGATAATATATGTATGTGTGTGTGTGTGTGTGTGTGTGTGTGTATGTGTGTGTATATGTGTGAGTGAACACGCTAGCGTCTAAACGCTTTGCTCGAATGAGCTGTAAGTTGGTACGCATGTTGCAAGTTACCGTAGCACGAACCCTATTGATTTTGATGAATCTAGCACTTATAGTTTTTTTACAGGGACACAAAGAAACATTCTTTATCATTATGGCCTATGGGACCAAAATCTTAAAAGTGCGATAGCATCTAAACGCCTTATTCAATTGAGCAAAAAATTTATACACATATTATAGGTCACAGATACTCAGTCTGTATAGAATTTGGAGATTTCACATTTGGAGATTTATAGAATTTGGAGAATCACTTATAGTTTTTTACAGGGACACAAAGAAAAATTCTTTATCATTAGAGCCTATGGGGCCAAATTTTTAAAAGTATGATAGCGTCTAAACGCCTTATTAATCTGAGCAAAAAGTTTGTACACATGTTATAGGTCACAGTTGCACTAACTGCCTAGATTTTGGTGAATTTAGCACTTACAGTTTTTTTACAGGGACACAAAGAAAAATTCTTTATCATTATGGCCTATTGGGACCAAATTTTTAAATGTGCGATAGCATCTGAACGCCTTATTCAATTGAGCTGAAAATTTATATGAATATTATAAATCACTGTTGCACTAACTATAAGCATTTTGGTGAATCTATCATTTATAGGGTTTTTCAGGGACACAACGAAAAAATCTTTATCATTATGATCTATGGGCTCAAAGTTCAGTAGCGTTAAATAAAACATCGTGTAATATATGGAGAAAAATAATCAAACATTCTATTATGGTTTTCTCTCTTTTGTTTGTTTAACAACTCCTCTTTCTTTACTTTATCTACAAAACTGTTAATTACTCAATGTTCGGAAAGTCGAGTGGAGTCACTCCAGATTTTTTTTTTATGCTATTACAAATACTACTACCACTGACAAAAAATAATTTTTCAAAGAGTACTCTAAAAGTATATCAAATATACTTTTAAAATCAAGAAAATTTAGGAATACAATACAATTTATATCGTATGTTTCCTAATTTCTAAAAAGTATTTGTATATTACATATTTTGAACAAAATAGGTAAGTATTTGTATATTGCATATAATATACTTTTTTAAAAAGTATATTGACCACCTCTGATAACATATATATATAAATTTAAAGCACAACCGAATAAGGCATTTAGACGCTTTAAATAATTTCAGCACTTAGGCCATGATGATGATTTGTTTGCTGTATAGCCCTAAAAAGAAAAAAAAAAAAACTGTAAGTGCTAGATTCACCGAAATGCATGCAGTTCGTGTGATGGTGTGCTATAATAAGTATATAAAATTCCAGTCCATTCGAATAAGGAGTTTCAGCACTTTCGCATTTTAAATAATTTGAGCCTATAGGCCACAATGATAAAGAATTTCTATATGTATCCCTTTAGAAAAAGACTCACCAAAACCTATGCAGTTTGTGCTATAACATACGCACCAGCTTTCAGCTCATTCGAACAAAGTGTTTAGATTCTATCATGTTCACTCACACACGTACACACATACACACATACATCATCGTAAAACTAGCAAAAATGAACTCTGGGTACCTCAAAACGTATAAATGTATCAAAATCTCAAAGTAGAATTTTTGCCATGACTACAATACTTTCCTTACATATGTATATGTTCGGAAAGTTAAAATCTCAATTTTCATTTTTAACTCTTATATTATATACTGGTAGACCTGCTAACTATGTTAGTTCATCCGTAATGGTATTAAGCCCCGCCCTTTTTTCACACCAGTATAGTTGTAGAGCAATAGTCTACTTATTTAATCATGAGAACATATTGCTGAATATCGCTCTACAACCATTCTGGTGTGAAAAAAGGGCGGGGCCTAATACCATTACGGATTCTCTAGCATAGTTAGCACGTCTATATACTGGAATCTTTTGTGAGAAAATTTGAGATAATAATATACCCTAATCAATAATGCTATTAATTAGTCTCTTATCATAAAGTGAATTTATTAAGCACGCCTTTTCTCATTTATATTTCCGTTTTATTTACAAATCATACAAGAAACATTTTCCTAAATCACCATTTCTATTTTATTAATGTAAACCGTGGTTGACACGTTGATTAAAAAAATATATATACATTATTTTTGAGTTCACAATTTGTTCGGAATAGTTATAAATACAATACAAGGAAATAATATATAATAATGAAATATTTCTGAGCATAACATATTAAAAAAAAAAAAAAAAAAACTAACGTGTCTTTGTAATAGACTCTTGCCGTATTCGACACAACTTAATCCGACTAAAGAAATAATGAATTATTATTATAGTAAAATTTGCCTCTTTAAAACAACATTTTATAATTAAACTAAGGAAATATTCATTAATAGTATACGATTAAATGATTAACGAAAATTTCTCATATTGCATTTCATAAATTAAAGCAATCTCTTTCGACGAACAAAGGTCTTTAAAATTTTTCATGAATTATACAGTTATTCATCTAGACTGTGAAGAGATTTAGAAATAAAATATAGAATTTAATAAGTTTTAAAATATATTTCATATTAAAGACATTTTAATAAATAAAACACGAGATGTATGGTATTTTAGAAATATGCAATGCAAGTTTAATTATTATCAATGTGCATTTGATCGATTTTCATGTCACGTATGGCCTAAATAACTATAATTCCCCAGGTAGAGCGGGGATTCATTTTTATTGTTGCGAAATTCGTTTTTAGAAGATTATGGATTAAAGAAAAGAAAAGAATAATAATAATAAATTAGGTTAAAAAAATTATGGAAATTAAGCAGAATCATCAAAAAATAATTTGAACAAAAATTTTTAGTCATGCATCATGCGTTAGGTTATCAACGAGTTTTCTAAATATAAAAAAAAAAAAATTCGGAAATTTTTATGAGTTTACGTGAGACGAATTATATTCATATTTTTATGCGACAATTTAAATGTTATGGACATAAATGAAGGCACACTTTCGAAATCAGACGTTTTTGTCAAATATCTAAAGAAATATTTCATGGCTTTCTTAGAAATTCAGAATAAAAAAGAACATATTGTATCTGATATATTCCAGAAAATGTTTTGCCCCAAAGGCGTGTCAGGAGTTACAATTTAAACAAAAAATATAATATTTGGGACCCTCCTATAAAAATAATGTTTAAAATACGTTATACTGCTTCTATAAGTTTGACTGCAGTATGTTGTGTCTAATGCAGTAAGATAAATTTTCTAAAAATAATGTTTGATTGATTTGAAAATCCTTCATGTTATAAACAAAAAAATCTGGTGTGAAACAAACACACGACTTCCATTACCCACTATCACACGTATTATATGCATTTTTGAGAGATAATGTGATCAGAAAACATAAAAGTGACCTAAAGAAGTAGAAACCTAAAATTTTTCCGGTAAGAGAAACTTATGAAGACATATAAAACGAAGCTTACATATAGCGAAGTAAAAATTAACAGAAAAAATGGTAGAGTTATTTTTTGAAACACAAATTTAAGAGATTTGAAGATGACCTACCTAAGCAGGAAGACTGTTAATTTTCCTCTAATAACCACGTAATACACGAGAATGAAATGGATTTATATAACAATTTTTATGAAAATCGTTAGAGCTGTTTTTGAGGTACCAACTTTTACAAAAAATCAATTATTGACCGGAAAAGAGTAATTACATACAAAAGTATAAATAAAAGTGAGTTAATATGGCGAGTTTGAAGAAAATCCGTACAGTCGTTTTTAAAGGAACGCGTTTGCAAGACCTGAAATTGAGCTATTTATAGAGGACGCCTATCAATTTTCCTGAACTAACCAACTATATCATTCGAAAGGACATCTACTAGAGTGTTTATATAGCAAATTTGAAGAAAATCGTTAGAGCCATTTTTGAGATACGGACTTACGGTCCCACTTCCAGTCTCCAATGTCCCACTTCTGTTTTTTCAATTTTCACCAAAATTTGGAAAATTCATCTGTACACCAGACCTGTCTTAATTCTGAAGTTTTGTAGTTCTATCTTTATTAGTTTCGGAGATATGATAGCCAGAAGATTCCCCACATACATACACACACACACACACACACTGACCAATTGCCAAAAACCACCTTTTTGGACTCAGGGGTCCTTAAAACGTGTAAACCAGGGGAAATCTGGATATCAAGTTTTTGGACCAAATACAATATTTCTATTACCTACGGTAGTAGGGTAGTGGAAGTAAAAACTTACGAAAAGTCATCGCTGTTGTTAAAGAAAGCTTCATATCCCCATGCATATACATGTATTTTCCTCATATAAGTGAATATATATAATTAAAAAAATCACCATAGCAGTGTTGACAGATTGTTGAAAGTTAATTTCTCCAAACAGTTCTCAAATTTCCCCAAATCAAGCGTTAAAAAAAAAAAAAAAAAAAAAAAAAAAAAAAAAAAATATCCCCGCCTCAATTTACTCCTGTGGAACAAATGATTATTTTCTTAGATTGTTCCAGAACATTCGTCGAATAGTGACTTTTGCGTACGAGTGACAACTTCATTGGACTGCTACTAAAATATTCAATGAAATAGCAGTACTATTGAACTGTTTCGAGTATATTCGTTGTAATCACAGTTTTTTTTTTTTTTTTTTTTTTTTTTTTGTACTGATTCGAGAAGTTACGTTGAAAAAAGAACACCCATAGACTAGAACCTGCCTTTTCTTTAAGAACTACTTTCTGACACATGAAAATCGACCAGTTTTTCGTAACATTTGGCACCAAACTTGGGGTTGTTTGTGTGAATGCCACTAACCAAAAGTATGTCTGGCGCAATGAAAAAATTTCCCGAAGCTTTAACTGCACGATTAGATCAGATATGTGCGAGGATATGAAAGCCAGACAACAATAGATAAAGGCCGGACTACACAAGACAGAAGAGGAGATGAAAACCAGACTAGACAAAGATGAAGCTGGACAAGACCAGCTGAGAGAGGAGATGGAAGTCCAACTAGATAAGACGGAAGCTAGAAAATACGAACTGATAAAAGAGAGAAAAGCCAGACGAGAAGAGAGGAGAGCTGGACGACAGGAGATGAAAGCCCGATTGGACAAGATGGAATTCGGACATGATCAGCTGAGAAAAGAGAAGAGAACCGAACTAGACTATATGGAAGCTGGACAAAATCAGTTGAGAAAGGAGATGAGAGCCGGATTCGACGTCTTGAAAGATGTACATGTCAACCCAAGTGGAGGACACTTCGGTGTTTTAGAAACCCTGACGAGAAAGACTAATTTACTCTTTTTCTTGTATCGAGTTCGAAGTGATGAAGAAAAATGGTGTAAGGAATATCGTGCATATGGAACAAGAAAGGGACTAAAAACTCTAACTAAAGAACAGAATCAGTGCTATAATGTTGGCGCTACTTTTGAGAGAATATAGCTATGCATTTATTGGGATCGTTAACTGAGACTTCTAAAAGTAACCCATATACCTTTGTGAAAATAAACTACCTCAGAAGATGGCTGAAGCATCAACTGTTGCATATATTTTGGAATACAGAAGATTCAGACGACGCGCTTGCAACCTGTGTACGATGGCATGTTTGATCAGTATCTGTTCATTTCCAAGAATCAAACTGACACGTTCCGATGTTTCTGCCTGCATATAGAAGTGCGTTGCACGAAACCCCGGGTTAAAAACCATCCGAAATGTTGTTTGGACGAACACTTCATTTGTTTTGTGACACCCAGTTTGGACGACTAGGCCATATGTCTTTCATTTCTTCTCTCAGCTGAACTCGTCCGGCTTTCATCTCTTCTCTCAGTTGATCTTGTCCGGCTTCCGTATTGTCCCTAGTTCGGATTTAATCTCTTTTCTCAGCTGATCATGTCTGGCTTATATCTTGTCCAGTCGGGCTTTCATCTGATTTCGTCCAGCTCTCATCTCTTCTCGCCTGGCTTTCCTCTCTGTTTGTATTGTCTAGTTGGGCTTTCATCTCCTCTCTCAGCTAATCTTGTCTGGCTTCCACTTTGTCTAGTCTGGCTTTCATCTTCTCTTCTATCTTGTATAGTTTCCTCTTCTATCTTGTGTAGTACAATCTATTTGGTAGAATTCCTTTCTATCTCCCCCCCCCCCCCTATAAAACATTAAAAAAAATTATTTTATTTCTTATTACCATTTTTTTCAACTTAACTCAATGCATACTCTCACTATGTTTGTTGATGTTTCTTTTCAATGATTACATAATTTTTTTAAGCTGAATCAAATTTTGTATGCTATGCGGTGCAATTATTTTTTATACATCTTATAATGAAACATCCAAAATTTATTAAAATGCCTTTTTCTGATATTTTACGTTTACAAACTGAAAAAAAAAAACTAGTATGTTGTGGCCACCACGAGACTTTCTTCTATATTTTCCTATACAAATTCACTCAGTAACAATAATAATAAAAAAAATAAAAAAAAGTGGGACTTTGACAAAATTTTGGGTAAAATGTGAAAATTATTCTAAGTTTGTCAAAACACGGAAACCGTGGGACTTTGACAAAATTGGGGGGAAAATGCAAAAATTTGTTTAAGTTTGTCAGAACACGGAAACCGTGGGAATTTGATAGAATTAAGGGGAGAAAAAAAAAAAAAAAAAAAAAAGAAAGTGGGACTTGGACAAAATTTTGCGTAAACTATGAAAATTTGTTAAAGTTTGTCAAAACACGGAAACCGTGGGACTTTGACAAAATTAGGGGAAAAATGCAAAAATATGTTAAAGTTTGTCAAGACACGGAAACCGTGGGAGTTGATAAAATTAAAGGGAGAAAAAAAAAAAAAAAGATTTTTTTCTAAGTTTTTTTTCGTAAAAAGTAAAAAAAATCGATAACTTTGTTTTAAATTATCACAGATTTATAGTTCAACCATTCGTTTTAAAGGTACTGACGAGACCTTTCGAAAGATACCCATCTTGAAAATTTTTGCCCTATATCACCCTGTTAAAAATTTAGAAAAAGCGGGATGGCAACGCAACCTGTAAGACGATTTTTACCAAAAGTTGATAGGCACTAATTTATGTCAAGGTGCAACTACATACCAATTTGTATGAAATTCTGTGCAGTAGTTCCAGAGATACAGTTGCCACAAAATTTTGTCACACACACACACACAGACAGACAGACATTTTCTAAAAATGGTAAAATCGTGTTCTACAGCTCTCAAAACGTGTAAATCCATCAAAAACCCGAAATCGAAAATTTTTACGAATCCAATACTTTCTTCTATTGAAGATAGAAGAAAGTAATAAATAAATACATAAAATAATAAATAAATAAATAGCCTATTTTTATTTTCTAAGTAATAGATATAAAATTCTACGCAAAACAGAATTTAATTCAGTACGACAGGACTTGTTTTAATCTATTCTTCCATATAAAGGCATGCAGTAACTGTGTTCCATTCCTTAGCATTGGTTACTATATTCTTTTCTTAAATTTTCTTTGGTATAGCTTTAGCATAGCAATCCCTTGGCAGCTTTTAAATTTTAGTTGCCATTTTTGCGATGAATCAAAAAGGATATCGAAATTCTGTAAGTAACGGCCTTGGTGAGAAATGTCCGAGATAGTTTGGTGCCAAATTTCGAATTTTGTCAAGGGGTTCTTTACAGAAGCTGTTCTATGGTCGGCAGCAAAATTCTTGAAGCACACATGCACATTTTCCCTATATTATTAATTAGTTTGATCGCTAATTTTTATCATCAACTTACTTTTTTATAAACAGTATAAGATCATGACTCTCGACAAATATTTACTTTGAAAAACAATATTAGGTGCTCATCTTTTAAGTAGGAATTTTTGCTAGTGCTTCAATAATTTTGCTGCCGACTGTATATTTTTTTAGCACATTTTTTTCTCAATTTTTTATTTTTATTATTTTTTAAAAAAGAAGTTTGCACATTCATTTTTTTTCCGACATAAAAATAAGTAAATAAATAAAAATGTGTATTTACTTATTTATTTATTTTTGGCATCACTTTTTTCTTTTTAATAATTTTAAAGTTAAAACAAGGTTTTTATCCAATATTTTTTTAGCTAATTATCTGATTAAACTACGACGTTAGTCCGATTTTGTCTTGAAATAAGTGTACGAATTTTTGATAAAATCTAATAATTTGGACAGATACAATGACAAGCTTTCAGCTTTATACATTTAGATAAAAACAAAAATGTTTACACGTTCATTCAAGGTGATAGATAAAAATTGGTAACGACGGAAAAATCGCTGTCTGAAAAAAAATAGTACGACTTGTCGCACTAAAAAAAATGCATTTTTTAAGTAAAATGAAAATTTCACTTTTACGTTATAGTATTACTGCTATTAGAAAAGTAAAACTTACACAACTAATTAATAAGTATAACGTGCTTGTTGATATAGTATAATTTTATAAGATTTTATTGCTTTTTCCTTCATAGTGTTAGAACGTTTTCATAATGTATGATCATGTTTTTTCCTACTTGTTATCTTTAATCGAATTTCAGTCATATAAATTTTTCAGATATTTCTAGAATTAAATGATTCTATATTTTATTTTCTTAGTTTGGTATTAACACACACACAAGAAAAAAAAATTAAGAATTCTTTTTTTATAGAAATGACAACTGTTTGATTTATCGTAGAGTTAATTAAATTAAACATGACAGTCATTCAACGTCAAGTTGTGAAAGACGACAAGTGGTTGATTTTTTTCTTACCGTGAATAATATTGTGATTTTAATTAAATTAATTAACCAGTTATTTACTATTTATTATATTATATTATTTATTTATTTTGTGCTAAAATAACCTTATCTTAATATAATATTAAGATCTTCTCTTAATATTGTATTAAGATTTCGAAACTATTCGGTATATGACTTGGAAAAAATATATATATATAAACAAATCGTCGAAATTACTAAAGTACTTCAAGTACATTGAAAAGTAGTTGAAATTTACATAAACGAAATATAAAACGAAAAGTATGAGGCACGCAGAGAATGTTTTGAAGTCTCATATGTAATAATATGAGACAAATGTTATTCTGTCAATTCAAGGCCGTAAGATACATAACCAGCATTTCTAACAGGAAATGTCACTTAAAAATGGAAACTTGCGTATAAAATACTTTTATGTAATTTTATTTAAAAAGAAAAAAAAAAATCATATGGCGTAGATATATGTGCGAGAAATATTCACCCAAGGTGAAAAGAAATGAATTTCAGTATTCAGAGGTTTCAAATTTGCATATGAAAAGGCAGTGGAATACAAGATCCATCTTCCATATTTCCAAAGATACTATTTCGCTGAATTTATTTGTATCAAATGTATGCAATATTTTATTCAGATTTCGTAGTTAGGGTAATGAAAATTTCCAGCGTAAAAAAATATTATTAAATTTAAATGAAAATTATTTACTCATTTCTACGCATCTGCATATTGAAATAACAAAAAAAAAAAAAAAAAAAAAAAAAGGAATTTAATTTTTGTCTTAAGAAACTCTTTAAAGGAAAGTATTTTGATGAAATTGCGTTTTATTAACGAAATGGAACTCTGAAGTACGCATGCTAAAAAGTGTATGTATGCTAAAAAGTGCTAAAAAGTGCATGCTAAAAAGTGCATGTATATTTATATTTTGATTTTCAGAATGTATTAAGTATGCGTCCAGAACGAACAAAAGCTAAAACGTTTGTTTTGTTGTAAAAGAAAAGCATGTAGTTCCAGTTTTGAAAATTTTTGAAAAATTATAAGAAGAATTTAAAAATTCAAAATTTTAAAATGCGTGAATAATTTTTCGAAGAATTTCTGCAATCATTTTTACATCTTACAGTAGTATTTTCACTCAAAAATACATCTTTCAAATGATGTGACATATATGTGATACGTGAAGTCACTTTTTCTTGTTTTTAAATCCACTACCACGTTTTTGAAAATAAGCACTTCAATTACAGAAAAAATCTGTCTGTGACATCACGCATATATTATGTGTGGTGTGATGTAATGTTTAAATTCTGGATTTTAAACATTATAATCATATGGTAACAAGGTATGATTTATGCTTTTGTTTAAATTATTACTTATAAAATAAAGAGAAAAGCTTTCTAAATTTGTCGTGATTCAACACAGTTAAAAAAAAAAAAAAAAAATCAAGCCAGATTACGGGCGACACCCGGCTACAGAGATTATAGGCAAAGCCCGTAAAAAAAAAAAAAAAAAAAAAAAAAAAAAAACATTTGGACTATAATGATGTATTCCGCCGTAATTTTACGTTGTGTCAGACACACAGCATTGAATTAATTTTTTTGAATTAAATTAGGAAAACAATAGCTCTTTTATATCAATCACTATTTGCATGAATGTATAAATAAATTTTCTCAACCAATAAAACAATAATTACATTTTTCGTTTTTAAATATGAAGTAATTCCTACATGACGTCACTGAAAAAACTAACACTTTACATTTGAAGATATTTGATCTTTAAATACAGGTTGAAGACAGATTTGAGCAAATTACATAGATTAACGTCTTGTCCGTAAAAATGCCAGTGTTTTAAAATTATACTTTAATGACATCCATTTACGGACTTTTACCGTTTGGCTAGCAAAACGGTCATTTCCTGTAAAATTATACGGTCAAATTCCGTGATTTTATTTTATTTTATTATTATTATTTTTTTTTACAGTGCAGCTTAGGTAAATTTTTGCATATAAAAATACATGTGCATGGATGCACGCACATTTACAAACTATAACATATGTATTTAAATGCTGGGAAAATGTTCATTTGAACTTATAATTTTTAGGGAAAATTAATAAAATTAGTCTATCAGTAATATAACTTCACACACATGTATATATATTCCAGAAATTTCCTTAATATAAGAGAAATAAGACACATTAAAAATTCTCTCGTGCTTCCTGAGAAATATAGTAACCTTTCTTTTACCCTAAAAAAAAAAAAAAAAAAAAAAAAAATGTAAAGGAAGAACTAATCAATAATTTAGCATTAAAAAAATGTCCGAAATTAAAGATTTAACTTCTTATAAAATTTTGTAGACGTGAAGACAATTAAAAGAATTTTAATTTCAGAATCGCTTTCTTGAAATATAACTTTTTTTTTTTATTTTTTTTTTTTTATAAAAAATAATTATAATCTAAAGAGATAATAAGGGAAAAGTTTTCGAAACTGAGGATTTATAATGTTACTCCGAACATTCTTAAATTATTTCTGCTAAATTTTGCAGATAGGAAACAAGAGGAAGTTTTTTAAATCTCCTGATGGAAAAGTTGCAAAATTGAAATGTTTTCATTGCACTTTTTCTCATGTTCTAAAACAAGGGTTCTATCATCTTGATATTAAAAAAATAACTAAGCATATGAAGGTAAACCATATGATTATTATATAGACTGATTCAAAACCCAACGTACAAACTTTTAATGGAGGTAGGGCACACCATAAGCATTGGAAATTGCACAGGAGCTCACGGCCGCGAACGCCATTTTAACCCTTTAATAACTGGAAAATTAAAAAAATTTTTAGCAGTAAAACTCGCATACGGGTGTGGCTTTTTAAA
The DNA here is from genome assembly GCA_963930645.1 of Salticus scenicus. Classification (NCBI taxonomy): domain Eukaryota; kingdom Metazoa; phylum Arthropoda; class Arachnida; order Araneae; family Salticidae; genus Salticus; species Salticus scenicus. Next base: position 185,275,476 of record OZ005648.1, on the reverse strand, counting down.
AATGCATTTTTAAATAAACGTTATTTTTTACGTAATATTGATAAATCATCTCTTTTTATGTAGGGGAGACCGGGGCTAGTAATAGTGACGTTTTCGTCATTTTTTATATTAGCAGGGCCCGACTATACTTTTTGAAGACCCGGGGCACTGATGTTATTTGGAGGCCCCCCCTTACCCTGTTCTAAAGAGCTCGCCAAAAGGACCCATTCTCAAAAACAAAAATAAATAAATAAAAAAAAAATGCTTTTTTAAAATTATGCTTTCTATTTACTCATTTTTTTAGCAACCTATAAAAAAAATCATTAGTTTTATGTTCAAGACAAATGAAAAACTGAAGCACATTGATCATCGAACGTTTAGGGAATTAGTCACAAAATTTGATAATGGTTTAAGCTCTCTAATAAAATATAGAAAGAAAAAAAAATTAATCAATTTTCGTTTTTAATAAACTTATAATGAAAAAATTTGTACTATTACTTCTCATTTTTTGAAAATGAGGCCCCCTAAATTTGGAGGCCCTGGGCCAGTGCCCCGTGTGCCCGTGCCATAATCTGGCTCTGTATATTAGCTGTAAGATTTAAACAGAAGTGAAACATTTAGTATATCATACCATAGAGTAAACCTTGTGTAATATATTTATAAAACTACTATTAATATTATTAACGTTTTTCATACCATAATACGAATTCTGCGTATCCTTGAAATTTGTCACAACTTGCCCAGTAACGCGGCCAGTAGTGACATAATTGGGGCACATTGTGACATCCAAATTATACATACAAACACACTGCAACATATACAAATTATGTGAGAAAAGTAATTATATGCAATATTTTAAATAAACAATGAAAAATTTATTCATTTATATCGTTCTTAACACAATAAAAACACTTTCATTTTCTTAATAACACTGTAAACCAAATGAAAAAAAAAATAGTTAAATTACTAACACTTGCAAACTTTTAATCTTTTATAAAGCTACATTTAGGGTCACTTAAGAATAGAAATAAAGGTAAAAACTGCGTTAATCAGGAAAGAAATAAAAAGTAGGCCAACACAAATCTTTGGCCATATTGACTCCGTAGCTTACTACAACGTGTAGGTCTATATCATATACGCCTACCTATATTTTTAATCACTCATTGTCATCGCTTGTTTCCGCGTCTAATTTGCAGTTAACATAAATATAAATAAGCTTCATTTTTGGTACATTTGACATGAGGTCATCTTTTACATGTTATGCATTGCACCCAGTTTTCTCCGTGTCTAGAAATTTTGTATTGCTCCAAGCAAGCTAGGCATAAGCAATTTTCGTAATTTTGAGAGTGATTCTTGCTACTTCATTTTTTCAATTTTTTTTTTTTTTTTTTTTTTCCAAATATTGTTTGGCCTTTTCCTATAGTGTGAATATCAAACGTGGTTTTTTTAGATCCCATTTCAATATTTTCTTCCGTATTAGTAGATGAGAGGAGGGTATTATGGAATACCATTTACATTTCTTAAAATAACTTTACTTGTTTTTAATAAAAATCCCCAAAATCATGATGAGTACATAGTGTAATTATTTGTAATGAATTGACAATGATAAAGAAATCCAAAAAAATTTTTTTATTGTTTTAAAAAGTTTACTTTAAAAAAAAGTTACAAATGTAGGTTAATATGAAATAGTTGGGTAATATGGAATAGGTGGTTTAAACTGTTTAAACCATAGAAAAACTAATTAGACTTCATAAAATCATCTTCGGAGAATTTTCTGTGATAGAAGATACATTTGGCATCTTTATTTTCTGTTTCTTTAGTTGAATACATGAAGTCAATTTTTAGATGATACTATTAAACACCTATAGTATTCCATAATACCCGACACATACCATCTTTAAAAATGAACTTTTAAATTGATGGACAAAATATTTTCAGCCAAAAAACGACCAATGTATAACAAAATACAATTCTTTGAGTATACATTATGCTTAACACCAATGTTCAAATCACATGTGTACTAGTAAGTTTAAATGTTTGAAAACTTACCTGCAAAAACTTTTAAAAATCACAAAACATACTTTGTTCTATGGAGAATGGTTTGAAAGCAACAAGCGGTTGCTTCTTACTGTATTGCTTCATGGGAATCCTTCTTGAGTGTAATTCATAGTATTTTGAAGAGATAGCAGCACCAATCAAAGCCGAAACCTCGGTATTCCATATTTCCCGACTATTCCATAATACCCTCCTCTCCTCTCCTCTTCTTTTTATTCATATACCTAAGAAGTGACATTGTGTTTACCCTTAACAGTTCTTGATTCTTGGGCTTTCCTTAAACTGCACCTTCTAGAATTTACTTCTATTGCAGCCCTCTTATAATCTTCTAAAGTAGCTTTAGCTCTTTCAATATGCCTCTTTTGTAATTTTGTACAATTGTTTTCTGAAATACAAAAACCTGCATTAAAAATTATGCCGGGGCAAGTAGTGACACTGTCACAACATGCCTACTACGCTTCGCCACAACTAGCCCCGCGCTACGCCGTTTTGAACTTTATTCATTAGTTACCGAAAGGTTGTCATGATTAACAAATGAAATATATAGAACAACAGGTCAAATTATAAATATTTAAACAATGTTAGGGAAGTTTACATACCTCATGATCCCTCGTGGAAATGACGATTCCAACGTAGGTCACAAAATTTACTTTTACAATAGAAAACACGATAAATAATATTATCTCGAAAACAACTCAACTCTATACTTCCAAACATACACAGTACACTACAATAATCAACCTGTTCACGCACATGACGGTACAAGTTCTGCCCCCTATCGGATCATCCAGGAAGCTCTATGGCACTACTTGCCCCTGGCACAACTAACCCCGGTCTCCCCTGCACATTAACATCTAAAAATGTTTAATTATAAATGCAGTATATAAAATCCACGTCTATTTGTGTGTTTTACTGTTAAAAATTAACCAAAAACATTTAATTCTTAAAGGGTTAAAATGACGCTTTCGGTCATGGGTTTCTATGTAACTTTTAATTCTTTTGGTGAGCCCTACCTCCCTTAAAAGTTTGTACGTTAGATTTTGAATCACATATGCCATTCACACTTTTATACAAGCAAAAAAAAAAAAAAAAAAAAACATTATTATTAAGTATCTTTGAATTTTAAACGTATTGCCGGAAAAACAGTTGGATCGAGTTTTTGTAAATTATATATTAGCTGTTTCGGAGCCTTTTTCCGATTTCTTTTACAGTGTAGAATTAAATCCAGATAATTATGTTTATATGTAATTTAAAAATAATAAGATAAAAGCATATAAAAAGTATATAAAAGTAATTTTTTCAATGTCGATCAAGAACAAGTTAAATTCCGCTAAAAGTTATCAACGTATATGGAAAATGACTTAAGAGGACAGACTATTTTTTTAAATGGGAAAATGAAGAAATTTTCAATCAAGTTTCAGAATTTTTTAAAAAAGAATGAAGGCGCGTACACATATATATATATATGTATATATATATATATATATATATATATATATATATATATATATATATATATATATATTATTATTATTATTATTATTATTTTGTGTGTGTGTTAACTAGTATGATATTACTCTATTGATTAAAAATATTTTTTTTTTTTTTTGGTTTACTTTAAAATGGAAAATTATTTTATTGCAGATTATTTTTAAAAAAAATTCCAGGGTGCTTTCTCACTGTGCGCACATATTTCAAAGAGTATTTGAGATATGAATAAAAAAAATTTCTCAACCAATACGTTTTGACATAATGAATAAAATAAACTAAAAATAGGAAGTTCTGTTCAATAGAAAAAAATAAATAAAATAAAATATGATTGTGGAAATATAAAAATTTTAATTGTAATTTAATACTTCAAATTTAATTATTAATTAAACTCCATGTATGTTGCTGGTAGCTAGCTTATCACGTAAAACGAACAGAAGATTTACTATTTTTGCTTTTCCATAAAACCAATTTTAAATCAAAACGATGACAGGGAAGAATTGGACACAATAATTCCCCAACGACTGTAACACATGACAAAATTTAATGAAGACAGAAACACAATATTTACAAAGTACAAAGATTATATTTTTAATTAAAGCATGAATGAAAAGCGCTTCCAAAGTGGCGCTACGTTTTATGTTTAGACCATTTCAAATAATAAACACGCGGACGAACTCTGCGATCTTTTCTCAAAGAAAGACTGTTACAGACTGACAAAGTTTATTACTAAATTTCATTGGGTGCGAGGTGACGTGGATTTTTGATGAAGAACGAACGCTTCTACGTAAAAGTTTTGTCATTGGCCTTCGCTGGGAAAACAGTCTCGCAGGGTGATCTGAGCTAGGAGATATAATTTTGGGTATTAAAATAAGTATTAAAATAATTAAAACCTTTTAGTTCAGATTCTTAATTTGAATGTTTTGTTTCATTTAATGTGAAAATTATAAGGATAAAGAAAATTGTAGTTTAGATATCCTGCACGGAGTGAGAAAGCATGCTTAAATTTTTTGAAAATAATCTGCAATTAAAAATAATTTTCTATTTTAAAGTAAACCCAAATCATACTTTTAATCAATAGAGTACTGTCATACTAGTTAGCACACACACACACACACACACACAAATGTATTAGTACACGCATTTATTCTTTTTTTTTTTTTTTTTTTTTTTTTTGAAAGCTGATAGAAAATTTCTTCATTTCCTCCTTTTTTAAAAGTAGTCTGTCCCTTAATTGTGCTAATATATAGAAATCTGCGTTAAAAAAAAAAAAAAGTACAAGTATTACAATTCATAATAAATTAATTCATACTTGAAGACGATTTTTTTAATGTATCTTCTAGAGGCTTTAAGGATATTTAAAAATTTATTTAGATTTGTGGAAAAGCTATACACTCTACAGGCTTTGGTGTTTGATTCAATTTATAGTGAAATTTCTCTGTTACCCAAATTGACATTTTCATATCAGAGTCTCATTCAAAATAGGAATTAAAAATATAATAACAATTCATATAATACAAATATAATAAAAAATAATAAATATAATAATAAATAATAAATATAATAAAAATATAATAAATATTTTATTTAATGTTAAATTTCGATTTTCAACAATTTTTATTTTTTAATTTCTTGTGCTTTAAAATAAATTAAAATAATTCTTTTTTTCTTTCTCTTTTTCTTCTTTTTTTTTTTAAAATATCAATGTTGCTTTTAAACTGAATATATAAATATATATATATATATATATATATTATTTTTTCATAAATATGTATAACTTTTTTTTTCTTTTAAAAGCTGTACAATAACGAATTAATAACATTAGAAACTATCAGAAATTGAAAATTTAATAATAACGGCACAAGATTACATTCTATATATTGAAAAAAAAAAAAAAAAAAAAAAAAATGCTTTAACTTTGTTTTTAATGCTATTATACAACTACTACTACAACTATAACTAATACTAATAATGATAATAATAATAATTTCTCCTCAAGAACGCAAAATTTCATTGGGGAAAGAGAATTCTGCTTCAAAGTTGCTAACAGATGATAAACTAATCGATTTATTTTAAATTCCACGTAACATTTTGAATTTTCCTTCTTTGACAATGTGATACTATAAAAAAAAGTTCTTTTTCTATTATTATTATTATTATTATTATTATTATTATCATTATTTTTTTTTAAATAGATTTCTATCCATTGTAATTCAGAATTTAAATTAAAGTCACGATTTAACTTTTTACCCACCTTTCTATTGTTTGTTGAAAATAACTTCCAGTTTTCCTATCTACCAGATCAACTAAGATCATAAACCCCAACACAGATGATATCTCAGACCATGGCTCATGTCGTACTAAAAATGAAATTGTATTACTTTTTTTTTAAATTGTTCTAAATTTAGTTTATTTTAAAGTATTTTAGATCATTTTCTTCTTTTAGCTTTAAAAAAAAGAAAGAAAGAAAGAAATACGTCAGTATGTGTAGAGTCAGATTTTTGAACAGGTACTTAAAACGGCTGCAAAAAAAAAAAAAAAAAAAAAAAAAAAAAATCACAATTTATTTTTCCCTTTAAGTTTTGAAGAGTATCGTAAAAAGTTAAAAAGTTAATTTCATGTCATTTTTTATATTTTTCTTTAAAAAGCATCTCGAGAAATATTTTATGCACATTATTTAAGGATCTCAGGTAATAAGTCATAATCTGAAAGCAATTAATAGTCTGGAGTCCCGCATAATGTTAATAATCAATACGTGTTTACAAGGCTAAATTTTCGAAAAAGTTTTACAGACTATAAATATATGGCAACATTGATCATAAAATAAAACAGCTGTGAATTAATTTTATTAAAATTTTATCCGCGGGATCCCTTTTTTAACACGCTTTTATTAGCTTCACCTGTAATGTATGTTTGTATGTATGTTTGTAACCGCTCTGGGAGCAAACAAAAAATCTATATTGTAAAAAAAGACTTTCTCTACGTGAACGCTGTGGCTGTGAGGTAAAGCTCCGGGCTACGAACCTAAAGGTCTAACGTTCAAGCCCAGTCAGGGGAGATTTTTTTAAAAATGGTTTTTGTTTAATTCTAAATTATTTTATAATCACCCTGTAATATGGTGTGTCACTCACACAATTTTTTCTTACCCTGCATTTTAATACTATAAAGATAGATATTTTGTGCTTTTTAGTTCACATTTCAATAAAAGCGTGTTCTTTAATTTTTTAAAAGTATAATTTTATTACTCTTGCTCTTTTTTTAAGGTCTGCGATCGTTAAAAAAGCACAATTGAATTCATTCATTTTTCTCTGGAAGGAAAATTTCCGGCACTTGAGAGGAGGAAAGGAGTGTGGGGATGGTAAGAAGATTAGCGTAGGAAAATTTTTGCCAAATAAGTAGAGATAATCCTAAAGCACTGTTTATGGTATTTTAATGCTCTGAGCGAAGATATTTCTCACATCACCTACTAATTTCATTGTTATTTAAGGGGACATTGGACGTTAAAGTGATCGACAAAATTACGATTTTTTTTTTTTTTTTTTTTTTTTTTTCAATTTATATCATAGTGATATGCAAATAAGCACTGCATATAATTATGATTAAAAAAAAAAAAATACTTTAAGCAAGTTTTTCTAAGAATATGTCAATAGTTTATATATATATATATATATATTGAAAACCTTTTCAAACATTTAAAAGATGAAACCAAGAAACATCGAATTAGATGAAACAGAAAAAATACAAAAAAAGATTACGAATATCAAGCAACCTTAAATTGAAACATGCAAATTCATTACGTTTTCAAGGGTCTAGAATGAATATTGCTTGTAAAATAGGTGTTATTTCTGTCTTGTTGTATGGAAATTGCTGAATATTTACAACAAGCTATACCCAACCCAATAACACCCCCCCCCCCCCCCAAAAAAAAAAAAAAAAAAAAAAAAAAAAAAAAGGAAAGGTTTAAACTGAAAGAATAATATGTGAAAAATATATATTATAAAGTGAAGAATTTTAGAACGTTATAAAATTTAGCAATTAATAGATACATGATTAATACGAACAACATTCAAAGAAATGTAATTTTAATTCAATTTAAATGTTATCACTCATTTTTTTATAGTATATTAATTATATAGTATATTAATTTATATAGTATATTAATTTTTCATTTATAGTATATTAATTAATAGATTAATTCATTTTAAATTGCTTACACTAATGTTTGCAAATAGGACCATAAAAATAATAGTTTGTTCAATATGTGCAATTTGTAGGTTGTAAGTAATATTCAACACATATATTTTAACAAAATAGTACATTTATTTATGAATCAAAATCATTTTAGTGACATAAAAGTACAGTAAAGTTCCACGTAGGGACGGATGTAGGTAATGTTTTCTTGAAAACTGATGCATAATCCAATAATATTTGTGTATTTAAATGTGTAACATGAAGATGATGGATCTGGATTCAGAAATTAATGGGCAAGTTTATTCATATTACTTTAAAAAAAAAGAGTAATAATATAATATGAAAATAATATGAAAACAGGGGAAAAAATAAAAAAATAGCACGCAAAAAGTATCTTCAACTTTAAAACTTGAATTTAAATTTTCTTTTTTAATTAAAAATTAAATAAATAAATAAACCACAATGATTTTTCAAAAAATTATATTAATTGAGTGTATATGACAAAATACACTTAATTAATATGTGAAAAAAATTATGCCCATTCGATAAAAAAAAAAAAAAAAAAAATGTTTGATTTCAAAGTCGACTGTCTTCTTAAAACTGAAAGAATGAAATACAAAATACCAACTATGTCCAACACACATGTTGAATTACCTAACACCTGCTCTTTCTACACCGGCATCTATACAAACGCAATTATTACATAATCCCTTACATCTTTAGCTTTACTTCTACTGCCTGTTCGGAAGATTGATAAGTCTGCCAACGGTCTCACTTGTGTTAAGGTACGGGTAAAATGATTTTTGCTTTGTTTATGTGTTGTTCAATTTCAATCTCTTCTTTCTTTTTTCTTTTTATTTAGTTTGCGGGCGGTCGACCAACGAAAGTGGCCCGATTCATTCCAGAAATTATGGCTGGCCTCACTCTTATCGCCAGAGTTTTAAATAATGTGTTTGAAACTTCTTCCTGTTTCTTTATCGCCTTTTTCGTCTAAATGCATGATAATTCGAGAACACTTTTACTCAAAGCAAATATTTATATATTTTTCTTTTTTAAAGATAAAAATACAACTGAAATTGTTATTTTTGGCTTTTCGCAAGGATAGGAAGAATTATAAATCTGAAAATGAACATACTTGTAGAAGTTGTACTAAAACTAACTTCAGGGCTCGTCAAATTTAAATTTTTGGTACCCATTTTCGTGAGAAAGAAAATATGTTTGTGAATTTTTTACTTATTTTTGTGAAAAAAGAAATTATCGTGTAAAAACCTTCCATTTTAGCAGTCAGTCACTTTATATAATGTTTAATATCAAACTAATAATGTTTCATTTGATCAAATGTAGGCAGGCAGCGAATTGAAATAATATTAAAAACAAAGAAAAAAAAATATGAAAAGATTACTTTTTTTTTTTTTTTTTAATTATGAATTTGAATATTTTTAAAAAGATATTTTATGGATTTGAATTTTGTAAATGAATTCTTTTATGAAGTCGAATTTTGGAAAGAAGAAGATAAAGGGCTCCAATTGTTTCTATATCTATTTTTTTTTTTTTTTTTTTTGTGTGTGTGTGTATTCATTATTTCTTTTAAATTGCATTTTATACAGACATTATTGAGACGAATGATGAGTAATTTATAAAATATTAACTCGATGATTTTCAAATGAATTGCTGTTTTCAGCTTTACAAAATTTGAAAACTCGACTTACATGAAACACAAAAATTCACACATGAACGAATTCCTTATAGTTTTCTAAGCAGGTGATCATTTATGAGTTTTTTTTTTTTTTTTATATTTTAGAAAATTCGAAAAGAGTCGTACACTGTCAAAAAAAAAGTCCTGTTTGCAGCCAAAATTTTTCTGCAATTCAGAAAAATACGTTGTATCAACGGAAAAATTACGTTGATCGAACGTATTTTTCTAAATTATAGAAAAATTCTGGCAGAAAATGGGACTTTTTTTTGACAGTGAGCAAGTCACTGTTTTTCTCGTGAGGTGCTGCCGATGAAAAAATTATGTAAATTTCTTTGTACCATTAACTAAATTTACGAACCTATTTTAGTTTATTTTAAATACTTGGGTTATGCTAAAATGGTATCAATATTTATTTATTTTAATAAGTGTTGATATTTAAACAGATATTTATCTCACGAATGTTTCTTTCGTAAACAAAGGTTTTAATATCTACACTGTTAAAAAAAAAAAAAATGTCCCGTTTGCTGCCAGAATTTTTCTGTAATTCAGAAAAATACGTGCTATCACTGTAATTTTTCCGTTGATAGAACGTATTTTTCTGAATTACAGAAAATTTCTGGCAGCAAACTGCAGCAATCAGGACTTTTTTTTTTTTTTTTTTTTTTTTTTTTTTTGACAGTGTAATAAAAATGTATTTAATGAAAAATTATAGATTTTCATTGCAACTACAATGAGAATTTAAAAAGTTTTAATTGGCAAAATAATTTTTGTACTAATAAATCTATTTTTGCAAAAATGACACTTAGCTATAGTATCACTCTTGAGAATCAGTAACACTCTTCAGAAAAATCAACAATTCTGTTATAATTATGTAGAGAAAAAAACTATATAGAAAGAGATAGATCAAAATTCAAAATTTATTGCAACTTAATTATTATGTTATATTAAAAAATGGAATAGATTACAATAGATTACACAATATATATATATATATATAATAGATTACAATATAATCATTTACTTTTTTAAATTTTGTTCAAAAGTACCAATTTTTTCGTGAAACTTATAGAAAACACGATTAGCTTTTATTTTTAATTTAGGCTATAGAAGTACGCGAATGATTTGTTTAAAGTCTAGAAAAGCAATATCATTTTCGTTGAACTAGAATAAACTACTGTTTTCTTCAGAATTATTTAAAAATATAACTTTTATTTGTCCGTCTTTATCTGTTGACGACTGACATACTCCAGTACGTCTAAATTTCTTTAAATTCCATTACTGATTTAGAGCATGCATTGCCCTCGGATTTATACATGTATGCAAATTCTTAACTCAACCGAAAATTCATAATCATCTGGTTAAAATTTGAAATCATATTCTAATTGAAATTGGGGTCAGAGTCCTAAGGAACCTACACTATCCAAAAAAAAAAAAAAAAAATCCTGTTTGCTGCCAGAAATTTTCTGTAATTCAGAAAAATACGTTCTATCAACGTAATTTTTCCGTTGATAGAACGTATTTTTCTGAATTACAGAAAATTTCTGGCAGAAAACAGGACTATTTTTTGACAGTGTATCTTAATTCTATTACTACTTGAGCCTATATTGATCTAGTTCTGAACTAAGTTTAAAGTTTCGAGTCTCTAACTCATCGGGAAGTTAATTTAAAATCGATTTCAAAATTCCACCTGAACAGATAGACACAAGAAAACAAGTTAATAAAAATATTCGAGGTATTTAAAAGAAAATTAGAAAGTTCGTAGTGCTTTGAAAATAAAATTTGCAGACATAAATTGTGCATCATGAACAACATACACTAAACTGTTTAATTTTCACGTCAGAATTTCATATTAGTTTATTTTTAAATAAATAAATAAATATAAAAAAAAGTGTATTTCTGAATTATGAATTAATATAGTTATGAGTTAAAGCTAATGCAATATTTATAAGTGTACATTTATTTATAAATTTGTTATTTTAAATCATGAACGTTACTGTTATCTCAAGAGTGTTATCTTTATCAAGCAAAACTCATGGGAATAATACTCATGAGATTTGCCAAAGATTTCTTTACTGTTATAAATTCTAAATGTTTATGAAAATTAAGTCAGGTCTATTGGTTCCTAAACAAAATATGCAGCATTGTCTAATTGCACATTTTTATACTGTAAAAAATAATGAACTAAAAGTGGGTAACACTCTTGAGAGATGATAAAAATACTCATCATAATGAAAATTACATTTCAATATAAAACAATTAAAGAAAAAAAAATCCCGTTTCTAATCTTGCACATTCTAAGAAGGAACAATATCGCTTTCTTACTACTGTTGCTGACTGCAATATACATAATTATAAGATAAAAGAAAAAAAAAAAAAGTTATATACCATGTTTTTAAATTTTCTGATGAATCATTAATTAAATATGCGAGGATAAAAAATAATATTTAAGCAATATTTGAGCACGCGGACTCAGTTCAGTAAAATAATAATAATAGTGAAAAAAAAGAAAAAAGTTGGTTTTAAAAATAAAAGATTACTCCTTTTAGAACAACGTATATTAGCATCGTGAACTACATTAGCACTTACGAATGTGTATAAATTTTTTAAAGTTATAATGACGTCAGTTTTTGTGAGATGCATGATTTAATTTTTTATAATTTTTTAACATTCACGTTGAATTAAATGTATTTATTTTTATGTCGAAAGAAAATGAACTCTTTTTTTTTTGCAACAATTAAATTATAGCTAATATTTTAATGGCTATTTTATTGCTATTAAGATCTTATTATTTTTATATTTTAAGTAAGTAAAAGAAAACTATTCGAAAAATCGAATAGTTGACTTCGAAGTGTGTCACCGGTTTCTAAGCTACTGTGAAAGTTTCAAATGTCTAGCTAGCTAGTAGGGAAGTTAGTTAAAAATAGATTGCAAGATTTGTAACAGACAAATAAACAAACAAGAATCGAAATTAATAAAAACATTGTAACATATTTTACAAATAAAAAAATAATAAGTTCTCTAAGGTAAAACTCTTGAGCTACATGTGAAGACATAAATTATAATTAAATTTTAAAATAGCACGTTAGCATTTTAGCGAATCGTTCGCATTTTTTTAATTGACGTATATTACGTTATTTTTTAATTCATATATAAAATAAAATATTGTTATTAAATATAGAAAAAGACTGAAGTTTTATGGATTTCTTTTTCAGGACAATGGAATTATCATTACTTGCTAAGTAAAATAATAGAAGAAAATTATTATTTTACAGCTCTGAATGTAACGATTGCACCGAATTAAACATAAAATAATGTTCCTTTTCATACTTTTATAGAGTCAAAATAATATTTTTAACACATAATATTCAAATTTAAAAATTAGGACTTAACATCGGTAATGGATTTGAAAATCACCTATCTGCGAATAAAAAATTACATTTTTATTTTTAATTATTTAAATTATTTATTTATTTTGATAAAAAGTATATTTTGGAGGATTTATGTCAAATAATGAGTTGAATATTAAGTCAAACATTTATTAATACAAATGAGATTTAATGAATAGCCATCTGACAAATGAAGTTTGTTTAGTCCTTTTACTTTTTTAATAATTCAAGAAATAAATCTTATACTGTTGTGTTTAAATCTATTACATGTATTAACTAAATATGATCTCTCATTAATACATATTCGCAAGTTACCTAAAGTTGCTAAAGTTTTGTTTATTTTTAGCTCATTATTTTTAACCTTTTTTTTATTACTATTTTATTAAAATGTATACAATCACTCCATTTTTTAATACCACCAAAATTTGTTATAGTCATTTCCATAGGAGGATGAAAAAATATTATTACTGATTGACAGTTTGAGGTTCTATTTTAAATTTTTCTTAATTTTTCATTCTAAGTATCAACATTCAACAAGACTTCAATAGAATATTATATATCATCTGTATGAATAAAGAGAAGTATCTATGCAATGTATCTGTCTGTGCTCTGGCGCTCTGCTCACACTACTGATCGCAGAGCTACAAAGCTTGGCAGATGGATGGATACCTGGGATGTGCACCTCATCGAGTATTTTTTCGAATTTCAAATTTGAATTTTTTGAATATTTATTTATTTATTTTTTTTTTTTTTTTCAATTTTAAATATTGGCAATATTTTCAGTTTTAAATATGTTTCATTTTTCTAAATTGTTCTTTCATTTTAATCATCTGCGTATATTAACAACGGCTATTACGCAAGTTATTATTTATTTATTTAATTCATTCATTTGAAGGCGAAATTATTATTATTATTATTTATTATATTTATTGAAAATCAAATGGTAATGCAGTAGAAAAAATTAAGTAAATTAAATTTTAAATTTAAAAACGTATTTATAACAGTTATGTCTATGTATAATTTTTATAGTGTAACAACTTTTTATTTTTTATTTTTTAAATTAATTCTTTTGAAAGAAAAATCTTTTTTTTTTTTTTTTTTTTTTAATTTATAGTATTTATTGGACAAAAATGGTAGTATATATTAGAAAACAATACACTGATTAAAATTTAAGTTTAATTAAAATTTATTTGGTGCTCTGGTGCTCACACTACTGATCGCAGAGCAACAAAACTTGGCATATGGGTAGCTGGGACCCTATAGGTGTGCACCTCATCGAGATTTTTTTTCGAATTTCGAATTTGAATTTTTTAAAGTAATTTTTTTTTTTTTTTTTTCGATTTTATTCATTGATTTCTCTGTTCCATTTTTCTAAAATTTATCTTTTCATTTCAATCATCAACGGCTATTACACTATTTATTGTTTATTTAATTCATTCATTTGAAGAGGAAATCTTTTTCTTTTTCTTTTTTTAATTTATTATGGTAATACGATAATGGTACAAATAATGTACGATACAAATGGTAATACGATAGAAAAAATTAAATACATGGTGCAGCAACTAAAATATTCAATACTTGCTGACAGACATACAGACATCTTTAAAATTGTAGTTCTTCAATAAAAGCGTCTTCACCTGTCTTCGATAAATACCCAATCTAAAGTTCCAGAGAAAGACGTTTTGCAGTCAATGGGAACCAGGACATTATGTAGCGTGGATGGGGAAAGCGTTACCGTATGCAGCGGTTACCTGAAACGAGGTTTAGAGTGATTGCAATGTCATTTTTTACTTTCCGAACACTATAGTGAGAAGAAAAGTATTGTGATCATGTCAAAAACCGAATTTGAGATTTTTGTGTTTCTACACGTTTTGAGGCTCCCTGAATTCATATTTACTGATTTTACAATGATGTATGTGTATATGTATGTGAGTGAACACGATAGCGCCTAATCACTTTGTTCGAATGAGCTAAAAGTTGGTACATATGTTATAAGTCACCACCGCACGAACCCTATTGAGTTTTGGTGAATCTACCGCTTATAGTTTTTTTTACAGGGACACAAAGAAAAATTCTTTATCATTATGGTCTATGGGCCAATTTTTTTTAAAAAGCGATAGAGTCTAAATGCCTTATTTGACTGAGCTGAAAATTTATACACGTGTTATGAGTCACCGTCGCACGAACTGTATAAATTTTGGTGGATCTAAGGCTCATAGTTTTTTTTTTACAGGGACACAAAGAAAAATTCTTTATCGTTATGACCTATATGGGCACAAAATCTTTAAACTGCGCTAGCGTCTAAACACCTTATTCAATTGAGCTGAAAATTTATGTAATGCTATAAGTCAAATTTTGGTGAATCTAGCACGCATAGTTCTTTTACAAGGAGAAAACGAAAAATTCTTTATCATTATGTCCTATGGGCCCAAATTCTTTAAAGTGCGATAACGTCTAAACGCCATATCAGATTGAGCTGAAAATTTATATACATGTTATAGATCACCGTCACACTATAACTATATCTATTTGGGAATATGTAGTACTTATAGTTTTTTTGGAGGAGCACCAAAAAAAAAAAAAAAATCTTTATCATTGTGCTTTATGGACTCACATTATTTAAAAAAAGATAGCGTCTAAACGCGTCATCGAATTGAGTTGAAAATTTACATACATATTACAGGTCACAATCAAACAAGCTGTATAATTTCGGT
Source organism: Salticus scenicus (assembly GCA_963930645.1). Taxonomy (NCBI): domain Eukaryota; kingdom Metazoa; phylum Arthropoda; class Arachnida; order Araneae; family Salticidae; genus Salticus; species Salticus scenicus. The sequence goes on along the minus strand of OZ005648.1, from coordinate 185,259,967 downwards.
GAGCCTAGCACTTATAAACTTTTACAGGGGCACAACGAAAATTCCCTTATCATTATGGTCTATGGGCCCAAAATTTTTAAAGTTCGATAGCGTCTAAACGTCTTATTCAATTGAGCTGAAAATTTATACACATGCTATAAGTCACCATTGCACGAACTACGCTGATTTCGGGGAATCTACCACGTATAGTTTTTTTACAGGGACACAACGAAAAATTCTTTATTATTATGCCCTATGAGCTCAATTCGTTAAAGTTCGATAGCGTCTAAACTCTATATCCAATTGAGCTGCTAACTTATATGCATGTTATAGATCACCTTCAAACGAGCCGTGTCAATTTTGTAGAATAGAACTTATAGTCTTTTTGCAGTGGCACAAATAAAAATTCTCTATCATTGTGGCTTATGAGCTCAAATTATTTAAAGTGCGATAGCGTCTGAACGCCTCATTCGATTAAGCTCAAAATTTATATAACTGTTATATGTTTCCGTGGCATAGATTTTAGTGAGTCTAGCATTTACAGATTTTAACAGGGACACAATGAAAATTTCTTTATCATCATGAATCTATGCTCAAAATATCTGAAGGGCAATAGCGTTAATTTAAAGAACACACTCATAGAGAAAAATAACTTATATACTTTATTATAATTTTCTCTTTTGTTTATTTAATAACATATCTTACTTTATTTATACAATCATTAATTACTTAATATTAGGAAAGTCAAGTGGAGTCACTCTTTCAACGCGGGCTAGGTTCGATCAAGCTAATGATCAAGCAGATGCAATTTCGTGTCCTCTACTTACCGTAGACCACCTGAAAAGTTACAGAAAATATTTTGAGAAATATAAGTCAACAGTAGTTTTCACACAGAAAAATATTAGTGGGGAAAACATATAAGCTGTTTTACTAATCCTGGTGCAGTTTGAGTATCTATACTAAAAAAAATCTTAATAAAAAATTGCAGACGTTAATATAATTTTATGATCATGTATAAAATAATGGTGTTCCTAAAATTCTGGTGTCCAGGTTTTCGGACCTGCCAGACCGTGTTTTAAACATACCCATTTATCGTACCATTCTTAAATCATGAGGAAAAAGCAAAGTGTCTGAAAAGAGAATATAACTGTCTATTTTTTTATTAAGATTAACACAATGCACATATCAACCGAAAAAAGTATTATTATTATTGTTACAAATACTGTAATTATATTAATACATTTTATAGAGTAAATGTGATATCAAGGAGTAGCCCGAAGATTCCCCATCCCTCTTACTGTTCGATGGGTTTCATCCTTTAAATTTTCGATTAATTTTTCCAGTACATTTCACGTTTTTTTTTTTTTTTTTTTTTTTTTTTTTTTTTAAATATCCAAACGATTTCCAATGTTAAGGAATTCATTTGATATTAGTTTACATTCTGAATTTTGGTTTAAAATCCTTAATTTTACCATCATTATTCTGCTATATACAGTCGGTAACAAAAGTGTCCAAACACTAGCAAAATTTCTATGTAAAAAAAAGTACACTACATACGGTTTTGTTAAATAAATCCTTATCGAATCATGTTCTTATTTGACTAATAACATGATTCGACAAGGATTTATTTAAAAAAAAACAGTATTAAGTGCACTTTTTTTACATAGGAATTTTTGCTAGTGTTCGGACACTTTTGTTACCGACTGTATATTTTATATATTTTGAAGAAACAGGTTTTGCTAACTATGAATATTTATTGAAGTCGACTATAACCGATAACGAGACTTCATAAAAACATACATGCATTGATTCTTCGTCATTTGTATTTGCATGAAAACGTTTCTAAAATACGAAATTGTGAGGAAAATGTCGCTATTTTCATCGACTCTCTCTTCTAATAACTTGAATATAATTCTTATCAGACTTTCTCATTTTAATTATGTTGTCCATACATGTAAAAAGGAAATGTTATGTATACATTAATTTTAATTCTGCTTCGCTCTCGTTTTGCTGCTTCATTAATGCACGACTCCGAATGGATTATAACAGTGAAGCTAAATTAATTAGCGGGAGTGTTCTCCATATTTACAAAAAATATTTTAAAAAGGGAAAGAAACAATATATAGGGTAAGTGCACCAGTGATTGACATTTTTAGAGCAACCTCTGATGTTTTTAATGTTCTAGTCATCGGAAAATATTTTTAGAAATCTGAAGTTAGTATTGTTAAGATGGATTTCGGTTTCCTACAAAAACTGTATTTCTTAAATGTTAATATTTTAAATTTTTGCTAATATTTTAAATTTTAATATTTTATTTTTATCTTTTGTAATATTTTATTTTCATTTTTATTCAAAACTTTTATATTATTACAAGAATTTAAATTTCACTGGAACTGTTTCCTTTTTTTTTACTTTATTCAGAAACTTGTTTATTTTTACAAAAACTATATTTTTCAGACCCTTTTCTCAGAAAACTATATTATTTAAAATTTATCAATTATAAAAGAAAAAGTTAAATGTTACACGAACGGTTTAAATTTTTATTTAAAAACTTATATATACTCTTTTAAAAGTTTATAAAAACTCAAGTTTTTCCTGCCTTGGCTGTAGGTAGCGGCACTTAAGAATTTTCTCATATTTTTTTCTTCTTCTCGGAAAACAAGATGTTTTGGGGTAGACTGACTTTTCCAGGTGTTGTTGAGTGATTGTTTATTAGGCTTCTCTCTAACTTTCTGGAAAAACACTTTGTGTGTTCTCTTTTACCGGGAAACTGAGCGGTTGACGACTCAAAAAAATGCTATCTGGCGTGTGAAAGGCCGAAGTTCATGTGTGGAGAGGAGTAACTTTAAACTTTTTATGTTTCTGAGGATGACATAAATTCGTGTCTATGACAAGGGTATGTCTGAAAATCTGGCGAGTTCAAACAAGGTTCAAGACTGGAATTTTGGGAGATTGGCCATATGTCCTTTCCCTCCGCGACTCGGGGGATCGGAGAAAATGTTTTTTTTATTTCTTCAGTGTGGGGTGAATTTAGATACGCCCCAAGCAGGGGCCTGCCTCTAACCAATGGGGCACGTTACGAATTTCGAGACTAGGAGGGGTTTAGACTATATTATTTCTCATTGGGCAACGAATAATTGTAGAAAGGCGGGTTGGCAACACTCGAGATCTAGTTCTACGCTTTTTGAGAAAAAAAAAATAGAGGTTTTGGAGGCAAGACCAAGCTAGCATAAAGAGCTACGGCTCGGGGGGCTCCGGGACAGAGGGCCCCCTTCGGCCAGTGGAAATTGACAGAACGGTTGGGGTGAGAAAGGAAGCAACATCATCGAATCGTCCTCTCCTCTATTAGGAAGAAAAGAATGAACGGTGCCGGGAGAGCCTACAGGTGCGCGGAACACTAACCGGTACAGCTTCTCGGCTAACCCCGAAGTCTGGAGTCGACGGGAAGTATTCAGGGATCCAGATTCCTTTTCGCCTGTGGAAGCCAGCCACCCCAAGCGGGTATCAAGTAATATTTTATATGGAATTACCTAGCCGACTACCCCATCAATGAAGACCTTTTTTTGAGGTGGGAGATGGGGCGGCTTTAAAACCATCGTCAGCATGTTAGTAGCCTTCGCACTGGGTTGCCGTAAGCCTCAGCCGATAATCAACTGCGTGAAGGAGCACTGCTTCGGTCAGCATATTCACTAGGTCGCCGAAAGCCCCAGCCGATAATCAACTGCGTGAAGGAGCCCTTCGCTCTTCAGCATACTCACCAAGTCGCCTACAAATCCTTGTTCGTATCAAGTCAAGCCCCAGCGTTGAGTTACTAAAGCCCTTAGTCCTGATAGCCAGACTCCTGTTTCGTCAAAGGACCGACAGCCACAACCTGTGAAGGTCTTCGTAAGTTATTTAACCCTTTTATGATTTATTCACTGAGTGTATTTAACTAAAAAATGTATAATACTCTAGGATTTTTACATTTATATGGTGTATGAATTGTTTAAAAGGAAAGAGAAGGGAAAGCTGTTTATCAGCCATTGTAAAAGATCGTAATATATTTCCAAATTTTCATATGTTTCTGTCTTGTGGAGGATATTATGATTAAATAAATATTATTTTTTTTTTACTTTAAGAGAATTTTTTTTTTTTTTATATATAGATTCTATTGTCGTGTATTTGTAACTATTTTAGATTATATAATAATACGCGTGATTTGGAGTTTCAAAGATTAAGTCATCTTTTAACTACATATTTTTAATTATTGAAAGTAGGTTTTTAATTCATTAGAGAATTCTTAGGTTAGAAATTTTCATGTTATTTAGCCGAAAGGAAAGATAACCAATAGGAGATAATCTAATTGTTTAGAAAGTATGTAAGATGATAATATTTGGGCAAAAATTAAAGTCTCCAATGATGTACAGTGATGACAGTATACCTTCATTATTCTGGAGTAGGATGAATTTGTTAATGAGAATTTATAGGTACACATATTGAGTTAGAGCTGGTTAACTCTGTTATAACTTTTTAATAGAAAGGCTTTAATATAGAATAAATGTAGCTAGTATTGATTTGTCTTGAAAAAAAAAAAAAAAAAAAAAAAAAAAAAAAAATAGATTGAATTTTATGGTTGGGAAAGTTTAACGACAAGGATTATATACATATATTAAAGGTTGTAGGAACATTCTTTTCAAATGAAATCATTAAATAAAATCGTAACTGGACATCTTCAGTTAGCGACTTTAACCTTCTGATTGGGAATTGTGAAAAAAAAAAGAATATATATAGATTGAAGTTAAATAAGTTGTATAGTCAAATCTTGTGACTTAGATAGTAGGATTTAAAATCTGGTCAATAAACGATTCCCAAAGAAGGTTGAGGTGGTAAGTTTTTCCTTTTCAGGTGCCGTCTGAAAGAAGAAATAAAATTTTTTTTATTCTTGTTTATGTATTTGTGGTGTCTGTGTACTGAAGGGTCCAGTTGTATTGGAAGATTTAGATATAAAATTTGTTTACATTGAGGTCTATGATTTAATAATATAGTAACATAAAAGTAACAACGCTGTCATCATTGTCCTTCATTTTTACTTGGGTTTCTTATGGGTACACAACGCAAGTTTTTATTTTGTTTAAAGTAAATTATATTTTATTTGTGAGAGCTAAATCGAAAGGTGAAGTAACGATTTTAAATCTTCTTTTGACACTATACGATACTGGCCAATTTTGTTTTATTTTTTTATTAAAGAAAAAGTCTGGTGCTTTCTTGTAATTTTTTAGTAAACAATTCTGACAGGATATCAAAAATTTGATTGTTATAAAAGTTGCATTTAGCAGTTTATGAGAAAACCAGGGAAAACTCTGGATTTTTTTTTTTTTATCTTTTGGCCTTATTTTAGAAACTTGATATATATATATATATAAGAAGTTACTGGTAAAGATAATAGGTTCAAATTAAATTTAGACATGAGTTTTTTTTTGTTTATTTCTTTATTTTATTTTATAGTCTTTTATACACAAAAAAAAAAAATCTGTAAATTATAGAATCTTAATATTTATTAATTTAATATATTTTATTTGAAGTTAGATTTATTATTAATAGAGTTAAAATTCCAGGCAGAGTTGAATTTACTAATTTAGAAGCAAATTGATAGTTTATATCATTCATAAAGTGTAAATAGTTTTGTTTAAAGAAAGCATCAACTTTAAGAAGGGTAAAAGAGAAAGAGCCATTATAATTGATTAAAGCAACTTAGTAATATGAGGAAAATCTATGTATGTAAAGGATAGAAAGATTAAATTTAAAAATAATGGTGAGAAAAACTATTTAACTTTTCACACCATAATAGTACATATGGAATGAAAGACATCCAGAACCACATATATGTTAAAATATATACATTTGATAACAATTATTATTTTTTTTATGAATTTTTATTCGACACCTACTCAATGTTCCAGTAATTGACACTGCCAGTTTTTCATTTTATAAGTAATTGGCCCCCTATGTTCCAGTGTTTGACACTGCTAGTTATTCATTTTGCCAGTTATTAGCACCCTATGCTCCAGTGTTTGACATAAAATGTTAAAACTTTTATATGTAAAATATATGATTTTGTCATTTTTATTATTTATTAAATATTTCAGGATAGATGTCAATTACTGGAGCATGCCAATCACTGGTGCACATACATATATTCATTTTAAAAAGACAGATTTAGAATACCAAATTTGGATTTTCAGATAATATTTGTTTTGATAACTGTCAATCTGGTAACAGACAAAGATCAACCACTAAAATTCTGCTTTTCGAATTCAAGGGACCTCGAAACGTGTAAATATCAAAAATTCACATAAGAAACTTCGACTCAGAAACACGTTTCTACCTCACGTGTAAGAAAGAGAACAAAAAATAGTGATAAAAATATCATTAATTCAATCGATGGCAACTTCCAGAGAGAAATTCCTTGATTTTATTAAATCTGTTAGTTTCTTTTATGAAATCAAAACGTAAGATTCTTCTATATTTTTAAAACACGTTTTTAGCGTCTATGTGCAATTCAAGTAGAAGACATAATTTTTCATTTAGAAAAAAAAAAAAAAAAAATGGCTTATTTAAATAAATAAATAGATAAATGAATAAATTAAAGTTTGATATGTTTTACATAATTTTATGTTGTGGGGGAAAAAAAATTACCATTTTTAAAATAATATTTAATATTTGTTTACAAAATGTGAAAATGGTAACTGATGATACTTTTTTTACCTTTTAATTAAGTTTATTTATATACTTATTAGCCTATTTTCTCAACCTATGAATTATCACTTAGAATGAACTTTCATGCTAATTTTTCTAATTTCTCAAACAGCGAAGAAATATGTATATTCTCTCAGTTGAACTGAAAACTGAACGCCTTTTTGATCTCATAGAAATACCAGTTTACCAGCACGTTATGAAAAGAAAGCCATGATTGGGCACGGATGAAGTCACCTTAAATGACCCAAAATGACCTGAGAGAGAATAAATGATTGTAACAAACAATGAACATGAAGGCAAACGAGAGGTTTTTAAGGCATGGGAAATGAGTTCGACTAGTATCAGTTACACAAATAAATTAATAAAATAATAGTAATAATAGGAGAAATTTAGTGAAATCAAATAAACACACATTATTATTATTATTATTATTAGTTTTTGCATTGAAATTTTTTAATTAAAACATTTTTGCGCTTTGAATACATTTTTTTTTTTTTTTTTTTTTTTTTTTAATCGGTAAACAATCAAATGATAAAGTTCCAAAAAGGATCTGTTAGAACGAGAGAAAATATTTTTGACAAATATCCCCCGCATCTGCTGTCAGATATAAACAATTGATAAATAAATAAAAAGTAGTGCCTTCAGGGGTTGATTCAGGCTAAAATTAGGCCCTGAGCTACCAAATGATCCTTTTATAAAAAATTTTCATGTTTTAAGCATTATGTTGCCTTATCGTCCCCTGAAGCCACAGCCAATGCTATTCTATGGCCCATTATAACTTATTAATAAATATATATATTTTTTTAATTTTGTTTTCACATTCAGAAACTTCACAAATATTAAACAATTTATCGCTTTCTAAAAATTATTTTTTGAAATTTTTAATATTTTACTTTGAGGTTGTAAAATGCGAATTTTCACAATGTGAAATATTTCATGATTGAGCTTAAAAACGAAATCTTAAAAATAAAAAGAAATCAGTTTTTAAAAAGCGATAAATTTTTTAATAGTTGTGAATTTTCGGAAAGCGAAAACGGAATTTAAAAATATGTTTTGATTAATGAATTATAATGGGGCAAAATTTCCCATAGAATAACATTGGCTTCGGCTTTCGGAGACGATAAGTAGAGAGTCCCCTTAACCTAATATCTAGAATTATAAATAATGACTACATGGAAAATTTTGCACGATATATATATTTTTTTCTTTTTAATAAAAACATTACAAAATACTTTGTTTTCATAAAAATAAATAAAAATTTCATAGAATATTTATTTTTCACAAAAATGGCCCCAAAAATCAACTTGTCGATACAAGTTGATTATTGGGGCCATTTTTGTGAAAAATAAATATTCTATGAAATTTTGACCTCTGAGCTTAAAAAAAAAAAAAAAAAAAAAAAAAAAAAAAAAAGAAATAAATTAATAAAAAATATAGCTGCAGGCAGACCACCTTTTTTAATTTTCGGACTTTTTTTAGAAAAAAAAAAAAAAAAACAGATTTTATAATTCATATCCTTTTTAATAATATATACTTACATTATGTAGTTCTGACTACATTTTGGAATTCCACTTATCTATTTCATCTAATAATATTATTAATAAAATAATGATACGAATACTGTAAAACTAACTAAAAATAAAACATGTTTAAACAACATATTATGTATAAAAAAAAAAATAATCAAAATTATCGCGAATATTTCGGTAATGGGTTGATTTACATAATGATGATTTTCGAAAATATTACATAACAGTGAAATTCAAAACATAGTGATCAGTTTCACGCCATTAGGACTTTGCACTTAAATTGAGCACCAGAGTGTTACCTTTCAGTTGACATGCATTAGTTTTAATCATCTGAACTTAAATGTTTCTGAAGCTCAAATTTCATTAACAACTTTTTTTTTTTTTAAGTCATTACAGAGTACAAATTCGTACGCATCTATACACGCATACGCTTATATATCTCCTTTCCTTTTCTTTCTTTTTTCTTCTTTTTTCTTCATTTGTTTTTCCTTTTCCCTTTTTTTAATAGTTTTTCTTTTTAATATAATATCACGTTTAAATTCAATACGAAAGTTATTCCAAGCTGAAGCACACTATTTTTAATTATTTAAACTCAAAGATTTCTGACGTTTTAAAAGTCGTTGCAGAGTACTCATAGAGTCGGTAACAAAAGTGTCCGAACACTAGCAAAAATTCCTATGTAAAAGAAGTACACTTTATACTGTTTTGTTAAATAAATCCTTGTCGAATCATGTTCTTAATCAGTCTAAGAACAGGACTCGACAAGGATTTATTTAGCAAAACTGTATTAAGCGTACTTTTTTTTATATAGGAATTTTTGCTAGTGTTCGGACACTTTTGTTACCGACTGTACACGTTACCGTTTATCATTCCCCCCCCCTCTCTTTTTCCTTTATTTTCTGTTTTCTTTTCTTTTCTTTTTCTTAAATAGTATACATATATATATATATATACACCTAAAATATATTATACTAACCTATACAATAATATACTATGTAATAATAGTATAGGTATATATATATATATATATATCATGAAAAACGGCAGTTTTTCTAGTGACGCAAGCGCAAAAACAAACGAACGCCACGACACTCAGCGGAAACGGAAAAACGAACGAAACTGCGACACTTATATATACAGGAATTTTAAGATCAAAGTAACCGCTGAAAGCCGACACTTAATATCTCAGGAAATATGGGAGGTTATGTTCTGATATTTTCAAAATAGACTTTCACCTTCTGTCTGATCCTACCCTGAAATCGCTACATTTCTGCGTGATATATATTTCGAGATATGAATTGGCTCATTTAAGCTATAAATGGACGGCCTAATGTGTAAGAATTTTTTCTCGAATATGGCTCGAGCGAATTTAGTTTAATTGATATATGATATTAATCGCTTTTATCTGATGTGCCTGACGTCTCCCTTTTCCCTAGGAAAACTCTTGTTTTTTTTATAACTCAGTTTAAAAATCGAACTATTTTTTACTCCGAAAATACCGTGATGCGGCAGTTTCGCGGACGAATTTCTTCTCTTCCATCTGAAATACTGAATATCAAATAATCGTTTTGGCTCCATCTATCGGGGAGCGTCAAAAATAAACACAAAAAATAAAAAATATATATTTTTCTTTTTTTAATATATATATTAAATGAGTTTATTTAGGTACTTGTATTTTATATGACATTTGTTTATCAAAAATATTCTTTGTATTTACATTGTTTTCATGCTGATACGTTGTTAACTTTCAAAATTGGTTCTATTTTAAAAGGTGATTCAACAAAAAAATTTTCTTTTATTTTCATAAAAATGACAAATAATATGATAATCATATGCAAATATTTGTAATTTTTTCAAAATTAGGTGATAAATCACTTAAACTACGGATTGAAAAAATTCTTAAAACAGAATTTGAAAATAATTAATTTGCTCATTAAGTTTCTAGTATATATATAATATATAAATTACAAAATGTTAAGCTATAATAAAATTTTGAATAGATTAAGATTTTTTTTTTAAATTAAATTCATAACAAACTATACTACTTAAATATTTACCAGTATAAAATTTTCACTTTTTAAAGATTTTTCTATTATTTATTTTTCTCTTTTAAATCAAATCTATACCTAAAAAATTATAATAAGAAATAAATATAAATAAGAAATTTTTGTCATTTTTAAAATGTACTATATTATGCCTTTGTAATGTTGCATGTGTCCATCTTTTTTATCACTTTTTATAAAATTTTGAAATTTTATTTAGTTTGTTATTTTGTTCGAGTATGACCTATAAAACAACACTTTTAATACAGTGTTATAACTCATTACCATGCTCCTTTAATTTTGCGTTTTGATCATTAACCCCTAAAAAGTAATGATATCAATACAAAAAACCCTTAACGGGTTAAAAGTTTGTGACGCAGCACTGTACTTTATGGCTATAAGAATTAGAAATACGGGTCTTAAAAATAATGATATCAAATTTTCAGTGACGCTTTGATATTAATTAAATTATACATAGATTTTCTTATTTCAATTTGCTTTTTCCTTTTATTTATATTTACAGTGTAAACGTTATTTTCAACATAAAATAATATATAGCATTTACTCATTGATACCTTTCCATTCACATCTCTTATACTATGAAAGCATGTGTTTTAAAAGAAATTATATGAAATTCCAGTAACGCAGTGGTGTTACATTAAGTGATTTGTTTTTAAATTTCTCTGCAATTATTTTGTTTTGCATATTAAAGTATATGTGCACATTGAAATATTGCTTTTAATTTTCAAATACGCTGTCAAATATATCACTTTCATTAAGCTTATATTATGTACTGAAATATATTTATTTCAATGAATTATTCTATCTTTTGCGTCACGCCATCCAAAACTGTAAGTAAAATATATGGAAATGTTTACTTTGTGTCATTTCATCCAAATAAATTGAAAATGCATGCAAATAGATATCGTGATGCAAAGAAAAAAACTGTGAAATTTTTTTCAGTTTTGGATGGCGTGACGCAAAAGATAGAATAATTCATTGAAATAAATATATTTCAGTACATAATATAAGCTTAATGAAAGTGATATATTTGACAGCGTATTTGAAAATTAAAAGCAATATTTCAATGTGCACATATACTTTAATATGCAAAACAAAATAATTGCAGAGAAATTTAAAAACAAATCACTTAATGTAACACCACTGCGTTACTGGAATTTCATATAGTTTCTTTTAAAACACATGCTTTCATAGTATAAGAGATGTGAATGGAAAGGTATCAATGAGTAAATGCTATATATTATTTTATGTTGAAAATAACGTTTACACTGTAAATATAAATAAAAGGAAAAAGCAAATTGAAATAAGAAAATCTATGTATAATTTAATTAATATCAAAGCGTCACTGAAAATTTGATATCATTATTTTTAAGACCCGTATTTCTAATTCTTATAGCCATAAAGTACAGTGCTGCGTCACAAACTTTTAACCCGTTAAGGGTTTTTTGTATTGATATATATATACAGTCCGGAGCAAATGTATTCGAGCACTAGCAATAATCCCTGTCTAAAAAAAGTACACTTAATACTGCTTTGTTAAATAAGTCCTTGTCACGTCATGTTCTTAGTCAGTCTAAGAACAGGATTCGACAAGGTTTTATTTAATAAAACAGTATTAAGTGTACTTTTTTGATAACGGAATTATTGGCTAGTGCTCAGATACTTTTGCTGCCGACTGTATGTATATATATGTAAGTTTAATTGTTTTTGTTATAACTCTTTTATTTTAAGTGTTAATGCACAGTACAAATTCATACGTATTCATTTACGTAAAAAAATTTCTTTTCTGTTATTTTCTTTTCTTTCTCGTTGTTACTGTTATTGTTTTTGTTATAATATTACGTTTAAATGTAATATGAAAGTTAGTTATAGCTAAGGCCAAGTATTTTTAATTATATAAACTAAAATGTTACTAAAGTTCGACGTTCATTAACGACTTTTTTTTTTTTTTTTAAGAGCTATTACAATTTTATTTTCCTTATTATTATTAGTTTATTACATTATTAATTATTAGTCATTACAATTAAAAAAAAAAACCTAAAATGGATCGATTCATTTTCGAAACGAAATTTCTTTTTATTTTACAACACGATTCGTTTCAGATTTGCAACGAAACCAAACTTTTGCTAATGAAAGAGGCTTTTTGAAAATCTTTCGCTATTAACCCGTTAACGCCCGAATTAATTTTGCAAAATATTATTAGCTTATTTTTTACTTCTAAATTAATATAGACAACTGACAGTAAAATATATTAACTTAAACAATTCTTCTGATAGTTTTAAATTTAAAGCCTATCCTCATTTATCGACTTTTAGTGTTCTAGCGAGAAAACTTCGAGATAGAAAAACTTTGAAGTAGCAGATTAATTTCTTATTATATGTTGACAAAGATCTCGAAAATCTCGAATATGTTGACAAAGATCTCGATCTTAGTATTATAATATATATTATTATTCAACTTGATTTAAGCTAGTATACCTGCGCAAAAAGCAAATATGCGACGAATGAAAAATCATAAAATGACTATCCAAATTTTGAAATAATAATTATTAGAAGTCACATAAAACGTTCAGGGATTATTTAGAGTGACGCTATAAACTGTCACTAAAGAGCAGAAATCATTGCAAGAAACCACAAAAAATATACGTAAAATATTTTAAATCAATCATTTAATAAAATTTCTGAAAGTAAACAAACTTTATGGCATAAATTTGACTGTTAAAAATTCATTAAAACTATTAAAACTATGTATCGAAAGAGTTTACGATTCAAAAATAGTAAATCGTATAACTTCAAAACTACCCTAAAAATTCAAAAGTTGATATCTACATGAAGGTCATAAAGAAAAGAAAGGTATCAACCCCAGGAATGGTTCTTACCCCATTACGTAACTAACTGCTTATAATTGAAGAGAAAAACTACAGTCGGTAACAAAAGTGTCCGAACACTAGCAAAAATTCCTATGTAAAAAAAGTACACTTCATACGGTTTTGTTAAATAAATCCTTATTGAATCATGTTCTTACACTGACTAAGAACAGGATTCGACAGGATTCTTCTTTTTTTACATAGGAAATTTTCCTAGTGTTCGGACACTTTTGTTACCGACCGTACAGCCAAACAACAGCTGAGAGAAAATATAGAAGACTTATAGAAAACTTGATTGTTAAATATATTTAAATATATTTCTTTTTATGTCCAAAAAGAATTTAAAAAAAAAAAGAAAGTGCAAACATTTTCTTTTTTCTCTTTTCTTTCTTTCTTTTCTGTTTTTTAAATTAAAATAAAATTCAGATATAAATCATGCTAAAGAAATGGAACAGCATCAGCGTAGAACTCCATGGTGAAATTTGAATTTTGGCACTGATGTAGCTTGGCCATTTCTCGCCAAGACCTTTACTTACGCACTTGCGCTAGTCGTTTTAATTCATAGCCAAAATGATAACAAAAATTTAAAAGCCACCAACGGGTTCCTATGCTAAAGCTATACCGAAGACATTTCAAGAAGTGAATTTAATTGCGCGAAGCTAGAGAATGAAACACAGTTACTGCATGTCTTTATATGGAAGAATAGATTAAATTAAGTACTGCCGTAATAAATTAAATTCTGTTTTGAGCATAATGTAATGTCTTTTATTTATAAAACAAAAATAGGCTTCTTCTTCTTCTTTTTTTTTTTCAGTCTATAAGTTTATACGCACCTATGGCAAATATGCACATAAACGTTCATGTTTTCTTGTTGTTCTAATTGCTTTTGTTATAAATATCATGATCAAATACAATATGAAAGTCAGTTCTAGCTGAGGAGCAATATTTTTAATCATTTACAATCAATTATTTCTGAAGCTCTAATTTCATTTGGGATTTCTGATTTTTTAAGATTTCAGAATTATCAGCATTCACCCACATAAACGTTACTCTTTCTTTTCTTTTCTTTCTTTTTTCTTATATATATATATATATATATATATAAATTGTTGTTGTTATTGTTATAATATCAAGTTTAAATACATTAAAGTAATAATAAAGTAGCAATATTTTTGATCACTTATAATGAATTGTTTGTGAAGCTCAAATTTCATTTAGGATTTTCTGTTTTTAAAGAGTGATTGCAAAGTAAAAAGTCATAGGCATTCATACACGTAAACGCTTTTCTTTTCTTTTTCCTTTATTTTTAATTGTTATTGTTATTGTTATAATATCGTGTTTAAATACAATATAAAAGTCAGTTCCAGCTAAGGAGCAATATATTTAATCCTTTAAAAATGAAATATTTCTGTACTTCAAATTTATTATCAATTTTTCTATTTTAAAAATTATTACAGATTACAATTGGTACGTAGTCATACATGCAAACATTCATCTTTATTTATTTATTTATTTATTTATTTATTATTATTATTATTATTTTGTTTTGTTTATTTCTCTGTTATATCACATTTTAATACAATAATGAAAGTTCGTTTAAGAAAAAGAAAGAAAGCAAGCAAGTAGTACTACAGAAGTAAAATATTTAAATTATAAAGAATTTTCTTGTTCAGAGCTAAACGTATATTAGTACAACATGAAAAGAAAAGTAACACGTGTCTTTCGTTCTAACGGTGGAGGTCATTTTGTTATAAGGTATCAGTTACATATTAAATTTTAATGTAATTTATAAAATTTTACTATTGCAACAACATTTTTTACTTAATATTTTTATTCAGTATGGGAAATGAAACATCACTGAATAACAAATTCATTTAATTTTGAATGAAAAGTACTTAAAACATAAATTATTAAAAAAAAAAAAAAAAAAGAATAAGAAGAAGAGGTAATACTGTTAAAAGGGATGATCAGTCATTTAAACTTTTAAGAATTTCTTTAAGTGGAAGTAATTCTAACATAGCTATATCAGCGCCAATTGTTGGTCGGGATACGCATCAAAGGTTGACAGACATTAATTTATGCAACCGTATTTATTTATTTATTTATTTATAAGCTCTGTATGTTAGTTCTTGATCTGGAGCTGCCACAAAATGTCTGTTAGACACACACAGACAAACAGTCACCAACCAAAAATGATCAAAACGTTTTCAGGTTCTTTAAAAACGTATTGAAATGAAAAAAAAAAAAAAAAACTTCCACTCAGAAATATTTACGAATCCATTACACTTTTCTATTAAATAAAGAAATTTTTTCTTTCTAAGTTTATTGGTTGCTTTCTTATAAATAAATACTATATAAAACGAACATGTCAAGGATCCATGTTTTAAACTGAAGAAAGAAATCCATTTTCTAGGATTTCTGGTTTATCAAGATATGCATTTTCAATTTGTGTATTTTTAAGTAAATTACTTTACATTTGGTTAAAAATTATGTTTATATCAACATTTAAGGGGTTTTTGACACAGTTTTTAAAACTCCTTTGCTTCTATTTTTAAAACTAGTCTTCGGTCTGCACCCGCCCAGTGCTTGATTTTTACACGTGTATTTCTAAATATACACTGCATAAAAAAAGTAGACGGACACTTCTTTACAATTTTTTCAAACCTCGTCTTGGGCACGACGTGATTCCGCCGAAGCATAGGACAACTCCGCCGAAAATTTCATCAGCTGTTTCCCCCAATGGGACAACTCCGCCGCATTCCTTTCCGCCGTTTTCCTTCCGTAGGACAATTCCGCCGAATGAGGAGGGGAAGGCATTACCTTTGGCGAAGTAAAAGTTGGCGACACTTTCCATGCTAAAACTTCAGGCATTCAAATTTTGTTAAAATTAAATATACAAAAGAATAGTAATAATCTATATATTAATACGCAAACATGAAATTTGTCGTACGTTTTTAACATAGTATTAATTATAGGGGTAGAGGATTGAAAATGGTATTGTCAGAAAGTTATGGTTAATGAGAATTTAAAGGAAAAGATAATCTCTTATTAGAATGTTGAAAAGGCATTCAAAAATATCTTTATTTTATGCACTTTTTCATTTTATACACGTAATCTTTTTTATTAAATTTTTTTATAGAATACAGTTCTTTAATTTGTCAATTTCTTAAACTTCAGTAAAATCCATAGACACAGTAATTTGTATAGATATAGAGATATAGATAGATTTGTATTGATAATGTCTCTATATTTCTCAACTACAGATTTTTCATTTTAAAAGGCAGCAACCTTTAATACTATTGAACATGGGGGGAAAAAAAAAGATTTATAAAAGTTATAATTATTTTTTCTAATTTATTTATGATGTAATTATTATTATTATTATTATTATTTGTGATTTACGTCAACTATAATTTGAAAACAGATTTTTTTTTTCTTTTATATATATATATATATATAAAACGTAATGCATTTCAGTTAACTGAAACTTGATTGTTTATTTTTAAAAAGTGTATTTATTACTATATGCTATTCATTTTGAATGCATATTGGACAAAAAATGACACTGCTATGCTGCAATTTAACTACATTTCAGTTTAAGACCATCTCAGCTTTTATGTTATATACCGGCAACAAACTTGCTATATAAAATATGTATCATGAAAGATTATGCTGAATTTATTCGGGTGTATATCGACCGATAAGTGGTACTACTATAACTTTCTACGATTTTCCAAATGGTTATGCCTCAGCACCTCTTGGTAAAAACTGCATCAAATTTCAAGTATAAACTTTTCATACTAAAAAAAATAATAGCAGCGTCAACTTTTTGTACATTGTATCTGTGTGTTTTGTAAGTTTTGTGCACCTTTTTGTACAGTGTATCTGTAAATCTCAATCAGCATATTTTTTATAATTTGTACATGTTAAACCAAGTTTAGAGTATCTGTATAACATAGAATCTGGGATAGTGTTCATGTAAATATGATAAAATTTGAGTATAGCTCTTGTCGACTGATATACAACCAAATTAAATCAGAAGAATTTTACATGATATACATATCACATGCACAGTTTTAGTGCGCTTTTACACAGTAGAAGCTGAGATATAACCTTCCTTAGAATGGGGAGAACTGCTACATGACAGAGCCACCTGCTATCTCTAAGGTTAATTAACACCAATTTTAGTTACAGGTATTACCAAATATTAACTTTGAATAACATTCTATAATAACCAATTTATCATTTATATTACTAAAAGTTATCCATTTAAAAGAGTTATTTTCGGACATTTCTGTTCCATCATTTTTATTTTTAATCGATCCAGAATATTATTATAAAATTCTTTTTCATTAATACGTGGGCTCTTTTTCTGGGAAGATATCTTTCGTGGTAAAACTTTCTTTTTTTTTTTCCAGAGTGATTTTTTTTTCAGTCTCCCAACAAAATCAGCTATGTTACTAAAAACTATCTTCTGAATGTTCCTCCAATATCAACTAGTAGTTATGTTATAACAACCATGAAACTTTCTACTATACTTTTTCTATACAAATTCACGTATTATAAATTATTTAATAAAATTATTATTTATTAAAACTATTTTCCACGATATATGCAGAAGAAGATTCTCTGCGATTTTCATCGAAGATAATTATTACTGTTGTTATTACTGTTATTTATCACTGTTGAATAAAAAAAAAAAAAGAAAAAAAGAAAATATAAGTTAAGTAGAGAAGATTTAATATAAGTTTATACAAGTTAAAGTTAAATAATATATATTTGAATATACGTTAAGTAAAGAAAATTTAAGTTCTTATTTATCCTTTAATAATTTTATAAATGTAATCGGAACAATTTAAACTAAGTTGAGTAATTTTTCTTAAGTTAATTGTTACTTGAATCTTATGATATTCAAGTGCTACACGAAAATTAGAAATTTAATAATAGAAGAATTTATTATTACGAATAAATAATTACTAAATAAAAGAACATATAATAATAATGAAAAATTAAATTAAATGCATGTTTTTGAGTACATTTTTTAATTTATATTTTGGTTAAAATCTGCTTTACTTTTACTTAACTTTCCAAAGCGAAGGGGAGGGCTCTTATAATGCTCAATGTGCCGCCAAAGTGCGATGCGTCGCCAAAAGTGGAAGTACTGCTCCAGACCCCCTCTTTTCGTCTCAGGAAAATGGCGCGGCGGAGTTGTCCTGTGTAGAAAAAGGGGGGTTAAAATTCTCGGCGGAATTGTCCTATGTGGGGAATAGGGGATTAAAATCTCGGCGGAATTGTCCTGTTCCGCTCGTCTTTGTTTAATAGGAACTGTCAATTAAAATTCTTTAACATGTTTATACTTATCAATCCTCATATTTTTGACAGACAAATAAAAATATTCAATTATTTATAATTTTAATGTAGGGAAATGCAGAAAAGCGAAAAGATATACATTTGCACAATATATTTTTTAAAAAAAAGTAGACGGACACTGGTCAAAAACTGCAATTATCTAAGTGGGTGTTTCTTGTGGAATACCAATTTTGCATGGACATGTACATTTGGCATTTTGCCAATTGCTAACATGCTTGACAAGATGGTTTTTTCTTGGAGATAAATGCGCCATGCCACGAGGAATTCCTCTAACTGATTACCAGAAAGGACAGATTATAGCGCTGAAAAATGTTAATAAAGGAGTCAGAGAAATTAGTAGGTTACTTTTAATAAGCAAAGGTAGCATCAGCGATTTTCTACGTGCTCCTGAAGCCCATGACGTAAAGAAAAAGAGTGGCCGGCCAAAGAAACTTTCGCTTAGAGACCAAAGAAAAATTTTTACTGAGCTGAAAAAAACTGGAGCATCAATTCCCAGAGTTCGAATAAGCACAGGAATTACTAACGTAATTTCTCAGAGAATTTATAACTACATTAAGCACACAGAGCTCTTTGAGTATAAGAAAAGAAAACATCATCCATGCTGGAAGGATCACCACGTGGCAGAACGCCTACAGTGGGCTCAAAACCATATGTCTTGGACTACAGAATGGATATCTGCAGTTTTTTTTTTCAGATGAGAAAAAATTTAATTTAGACGGCCCAGATGCATATCAATATTATTGGCACAGTTTGGAGAAAGAAGACGAAGTGTACTCTACTGGGCAAGTTGGTGGTGGTGGCGTGATGGTGTGGCTATGGTAGTTGGCTATGGTGGAAGGACAAATTTAGTGCTCCTAAGTAAGAAGCAGATTCACAAAGATTATATTGAAACACTAAGCAGTGAGCTTTTGCCATTTGCGTGTGATCTTGGAGGAGAAAACTGGATTTTCCAACAAGATGGAGCGCCAGTACACACCGCTAACAACTTTAAAAAGTGGTTTCAGGAGAACAACTTCATTGTTTTACCCTGGCCAGCCAAGAGTCCGGATATGAATCCTGCAGAAAACATTTGGGCTATACTTGTTTATAAAATTTATGAGGGTGGATGCCAGTATGAATCAATTCACCAGCTCAAAGAAGCTCTTACAAACATTTGGGAAATTTTCTGTCAAAAAAAGATTCAGAATCTCATTGATTCGATGCCTAACTGAGTATACGAACTTATTAAAGCAAATGGGAGACGAAACCCTTACTAAAAACGTTTTATTTTAGAGATACAAGATGTGTCCGTCTACTTTTTTTAAGAAAAACAGTGCAAATATGCACCATATTTGCTTCCTGAATTTTTCCACTACATAATTCAAAAGGTTTGAATCTATATCCAAAAAATAATAATATATGATGTCTCAAGAATATAATTATATTAGAGAAATTAACCTCATATCTCTAATTAAAGAAATAAACGGCTTTAAAGTATTACAAGTAACTGTCCGTCTACTTTTTTTATGCAGTGTATTTCTCCTTGCCAGTTCGGATTACTAAAATTTGGTTTACATGATATTCACATGGCTGCCACAGACGACTATCGTCATATTCTTTTTGTACCACTATATCCAAAAAATAAAATTTATAACATATTTTTGCAGATAAATCTGTACTGCACTTAGTCTGCATAAAATTATTTAATTTTATGTTATGGAAATAGTGGTGAGAAAATAATAATAATAATAATAAAGTTGCCTGTGGTAGCCCTGTATTCATAGTAATATGCTTCATCTTTTACATCATGATATTTATAGGTTTTGAAGTCCAAATGATTATGATATTCTTCCGTTAAACTATTCTTTTTCATTACTTTATTTAGTTGAAATGCACGCATGGAAAGCATGCATAAAATTTTACACTCTTTATTCAATATATTGTTTTAGCTATGACACCAATTTCAGCGTTAGTTTAGGAAAACTTGAGTTTCTATTATTAAGAAGATTCCTTTCGATGATGACAAACTTAAGATGCCATAGACTATAATTATTATAATTAAAACTTTTAGAAGGTAGAGATGCATTTTCCTGGATACACACACACACATATATATATTTAAATTAATCTTAACCACTATTATGTTTAAAAACAAGTTTTTTAAAAATGTACGTTTGTTTTATTTATGTTTATTCTTTTAAGCGTTTGCATTCTACCTTTATTTCTCTTGGCTATATAATAGGTGATATACTTTTCATGTTTAAAGTTTAAATGAATCATAATAGAATCCTTATTTTAATTCTAGCGTTAAGACAGGAACTACAACTGAGTTAAATTCTAATTTAAATGTTATGACCTCGGAAAAACAATGAGTATATTTTCTTTGAATCGACTAACTTCAATGAAAGACCTTTTCTATTTGTCACAAATTTATTTTATTCATTGTCATACATTTATTAATTTTATTTTATTTGAGTGTGTTGAATTTGTTTTATTTTGAATGAGTGAGGGTAAAATAAATAAGACACAATGTCTGTTTAATGAAGAAATCAAGAATTAAGTAGAAAGAATTGTTATCTGGAAATATCTGAATTATGCAAATTCGTTTTTTATTTTTTTCCCCATTATGTGTAATGATTTTTTTTCTAAATTTTTCATTCCCTGAAGAATAATTTATGCAATATTTAAAGTTAAAGAAAGAAAAAAAAAAAAAAAGATAGGGAGAGAAAAAAAGCTAAAGACAGACAGAGAGAGAGTAGGAAAGGAAAGAAAGGAGGAAGAAAGAAAGAAATAAAAGACAGAGGAAAAAAAAAAACCCGAAAGTGATATATAGATATTTCTTTATAGTTGCATATTATACCTACTTTTCTCATAGAGAGAGAGAGAAAGATAGCCCGCGTCTGAACGTGAGCTTTAGGGCCGTAACCACAATTTTTACTTTTAAAAGTTACACTGAAAAAGTGTAGTTTTATATATTTAAATATTATTAACGTTAGAATGGAATTGCTGTTCACTAAATGTCATCTCTTTATGGCAACCAAAGACTTACTCGACATTATTTTTTAATACAAAACTTAGCTCAGATAAATTTCATCTTTATGTAATATATATATATAAATATATATATAAATATATATATATATAAAATAATAATAATAATAATAATATATATATATATATATATATATTGGAGTGGAAATATCAACTGAAAATGAATTTCAAACGATGTTGCAAGCATATGAATTCCTTTCAGTTGACGAAAATTTCTTAAATAAATAGAAAGGAAAAAAAAAAACAGTTAAGCATAATAACGTAGACGTAAAGCGATTTCTTTTTTACTAATTGGGTCATAGAAGTAATCTTCACATTAAGTCAGCAAGAATACACCTAATTCGGAAAAGATAACCTAATTTTCATTTTTCTTCCATAATTAACGGAATTTTTTCTTATTTTTTAATAGGATGTTGCCGTTCTTCGAAATATTACGTCGGAAACGTGGGTGAAAAAGATAGGACACAAGAGAGAGAGAGATAGAAAAAAAAAAAAAAAAAAAAAAAAAATGTTTGCAAGTTCTTTTTTTTTTCCCGACATAAAATAAATATATTTACTTATTTATTTATTTTTTAGCATCGATTTGGTTTTTTTCTTTTCAATAATTTTAAATTCAAATGAGATGTTTATTTAACATCTTTTGAACTAATTATCTGATTGAATTAAAAAATGCGCCCTTAGCTAGGTCTGGTCCTGACTAATAAATGAACTACTTTTTGAAAAAATAATCCGGATTTGATAATAATTCGGACTAAAAATTCGGACAGATACAAGGACAAACTTTCAACTTTACATATTTTAAATAAAAACAAAAATGTTTGCACCTTCATTCAAGGTGTAATACAATAAATGGCGACAACGCAAAATCGCTGTCTGAAAGAAATATTTCTGTCGCACGAACAAGTTAAAAGAAAAAATGCCATTATAGCCATGGAATATAAAGTTTTCTTATAATGTATTTGTACTTTAATCCCTTCAGGCACGCTGAGATATACATATTATCAACACCTAATTTTAATTCAAACTGCAAGAATTCAACCGAAATTTATTTTCTTTATACCTTTTGGGAAAAAAGATAATAATTTATATCTTTTTTTCTAATTTTGCTTGTAAAATTTAGTAGCTTTCGATATTAAATGGGTGTAATTAAATTATTTAATGCCTAAAAATAGTTTAATGCTTTATCTTATAACATATTTATACATTTTCCCCATTGTTTTATTGTATCTTATTTGATGTACGGAAAAAATAATTAAATTATATTAAAAATGTATTTAATATGTTCCAGAATGATTTACATGCGCATTATCAGATGTTCCATCTTTCAAGTTATAAAAAATCATTTTAAAATTATCATTTCACGTTATAATTTTAAAATATATTTAATTTCAATAAACCTACATATGGAACAGGGGTCTCAGAAATTTGGATACCAGAAATTTCGTATAAGTAATATTTTTAAAAAAATGTCAACCATTAGTTTACTCTAAAATAGTAAAAAAAGAAGAAAAAAGCAATCTAAGGTTATGAGAACACTGATACGCAAACAAAAAAAGAGTTTTAACTTTTAGTTATGCACATGGATGATTTATATCGAGAAATGTTTGAATTTTTTAATATGAATGCTTTTTATAAGTCACCTCACAGCATACTAAACAATTTTTTTTTTTTTTTTGTTCAACTTGAATAACCATGTGCTTAAGATCATACAAAGCTTTTATTATTTATTTTACACATTCTTTTATTTGTGTAATGCTAGAATGTTCATGTTCCTCTAAATGTTATATCATTTAACAAAATGATTTTACGTATTCGTGATTGAATTATTTAAATTTTATCCTCAGAAATCAATGCCGTAAATGCCACTGACATAATATTTTTAAATTCTTATTAATGTCCTTGTACATGAACAATTTTTCTGATCTTAACGAAAAGTTTACTGTAGCATCCTCATACGATATAGATTTAGAATGCTAAGTTTGGATTTCATGCAATTATTTGTTTTCGAGTTATACCGATAACACACACACACAGTCTTAATATGTAGTTACACAGAAACACATCCTTGGTTGCCTCTTTCTTCATTCATAAATGAAAAGCTTTGTTGAGTAAAGTTTAGAGGTTTTTTACTTGAATAGTTAATAAACATTCCTTTATTAAAAAAAAAAAAAAAAAAAAAAAAAATCTTAAAAATTAAATACATACACAATGAAAACAAAAGAATTATCAATATGAATTTTCCTGCTTCATAAAGTTTCCACTTTTTAACACTTTCCAACAGTGAAAAGTGTTCATAATTTCAGTTTGTCTGTCTGTCTTGTCCGCGCTCTAACTCCCGTAAATACTAATGAAATTTCCTGAAACTGATATGTGTTATTCAAGTTTACTATCGGATGTTTCGTATTGAAAATGGAGCAAATACCTCTACTGGTTTGACGTTTTTGTACAGGGACACCCGAAAGTATTCCAAAGCGCTTTCCATGAGAGGTATTTCTATAAACCATATTTTCATGCCTTTACTTTGCAAAAATTTTAATGAAATTGAAATATGTTATCCAAGTTCACTATCAGGTGTTCCCTATTGAAAATGGAGTAAGTACCACCACTGGTTTGAGTACAGGGACACCCGAAAGTATTCCGAAGCATTGCGTTCTATGAGAGGTATTTCTGTATTCCATATTTTAATAACTTTACTTTGTACAAATCTCAATGCAATTGAAATAGATTATTCATATGAAGAAAAGAATACTTTTTACAAAATATAGTATGATTAGCATTAAGATATAAAGGACTACACAAAAATATTCAGTTACATTAAAGACTATAATTAGAAATATACTAGAATCGCATTTTCATTTATATTAAGCATTTTTAACACTTTCCAACAATTTCTAAGAGTTTAATTCTTTGTTTGACTGGTCCGTCTGTCTATCTGTCTGTCTGTCTGCCCGTCTCAGCGTCATTAAATATTTTCAGAATTTCTTAAAAATAACATATGTTATTAAAATTCATTATGAAATGTTCACTATTTAAAATGTCCTTAATACACTCTGTAAAATTGATTTGTGTACAGGGACACCCAAATAAATGCCAGAGCGTTGCGTTTTAGGAGAGACATTTTTATAAATCACATTTAAAGTACTTTCTATTGCAAAAATCATAATAAAATTGAAATTTATTGTAAATATGCTAAAATAAGGTTTTGTATAGAATATGATATGCTTAACGTTCAGATTTACAGGGTTACAATTGGAAATAACCGGAATTGCATTTACGTTTCTGTTAAACATTTTTAACACTTTTCAACAATGTTAAGAGTGATTATGAATTCTATTAGTCTATCTGTCTGACTTTCTGTCCTTATGTCTTTCCATTGTGTGATAACATAGTCGAAGAACATTGAAGGTTAAATGATGCAACGAGTAAGTACAGTTGGAAAATGTAATAATCAAAGCGTACCGCACGAATTTTCGTTCCTGTTTTTATTCATTTTATTCTTTTCTTTCAAGGAGTTATTTTTCTTAGGATGCAATTTATATTTTAATGATAAAACATAAGAATTATGATATATAAATAAAAAAAATCAAAAAGTATGATTAATACAAAGAATAAATAGACAATAAAAATTTGCAGAAACATATTTAATAGCGGGTTGCTTTGGCTGCTAGAATTTTTTAAATATAAATAAATTATCAAATTTTAAATAAGATTTTTTTTTTCTTATAAAAACGTATGAAATTTAAAAGAAGAATTTTTTTTTCAAATTGGGAATAATATATATAAATAAAATTTGTATTTAAAGGCCATATCTATATACATATATATGCACATATATATACACATATATAAATTAACGTGAAATTCTTTTAGGATCAGAGATAACGGTGACGTATCCCTAAAGTAAGAAAAGTAAACGGCTGTATATATATATATATATATATCTCAAATCATGTTATTTAAAAAGCTGTATCTGTTATCGTTAAGACGTTATGTAACAATCATGAACGGGATTGAGTATTTCTGTCACCAGAGTAAGAAGCATTAAAAGTTTATCGTAACACTTTAAGTAAGAAAAAAAAAATTAAGTGTAACGATATTATTTCAATCTTCTTTTTTACAAATTACTTCTTATCAATACAAATACAAAAACGTTGAAATTATTATTAGCAATATCTCACTTCAGTTGTTAATATATAACTTTTAGCTGAAGTTATAAAACATGTAAACGTATTTGTTTGTTAGTTTATTTAAAAAAGAATTTAAAAAAGAATTTAAAAAATAAATTATTAAATAAAAAAGTGTTCATATTCGTTTGAAAACAAATTTGTATAATTTATATAACAAATTTATATATTTATATTAATCATAACATGAGACACATATACATTTTCATAAGATGGTGAAATCGTATGATCGCAGAACGTGTAAATCACCAAAGAACCAAGACTGAAAATTTTTGCGAATCTAATACTTTCTTATGTATATACGGTTATTAAGATGAGACAAATATTATCAGATAATGTTGTTGTTGTTGATCTCCGAAATGGCCTAACAAATTAGACCAAATCCATAAGTTCATAAACTTTCAAAAAGTCCAAAAAGAGGGTAGGTTCCAAAGAACCTCCTTTAAAGTAAAACCAAGACAGTTTAAAATGTGAACAGGTGATGCCTGAGCAGCTCTACATTTGGTGCATGTCTTAAAAATTTTCTAACTATGTTCAAATGTGAGACTTCTCAAGTATCCATTGGCAAAACGTGAAGTGCAGGTTTGCTGGCCTCTTCCAGCCTTTTCTAACCGCACTGGGGGGACATTCAAGAGATCCCTAATTATTTTCTTGTACTCAGGGAATATCTCACTATAAGTGCAAAGCAAATCTGGTTGGAGAGTCTCTAAAGAAGTTGCTTTTGCTAGAGAATCCGCAATCGCGTTGCCAGCAATACCAACATGGGAGGGAATCTATTGGATGTGCACCTCAGAATTAATTGAATATCTAGAAAGTATGTTCAGGATGGAAGTGCCAGCTCTGTCTATAGCATTTTTCCAATTATTTAGATGTTGAACTGAAGATCGGCTGTCAGTTAGGATCCACAGATCTACAAAATTAGTCTTATACTAGATAATAGCACACACCAAAAAAAAAATAATTTTCAACCAAGACTGTATGGTTTAAAATGAAATGCAAACTTGCTATAGAATACTAAAACTAGAATATTAGGAGCAGAAAATACTGAGAGGTCTATCGTCTGCTTCAAAATTTAGAAGCGAGCATGGTATGAAATTGCGCTTTGTACAAGAATAGGTAAACGCGCAGCTTTTTTGCCCTGCTCAGTTCGAAACTAATCTGTAACACAAACACCGTTGCCTTTCTATGTTATTCAATGGGAAGTTATCACTCCTTACATTCTAACTGAACGAGCAGAGCATAGTAAATGCAAGAATACGAAGAGAAGACACAATAATATTCCATACATTACATAAGCAATTTTAATAACTACATGTAAATATTACAATATTATCAAACTTTATAAACATTTACAATGCTCATTACTTTATAGACACCTACATTATAGTATTAAAAATAGCAATTGATAATGGTGACGCAAGAAAAACAGCAGCGATAGAGAGATTGACGGACACTTTGGAATATCCCAGTCATATCGCGAAAATACCCAGCAGCAGCCGAAAGTCATGCATTTAGGTCCTCTTCAGATCATAGATTACTATACAGATAAAACACTCCCGTATATTCAATGGTAACCAAAAAGTGACTACAGTGACCCTGTGGGCAACGGCTGTAAGTTTCTCAAGCTTTCCAGCTTACGCAATCGCTCGTCTTCTTTTTATTGTATTTATGTTTTCTTTTGGCAGTTTCGTTATAGTTTACACACTTGATTGTAAAAAGCAATTTATTTTAAAAAGCAAATACTTAAGTTTTGAAACATACATGAACCAAAAATAGTTTTCCCGTTTTAAAGCATTTTTATTATTTAAACCAAGCAATGTTAAATATTTAATGATTTCATACTGTTATTTCAGAATTACAGTATGTAAGTTTTATTTGTACTTGAATATGAATGTGTTTGATAAATCATAATTTGAACATTATTAAAACTAATTTTATTTCTAGGAAGAATAGACCTGAATGTTTTGAGTATAACTTTGTGAATTCAAAAATAAAAAAAAATGAAAAGTAAAAGAATAACCTTACATACTAACTTAACCTGCTTCTAACTACTCGTGAAATATAAAAACAATTTTTTATTAAAGATGCTATTTACGTAGACCTAACACATGTGAAAGTTCTTAGTTTCTCTCCGTTGACACGAGTGATGCTATTATCACCCGGGGTTCGCATTTTAGTTTCACTGTCGTATCTGTATGGTAATTTGTGCTTCAGTTTCAAGAGGAGTCTCATATAAGAGATTCTTCAGCTGTCCCCACAAAAAAGATATCAGGGCAATACAAGATCGGCGATCCAGCGATTTGGAAAACTGATGTCCAGATAGTCCATATTGGGCTGGAGCTCCACTATATTGCAATACATGCACCGCCGGAGGTCAGTTGGAACATCCTCCAGCAAGTTTGGTAGCACTTCTTAGAAACTTCTGGTATTTGCTCTTGTCAAGATATTCTGACAGAAGTAACGGTTATATTAGTGGACCCGGTTATTCCTACCCAAAAATGATGTAAAAGCGTCACTGATGCGCAAGTAGATTTACAGACCATCAGTTATGCTTATTATGGGTGTTAAACGCATCCTCTTGTGCAAAAGTGCAATTATCGGAGAAAAGAATAGTTGTCACAAAATCAAGGCGTGTTGTATACTGCTGTAGGATAAAGCAATTAAACTTCCCTATTTTGTAGGGAGAGTCCCAACTTTTGATAGTTCATTTTTTTTTTAATCTTCTGC
The DNA here is from genome assembly GCA_963930645.1 of Salticus scenicus. Classification (NCBI taxonomy): domain Eukaryota; kingdom Metazoa; phylum Arthropoda; class Arachnida; order Araneae; family Salticidae; genus Salticus; species Salticus scenicus. The sequence goes on along the minus strand of OZ005648.1, from coordinate 185,231,484 downwards.
ATAAACTTGTTTTCTAAATAAAGCTTTTGCCCAAATTTATAATTTAAAATTGATGATAGAGCATTTTTTTAAGTGCTGATTTTGTTCTCATTTCTTATTTTGAAATTGGAGACGCAGCGCTAATTTGCCTCTACTTTTTCTGTAGAAAATTTGATCGCCTTGCTGTAAGAGCCAGCGTGTGAGGTCTGTGCGATGAGAATAGTTTTCTTTAGTCAATGCTTGGACTTGTTAAAAATGGTATAGGTGCGACGTTTATAACTTTCACCAACCGCCATGATGTAGATTGTCACAAGTTAAGCTCGTGTACTTATAGTTTTCTGATCTGCCACCGTATCCAAAATCACTTCTTCCACACGTGTTATTTTGGCAGTCCTTGAACAACCTGCATCAGACTTGAAAGCGACAAATCATCTCGTTTTGCACAGCTGCCGATACAAGCGCGCAAATGTTTTCTGAATGTTTTCATTATTGCTACTCTAAAGTGCGCCATTATCTCGTATGTTGCAACCATTGAGTATTGATAGAAGTAGAGTAGGGATTCCCTATACTGGCTATGTAAGAAAAATTACGCGAACATCTCTGTGGTTTTTGGGTGAATAGGCGCCTTCCTTTGGTGATAATCGTTTTCTTGGAAACTGGTTCTTGGGACACAGCACAGAATTATGTGACAGGAGAGGTGGAGAAAACCTGCTTTGGTGGAAGGGGAATGTCGATTTGGCGAATTAATTGGTGGATTGGTGGAGATGTGATGTTCGGGAACAGAAACGTTACTAGTCCGGAGTCTATTCTAATATGTAGTCAATGCACTGTAAAAAAATAACTATTACCAGCTGCAAGAAACTCTCTGTGATTGGAGAAAATAATTATCTTCTCCAATCACAGAGAGTTTCTTGCAGCTGATAATAGTTATTTTTTTACAGTGTGGTTACAACAGTTACAAAGGTTGCACTCTGGGTTAACCTTACATGGTTGGGAATACCGTCTTTTATTTACTGTGACGCAGATTTCCATACAATGTCTTCTTCCTTCCCAGGTTTTACTTGGACGTACACAGTGTTCTTTTCACCGGATAAATCCGAACACAAATGCCGTTTTAATGTTTACCGGCTGTTTCGAAATGCGCTTGCGCGTCTGCGTTTTATTTTATACCATGCATTCTTTAATGAAAACTGTTTGCTATCATCTATTAAAGTTTGTCCCACCTTGTTTTGAATCACCCTGTACAGGAGAAAGTAAAAATATGACTATATGAAACTTTACTGTGATTACACTAGATGCACCACATTTCCATAAATGACATAAATTTCGATTTCAAATGTTTTGTCAAACATTTCAAAAAAATACTTGATGAATAATTTTAAAAACTTTAGAAGTGTAAAAAACATGTTATACTTCATATGTTTCAGCGAAAATATTGTTCTCTAAAGTGTAAAGGAAACCAATAAAAAATCAAAAGAAAATATAAAATATTTGGGATCACCCTGTAAAAAGTAATGCTTGAATTGCGTTGAGCCCTATGATTATGATGCTCTTTGAATTATCGGCATTCAATTATATGAGACTGAAAATATATTCATGAAGATATAACGGTGTTTGCCTTACACTGAGAATTTTTTCATACTTTTTTGTTTATAAAATGCAGGATTTTCCAACCAATGCAATATCCTTTTTAGAATATTTATAAACTGCAGTAGAAGCAACATACTATAAACAGATTATAAAAATATTAAACATCTGATGAAATATAAGCATTTTTTATTACTTCCTTATACAAAGTATAAGGAAGTATAGTAATCCCGATTTGCGAAATGGATTTTGTATTTCACATTGCTCAAAAACGAATGATCGCTGAATATTGCTATTTTATACGTGTGATTTTCATGATGTCTAGTTGCACACCTGCAAGTGTCATCTTAACACGAGCTCTCATTTTAGAGATATAAGGGATTTTACACGATTTTTCGTGACGTCTGTATGTGTGTGTGTGTGTCTGTGTGTGGGTATGTCGCATAACTCAAAAACGGTTGGACGTAGAAAGTTGCGAATTGATACATAGGTTTGTTATAACATCTAGTTGTGCACCTCCCTTTTTGGACTTTCTATGATTTTCCGTTTTGGAGATATTTAGAAAAATTAGGTTCATAATGACAAAAATTTGGCCATAATGTATCAAAAAACGGTAATAACTCAAAAACGGTTTAGACAAATCTTGCAATTTAACTGACTTTCCGATTAGCTAGACATTTGAAACTTTCAGAAAAGCTCAGAACACGTTGACAATGCATTTTTTAAATATTTTTAGCCAACTGTTTCCGATACCTGCTGCCTTCAGCAGCGTTTATGCGATTCAACAGAAAATTTATTTAACTAACTTCCCGACTAGCTAGACATTTGAAACTTTCAGATTAGATCAGAACACGGTGAAAATGCATTTTTTAAATACTTTTAGCCAACTGTATAGGGTCCCTGCTGCCTTCGGCAGCGTTACCAGTTCAAATCTTGGAATCGATTTGTAACTAACTTCCCGACTAGCTAGACATTTAAAACTTCCGGAAAAGCTCAAAATACGGTGACAATGCATTTTTAAAATATTTTTGGCCAATTGTTTCGGGTCACTGCTGCCTTCGGCAGCGTTTACATGGTTCAACAGAAAATTTATTTAACTAACTTCCCGACTAGCTAGACATTTGAAACATTCAGAATAGTTCAGAACACGGTGAATATGCATCTTTTTAATACTTTTAGCCAACTGTTTCAGGTCCCTGCTGCCTTCGGCAGCGTTTATATGGTCCAACAAAAAAATTATTTAACTAACTTCCCGACTAGGTAGACATTTGAAACTTTCAGAATAGTTCAGAACATGGTAAAATTCCTTTTTTTAAGCCAATTTTTTCGGGTCCCTGCTGCCTTCGTCAGCGTTACCAGTACAAATCTTGCAATCGGTTTTTAGCTAACTTTCAGAAAAGCTCAGAACACGGTGATAATTCATTTTTTTTAAATATATTTAGCCAACTGTTTCGGGTCCAATGTCAATGTTTTTTAACATTATGTATATTTCTAAAAGTGTATAAGGAAGTCATGTGGTGCCCACATCAGATTTTTAAATAATATTTAACTGTGCGTATGCTAATTAAAATATTCTTGCATAATATATTAGCCAAATGAATTCAGCTGCTTATGTAAAAAACCTCAAGTAAATATCTTTGAAATTCAAAATATTATATTGAATGAACTCAATTTTAGTCTCTCTTAAAAATCAGCAAATCTTTATGGGTTTTATTGATATTTATTTTCAAATAACGTACATTTAATTGCCAATAATGACCAGGGAACCCATGAAATGAAAGTAGAATCGTCTTGATGTCACAAAGTCAGCTTGTAGGTTTATAAAAGGAAGGTGACTGCTTGGAAGATCTTTATACGATCTCAAGCAGTCGAAGTAAGTGTGGTACGAGAGTCGGGAGAAACTAAAAGGAAAATGATCATTGGAGCCCACTGTTTCGGTCACTCCGTTCAAGTTTCAGATCCCACAGTATACAGTTGGTGAGATAATAGTTAAATAGAAACGAGAAGGAGTCATAAATCCGCAATCCGGACCAGGAAAGCCAAATAAATGTTCTGGAAGAGACTGGTGAAGTCCGAAACGCTTTCTAAAATTAAACAGGCAAAAAACCTTAGACGTCGTAGTCACACAGTTTTGATCAGCCTATGGAAGTTATAGCAGTAAACGCAAAGTCCGACGACAGATGTTTCGGTTGGGATTCCATGGTCCATTTGGAGTCCCAAAGCCTATATTATAACAAACAAGAATGCCCACCGGCAATTAGAATGGTCTCGAACAGGACGTAGCTGTACATTAAGCAACGGAAGAGCATCATGTGGAGCGATGAATGACGGTACATGAGGTGAACGGATCACAGTCCATTCTGATGGACCCATCAGTACCCGGAGAATTCCGAGTAAACGCTACTAACCGCAATGTATTATTCCAACTATAAAATTTGAGAGTGGCAGAATCAAAATCGGGTTCTGCTTTTCTTGGTTTGACTTGGTCCATTGGTTTCAGTAGAAGGTACGCTCAATGCTGAAGCCTATGAAGAGATTGGGGACAAATGTGTGCTTTCTAGCTTTTAGCAAAAGTTTGGTAGTGGACTGTTTATGTTACAACATGATATAATGCAAAATTGCACAAAGCGCACTGTATTACAGAATGGTTTGAGGAGATGAGGGTTAAAGAGCTCGAATGGCCAGCACAAAGAACTGATATCAATCGCATTGAATATCATTGGGATGTGTTATAACGCCGTTTAAGAGCCCGACCGTGACCTCCACTAAAATCGAACTTTTTCCCACATAACAGACAGAATGAAAAGCGATCTACCCCAAACCCGTTGAAAGTCTTCATACAAGGTTGCAGACGGCCATCAGTGTGAAACACATGACTACGGCATACTGACTTTATATTAGCGTAAGTGGAAATCGATATATTCGATATTCGATTATTATAGGCAGTATCATTTACGTTAACTGAAAAATGGATAAGACCCCCTAAAGTTTTGATGTTTTTCAAGAATAACTAAAATCGTGTTCACTGTTCATTCTATCATGTAGAACTTTTTGAATTCTAAAGATATTTACTTCAGTTTTTTACGTAAGTATCTCAATACATTCGGCTAATAAATTATGCAAAACTTTTCTAGTTAAAATTAGTGCATGCAGTTAAAAATTATTTATTAAAGTACTCATATTTTATGAGGAATTTAATATTTATACTATGACTGCAATAGGTTGTTTCTACTGCAGTATGTCAACCTTTCTAAAAACGATATTGGTTCGAAAACCTGCATGTTATAAGCAAAAAACGTACAAATAATCTATTATTAAAAAACTTTTAAAACCCAAATTCTTAACCGGTCTGGATCAAAGTCGTTCAGCGTACTGTATCCCGTGAACCGGTCGTGGATCAAATCACCCCAAAAAAATTTCTGAGGCATTTGATCCATTGACCAATGCATTGCTATGATTGGCATATAGTTATTGTTCTGGTTGTGCCAACTATCGGTCATTACAAACGTAAATATGCATAAAAACTTTTTTTTTTTTTTTTGTAAATAACTGCATAATTGTTTTAGAATTATAAAAATATGCACACAATGTTGCTCCCTGCAAACAATTTTTTAATTTTGAGTTTTAAAAAATATTTTAAATATGTTTGTGTACCACTTTGTGAATTTACCGATGAGTTAATTTTTATAAAACATTTTTATGTTTGAATACTAAATTTTTGCCTTAAATTTCAGCCTTCGAACATAAAAAAAAGCTTCTTAAAAAAACTCTTCAAAAATTCTTAGGAGTGTGTAAAAATCCTGTGTAGTCAACGAAAAATTTCCTTTTATCAATTGACATCTTTTCTACTAATTATCTGCAAAAATTAACACTCCGGACCTTCGGGGTATTGAACGCTCGACCACCGCGTTACTAACATGGCACTCTAACCACCTGAGCCACGGTGAGACAAATGAAAAAGCTTATATTTACCTTAAAATGGAGGCGCATTTTTTATTAGTTTGAGATTCACAAACATACCGTAGTGAATGACAGTAAGTACATAAGAATTTGGGGAAAAGTCACTAATTTAAGGATAAAACCTTATATCCCAACGAATAAACATGCACTCTAGTACAAATGAATACAGATAATTAAAAGAAGCATCATAGTCATAGTCATATGATACCGCTAACATGCAGTTCAAGCACTGCTTTCTACAGGGTAATCTTTTTGTATTTTCTTTACATTTTTAATGGTACTTTTTTCGTTTTCAGATCATAAGTTTCGTAAAATTATATGTAGTGTAACATATATTCTATGTTCCTAAAGTTCAAGATTATTCTTCAAATACTTTTTGACAAAAAGTCTAAATTTGAATATGTCTGGTCATTTATGGAAAGGTCTTTCAATCATTAATACTGTATTCATTATTAAATTGTATTACTTTCTCGTACCCACACGATGGTATTGTTTTAGAGTCAAATTTTGGAAATTGACTTTTTGCTATTTTTATAGGTTTTGAGTTTTCCGAAATTCCAAAATTTTGTCTGTCTCCCTCTATCTCTTTCTATGTGTGTGTGTGTGTCTGTTAACAGCATAATTTAAGATCAAATATTAAACAGAAGTTCAAACTCGACATATTAAATCTGTATCATACGGGAATGCTACTTGACACTTTTTATTGAAATCGGTCAAACAGTTCGTGTATAGGGACATCCAAAATACTTCAGACTGAAATAAACAAAATGAAATGAACATATATTTTCTATATGCATGAAAGCATGTTTTGCATTCAAAACGTGATTTTATGCATATAAAAAATACATGTTATTATAATCGTCCACCATTTGTTTACAGGGCCACACTAAAGAATTTGGATATATTAGGGCTGTACACTGAAACTTCTGGAAGTGCATTTCGAGTTGTGCTATGTGTTTTTATATCGTGCTAAATTTAAATAGACTATGTGGTGTTTATATAACTTATATACAATATATATATAGGGGCACCCAGAATTAAGCGAATACAATATTTTCTCTTGAATTTAATTGATGAAAGTAATTTACTCAATTTTACAAAATCCAGGAAAACAGCTTAGAAATGATAATTACTTTTTCATACCCATGTGATAGACAAAGTATTAACTTGAATTCTAGTTTTCAATGTTGATTTTTGGCTATAATTACGCATTTTGAAGTTTCCAGGGATTGGTCGGGGTGTTTGTTTTTTATCAGCATAATTTAATAATCTTGATAAGGTGTTGACTTCATTTTACTTTTATTTTGTTTAAGAATTTATAGTTTTTATTCATTTACAAAATAAATAAACATACATCATGTAATGTTATAAAATAAGTGTAATTCAGTTACTTTATTTCTGAGTATCCGGTATTTAGTACTTATCCATAGAAGTATACTGCGAGCTTTTATTTTCTAATTAGGTCTTCATCGTGGGATTTCACTTGTACCACTTAGTCTAATATAACTAAAAGGTAATATTGGAGTTTTGATTAATTTATTTTTTTTGTATTGCATGACTCTTATACTCTTAAAATCAGCGAAATCAATTGCTTGATGATAAGAATCTTTAATATAATTTGTGTAGATTAAACATATGTGAAAGAAACACGCACATCTTATTTCATTGTGCTATACATTAGAAATGAGTAAGAGACGCCGGGAAAAAATACACGTTACACTAGAGGTCTGCACGGGCCGGGTTCGGGCCGAATTTTTGAATTTGCTCTCGGGCCAGGCCGGGCTCGAGCTTAAAAAAATTTTTCAGGCTCGGGCCGGGCCGGGCTTGGACTCAGATTTTTTTGTGTATATTCGGGCCTTGCCTGAATGAAATTTTCTCCGGGCCAGGCCGGGCATGAATAAAATTTTCTCCGGGCTGTGTCGGCACGAATCTTTTTCTGGTTTCCTCGTTAATCAAAGAAAAAGGAAAATGATAAAATATTTCTTCAGTCATTTACTTTACGTAATTTTACAGGCTTGTATGTCACATAAAGTTCTATTTCGTTAAAAAGTGTCTGTAACGTCAATTTAATTGTCTATCAGTCTGTCTGTCCGAAATCTTAATTTTTGGCAAATATTTTTAGCATGCCTCGAAATTAATATATTTTATTTAAAGTAATATTAGACGGTTTCCTATTCAAAATAGTATGCATGTCACTACCAGTTTGCGTACATGTACATAGCAAAAGCAATTAGATACATTACTGTGTAAATGGGTTTGTTTCTTATGATCTGTTGAGTTTAGGTGGTATAAAGGCTTTAAAAATCTTTCCGCTGTAACTTTTTCTCTAAGGCTCCTTTTTCTTTTCTCCAGTGGATGAAAGTAGCATCATTTTTAGTTTAACATTAAAGTTTTGTTTACCGGAGCACATGAAAGATTCGGATACATTATGGTATATAAGAGAAAATGGTTGAAAGTGCATTTTCAGTAGTATTAACCATTTTAAATACCTTCCTATATTGTTTGATGAATGCTAATATTTTCGATTTGACTTTCTGTTTGTCTTTGTGCCTTGTCTACTACTCCGATTCAAAAAATTAGAATAATGTAAAAAAGAATGAGTTTGATGTTGCTAACGCGTCAATTTGCATACTGCGTCCAGGAAAAAATATATTAAAAGTATCTAATTATCTTCAGAGCATTTATAAATATAACATAAATATTTATTTTTATCTGATATATTAATAATTAACTATTTAAAAAATATTAGAATAATTCAAAGAAATAGAATACCTTGATAGCATGGTTCAAAAAATTAGAATATTCAAATTTTTCTTATAAGTTGAGAGAACGGCTGCGGGATTAACATCTGTGGGACTATAAAATGTGCTCCGTTGAAAATGAAAAGTCGTTTGGCATTTGATTGTAGCGTAGTATTTGCTTAATATGGGACGAAAGAGCGATTTATCTGAGGCTGTGAAATATCGTATTGTGTACTTGCACGAAATAGGAAAAACACAACTTTTTATAGCAAAAGAAGTGAAATGCTCTCAAGCAAGTGTGAGTAGAGTTTTGAGAGAATATTCTAATAATAAGCGTTTTCAAAAACCACTTTAAAAGTGGTCGAAAGCCAGTAACTTCAAGAAGAGATGAAAGGCAATTGAAAAAGATTGTGAAGAAACATCGTTTTCGGAGTGTGAGATATGTGCATAGAAAATGGAAAGAAATGGGTATAAATGTCTCCAAATCTACAACACTACGACGACTTCGCAAATTAGGTTTTAGATCACGTGTGCCTAAGATAAAGCCATTCTTATCATCTAAGCAAAGGGCTGCTAGAGTTAAATGGTGTAAACAAAGGCTATTTTGGGATCACGACGATTGGAAAAAGATACTTTTCAGCGATGAAAGTGTGTTTTGTGTGTCTCACGGAAATCAAGGTATACGTGTCTGGAGACTCAAACATGAAGCTTATAAGAAAGAATGTTTAAAACGTTCGTTTAAATTTGCGACCTCTGTTATGGTATGGGGCTGCATGACTGCTGAAGGCCCAGGCAGGTTGTGTATTGTTTCCACAACAGTCAATTCAGAAGTCTATCAAGAAATTCTTGAACATTTCATGATTCCTTCAGCTGAGGATTTATGTGATGACGATTTCTTGTTTCAGCAAGATTCAGCTTCTCCCCACACTTCCAAATCAACAACTAAATGGCTCAAAGAGAAGGACATACCTGTACTCCCTTGGCCTGCAAACTCACCCGATCTAAATCCTATCGAGAATTTGTGGGGAATTATGAAGAAACGACTTCAAGAAGTTGCGCCTAGAGACAAAAAAGAACTTATTTCTAGTATAAAGAGCATATGGGCGAATTTGGATAAAAAAGATTGTGAACCTTTAGTTAAAAACATGCCAAAACGTTTAAGAGCTGTCATTAAAGCTAAGGGTGATGCAGCAAAGTACTGATTAGCAAGTAAAAATACTTAGAGTTTAAATTATGTTCAATATATTTTCATTATTCTAATTTTTTGAACCATGTTAGAAAGTATTCTAATATTTTGAATTTTTTGTTGTTAGCTGATTTAAATATATTTTCTATTTCATTGTAATGTGTTTACATTTTTATAATCTGCAAAATATGCAGATTCATATTATAGTACTTTATATTTGATATTGTTGATTATTTATTTGATAAATTCGATTTTCATTTCCCTTGACCATATTTCTTTTCATTATTCTAATTTTTTGAATCGGAGTAGTATAATAATGAATTTCTGTTTATATATAATTGCCTTGTAAAATTTCAGCAGTTTTGTTAAAGAACGTACTATTGTTTGGTTATATAAAACCTCTGCAAAACACATACTCAAAATCTTTTTTATAAAAAGGCATTTTTTTTTTTTTTTTTTAATTATTTTACATATTTTTGAATCGGGCCGGGCCGGGCTTTCGACTTCATAACGGGCCGGGCCGGGTAAGTAAAGTTTTCGTACGGGCCGGGCCCGGGCCTCGAAATTCCGGCCCGTGCAGACCTCTACGTTACACTAACATTAACCGCAGACAGCGGAGAAAAGTAGAGTCATTACAATTACATTCTCGAATGTACGAGTATAATAAAAGATCATATTCACTTGAGTCAAATAAATTTTCTGGATTAATGATATGAAATAAGTTTTTTAAATGAAATGTTTTTTAAATTTATTTTTCACCAATAAACAAATAACAACGAGGGCAGTGGGAGTTTCCTCAGATAGAAATATATCTTAAATAAGACTTTTTTCGGAAACTGTATTCAACTGGTTTTTAAGTACGTTTATATACAATACTACTTATTTTCTTATATTTCGATTTATAATCTTTCTTTGTGGTTTTCAAATGAAGGGAATGTAAGGGAAAATCGTGTGAGTGCCCCACCAGATTACCTTTTTTTTTTCTTTTTTTTTAAGATAGAAAAAAAATTTCAGTCATATCCGAATTCAATCGATATCATTTTATAAAAATTCATATACACAAGTAATAAAAAGATTAATTTTTAATTTTGTCAAAATCTTTCTACAATTGTTCAGCTCAAAATGGTTGATTCTTCAGGTATAATTTATTTGTCCTTTAGTTTTTCCTGTTTCAATAAGCTGACAAGGAATGAAATGTTATTTTTATTATTAGATGATATATTACAGCAATACACAATGCATGTAATTGACTGAAATTTTTCAATGCACTGAACCTTGAAGAGAAATTCTATTCAAAATAAATCAATTGTATGCGAATTCAAATATGAAATGAATAATGCAAATAGCATGAAAGTAAATGAAAACAGAATGTTTAGTAAATGGGAAAAATGAAAAACTGTACATAAAGAAGTCATATGCAAATATAATTTAGAGGTGCGAATTTTAATATTCTGTTTTAGAGATAACTCGTCGTAGTTTACGACTCGGAATAAATATTGGAGAACACATATTTAAAAAGTAAAAGAATGCTGTCTATTTAAATTTTCCAAATTATGTTTAGTAAATGGGGAAAAAGGAACACTGTACATAAATAAGTCATATGCAAATATAATTTAGAGGTGCGAATTTTAATATGCTGTTTTAGAGATAACTCGTCATAGTTTACGACTCGGAATAAATATTGGAGAACACATATTTAAAAAGTAAAAGAATGCTGTCTATTTAAATTTTCCAAATTATGTTTAGTAAATGGGGAAAAAGGAACACTGTACATAAATAAGTCATATGCAAATATAATTTAGAGGTGAGAATTTTAATATGCTGTTTTAGAGATAACTCGTCATAGTTTACGACTCGGAATAAATATTGGAGAACACATATTTAAAAAGTAAAAGAATGCTGTCTATTTAAATTTTCCAAATTATGTTTAGTAAATGGGGAAAAAGGAACACTGTACATAAATAAGTCATATGCAAATATAATTTAGAGGTGCGAATTTTAATATGCTGTTTTAGAGATAACTCGTCATAGTTTACGACTCGGAATAAATATTGGAGAACACATATTTAAAAAGTAAAAGAATGCTGTCTATTTAAATTTTCCAAATTATGTTTAGTAAGTGGGGAAAAAGGAACACTGTACATAAAAAAGTCATATGCAAATATAATTTAGAAGTGTGAATTTTAATATGCAGTTTTAGAAACAACTCGTCATAGTTTACGACTCGGGAATACATATCGGAGAACACATATTTAAAAAATAAAAGAATCCTGTCTATTTAAATTTCCCAAATTAATGTTAAAAAACTGCATTAGTTTTAAGAAATGTAAAGTGGGGAATAAACTGAAATGGTGGACAGTAGATTTATTTCTCAGGGCAAATTAATTCATACGGAACATGTTTGAAACAAACTCGAATTTCCAAAGTTTACACATATACGAACTACAACTCCTTAGAAAAAACACTCCGCATACCACTCATGCCTAGGGCCCTCATGTAGCAGTGTTGCCAACTAAAGAGATTTGTCCTTACGCGTAAGGAATTTTAGCAGTTTTCTTCAGCATGTAGAGGCAGAATAGGGACTTTATGGAGGGACATGCTACAAAGGGCATTCTCAGGATATCCTAAGGATGAAAGTGCGTCCTACGGACATCCTCAGTACTAAAGTAGGGACTTTTATCATCAATATAAGGACATTTTGAGTTGTCCGTAGGAACATGGCAAAATTTGAGTTGGCAACACTGTCGTGCAATCAATTAGCATTAGCCCAAACAAGAACCTACACCAACGCACCAAATGTCTCCAACAAATTTTAGTAATTTTACCCACAATGACTTCCCCTATAAAATGTTGGAAAGTTCTCAAATATGTATGCTTAGTGGAAATTTTAGTTTTGTGTATATTATGTATTTTCTTTAATTTTTTGCTATAATCAATAGAAGAAAGTACTGGATAAGTAAAAAACTTCGGCTTCAGGTTTTCTATGGATTGGTTTTCTATGGATATGGTTTTCTATGTCTTCAGAGGTTCAGAATACAATTTGACCATCTTTAGAAAACGTCTGTGTGTGGGACAAAATACTTCTACCAACTATATTTCGAGAATTTATGCACAGAATTTCATTCAAATTTGTATGTTATTGCACCTTGACACAAATTAGCGCTTTTAAACATTTGGTGTAAATCACCAACAGGTGGCGTTGCCACCCCGATATTTTATAATTCTTATTACAACAATTTAGAACAAAATTCCCTATAAATGAGCACAATGAGAATTATTTTTTACAAATAATTGTAAAATTAAAAGATTTATTTATAAATCTGAAAAAAAAAAAAAAAAAAAAAAAAAAAAAAACTAAATGTCGGGAAGCATCACTCCTTCCTGGGTAGGAAGTACACCCCTCTCTCGAAGAATGTAAGTTTTTCAATATGAGCTAGTACGTAAAAAAAAAAAAAAAAAAAAATCGCAAACATCTTTAAAATGAATCACTGAACCAATATAATAATTTAAAACAAAGTTATCGATTTTTTTTTTCATTGAAATAAATAAATAAGTAAAAGCAATTTTAGATGTCATCTTTAGAGCATAAAACTAACTTTGAAACGTCATCATGGAAAATAATTTTAATAAATAAACTGCACTCTGTGTAATAAGTAATTTGTACTTTTTTCCACATATAATAAGAAAAAGTATCCGCGTTTGTAATGATCGATAGATGGCGCTTTTTCAGTTTCTGTTGTTAGTAAATATAATAGCCACGTGTATTTATTATTGTTCTTTTTGTTATTCTACTTAATATTCGTACTATAATTTCTTCGCCATTACATCATGGAAAATTGATTGCTTTTGGAAAAAAAATATTTCAGTTTATTCAAAGTTCGATCGGAAGTAGATTTTTAACTGAAGTTGAACAAATATTAGTTTCAAATCATCTGATTAATTCTTTACTTCCATTAGCCGAAGCAACTGAAATTTTAAATTTGTTATTTGGAAATAAATGGAAGCTTAATTCTGGATTTCTTGATCCTTTGGAGTTACACTGTAGCACACAACAGTATGTGTTATCTTTTTTACCGGATTTATTAATTTTTATTCAATAAATATATGTGAAACTAAACATCGGCCAGCAATGGCGGCTCGTTGAAAGCCGAATTAAAGCATGCTTATTGTAATTTCACCTTAGCCCACCAGAGGAAGAGCATTTCATTACAATCGCGGATTGCATTCGCGAAGATTTTTTACCTCTGGTTTCCGATGGATTTATGTGTTTTGAGATGTCCTGAACACGATTTAACCATTTTTAAAAAATGTCTATCTGAGTGCGTGCATCAAAAATTTTGTGAACGCTGTATCACACACTTACCAATGAACGAAATTTAACCAAACTTGATATTTAGTTGTACCTTGACCTAAATTGATGCTGATTACTATATTTGAAGATAAATCGCTCAATAAATGACTGTCATCCTTTTTAAAATAATTCTTATTATGGCGGGATAGAACAAAATTTTGTATAAATGTACATAAGGAGAATAATTTCTAAATTTTTAATGTGGAAAAAAAAATTATGAGGGTAATAGTTAACCAGGAAAAAAAAAAAAAAAAAAAAGTGCATATGTAGGGGCATCGCTTCCCCCATAGGTTGACGTTTCCTTCCAGGGGGTGTAAATTTTCATATGTGTATCATTCATAAGAATTTGTCAATACCTTTAAAACTAATGGTTGAAAGATAGATCTGTGATAATTTAAAACAATGTTATGTATTTTTTTCATAAAAAAAAGGAAGAAAAAATTCTTCAAATGTTGTTCAACATCTTCAAATTTTCAAAACCAAAACAGACTTTCTTTGGAGACTAATACTTCTCTGAGATGAAAATATCTCTTTCCATCATGGAAAATAATTTTAATAAATAATACTTTTAGTAAATAATTTGCATTGCGTTAATTTGTATAGGAAAATATAAAAGAGAAGTTCGTGTTGGCCACTACATACTAATTTTTATAGTAAATAAGAATTTGCCGTTCTTATAATAACTAAACGTTTTTCATTAAAAGAGTTGATTACAATCAAGAAATACAATTTCGTATCTTTGAATTGTTTCACAATGGAACAAAGTTTATTTTAAAAATACTCCTTTTTATCTCGCTTAATACAAATGTCTTCAATGTCATAACTCGTTATTATTATAGTTTTTTTTTTTATTATTTATTATATTTTATTTTACTTTTAAAGTTATCGAAAAACAAATAAGAGCGAAATTGTGTTCACCCAAACACAATACCTTGCAAAAAGAGAAACAGAACAAGAAAAAAAAAAAAAAAAAAAAAAAAAAAAAAAACAAGCAAGACAACATTTTTGATAAACACCAAGGTCTTGTAAATTTATTTATCTAATGCAGTCAAGAAATAAACAAAATTTATAGGCAATTTTAATCTCGTTTTACCTTGACATGAATGAAATCCTACAATTTCTTTTTTTCATGTTAACAATATACAGAAAACTTGTATATGTTTAGTAGTACACGTTGATAAGTGTCAGTAAGTCTTCTCGGATCATCCCAAGATAACGGACTTATTGATTCAGCTGTTTGACAAGTGTGTCCTTTTACAACATCCGTTTTCACTGTGTCCTTTAACCTATTTCTGTATCATGTGTGTACATATACTATATCAGAAAGATTAAATTTTATTGATGAAAAAGATATTTAGTTTGAAAGCATATGTTAAAATACAAAGGGAAACAGGATAAAATTTATTAAGCTTCAAATTTATATGTTAAAAAAAAAAAAAAAAAAAAAAAAAAGCTTGTAGACGGAGATACCAAGTTCGAACCCAGATCGAGCTCATCGGCCTGGCCGATCGGAGATTTCCATGGTTTTCTCCGAAACTTTCTTGAATATGATGTTGCAGATACTTTTAGAACTTGTCTATTAGTTTAATAGCTTAAAAATATATATATATTCTTTTTCTTTCTTTCTTTTTTTTTCTGGATTATTGCAATAGTATTTTCCTTTGCAAATACATTTTTCCCAAGTAGCTGTTATTTACTATAACCAGTAAATCTAGTCCAACATTTTTCGGTCACAGATAAATTTCGTTTTACGAGTTTGGTATAGAAAATGTTGCTACTGGACCCATAATGTACTACATATATTTGTACATATATATTTTTCAGCTTTATATTGCTGGCAGTAAGAAAACGTTTCTTACTGGTAAAATTTTCGGCAAATTGTAGTGCAGTTAATCTTACGGAATACAAAATTATACTACTGGGCACATAACGTATACATATTTGTTTATTTATCATAATTTTAAGCTTTATATTGCTGGCTAGTAAGAAAACATTCTAGGGTTGGTAAGATTTTCAGTGACTTCCCCACCTCTGCTGTAGAGAAATGCAGTGTAGTTAACGTTAGGTAATGCAAAATCGTACTACTGGGCACATCAAGCACACGCATTTGTTTAATAAACGTAATTTTCAAGCTTTATACTGCTGAGTGATAAGAAAACGTTCCAGGCTGTGGTAAGACTTTCCGCGAATTCTCCACATTTGCTGTAGAGAATATAGTGCAGTTAATGTTACGGAATGTAAAATCATTCTACTGGGCACTTCATGTACACATATTTGTTTGCTTACCATAATTTTTCAGCTTTATATTGCTGGATGATAAGAAAACGTTCCTGGCTACTAAGACTTTCAATGAATTCTCTACCTCTCTAGGCCGACGAACGATATCTGAGTTTGAATCCGACAGCCGAAAATGATAGAGATGAAGCGAGTTCTAAATAGCGTAGACTTTCAAAGATTTAAAAGTCAAAGCCAAGATTCTTTTTTTTTTTTTTTTTTTTTTGTTATTTTATTTACTGAACTTTTTTACGCAGTACTGAGATTATAATTAAAATTAATTGGAATAAGTATATATTTCAATAAATAATACAAAAAAAAAGGTATCTTTTTATTTATCAGAAACTTAACTGAGATTGGACTAAAGTTTATAAACTCATTGATGGAGATTTTTTTTTTTTTTTTAATTTAGTAAGTCTTCAAAAACTAGTTGGCATAGGTGGACTCTGCTCAGTTCCCCATCATACTTATGTTCTCAGAAATTTCTAGTGCGAGACATATTATAATCATGTTAAAAGAAATGAATTTGACCAAAGCTTGATACAGTGACAGAATGAAATCCCCGCCTAATAGGCTATCCACCGTTCATTTCGATATGTTTATCTTATTCTAAACTATTAATTTATTTTATCAGGGTCGATTCCGTTGTTTAGTTTTCATGCTACTATTTCCAATGCAATAATCCTCAATATTCATATTTATATAAAAAATTTACAATTTCGCTATGTTGATAAAATCGTAAATTACGAATAATTTACGAAATTTTCCTAGTAGAATATTTGTATTCAATCATGTTCAAACAAATATCATGAACTTAATTTTGAAGTTGTCTAATGTATTTAGGATCCTCAAAATAGAAGTTTATGCTCAATTTTGCCTTATTCTGGCATGTTAAGTAAATTGTAAATTCCAAATAACTTACGAATTTTTTAAATTGGAAAAATCATAGTCTATGCTATTCATGCCAGTATCCTAAATAATATTTCGAAAGTGGTTTGACATCTTTACGATGAAAATATCCCTCAAGATTGACGTTTATGTGAAATTTTGCTCTATTCTGACATGTTAAGAATTTCGTAAATTTCCAATAACTTACGAAATCTTTATATTGGAAAATTCATTGTCATTAATATTCATGCCAGTGTCCTAAATAATATTTCAAAAGTAGTCTGACATCTTTACGATGAAAATATCTCTCAAAATTGACGTTTATGTGAAATTTTGCCCTATACTGCCATGTTAAGAAATTCGTAAATTTTCAGTAACTTGCGAAATTTTCAAAGTAGCATATTTATAGTTACTGATGTCCATTCCGGCATCAAAACTGATATTTTAAAACTGGTCTGACATTTTTACAGTAAAATGTTTTCATTTAATGCACGTTTAAGTGAATTTTTGTCCTATTCTCCCATGTTAAGAAAATCGTAAATTTCTAATAACAACTTACGAAGTTTTTAAATTCGAATGTTGCAAATGAGTAGGGTTCTTGCCAGTGTCGAAAGTAATATTTTAAAACTGATCTGACCTCTTTGCGACAATTTGTTCTTGAGATATCGTGTACACAGACTAACAAACTAACAGACTAACACACTAACAGACTAACAGACACCCTACAGACAGACACCATAGAAATTTTGTCATTTTCGGATTCCTCACACCTGAAAACGTGTAGAAAAGTAAAAAAACCGAGGTCGAAAATTTTCACGATTACCTAAGTTCCCCATACCTATAGTATGATGGGGAACTAACTAGCTTTCGTATCATATGTAAAAGTGATATTAATATTTGTCATTGTTTAAAATTACAAGCACTACACAACACATACTACATCTAAAGGAATGCGGAAGATAATTACGTTTAAAAAAGTATTTTTTCTCCCACACACTTTTTTCTCTTAACTGAAAGTATCATATACCGAAAGTCATAAGAAAACAGAGAGATGCTATTAATATTCCTGGCAACTTTAAAAAGAAAAGAATAGAAGAAAAATAACAGAAAAATAATAATCAAACAAACAATGTCAAATATTTTCATGGAATTCATTATATGGCTCACTTTCAACTGACGCCTTGTATGCCAGTGCAGAATTCCAGCTCTTTTTGTTTTATTTTCAATATACTTGAAACTTTTATTAAACATAAATCTCAAAATAAACTCTGAAGTTGCAATTTCTTTAGGTGCATTACATTTCTTTCTTCAGAGTATATTGTTCTCATTTATTGCTAAAATAATTTTACGTTTAGCATCACACCTGTCTAGGCTTTATTTTTATTTATTTTATTCAACATCAAAGGAAATATATTTATTTACACGTACATAAATAATAAAATTGAAATAAACCTTTATAAAAAAATTAAACTTGTACGTGCTAAAAACTTCTGACAGAACTGAATTTATATATGTACTAGCAGGCTTTGCCCGCTTCGCTGGTCACTATATTTAAAGGAAACTCTTTTTTATATTGCTTTATGGAAAAAAAAAACTGAAATCGATTAAAAGCTCGCTTTGTGTTCCCGCTGCCTTCGGCAGCGTCTTGTTCGTCTTCGCAGCCTCCTGTGCCTGGCCCTACTGCCTGCGAGCCTGCGACAATGGCTAAACCGTCCCACAATGGCTTACCCGTTCATAAACGATGCAGGCGACGCCCGCTTCGCTGGTCCGCTTCGCTGGTTTTTAAATGAATCACTATAATTACTGAATTCTCAGAATTGCATTAATTTTTATCACGTGAAAAAAAAAAAAGAGAAACAAAATCTGATTAGGAAAAATGTCGCACCGGGTTCTCACTGCCTTCGGAAAAAATTCCCAAAATGTTCTAACTCTTATTTCTATTTTTCCCCCTTCGCCCCACCACCACCCGTCTATGCTAATAATTTTACAAATTCGAAAATATCTGCAATCGATTTGTAAGTATCATAAACCTCTATGCACCAGCTTTGAACGATCTATCTCTGTTTTTATTTTTTTGCCCCTCCGCTCTCTCCCCCCTGCCCGCCCCTCCCAATAATTTTAAAAATTCAAAAATATCCTCAATCGATTTGTAGGTAACGAAAACCTCTATGTACCAATTTTGAATGATCTAACTCTATTTTATTTTTTTTGCCCCTCCGCCCTCCCCCCTTCCCGGCCCTTCTAATAACTTTACACTTTCGAAAATATCCCCATTCGACTTGCAGGCCTCTAAAACCTATTTGTACCAATTTTGAATGGCCTAACTGTATTTCTATTTGTTTTTGCCCATAGCCCCCCCCTTACCGCCCCACCCCCCACCGCACCTCCTAATAATTTTACAAATTCGAAATCCCCAATCGATTTGTAAGTATCGAAAACCTCTATATACCAATTTTGAACGATCTAACTCTATTTTTATTTTTTGCCCCCCCTCTACCCTCCCCCCTTCTTGCCCCTCCTAATAACTGTACACTTTCGAAAATATCCCCATTCGACTTGCAGGCCTCTAAAACCTATCTATACCAATTTTGAACGGCCTAACTGTATTTCTATTTATTTTTGCCCCATAGCCCCCCCTTACCGCCCCACCCCCTACCCGCCCCTCCTAATAATTTTACGAATTCAAAAATATCCGCAATCGATTTGCAAGTATCGAAAACCTCTATGTACCAATTTTGAACGATCTGACACTATTTTTATTTCTGTACCAATTTTGAACGGCCTAACTGTATTTCTATTTGTTTTTGCTCCATAGCCCCCCCCCCTTCCTGTCCCACCTGGGGGCTGAATTTCTAAAATTCCAGAAATTGGTTTTTAGATAATTGCATTAGCTATATTTTAGAGCAAAAATTTCACGTATAACTATTTTTTTTTGTTTGAGATTTATAGGATTATGCGAAATCACGTTTTACGCATGTGAAATCACGTTTCCCCCCCCCCCCCCCCGCGGGGACCGAATTTCAAAAATTCCAGAAACCGATTTTTAGACATTTGTATTAGCTATATTTTAAAGCAAAAATTTTACGGATATCTGTTTTTTTGTTTGAGATATGAAGGGTTTTGTGAAATTACGTTTTGCCCCCCTCCCCTCCCCCCCCTTGGTGGGCGAATTTTGTAAAATCGCTTGCGGCGTTGTGTTTCTCGGGTCGTAAACATTAACCGTGCCGAATTTTGGGTAGATTCCCAGAGACCACCCCGACCCCTCTCAAGGGTTGTGATTGCTTTTGTTGAAGCTGTCAGGGAAAAGAGCGATAAAGTCTAGCTATGGCAGTCTGCACTCCTCATTGAAACTCATTGAAACCTTTGGACAGCCCCTGCCCGCCTGTCCAGCATGTTCCCTCTTTCGTTCAAGGTTCAAGATAAACTGCTATCGGAGAATTATAGAGGGTGAAAGTGAAGAAGATAATATTTTTACAATCCTTATATAAGATTTATTGAAAGATAGAAAAAGAGCAGAATTTCTAACGCATTTAAAATTGTAAATTTTGTTTTCTCCATAATTATCTTTTACAAGTTTATAAAAATTAAATAAATAAACTAATTAATTAAATAATTCATAAATAAATTCATAAATATTAGAATCGCCCGGTGGTTGAATCTTTATTACTTTTTTAAAGTAAGCATTGAAATAAAAAATATAAAAATTCAAAATTTAAGTATAAAAAATGTTCTTAGAAATTACACTATCCATCAAAATAAATAAAAAATGAAATGAATGAATAAACAAATAAAATTAAAATTAATAAATATAAGTAAATATCATCATCTTTTTACTTTCCAAACACTATAGTGAGGAAAGTATTGTAATCATGTCAAAAATCCGAAATTTTAAAATTGTAAATTTTGTTTTCTCCATAATTATCTTTTACAAGTTTATAAAAATTAAACAAATAAACTAATTAATTAAATAATTCATAAATAAATTCATAAATATTAGAATCGCCCGGTGGTTGAATCTTTATTACTTTTTTAAAGTAAGCATTGAAATAAAAAATATAAAAATTCAAAATTTAAGTATAAAAAATGTTCTTAGAAATTACACTATCCATCAAAATAAATAAAAAAATGAAATGAATGAATAAACAAATAAAATTAAAATTAATAAATATAAGTAAATATCATCATCTTTTTACTTTCCAAACACTATAGTGAGGAAAGTATTGTAATCATGTCAAAAATCCGAAATTTTAAAATTGTAAATTTTGTTTTCTCCATAATTATCTTTTACAAGTTTATAAAAATTAAACAAATAAACTAATTAATTAAATAATTCATAAATAAATTCATAAATATTAGAATCGCCCGGTGGTTGAATCTTATTACTTTTTTAAAGTACGCATTGAAATAAAAAATATAAAAATTCAAAATTTAAGTATAAAAAATGTTCTAAGAAATTACACTATCCATCAAAATAAATAAAAAATAAAATGAATGAATAAACAAATAAAATTAAAATTAATAAATATAAGTAAATATCATCATCTTTTTACTTTCCGAACACTATAGTGAGGAAAGTATTGTAATCATGTCAAAAATCCGAAATTCAGATTTTGATGTTTCTATACGTTTCGAGGTCCTCTGAGTCCGTTTTCACTATTTTTACGATGATGTATGTATGTGTGTATATATGTGTGTATGTATGTGTATATGTATGTGTGTATATATATGTGTGTGTGTATGTATGTGTGTCTGTGAGTGAACACGCTAGCATCTAAACACTTTGTTGCTGAAAGTTGGTACATATATTGCAAGTCACCAAAGTACGAACCCTATTGATTTTGGTGAAGGGTCATTGTGCTTAAGGTCATTGTGCCTAAATGCGACGTGATTTTTGGTAAGTTTATCGCATTTAGGAAACATATGGCATTTTAGTAAACAAATAATTATGAAAAAAAAGAAAAAAAAAATGAATATTATACTCATAGTTCTAAACTAGTGTTTTGTGTCATTTTTTTTCAAGAAATTAAAAAAATATCAGTAATTTATGAAAATATATACCAGCGTCGCATTTAGGAAATTTTTGTCGCATTTAAGGTACTATGTCCTAAATGCGATGTTCAAACTCCTTAAATGCGATAATGCATTTAATGCATGGGAGTTACTTTAATGTTATTAACATTTTCCAAAGAAGGTTGAAAACTGTTATTAACACTTTCCAACAAGGTTGAAAAGTGTTTATGACATCGGTTTGTCTGTCTGTCTGTCCGTCTGTCTGTCTGTCCGTCCTTCTGTCTGTCCGCGCTCTAACTCCCGTAAATATTTATGGAATTTCTTGAAACTGATATATGTTATTCAAGATCACTATTGGACGTTCCCTATTGAAAATGGAGTTTATAACTCTACTAGTTTGTGTACAGGGACACCCGAAATTATTTCAAAGCATTTGTGTTCTATGAGAGGTATTTCTACAAACCATATTTTCGTACCTTTACTGTAGACATATCTTAATGAAATTGAAATATGTTATTAAAGTTTACTATAGGATGTTTTCTGTGTAAAATGGAGGAAATATCACCATCGGTTTATGTACAGGGACACTCAAAAGTATTCCAAAACATCGCGTTCTATGAGAGATATTTCTATAAATCAAATTTTAATAACTTTACTTTGAACGAAGTTTTTGGAAATTTAAATATGGTATTTATATGCACAAAAGAATGCTTTGCACAGAATATAGCATGATTAGCATTAGATTTACAGGGTGGCACAAAAATATCCAGTTTCATTAACAGCTATTAAAAAAATGGCTAGAATTGTACTTTCGTTTACGTTAAGCATTTTTAACACATTCTAACATTTTTTAAGGGTGAATATGATACCTCTACTGGTTTGTGTACAGGGACACCCGAAAGAATTTCAAAGCATTATGTTCTATGAGAGGTATTTCTATAAACCATATTTTCATACCTTTACTGTAGACATATTTTAATGAAATTGAAATATGTTATTCAAGATCACTATCGGGCGTTCCCTATTGAAAATGGAGTTTATACCTCTACTGGTTTGTGCACAGGACACCCAAAAGCATTCGAAAGCATTGTGTTCTATG
Source organism: Salticus scenicus (assembly GCA_963930645.1). NCBI lineage: Eukaryota > Metazoa > Arthropoda > Arachnida > Araneae > Salticidae > Salticus > Salticus scenicus. The sequence goes on along the minus strand of OZ005648.1, from coordinate 185,208,409 downwards.
AGAGGTATTTCTATAAACCATATTTTCATACCTATACTGTAGACATATCTTAATGAAATTGAAATATGTTATTCAAATTCCCTATTGGATGTTTCCTGTATAAAATGGAGGAAATAACACCACCGATTTATATACAGGGACACTAAAAAGTATTCCAAAGCATTGCGTTCTATTAGAGATATTTCTATAAATTAAATTTTAATAACTTTACTTTCCACGAAGTTTTTGGAAATTTAAATATGGTATTTATATGCACAAAAGAATGCTTTGCACATAATATAGCATGATTAGCATTAGATTTACAGGGTGGCACAACAATATCCTGTTACATTAAGAGCTATTAAAAAAAATGGCTAGAATTGTACTTTCGTTTACGTTAAGCGTTTTTAACATACTCTAATATTTTTTAAGGGTGAATATGATTTCAGTTTTGTGTATCTGCCTGTCCGCCTGTTTGTCTGCCTATCTGTCTGTCCGAGCTCTAAATCTCATAAATATTTATGGAATTTCTTCAAAGTGATATATGTTATTCAAGTTCACTATCGGATGTTCCCTATTTAAAATGGATTTTATACCTATACTGGTTTGTGTACACGAACACCCGGAAGCATTTCAAAACATTGTGTTCTATGAGAGGTATTTCTATTGGTTTTACTGTAGACATATCTCAATTAAATTGAAATATGTTATTCAAGTTCACTACTGGATGTTTCTTGCATAAAATGGCGGAAATACCACCGCCGATTTATGTACAGGGACAGTTAAAAGTATTCCAAAGCATTGCGTTCTATGAGAGATATTTCTATAAATGAAATTTTAATAACTTTACTTTCCACGAAGTTTTAGGAAATTAAAATATGTTATTTACATGCAGAAAAAAATGCTTTGCATAGAATACAGCATGATTAGCATTAGGTTTACAGGGTGACACAAAAATATCCATGTATATTAAGAGCTACTGATAAAACAATTCTAGAATTGCACTTTCGTTTACATTAAGCGTTTTTAACACTTTCTAACATTTTTAAGTGTGAATATCATTTCAGTTTGTGTATCTGTCCATCTGTCTGTCCGTCTGTCTGCCCGCGCTCTAACTCCTGTAAATATTTATGGAATTTCTCGAAACTGATATATTTTATTGATGTTCACTATCGGATGTTCCATATTGAAAATGGAGTGAATATCTCTTCTGGTTTGTGTACAGGGATACCCAAAAGCATTCGAAAGCATTGTGTTTTATGAGTGTTATTTTTATAAACATTATCCCTGTAGAATGTTCCCCATTCAAAACGACATTAATAGGTCCTGTACAACTAGTTTGTTCACAGGGACAACAACAACAACAAACAAAAATGCCAATGCATTACGGTTTAGGACAGAATTTTTTGAAAGTTAAGTCTTTCTACTGCAAAAATCATAAAAATATTGAAATGTACTGTTAATATTCTAAAATAATATTTTGTATAGAATATGGTATGATTAACTTTCTGATTTAAAGGGCTAGACTAAAATATTCAGAGAGATCAAAAGCCGTAATTATAATTTAATGGCTGCATTTTATTTTGTGTTAAGCCTTTTTAACTCTTTCCAAAATGCCTAAGAGTAATTTTAAAATCAGTTAGTCCATCTGTATATTTTTCAGTCCTTCTGTCTGTTGTGTGATAACGTTGTAAAGTTTGCGTTGACGCAATCTCCATCTTAACTTAATTAGATCATTAAATGGATAAGTAAGAGAACACAAGACTTGAATTAACAATAACTAAAGTTCATTTGAGCAGATTAATGGGGAGGGTGGCCTGACAATTAAACTAGCTCAGTCAGTGTATTACTCAATCAATATATATATATCAACAATTAAATTAGATTATCTTAAATATCTCACCCCAGCAAGCAATTGAAGGTGTAGCGACGGTTGCACTCGTAACTCCACTGCTGCGACTTCACTTTCGATCAGAGGATTCCCTACAGATCGAAATTCACTTTCACTAGCGCTAGCAAGTTCTCGTACTAACACTCATCATGACTTATTCCTCACTCATCTAAATTTCTACTACTCAATATTCGCCAAAGTAAGACTTTCAACAATCCACTATAATACTCCAATATCCACACTATAATATGCTCCGACATCCACTATAATATCCTCCAACATCCACTATAATATCCTCCAACATCCACTCCCATCTACTAAAACCATCGCCATTTTATACTTCTTCCTACATCCTCCTCTCTCTTCATTTCAATCCGTCCTTTTAAAATCACTTCTAATTTATCTAACATTCAAAATCTAAGTCTTTCATTGCAGCACCCTGCCGACACAAAGCTAACTCGACCTCAACTTTCGTCGAGTCACTGGCGACGAAGCGATTTTAACCGTCCCCACTGGATCCAGCTTAATTAAAACAACTGTGGTGACGTTCTGACGTCTCAACCTGACAACGTAGGCAAAGAATATTAAAAGTTATTCGATACAACAATTACGTACAGTTGGAAGGTGTTACTAATCAATAGGTGTGTGTAGCTCTTCTTTCTTATTAACAGTGTGTGTAACTCCATGTGTAATTTTGTTTTTTATTAACAGTTTTTTTTTTTAACATTGTGTATGTGTAAACCTGTGTGTATCGCTGATTTTTAGCAAACAACGTGTGTAATTTTACTTATGTGTAACTAACAGTGTGTGTAACCCTGTACGTAATTAAAAGTGTGTGTGCAACTCTGCCTTCTTATTAAATATGTGTGTGTAACTCTGTGTGTAACTCTTTATTAACAGCGCCTTTTTATTAACAGTGCATGTAACTCTGTGTATAATCCTGCCTTTTTATTAGCAGTGTGTGTAATTCAATGTTCAATTCTTTTATTTTTTTTTAACAATGTGTGTAACTTTGCGTGTATCACTGATTTTTTGCTGTGTATAATTCCGCCTTTTTATTAACAGTGTGTGCAACTCCGTATGTAAATCTCTTTTTTTTTTTTTTTTTTTTTTTGACAATGTGTGTAATGTTGTGTGTACCGCTAATTTTTTGCTAACAGTGTGTGTGTAACTCTGCATTTTTATTAATAGTTTGTGTGTAATTGTGTGTGTAACTCAGCATTTTTATTAACAGTTTGTGTGTAATTGTGTGTGTAACTTTGCCTTTTTATAACAGAGTGTGTAACTCCGTGTTTAACTCTTCTTTTCTGAGTAGTGTATTTGTAACTCTGATTCCATGAATATTTACGGGAGATAGAGCACGGACAGACAGACAGACAAACCTAAGTCATTAACACTTTTCAACTTTATTGGAAAGTGTTAAAAACATTTATAAAGTGATAAAAACGCTTATTGTAAACGAAAATGCAATTCAAGCAATTTTCCAATAATACCTCTTGATGTATCTGAATATTTTTGTGAGGCCCTGTAAATATAATGCTAATAATATTGTATTTTATGGAAGGCATTCTTTTGTGCATATGAATAATATATATATATATATTTATTTACGACTTATGCAAAGTAAAATCATTAAAATTTGGTGCTTAGAATACACAAATAGAAATTATATTCAAACTTAAAAATTGTTAGAAAATGTTAAAAACGCTTAATGTAAACGAAAGTGCAATTGCAGCAAACTTTTCTTAATAGCTCTTTATGTATCTGAATATTTTTTTGTTGCTCTGTAAAACTAATACTAAACATACTATATTCTATAGAAAGCAGTCTTTGGTGCATATGAATAACACATTTCAGTTTCATTAAGCTTTGTGGAAAGTAAAGTTATCAAAATTTGGTTTATAGAAATACTTCTCATATAACGCAATGCTTTGGTATGCTTTCAAGTGTCTCTGTGCCCAAACCAGTGGTGGTATTTACTCCATTTAATATATAAAACATCCGATAGTGAACTTGAATGATATTTCTCAATTTCATTAAGGTTTGTGTACAGTAAAGGTATTAAAATATGGTTTATAGAAATATCTCTCATAGAGCACAATGCTTTGTAAAAGGTTTGGATGCCTCTGTACAAAAACCAGTAGAGATATTAACTCCTTTTTCAGTAGGGAACATCCGATAGTGAACTTAAATAGCATATATCAGTGTCAAGAAATTACATAAATATTTACTGGAGCTAGAGCGCGGACAGACGAACACACAGATACTTAAATTGAAATTATATTCACAGATGAAAATTGTTAGACCATTTTAAAAACGCTTAATGTAAACGAAATTGAAATTATAGCGAATTTTTATGAACAGCTCTTAATGTAACTGAATATTTTTGTGTGGCTCTGTAAATGTAATGCTAAACATGCTATATTCTATGCAAAGCATTCTTTTGTGCATATGAATAACATATTTCAATTTCATTAAACTTTGTGGAAAGTAAAGTTTTTAAAATTTCGTTTATAGAAATACCTCTCATAGAACGCAATGCTTTGGAATACTTTTAACTGTCCCTGTGTACAAACTAGTGGTGGTATTTATTCCATTTTATATATGAAACATCCGATAGTGAACTTGAATAACATGATTCAATTTCACTAAGATTTGTATACAATTAAGGTATTAAATATGGTTTACAACAATACCTCTCATAGAACACAGTGCTTTGGAATACATTCGGGTGTCCCTACAGAAATTAGAGCGCGGACAGGCAGACGGACAGAGGGACAGGCAAGCCTAAGTCACTTTTAAACCTTGTTGGAAAGTGTTAAAAAGGAAAAAATGCTAAAACTTCCCTTAATATATCAACTGTAAAAATTGCCGCATTTAAGGGATAAAATTTGTCGCATTTAGGAAAATGGTGTACACAGACCCTTAAATGCGATAAAAATTTTAAACCCCTCTTTTTAAAAAAATGCAGTATTTTTTTCTTATTTTCTTCTGGTAGGTATAAAGGGTATTCAAGCACATGACGTAACAGTGGTTATTTGACCTTGAAAGATTAAAGGATAAAATTACAGTTACTATTTGAAAATTTTTCATCGCAATTAGGAAAAGACGTCGGAAAGCCATAATGGACAATGTTTACTGCAAAAGAAAATTCTACTAGAAAAATCCTTTAAAATGTAATGAAAAGTTTCGCGAATCGTTCTTGAAATGTGTATGTTCCATTATGATTTATAAGTTTGTGATTTAAGCATTTAGATTTTCAGTAGAAGAACTTTGTCGCATTTATGGGTTATCGCATTTAGGCACAATGACCTTATAGTTTTTATTACAGGGACACCAGGAAAAATTCTTTATCATTAAGGCCTATTGGGCCAAATTTTTAAAAGTGCGATAGCGTCTAAACGTCTTATTAATCTGAGCAAAAAATTTGTACACATGTTATAGGTCATAGTTGCACGATTTGTTTAGATTTTGGTGAATTTAGCACTTACAATTTTTTTACAGGGTCACAAAGAAAAATTCTTTATCATTATGGCCTATGGGGCCAAATTTTAAAAAGTGTGATAGCGTCTAAACACCCCTAATCAAATATTTCTGCAATCTGCATAAAGAAAATCAAGATAAAATGGCAATTATTTGTAGAAAAAGAGCAGAATTTCTAACGCATTTAAAATTGTAAATATTGTTTTCTCCAGAATTAACTTTTATAAGTTTATAAAAAGTCTGATGAGAATCGGGATCCCGATGGAAAAGTTTAACGGCAAACAACGAAGTTAGTAAAGGTTTTTAATGTATTAATTTAGTAATTTCACTTCGTTTTTTAATTAATATAGTTTAATGTTAGGTAAATAAGTTAATTAAGTAAATAAACTAATTAATTAAATAAATAATTAGAACATTGAATTCAAATGTGGAAAAAATGTTTATTGATTTATTATCTTTAAATATGAACAGATATTACAATTTTTTAAATAAATTTAAAAATAATACATCAGTTAATGCAACTAAATTATGTTGTTTAAGAAAATATGATAAACTGTCATTAATTCATTATAGAACTTTAAAAAATAAAAGGATCGAAGGAAAATTTTATAGTAAAAAATAGAACAAACCTCTTACCGATTTTAATGAAACTTTGTATAATCATGTACAATTTGTGAAAAAATTACAGTAAGTGTCAAACATACTTGGAGGAGGGGGGGGGGGACAGAGGAAAATATATTAAATTTTTAAATTACCATTTTAGCAATTTTAATAATATATTACCACTTAATTTTTATGAAGATTACAATGAGTGTATTATATACCTGGAGGGGCACAGGGGAGGGGGGGGGGTAGATGGAAATAAAAAATATTTTCATTTAAAACACCCTATTATAGATTTAAGCAAAAACTTTGTATAATAACATACAATTTGTGAAAAAAATCACAATAAGTATCAGACACACTTGGGGGTGGGGGTGGAGTTAAAGAGAGGGGGGAGACAGAGGAAAATAAAATATTTTTTAATATCACCATTTTACCGATTTTACCTAATTTCTCCTTGTAAAATTGATGCTTAACATCAACGAGAGTGGAAGTGTTCTATTTCTACATAGGGCGGGGGAGGACAAAAGAGACAGATTAAAAGAAGAAAATTCATTTTTGATTAACTTTTTTACAGATTTAAATCATATATCGAATTTTTGCATAACTCACTATAATTATTCATTAATAGTAATCGATACACACAAAATATAAATAAACAATAAAACAAACGATAATAAGTGTTGTTTAAAAAGATTATTTTATTTTCCATCTGTCCCCTACCCCCCCCCCCCCCCCTTATCAACTTTAGTTAACTTTCACTATAATTTTAATAAAATGAAAGTGATAGTCGTACAAAGTTTCATATAAATAGGTAGCATGGTGATATAAAAACAAACATTTTCTTCACTCTGTCCCCCCCCCCCCTCCTTAGCAAATCGTCCAGATATGTGTACACTCACTGCGATTGCAATTTTTCATAAGCAGAAAGTTGCATAGATACAAAGTTTTTTTTTAATCGACAATGCGGTTGTTTAAGGAATAATATATTTTACTTCTATCTGCGTCCCCCTTGCCCCCCCCCCCCCACAAATATATAATGCACTCATTTTGAGATCTTCATAAAAAGCAAGTGGTAGCTATAGAATATGTCTTTAAAATCGGTAAAATGGAGATATAAAAAATATTTTATTTTCCTCTATCCTCTCCCCCCTTCGTCTTTAACCCCCCCCCCCCCCCTATCCATAAGTATGTCTAACCTTACTGTGATTTTTTTCACAAATTGTACGTTATTATGCAAAGTTTTTGTTTAGATCGATGATAGTGTAGTTTAAAGAAGAATACATTTTATTTCCATTGGTCCCCCTTCCCCCCCCCAGGTATATAATACACTCATTGTAATATTCATGAAAATTAAGTGGTAGTTATAGAATATATCATTAAAATCTCTAACATGGTGGTATAAAGAGTCTTTATGGGAGTGAGCTATTTTCAAAACTATAACCATATTATTTAATATTTTAGAGAATATAACATTTTACATGCTGAAAAAATCATTAGTGAATCAATCATTTGTGAAGTTATAAAATGTTTCATAACTTCTATCGACAAAAAAAAAAAAAAAAAAAAAAGCTAGATTCATTGTAGTAGTTCAGTCCATAAAACAACTCCTCTAGCGTATTTTGTCAAAGTTTCATAAGATTTATATAATAACTTTTGGAGTTATGATGTTTTGTGAAAAAGCAAAATGTTAAAAATCTCATTCTCAGAAAAAGCAAAAAACGTAATTAAAAACCAGATTTTACCTATTAAATAAAAAATAATTTTAATAACTTTCCTGATTTATTTCAAAGTTTTTTATTTCTTCTTATTATTTTTAAATTCATTTTATATTCAGTAACAAATTTTGATGCTTATACTGAGTAAAACTTTTATGAAAACAAACATTTCCGGTCACTTCTGGTTTCAAAAAGTTGCGAGTGACTAATATTTAGATGCCTGTAACTCAAATTCTAAGCAAGATAGAAACAAAATTCAAACTGATTTAGAAAGTTTAAATGTCAGGCTTTAATACTAAACCAAAAATAAAAAATCTTAGTTTTGACTGAAAATTGCATTTTAAAGGTAGGCAGGCGCCTTAAAAAGTATGTAGGAAAGAATTTAAAACTGAAGCTGTAGGAGATTTGTCCACAATAAAACATTAATAGACTATTACTTTTTTCCCCCAGATATTTTCGAGTGTGTAAAATTATTACCTCGCTTTATCTTAAAAATATATAGAGAGTATTATACAATGCTATAATTAACTGAAAAATTCCATAATAAAAAGTATAGACAAAAAAAAAAAAAAAAAAAAAAAAAAAAAGTAATTTTCCTTCTTTCTTTTTTACAAGTAACTATGTATAACCAAAAAAAAAAAAAAATCGACAAATAATGACAAAAAATTAATAGTTTCTAAGTGGTCGTATATTAAAGCAGTAGAGCAAATGGTCTGGATATTACAAATTTCTTTCTATTATGGAAAAGAAATTATACTGATTTTTAGCATAATATTTCATTTTAAGAAATGGGGTACTAATTGTTATGAATTTCAATTTAACATTGAATATGGGAATTTCTGTAACTTTTTTTTTTTTTTTTTTTTTTTTTTTTAATCTTTTGTTATAGACTATTAACACGTTGAGCGCCACGCAAATTCTTAAAATCCATTAAAATTCCATAATGATACCTCCTGTAATACATGAACATTAAGCAAATTTTAATAATTTTTCAATCATTAAATGTTATATTTTTAGTCTTATATCCTATTTTATATGCGCACCGATGGTTGACGCGGCTTTATATCATATTTGACACTGTCTGCCACCGATGGCTGACAGGGCGCTCAATGTTTTAATTTTTAATTTTTACTGCTTTTACTTTAGCGGTAAAACTTTCACTGAAATGTTTGAAGTATAACAGGTTCTGCACACTCCTAAAGTTTCAAGATGATTCCTTCAGTACTTAAAGATATATGACAAAATGTCTAGTATCTAGAATGACTGACATGGCGCTCAACATGTTAATATCGGTTTTCAATAAAAAGCAAAGCAGCGAATAGGCGGGCAGAGCTTTGCAGTGGTTCATAAGTAAAGCGAGTAGAGTGGAGTCGAATCATCATTCATTAGGTCAATTATATGTCTTCTGAGTGCAATTCTCTTCAAAAAGTGCACATAATACTTGTATAATGTGTAATAGGAGTCGTGTGGTTGTTCTTTTTTTAACGCATTAGCGCCCAGTATCCTCATTTGAGGACAGCTAATAAAATGACACGTATATTTTTTGTGGTTTCTTGGAATGATTTCTGCTTTTTAGTGACAGTTTATAGCGTCACTCTAAATGATCCCTGAAAGTTTTATGTGCCTACTATTAATTATTATTTCATAATGTGGATAGTCATTTTAAGATTTTTCATTCGTCGCACATACATTTGCTTTTTGCGCAGGTATACTAACTTAAATCAAGTTGAATAATAATATATATTATAATACTTTACTTTTGAAATCTTCGTCAACATATAACAGGATATTAATCTGTTATCTCAAAGTTTTTCTATCTCGAAGTTTTCTCGCTAGAACACTAAACGTCAATAAATGAGGATAGCCTTGAAATTTAAAACTATCAGAAGAATTGTTTAAGTTAATATATTTTTCTGTCAGTTGTGTATATTAATTTAGAAGTGAAATAATCAGCTAATAATATTTTACAAAATTAATTTGGGCGTTAACGGGTTAATTACCCAAGATTACCATGAGCTCTTGATGCTCAATTAGCTTTCGTGCTAAGTATACTATTCTCAGAAATATTTTTTTTTTATGTTTTCTTTCATTATTCATATAAAAAAATATTTCATGTTTAAAAAGAAAAGATTGGTAAATTGTTTTTGGCGCTAAATGTAAACTAATATTTAAATGACTAACTTTTAAAACTATTATAATATTATTTTCTTATTTTAATTAAATAAAAATAATAATAATAATGAACATTTCAAAAATGGGGCTTCGAGATGCACCAAGACACCTCAAGCGAATTCTTGTTGAATCTCTTGACTGTACGAGTACCAACCTTACGCTTCGTTGTCCACAGACACACCGACACGCACAAACATTGGTTTTATATAAATAAAATATATTTATATTAAATTCCCTTTAAAATTCCTTCTTTTATAAGTTTACGTTTTTTGTAACCAAAAAAATATTAAAATTAGAAAAATAATTTTATTAACTTTTTAATACATTTAAGTTAATATATAACTGTTCAAATAAATTTAAAACACCAAACTAACTTATTTAAGTTAACTACTTATCTAATCGGCTTCTGTGGGTTTCTGTGGTGAATTATTTTCAACTGTTTGGTTTCCGTTCTCATTCTTTTCATTATTGTCATTAAAAATTATATATATTTGTGTGTGTGTGTGGGGCGGGGGGATTTATTATTATTATTATTATTATATTTTTTTTTTTACCTAAATTGTAAAATTATTTTTTTTTCTTTTACTAGACAGTTGTTCTGCGTAATACTGCTCAAATAAAGTGAGATATATGTAATATTTAATTCCGTAGTTTAAGTAATTTTAAAAGATTTTTTTCCGTGCAATTATTTACCAATTCATTCACTGTATTCAATAAAAAACAGCAAATTATCAGCTTCTTTATCAATCTTTTTTCCCTGTTCTAGAAAATCCCATGGCTCTCCTCTTTGAGGGACCATCTTTAACAAAATTACTCAAATGCAAAAAAGGTAACCCTACTCCGTACCAAGGGGAGATGAAGATAGTGATTGATGATCATTTTCCCCCACGGTGTTGTGTGGGATATAATCGAATTTTGTCCCGGTCGGTGAAACGGCCTAGGTTTCTATAGCGGACAGACACACAGACACACACACACACACACACAGAGACAGACTTTGCTCTTTTATATATATAGATTTTAAATACATATCTTTTCATATTGTTAATAGTTTAATACTTATATAGTGAAACAGAAATTTTTAATATACATATAATTTTAAAAGGATTTTATTCAGTTATTGATAGACAGTGGAATTACAGTAATTTCACTTGCTGGACGATCGGTCGATATACACTCAAATTAAGTAAGTATTCTTTTCCCAATGGCCATCTCACATACAGAGTTTAGTGCATTTATATGCCATAGAAACTAAGATATAGCCTTCCCATAACGGGGAACATTGTAGCATAGTAGCACCCTCTGTCGGCCTATATCCATTTAAATTTAACATCATACTTTTTCGTGATCGTCATCTCACATATCAAGTTTGGTACAATTGTACGCTGTAGAAGTTCGGACAGTTCCCGTAAGGTAAGTGCTCCAGTGATTGACACTTTTCGAGCAATCTCTGATGTTTTTTATGTTCTAGTCATCAGAAAATATTTTTAGAAATCTTAAGTTATTACATATGGCATGAAAGACATTCAGAACCACATATATGTTAAAGTATATACATTTGATAACAATTATTTTTTTAATGAATTTTTATTTGACACCCACTCAATGTTCCAGTAATTGACACTGCCAGTTTTTCATTTTATTAGTAATTGGCACCTTATGTTCCAGTGTTTGACACTGCTAGTTATTCATTTTACCAGTTATTAGCACCCTATGCTGCAGTGTTTGAAATAAAATGTCAAAACTCTTATATGTAAAATATATGATTTTATTATTTTTATTATTTATTAATTATTTTGGGATAGATGTCAATTACTGGAGCATGCCAATCACTGGAGCACCTACCCTACACGGGGAAAATTGCAGCTTAGTAGCGTCACTTGTCGGCCGATATGCGCCGAAATTGAATCAGCATAGTTTTTCATAATGGTCGATTCACATATGAAGTTTGGTTCAATTATATTCAACAGAAGCTAATATATAGTCTTCCCGTGAATGGGAGAAATCGCAGCTTTGCTGAGCTACCTGTAGGGCGATTTGTACCAAAAATTAATTGGTACCAATTTGTGTGAGTATGCGGCTAAATATGAACTTTTGGGAATTTTGTGCATTAGTTCTTAAACTAGACCTGCCCCGAAATTTTTGTCACAGACAGATAGACATATTCTAGAAATAATCAAATCGTGTTCATGATATCTCAAAACGTGTAAATCCATCGAAAACGGAGAGTCAAAAATTTTTACGAATTCAATACTTTCTTCTATAGGTATAAAAGAAAATAATAATTAGTCAAAACAATAATTTCAAAAAAATATACAGTAGAACTTGGATAATTCGAAGTTGAAGGGACCAGAGAAAAATTCGAAATATCCAAAAATTCGAAAAACATATACTATTTTGTCAAAAAGAAGATATAAATAAAAAAATAAATGAATTCTACGATCAAAGATTTAACACTTTATATCTAAGAATACTGCTACACCCCCCCCCCCCATTAAATAAAATATTTTTTACGAGCCTAATTATTCAACACTTTTTAAAAAGTAATCAAATATTTTAGGGCCCTCTTCACTCACCGCCGCCGGAAGCCGAAGCTAATGTTATTCTATGGGAATTTCTTTACAAATAACTTATTAACTAATACATATTTTTAAATTCTGTTTTCACATTCTGAAAATTCCCAGCTGTTAAATTGACGGACCATTTTTAAAAAAATATTTTTTAAATTTTTTATATTTTATTTTGAAGCTGCAAAATACGAATTTTCAATATGTGAATTTTTTTCATTTTGCAATTTCGAAATAAAATATTAAAAATTAAAAAAATACATTTTTAAAAAAGGTCCGTCAATTTAACAGTTAGGAATTATCTGAATGTGAAAACAGAATTTAAAAATATGTATTAGTTAATAAGTTATTTGTAAAGAAAATTTCCCCATAGAATAACATTGGCTCAGGTTTCCGGCGACGGTAAGTGAAGAGGGTCGTTAAGTATAATCTTTGTGTCTTAGCATATATGACTTCAACCTGTTGATGCAAAAATAGAATTTTGTACATCAGACATGACTTTCAATTAAAAAAAACCCTCGAAGTTCATGTACATGGACCATATCTTCTGATGCACTTGGTAGGAATACTCTTGTATTTCCTTATCCTTCTTTTGAAAGACTTAAAAAAAAAAAAATAATAATGCACTTTAGCTGAGAAAAATCTCGCGAACAAATTTTACTGTAATATTTTAAATGTAATCGTATGAAAAATTCAAATTATCCAAAATAGAATTCGGATTATCCATGATTTTTTAACATTATTTTAATACAAAATTCAAGGGACCGAGTAAAAAATTCGAATTATCCAGAATTTCGATTTAAACAAGATCGAATTATTCAAGTTTCATTTTATTTCGAAATATAATAATAATAACAGGAAAAAAAAAAAAAAAAAAAAAAAAAAAAAACTGTTATTCACATTCATAAATGTTGTTTTGAAAGAAAAACTCGGTGAAACGAAAAATAAAGAAAAAAAATCACATGATTTAGAGGGAGAAAACATAGTATGTTTCAAATATATATTTAGAACGTAGCATGTTATGCACTGAAACATTCTGACCTTTCCAAGCTCTGCTTACTTGGAAAAGGGAAGACATTCTGCGTTTTTAGAGGAATAGAAAAGCGGATGACAGCGACAGAATTAGTCTTTCGCATGACATCTATAATAAACTCATCATTTCAGAAATGGTTCACTGGTCCGTAATCTCATTATTGAAAGATTTCCAAGTCGTTTTTTACGAATAAAGTGCAGGTTTATACATTATGCGCAAAGTTTGAACCGCATTTTATATTATTATTATTATTTTAAATTCCATCTCATGCTCTTTTTCTTCCTTAATTTTTTTTTTCTTTTAACGAGACGAGGTTATATTTTAGAAAATGTTATTTACATTTCTTTTTATACAAAGCAGATTTATATAACAAAGCAAAGTTTGTGTATAACTAAGATTCGAATGAGTAAATATAATCAAGAATAAGTTAATTCTAATAAAACAAAAGCAACTGAAAACCAAAATCAAAATCTGTCTCCAACGTATTTTAGTAAAATCGATTTCAGTAGCTAGTTATTTCTCCACAAATATGAAAAAGTGTCACATAATTAATGAGTTATGCATAATTTTTCTATGCGCATACAAGTAACATCGAAATTTGTCCTTTACAAGTTTCACAGTTTCTTTCAGAATAGCTATTTCTTCCTTACAAATATGGAAAATGTTTCATAATTTATGACAGATGCATGATTTTACTTTCTTGATTTCAACTCTTATATGGATTTGTCTTATACACGTGTAAATACACATAGTAAAATTAAATTCTTGAGTTTCACTTTTCACGAATTGCAATTATATCCTGTAATATAAAAAAAATCTGGTGTGAAACAACCACGCGACTTCCATTACCCACTATTACACGTATTACATGCATTTTTTGGCGATATTATATGCATTTTTTGGAATTTTCCAGTAAGAGAAACTTGATACACGTATAAATACATACAAAACCGAGTTTACATAGCGAGGTATGAGAAAGTGTGTCTAAAATGGATTAATGAAACAATTTTCAAGATAAACATTAGAGCCGTTTTTGAGATACCAATTTTTACCAAAACTTGGTATTCTCAATTATTGACAGTGAAACAATAATTACACAAAAAAGGATATTTAAAAGAGAGTTAATACGGCGAGTTTGAAAAAAATCCGTACAGCCGTTTTTAAAGGAACGCACTTGCGAGACCTGAAATTGAGCTATTTATACAGGATGCCTATCAATTTTCCTGAACTAATCAACTCTATCATTCGAAAGGACATCTAATAGAGTGTTTATATAGCAACTTAGAAGAAAATCGTTAGAGCCGTTTTTGAGATACGGACTTACGGTCCCATTTCCGGTTTCCGATGACCCACTTCCGGTTTTCACCAAAATTCGGAAACTTCATCTGTACACTAGATCTGCATCAACTGTGAAGTTTCGTATTTCTATCTTTATTAGTTTCGGAGATATGATAGCTAGAAAATTCCACACATAGTACATTACACACACATACACACTGACCAATTGCCAAAAACTACTTTTTTGGACTCAGGAGACCTTAAAACATGTAAATCAGGTGAAAACTCGATATCGAATTTTTGGACCGAATACAATACTTTCATTACCTACAGTAGTAAGGTAATGGAAGTAAAAAAGGTTTCATCCAATTTTATTTTACGGGGGCTACTGAAAATGTAAAACTCTTTATCTAAAATACAAAAATAAATAAATGGATAGATAATTAAATAAATAAAAGGAACAAGAACAAAAACTCATGCGTTTCGCATAGATTATGAATCCTTTTCAATCGTACGTACATGTTGCACCGTTTATCCTCCAATGTACTTTATCTACGTGATCACACCAATATTTACATAGAATAACAGAAAGATACACAGACTAATTAAAATCATAATCACTCTTAAGCATTGTTGGAAAGCGTTAAAAAGGCTGAACACAAACGGAAATCTAATTCCAGCAATCTGCAATTGTAGCTGAATATTTTAGAATAGCCCTGTGAATCTTAACGCTAAACATACCCTATTCTATAATAAGTTTTTTTTTTCTTTTTTAGCATATGAATATTAAATGTTAATTGCATTTTTGATTTGTGCAGTACAAAGTTGTCTAATAAATATGCCTCTCTTAACCCTTTCCGGCGCAAGACAATTCGGATCCTTTAAATTACACTGCCACCGGAATTCGTGAACTAATTTAAAGTAAAAGAAATTTTGAATTTTAAGGTTAAAAAACCCGGCCTCTTTTGATATGTTAAAAACGTAAGTTTTTTCTAAAAAATTTCTGGGATGAATTCTTGCAGTTGGGAAGTGAAATTAGGTGGTATAAAATATATCCCACCGCGCATGAAAGGGTTCAAACGCAATGCATTGACATTCTTTCTGGTATACCTGTAAACAAACCAGCTGTGCTATTTATACTATTTCAATGTTCTTTGCCTACGTTATCATACAACGGACAGGACAGAAAGACTGAAAAGCTAGATAGACTAATTGAGTTCATAATCAATCTTAAACATTGTTGGAAAGTGTTAATGCTTAATGCAGCTCTTAGATTCTCATTGCAACCCTTAATGTATCTGAATAGTTTAGTGTAGCCTTGTAAATCTGAAGGTTAACCATATCCTATTCTATACAAAATATTATTTTAGCATATTAACATTAAATGTCAACTTGTAACGGAATGACACCTTAGAACATTGAATGAACGAACTCTGGCATTCCGTTATTTAATATTTAAATTATAATAAAACACAATTACAATAACTATATACATCGCGCGCAGTAAACAGAACATTAGGATACATAAGAACGAATATTCTTACTGGCCGCTGCCTGCGGCCCATGGCCACAGAGGCGTCTTACACACACACAAAAAAAAAAAAAAAAAAAAAAAAACAGCTGCATCTTTCAGCGAGAGCCGACGAACTTCTGACTGACTTCTGAAAACAAAATGATTTCACTTCACTTTATGGATCGGCAAAATATCATTAGATATTTTGCCAAGAATGGAGACAGCGCCGCCTATATTATTTTAAATGACAGGGAAGATGGCTCAATATTGATAGGCTATTTAGTATATTCGTAAGAGTTAGAATTTAGCGCTACAAACTTCTTTATGATTTTTACAGTGGAAATTTATTTAAATGTGATTTATAAAAATGTCTGTCCTAAAGCGCAATGCACTGGCATTTTTAGGGGTGCCCCTTTACACAAACCAGTCGTACAGGACCACAGTGTTCGGAATTTCAAAAAAGCTGGCCAAAAGTCGAAATTAAAGAAAACAAGTGAAATTGTGATGTATATATATGTTTTCGAGGTCGCTGAATCCGAATCTGACATTGGTTTCTTGAAAACTTCAAAGGCAAACTCAAAAACAAGATGGCGGATCCAATATGGCAGACAAAAAATTAAAAAATTAATATAAGATGGATAATTCTTACATTAAGGGGTTTTTGAGGGCACTGAATTCAAATTTGACGTTAGTTTTCATAAAAAAAGTGATATTACACTCAAAAACAAGATGGCGGATCCAATATGGCGGATCAAAAATCAAAAAATTGATAGATGAAGGATAATTTTCACATTTAAGGGTTTTTGAGGGCGCTAAATTCAAATTTGATATCAGTTTTTATAAAAAAAGTGATCTTGCACTCAAAAACAAGATGGCGGATCCAATATGGCAGACCAAAGTCCAAAAAATTAAAAAATTAAATTAAAAAGTTAAAACGCTTTTACACATACAGGGGCAGGCGGGGCCACCCAATTCTTTAACGGCTGAATAAAATGGACATCCCTTAACACACTCCACTTTGAATCAATGCGGGATCTTGCGAGATAAAAAAGTTTCCATACTTTGAAACTTTTGGTTATGTTATAATTGAGGTTAACTTCAAAAAGCCGCTCAGGAGATCACTTGATTAAAAAAAATACAGCATAAATATTATCTACTAACCTCCACAATTGTCGGCCATATTTTGTTGAATGTTGTTGTTGCGAAATTTTCCGAGAAACACTATTTGTTTAACTGTTAAAATGCATTAAAAGAAAAAATTGTCACGTTTTCCGCCAGCCTACACTTAGAAATATGTAGATAGAATAAATTTTCCACCTCACAGTTTCATTCAGTGGCTCCCTCTGAAGGTATTTCCGCGGTACTTACGTCTAAAAACGCGCCTAAATTTTTCGACTTTTGGCCAGCTTTTTTGAAATTCCGAACACTGTGAGGACCTATTAATGCCACTTTAAATAGGGAACATTCCATAGTAAACTTGAATAATATATATAATTTTTTGAAATCACTTAAAATATTTACAGACGCTGGGTATGCAGATGGTATACAGCAGATGGACAGATAGACCGATGGACAGTCGGACAGACAGATACACAAATTGAAATCATATCCACTCTTTAAAGTTGTTAGAAAGTGTTAAAAACGTTTAATGTAAACTAAAATGCGATTCAAGCAAATTTCTAATAACAGCCTTTAATGAAAATGAATATTTTTGTGTGGCCCTGTAAATCTACTGCTAGTCATATTATATTCTATAGAAAGCATTCTTTTGTGCATAGAAATAACATATTTCAATTTCATTAAGATTTGTGCAAAGTAATGTTATTCAAATTTGGTTTATAGAAATACCTCGCATAGAACGCAGTGCTTTGGAATACTTTCGGGTGTCCCTGTCCACAAACCAGTGGTGGTATTTATTCTATTTTCTATAAAAAATATCCAATAGTCATCTTAAATGATATATTTCATTTTCATTAAGATTTGTGTAAAGTAAAGGTATATAAAATATGGTTTATAGAAATACCTCTCATAGAGCACAATGCTTTGGAATACTTTCGGGTATCCCTGTACACAAATCAGTAGAGTTATTCACACCATTTTCAATAGAGAACATCCGATAGTGAACTTGAGTAATATATATCAGTTTCAAGAAATTCCATGAATATTTACGGGAGTTAGAGCACGGAGAGACAGACAGACAGATAGACAAACAGAAGTCATTAACACATTTCATCCTTGTTGGAAAGTGTTAAAAGGAAAACAAAACAAAAGAAATAATCAATTTATTTCTTTGATATTAGTGATGTATTGTCATTTTCAGTAGATTGCTTGTGGGGTAATGCAATTGAGTATGAGTCATGTAAAAATCCGTATTTAATATCTATTTATACTGACTAAATCTATATATATAAAAATGAATTGCTGTTCGTTAGTCTCACTAAAACTCGAGAACGGCTGAACGGATTTATCTTATCTTAGTCTTGAAATGTTCGTGGAGGTCTAGGGAAGGTTTAAAAGGCGAGAAAAAATCGAATAATTTCCGGGAAAACCCTAAAAACAGCCCTTTTCTATTTCCCATACAAACGTTTTCTAGAGTCAATTTGAACTTTATTGCTATTCAATAAAGTTCATATTAAATTATAATCACTCACTGTTGTCTAAGCAATTTAGGTGTGTTCCTAACGTCAAAGAGCCCTAACTTAAAAAGTTGGCTACCTTTTATTCCGAAAAAAAATTTGTTTTTGCGATTTTTATGCATAAAATAGCAATTTTGTAAGCTAATAATAGCAAAAAATTAGCCATTTATATTTTTCCATAATTTAATTGTTGCCAAAAAAAAAAAAAAAAAAAAAAAAAACGAACTTATATATTTTTTTCAACAGGAAAATAAATACATTTATCTAAACGTGAACGATAAAAAATTATAAAAAAAAATTATGCATCTCACAAAAATTGACGTCATTTTTAATTAAAAATTTCTTTTACACATTGATAAAGTGCTAATACGCAAGCGAAGTGATGACGTCACTGGCCGTTCGTGGATGCAAGAAAAATATTTCTTATGTTAAACGTCCATTGGATTTTTTGTAAAAAAATATTAAAAATCGCGGAAAATTATTTTCCGATTTTAATCCCCATATTTAGGTATAGGTATGTATTAATTATCATGTCCATGCGTTAGATTAGGTTTTTTTTTTTTTTTTTTTTTTTTTTTTTGTAAAATTGACAAAATTTGAATTTTTAATTTCAAAACTCTAGGGGAAAAAAAATGGCAAATTTCCATATTCGATTGAAAACACAAGCATTTCATTTCAAAAGATGATATTTACACAATAAATATCCAACTAATATACTTATTAAAAGGAAAATTATAAATATTCTATCATAATTTGAAGTCAAATTTGTTTTCAAATGTGTAAATAAAATATCTGATATAAGATACTAATATGTTGCAGCGGAATAGATTTGATATCGGTCATCCTTAGCAGAAAAAAAAAAAAAATATCGCCATATTATTTGGCGAACATAATTTAATTCTATTCAAAAATCATGGTTATTTTAACAACTTATATTAAGAGAGTAATGAATAATATGAAACAATATTTCGTACAATGCATATTACGAAAATATACATCTGGCATGCATATTTTCGTATTACGTTTTTGATCACCAAATACAATAAGCGCCAAGAACGACAGAGTTTTGAAATTCAAAATTAAAATTTTGTCAATTTGACAGCAAAATAACTCAATCTAACACATGCACATGATAAGTAATCTATACTAATATTATAAATGCAAAAGTTTGGATGGATGTTTGTTACTCAATCACGCCACAACGGATAAACGGATCTGGATGAAATTTTGTACAGAGATAGATAATCCGCGATTGTAATGAAATGCTCGCCCTCTGGTGGGCTACGGTGAAATTACAATAAACATGGTTTAATTCGAATTCCATATAGCCGCCATTGCTAGCCGATGTTTAGTTTCACATATATTTATTGAATAAAAATGAATAAATCCGGTAATAAAGATAACACATACTGTTGTGTGCTCCAGTGTAACTCCAAAGGATCAAGAAATCCAGAATGAAGCTTCCATTTATTTCCAAATGATAAATTTAAAATTTCAGTTGCTTCGGCTAATGGAAGTAAAGAATTAATCAGATGACTTGAAACTAATATTTGTTCAGCTTCAGTTAAAAATCTACTTCCGATCGAACTTCGAATAAACTGAATTATTTTTTCCAAAAGCAATCAATTTTCCATAATGTAATGGCGGAGAAATTATAGTACGAATATTAAGTAGAATAACAAGAACACTATTGGAACACACGTGGCTAATGTTTACTAACAACTGCAGTGTTCACAAAGCGCCGTCTATCGATCATTACAAACGCGGATAGTCTGGAATAAGACATAGGCTACTATTTATACCGGGAAAAATGTAAATTTTTAATTAATCTTCTATATAATATAGATATTTCTTCTATAATAAAACTTTAAAATAATTTATTTTAATTTTTAATTGTTGCCAAAGAATATTTCACGCGAATAATAATAAAAAAAAAAAATAATAAATATTAAATTTGCTTAGGCACATGACAACATAACGTCATTATCAAAATTAAATAATAAGAAAATGAAAGCTAATTCAGATCTGTTTTACTCCGTGTTGCAGTGTTTATAATCATGAAGTTACATAATTCTATTTATAGGTTCATGTTTATAATAGCCGGTGATCCGTTATATTTAATTTGACATTTAAACATTACAATTGAATAGTTTTTCAAGGTTTTATGCGAATATAAGAATATATGCGAATATAAGGTTTTATAAGAATATGTGCAATTAATCTTCTATATAATATAGATATTTCTTCTATAATAAAACTTTAAAATAATTTATTTTAATTTTTAATTGTTGCCAAAGAATATTTCACGCGAATAATAATAAAAAAAAATAATAATAAATATTAAATTTGCTTAGGCACATGACAACATAACGTCATTATCAAAATTAAATAATAAGAAAATGAAAGCTAATTCAGATCTGTACTAAAGAGCTTTATTAGTTGATAATCCTGGGTATATTTTTAATTTTAATACTGAAGTAGATAGGACATTTTACGCCAAGGACTCTATTTTTGTGACAGCAACCTTAAGCCAAGTAGTCCATAAAAAATATAAACAAATCTGTACATATAAAAGAGTAAACTCACTGATTCACTGACTCAACACTGCCATGAAGATTCTGTGGGAAAGAGGGTCACAAATTTTAGTGACCATGTTGGTTTTCGGAGCCTGACCCCCAACTAAGACGAAACTTTGCAAAATACCCCCCTCCCTGTCCCCCTTGGGAGGCAGAAGGCTTAACTCGGCTCCAAATTACTTAACGGTGAAGAAATTGCAGATGGAAAGACCAGACTTGAGTACAAAAAAATTATTTTCTGCGATTTTGGAATTTTGGATTTTTAAGGGGGGAAGGGAAGGGAAAAGGTTTTGGAAGAAGGGTACTCAACACACGAGGAAATCGAACTGAACACACACTACAAAGGGATTTTATAAATTCCACCCTACCGCCCTTTGGAGAATGGGGGGCAAAAACATGTATTCATGCGTAACGCTGCACTAAATTATCTGAGGTTGGAATTTTTTTATGTAAGTGACGATTATATGTATCTAACTCATAGTATGAAGAGATTTTGCGAAATTCCCTCCTCCTTCCCTCCTTTAAGAACGGGGGGAGAGATTTAAAAAAAAAAGTTTTAAAGCATAGCTCAGCTTTAAATAATTTCAGGATCTCAATTTTTTTATGTGTCGGTTAGGTATGTGTATGCAACATGCAATATAAAATAATTTTGGAAATTTACCCCCCCCCCTTCCCCTTGGGGCGGGCGGGGCAAAAACCACATTTTGAAGCTTAAATCCGTCCAAATTACCTAAGAATGGCGAATTTTGGTGTGTGGGTGTTAATTAAGTGTGCGAAATATGCACTTTGATGAGATTTTGTAAAGCTTTCAACTGTAACCACGAGGGAGGGGGAGTAAAAAGCAGGTAAGGGACTGCCGAAGGCATTGGGGGTCCAGACTCGACTGTGACGAGCGGGGATACCGTGACAGAAAGTAGCAGGAACTTAAAATTAGATTTTGACGGATTTCAATGATTTTTTTTAAAGATATTTTATTATTATTAATGATATGCTGTTTTGGGGATTCATTTCAATATAATGACCAGCGAAGCGGGCAAAGCCTGCTAGTTTCTTATAAATCTTCGGCGAAACATACTCACATGCTGCGTGTTACATTTAATACTGAATGTGGATGTTATTGACACAATGAATCTGTTACAGTCTCAGTCGATTAATCGTCTCAGTCTGTTTCACACGTATAGTAAGAAAAAATTAGAAAAGCTAGCGATAATTTTTGTTTCTATTGTTTCAAAATTAAAGAATAAACAAACAAGCAAAAGTTCGATTTTGATTCATATGCTGCTTGTTTTTTGTCTGTAAAATAATTAAAGAAATGGTCTGCAGAAGAAAAGCCTGCAATCTAAAGAAAGACTGTTTGTCGTATTACAATGAAACGTTAGCACATATAGTAGCCCTTAATCCGAATTTAGAACCTCGAAGCCGGGTTTTTTAACTTTTTTCAATAAAATTGAAAAGTGTTTATGACTTTGGTTTGTTTTTCTGTCTGTCCGCGCTCTAATTTTCACGAATATCGTTAGAATGCAATAAAACCGAAATGTTATACAAGCTTATTGCGGCATGTTCCGTACTGAACATAATATAAATATAGCACAACTCGTTTGTGTGACAAAATCAGAAATACCTAAAAGAATTCAAAAACATTACGGTCTACAAGATGTTTTCATATAAATCATATTTTAATACCTTTTGTACTGCAAAATAATAATATTTAATATTCATATATTTAACATTTATTATTCATATGAACAAAAACATGTTTTCTATAAAAGTATTAATATTTAGAGGATCACACAAAACTAAGAAGATTCATACGGGAATAAATTTGGAAATTGCTGTAAGTACATTTTCTATTCTGAATAATTCTGATAACATTTAACTTCAGCATTTCTTACACAGCTCTAAAAAAAATAGAAATTAAGGTATGATTTCAGACATTTCCTACAGAAATAGTATGATTAACATTAATGATTCGGTCACAGGGCCTTATAAAAATATTCGGATTCATAAAAGGAAGTTTGCTGTAGGTACATTTTCAGTTGTTTTATAAGTATTCAGCATTTTCTAAGAAAGTTGAAATGCATTTACGACTTTGGTTTATGTGTCTATTCATCTGTCCGTCTGTATATACGTGGCACTATCATCTTCGCAAATAATTTTAGATTTCTTTGAAATTGATATTATGGTATCCAAGTTCACTGAAGCATGTTTTCTTTTTGTTGTAGTACACATAGTCCTACTTATTTGTTTTACAGGGATTCACAAAAGAATTTAGATACATTACGGTATATCAGAAGTATTTTCTTCCGAGCGTATTTAATATCTTAATACTAGATAAAACATAACGAAATTTACATTTATGTACATTTTTCAAATTATTTGCTATTCTGAAAATTTATTCCATTTTAAAGTAATTAGGCCATTGGCGTAATTTGGTCATTATTACAGCTTGATACAAATTTGAAAATGGCTTATTAAAACAAATTTAATAGGGTTAAATATGAATGTTATAATAACGTTGTTATTATTTATTTATTAGATATCCTTTGCCTTTACACACACACACACACACACACACACACACACACACACACACATATATATATATATATATATATATATATATATATATATATTTCCTTTTTAGGTTTTAAATCTGGTAGTGATTGTATGAAAGATTTTAGGCAGATTCTCTGCACTAGGAATCTAGGTTTATAAGGAACGCCTTCCACGCTGCTCGTACCAATTCTGCCGCTTTCTGTAACGTCAAAAATGGCTCCCGGCCCGGAGCATTCTTTCCTGCAGGCTAGAATCATGGATGCACAATACAATACGATCACGAATTAGACTTTCTTTCTGAGCGTCGAAATCATACGTAGGGGTGGGGGGTGGGGGCGAGGATTGAACCACCAAACCCCCCTCACTGAGTAAAACTTTTATGAAAACAAACATTTCCGGTCACTTCTGGTTTCAAA
The DNA here is from genome assembly GCA_963930645.1 of Salticus scenicus. NCBI lineage: Eukaryota > Metazoa > Arthropoda > Arachnida > Araneae > Salticidae > Salticus > Salticus scenicus. The sequence goes on along the minus strand of OZ005648.1, from coordinate 185,183,988 downwards.
AAGTTGCGAGTGACTAATATTTAGATGCCTGTAACTCAAATTCTAAGCAAGATAGAAACAAAATTCAAACTGATTTAGAAAGTTTAAATGTCAGGCTTTAATACTAAACCAAAAATAAAAAATCTTAGTTTTGACTGAAAATTGCATTTTAAAGGTAGGCAGGCGCCTTAAAAAGTATGTAGGAAAGAATTTAAAACTGAAGCTGTAGGAGATTTGTCCACAATAAAACATTAATAGACTATTACTTTTTTCCCCCAGATATTTTCGAGTGTGTAAAATTATTACCTCGCTTTATCTTAAAAATACATAGAGAGTATTATACAATGCTATAATTAACTGAAAAATTCCATAATAAAAAGTATAGACAAAAAAAAAAAAAAAAAAAAAAAAGTAATTTTCTTTCTTTCTTTTTTACAAGTAACTATGTATAACAAAAAAAAAAAAAAAAAAAAAAATCGACAAATAATGACAAAAAATTAATAGTTTCCAAGTGGTCGTATATTAAAGCTGTAGAGCAAATGGTCTGGATATTACAAATTTCTTTCTATTATGGAAAAGAAATTATACTGATTTTTAGCATAATATTTCATTTTAAGAAACGGGGTACAAATTGTTAGGAATTTCAATTTAACATTGAATATGGGAATTTCTGTAACTTTTTTTTTTTTTTTTTTTTTTTTTTTTTAATCTTTTGTTATAGACTATTAACACGTTGAGCGCCACGCAAATTCTTAAAATCCATTAAAATTCCATAATGATACCTCCTGTAATAAATGAACATTAAGCAAATTTTAATAATTTTTCAATCATTAAATGTTATATTTTTAGTCTTATATCCTATTTTATATGCGCACCGATGGTTGACGCGGCTTTATATCATATTTGACACTGTCTGCCACCGATGGCTGACAGGGCGCTCAATGTTTTAATTTTTAATTTTTACTGCTTTTACTTTAGGGGTAAAACTTTCACTGAAATGTTTGAAGTATAACAGGTTCTGCACACTCCTAAAGTTTCAAGATGATTCCTTCAGTACTTAAAGATATATGACAAAATGTCTAGTATCTAGAATGACTGACATGGCGCTCAACATGTTAATATCGGTTTTCAATAAAAAGCAAAGCAGCGAATAGGCGGGCAGAGCTTTGCAGTGGTTCATAAGTAAAGCGAGTAGAGTGGAGTCGAATCATCATTCATTAGGTCAATTATATGTCTTCTGAGTGCAATTCTCTTCAAAAAGTGCACATAATACTTGTATAATGTGTAATAGGAGTCGTGTGGTTGTTCTTTTTTTAACGCATTAGCGCCCAGTATCCTCATTTGAGGACAGCTAATAAAATGACACGTATATTTTTTGTGGTTTCTTGGAATGATTTCTGCTTTTTAGTGACAGTTTATAGCGTCACTCTAAATGATCCCTGAAAGTTTTATGTGCCTACTATTAATTATTATTTCATAATGTGGATAGTCATTTTAAGATTTTTCATTCGTCGCACATACATTTGCTTTTTGCGCAGGTATACTAACTTAAATCAAGTTGAATAATAATATATATTATAATACTTTACTTTTGAAATCTTCGTCAACATATAACAGGATATTAATCTGTTATCTCAAAGTTTTTCTATCTCGAAGTTTTCTCGCTAGAACACTAAACGTCAATAAATGAGGATAGCCTTGAAATTTAAAACTATCAGAAGAATTGTTTAAGTTAATATATTTTTCTGTCAGTTGTGTATATTAATTTAGAAGTGAAATAATCAGCTAATAATATTTTACAAAATTAATTTGGGCGTTAACGGGTTAATTACCCAAGATTACTATGAGCTCTTGATGCTCAATTAGCTTTCGTGCTAAGTATACTATTCTCAGAAATAATTTTTTTTTATGTTTTCTTTCATTATTCATATAAAAAAATATTTCATGTTTAAAAAGAAAAGATTGGTAAATTGTTTTTGGCGCTAAATGTAAACTAATATTTAAATGACTAACTTTTAAAACTATTATAATATTATTTTCTTATTTTAATTAAATAAAAATAATAATAATAATGAACATTTCAAAAATGGGGCTTCGAGATGCACTAAGACACCTCAAGCGAATTCTTGTTGAATCTCTTGACTGTACGAGTACCAACCTTACGCTTCGTTGTCCACAGACACACCGACACGCACAAACATTGGTTTTATATAAATAAAATATATTTATATTAAATTCCCTTTAAAATTCCTTCTTTTATAAGTTTACGTTTTTTGTAACCAAAAAAATATTAAAATTAGAAAAATAATTTTATTAACTTTTTAATACATTTAAGTTAATATATAACTGTTCAAATAAATTTAAAACACCAAACTAACTTATTTAAGTTAACTACTTATCTAATCGGCTTCTGTGGGTTTCTGTGGTGAATTATTTTCAACTGTTTGGTTTCCGTTCTCATTCTTTTCATTATTGTCATTAAAAATTATATATATTTGTGTGTGTGGGGGGGGCGGGGGGATTTTTTATTATTATTATATATATATATATATATATTTTTTAATCTAAATTGTAAAATTATTTTTTTTTCTTTTACTAGACAGTTGTTCTGCGTAATACTGCTCAAATAAAGTGAGATATATGTAATATTTAATTCCGTAGTTTAAGTAATTTTAAAAGATTTTTTTCCGTGCAATTATTTACCAATTCATTCACTGTATTCAATAAAAAACAGCAAATTATCAGCTTTTTTATCAATCTTCTTTCCCTGTTCTAGAAAATCCCACCAGAGGATTATGTCCCACGTAACACCGTGGGGGAAAATGATCATCAATCACTATCTTCATCTCCCCTTGGTACGGAGTAGGGTTACCTTTTTTGCATTTGAGTAATTTTGTTAAAGATGGTCCCTCAAAGAGGAGAGCCATGGGATTTTCTAGAACAGGGAAAGAAGATTGATAAAGAAGCTGATAATTTGCTGTTTTTTATTGAATACAGTGAATGAATTGGTAAATAATTGCACGGAAAAAAATCTTTTAAAATTACTTAAACTACGGAATTAAATATTACATATATCTCACTTTATTTGAGCAGTATTACGCAGAACAACTGTCTAGTAAAAGAAAAAAAAATAATTTTACAATTTAGATTAAAAAAAAAAATATATATATATATAATAATAATAAAAAATCCCCCCGCCCCACACACACACACAAATATATATAATTTTTAATGACAATAATGAAAAGAATGAGAACGGAAACCAAACAGTTGAAAATAATTCACCACAGAAACCCACAGAAGCCGATTAGATAAGTAGTTAACTTAAATAAGTTAGTTTGGTGTTTTAAATTTATTTGAACAGTTATATATTAACTTAAATGTATTAAAAAGTTAATAAAATTATTTTTCTAATTTTAATATTTTTTTGGTTACAAAAAACGTAAACTTATAAAAGAAGGAATTTTAAAGGGAATTTAATATAAATATATTTTATTTATATAAAACCAATGTTTGTGCGTGTCGGTGTGTCTGTGGACAACGAAGCGTAAGGTTGGTACTCGTACAGTCAAGAGATTCAACAAGAATTCGCTTGAGGTGTCTTAGTGCATCTCGAAGCCCCATTTTTGAAATGTTCATTATTATTATTATTTTTATTTAATTAAAATAAGAAAATAATATTATAATAGTTTTAAAAGTTAGTCATTTAAATATTAGTTTACATTTAGCGCCAAAAACAATTTACCAATCTTTTCTTTTTAAACATGAAATATTTTTTTATATGAATAATGAAAGAAAACATAAAAAAAAATTATTTCTGAGAATAGTATACTTAGCACGAAAGCTAATTGAGCATCAAGAGCTCATAGTAATCTTGGGTAATTAACCCGTTAACGCCCAAATTAATTTTGTAAAATATTATTAGCTGATTATTTCACTTCTAAATTAATATACACAACTGACAGAAAAATATATTAACTTAAACAATTCTTCTGATAGTTTTAAATTTCAAGGCTATCCTCATTTATTGACGTTTAGTGTTCTAGCGAGAAAACTTCGAGATAGAAAAACTTTGAGATAACAGATTAATATCCTGTTATATGTTGACGAAGATTTCAAAAGTAAAGTATCATAATATATATTATTATTCAACTTGATTTAAGTTAGTATACCTGCGCAAAAAGCAAATGTATGTGCGACGAATGAAAAATCTTAAAATGACTATCCACATTATGAAATAATAATTAATAGTAGGCACATAAAACTTTCAGGGATCATTTAGAGTGACGCTATAAACTGTCACTAAAAAGCAGAAATCATTCCAAGAAACCACAAAAAATATACGTGTCATTTTATTAGCTGTCCTCAAATGAGGATACTGGGCGCTAATGCGTTAAAAAAAGAACAACCACACGACTCCTATTACACATTATACAAGTATTATGTGCACTTTTTGAAGAGAATTGCACTCAGAAGACATATAATTGACCTAATGAATGATGATTCGACTCCACTCTACTCGCTTTACTTATGAACCACTGCAAAGCTCTGCCCGCCTATTCGCTGCTTTGCTTTTTATTGAAAACCGATATTAACATGTTGAGCGCCATGTCAGTCATTCTAGATACTAGACATTTTGTCATATATCTTTAAGTACTGAAGGAATCATCTTGAAACTTTAGGAGTGTGCAGAACCTGTTATACTTCAAACATTTCAGTGAAAGTTTTACCCCTAAAGTAAAAGCAGTAAAAATTAAAAATTAAAACATTGAGCGCCCTGTCAGCCATCGGTGGCAGACAGTGTCAAATATGATATAAAGCCGCGTCAACCATCGGTGCGCATATAAAATAGGATATAAGACTAAAAATATAACATTTAATGATTGAAAAATTATTAAAATTTGCTTAATGTTCATTTATTACAGGAGGTATCATTATGGAATTTTAATGGATTTTAAGAATTTGCGTGGCGCTCAACGTGTTAATAGTCTATAACAAAAGATTAAAAAAAAAAAAAAAAAAAAAAAAAGTTACAGAAATTCCCATATTCAATGTTAAATTGAAATTCATAACAATTAGTACCCCGTTTCTTAAAATGAAATATTATGCTAAAAATCAGTATAATTTCTTTTCCATAATAGAAAGAAATTTGTAATATCCAGACCATTTGCTCTACAGCTTTAATATACGACCACTTGGAAACTATTAATTTTTTGTCATTATTTGTCGATTTTTTTTTTTTTTTTTTTGGTTATACATAGTTACTTGTAAAAAAGAAAGAAAGAAAATTACTTTTTTTTTTTTTTTTTTTTTTTTTTTTTTGTCTATACTTTTTATTATGGAATTTTTCAGTTAATTATAGCATTGTATAATACTCTCTATGTATTTTTAAGATAAAGCGAGGTAATAATTTTACACACTCGAAAATATCTGGGGGAAAAAAGTAATAGTCTATTAATGTTTTATTGTGGACAAATCTCCTACAGCTTCAGTTTTAAATTCTTTCCTACATACTTTTTAAGGCGCCTGCCTACCTTTAAAATGCAATTTTCAGTCAAAACTAAGATTTTTTATTTTTGGTTTAGTATTAAAGCCTGACATTTAAACTTTCTAAATCAGTTTGAATTTTGTTTCTATCTTGCTTAGAATTTGAGTTACAGGCATCTAAATATTAGTCACTCGCAACTTTTTGAAACCAGAAGTGACCGGAAATGTTTGTTTTCATAAAAGTTTTACTCAGTATAAGCATCAAAATTTGTTACTAAATATAAAATGAATTTAAAAATAATAAGAAGAAATAAAAAACTTTGAAATAAATCAGGAAAGTTATTAAAATTATTTTTTATTTAATAGGTAAAATCTGGTTTTTAATTACGTTTTTTGCTTTTTCTCAGAATGAGATTTTTAACATTTTGCTTTTTCACAAAACATCATAACTCCAAAAGTTATTATATAAATCTTATGAAACTTTGACAAAATACGCTAGAGGAGTTGTTTTATGGACTGAACTACTACAATGAATCTAGCTTTTTTTTTTTTTTTTTTTTTTTTGTCGATAGAAGTTATGAAACATTTTATAACTTCACTAATGATTGATTCACTAATGATTTTTTCAGCATGTAAAATGTTATATTCTCTAAAATATTAAATAATATGGTTATAGTTTTGAAAATAGCTCACTCCCATAAAGACTCTTTATATCACCATTTTAGAGATTTTAATGATATATTCTATAACTACCACTTAATTTTCATGAATATTACAATGAGTGTATTATATACCTGGGGGGGGGGAAGGGGGACCAATGGAAATAAAATGTATTCTTCTTTAAACTACACTATCATCGATCTAAACAAAAACTTTGCATAATAACGTACAATTTGTGAAAAAAATCACAGTAAGGTTAGACATACTTAAGGATGGGGGGGGGGGGGGGGGGGGGGGTTAAAGACGAAGGGGGGGGGGGAGGACAGAGGAAAATAAAATATTTTTTATAGCCTTGGACATAAGTTAAGCGACAATGAGAAAGCCAAATCGCCTGCTCGGAAATGTAATGAAAGCTCTTATTTACGTAGTCTTGTGTGAAATAGGATTTTTTACTCTCATCATAATTAAGTATAAAAAGAGAAGATTTTTAATTATTTATGAGGACATGGGAGTGTACATTTTAAATAGTTAAACTTATTTCTGAAATATTTGTATATAGTGCGCTTATACTTATTTCTCGGCTTTTAAATGTACCCCAAACTTGTAAACGTTTGATAACCACGAAAGCCGTTGCCAAAAATTTTCTTCGGAAGGGGTTCGAACTTTAATACATACTGTTGAGTGTTGAAAACGAACCACAGCTCAAAAAATTTCAAATTTCGGGGGGTGTTTGAACCCCGAACAGCTCTCCCCCCCCTCTTGCTACGGCCTTGAGAACCACTGCTGTACAGCATTAAGATTTTATTTCAGCGCACAAGAAATTTTCGTGTTAAGTAGCAAATTAATCGTTTAATAAAATGAATAATCTGCTTTTATTCAGACTATATAAACTGAACAATTTTAAAGGATATGGATAATTTATTTCTGCTTGCTCGTTAACCAAAAGAAAATTGAATGAACTTTGAAATAATCAGAACACTATGAGTAACACGATTATATCGTTTGTTTGTCATTCATAATTTTCACGAGGAAGTTCCTCAGAACAATAAGCCACAAATTTTTATTTGTTATAACTACGGCTTGGTTGAATACTGTTACATACCCAAGTCTTGCTAAGATTTCAATATCTTTTGACACTTTTCGTTTTAGTTCTTTCAAAAGTTCAAACATAAAAGTGATTTATCATCTTACAGCAAGACCTGTTATTGCTAGACAGTATGCGTCAGCCGGATGATCCATTTTTCTTCTTTTCTTTAGTGTAATTATATTCTTAAATACAAGTACAGCCACAGAAAAACCTTAAAAAAAGAAAAAAAAAATTCTAGTTGGCATATATTGGGCTTTCTAGGTCAATCACTCGGCAAGGACCCATATAAAAATGCCCCACCTATTATTTTACCTTCTCTCCTAATCTATACACTTACCTTACCTTAATTTTCTGATAAATTTTATTAGGATTAGTTTCGTATTTCAGTTTTCATGCAATTCCATACTTTCTTTAAGGCAATAATTCCCATAATGCAAGTTTATGCGAAAGATTGCTCTATTCTGTCATGTTATAAAAACCTTTAATTTCGAAAAACGTAAGAAGATTATAAAGTAAAACGTTCATATTCAATAATGTTCATGCACAACAATGTCATTTTAAAACTGGCCCGACATGTTTGGTGAAAATAATCATCACAATGCACGTTTATAAGAAATTTTGCCTTATTCTCCCATGTTAAAAAAGTCTTACATTTCGAATAACTTACGAAGTTTTCAAATTAGAAAATTCATTGTCAATAATCTTCATGCGAATATCGTAAATGATATTTCAAAGCGGCTCTGACATCTTTACGATGAAAATTGCCCTCATAAGGCACGTTTATGCGAAATTTCAACATCCTCTCCCACATTAAGAAAATCGTTAATTTCGAATAACTTACGAAGTTTTTAAATCACAAAGTTGAAACTCAATTGGTTTCTTGCTGCAATCATAAGTGATATTTTTAAATGTGCCAGATTATTTTTAGATCATTCGTTCTTTACTGAAGCTAACGAATTAATTAATGAATGGATTAATAAAATGACTAAACCTACAGACGGACATCACAGCAATTTTGTGATCTTTCAATTTCCTCATTGCTTCAAAAAGTGTTAAAACATCAAAAATAGAGGTCGAAAACATGACTTTCTTGAACGTCAATATCAAACTAATATAATTTTAATCAGTAAAATATTAATTTCTTGTATTAAAACTGCCGGTCATATATTGTCCAATAAAGGACTCAACTAGACGTCATGAAAGTCCCAAATACTGAATTTCAACCTTCGATGGCTGACCGATTTTGAGTTATCATGGATATTCAGGGCGGATACAAATAATTACCCTGATTTTATAACATTCTTACTCTTTAGTGATTGATCGGATATTGATTTTCTTTTCTTTACTTTTTTTCCCCCTAGATACGTTGAACCAATCATAAAGGTTCTTTTTTTTTTTTTTTTTGAAATTAATATACAGGCGCCTCATTACTAGGGACACTATACTGTTGCTGTTATAACCTAAGTTTCACACTCGCATTAGCAAACAATTCCTAGATTGATAAAATTTTGCGAGTAAAAATTTTCAGACTCCAAAAATATAAAAAATTTTTAGAATTCATATGTGGTGGTTGGTTAAAAAAACAAGTTCGGTACCGCTGTACCGATTTCGCCGATTTTGTGAATTGCCCTTTTCAAGATGGTCAGAGGGACAGTGATGCACCTAAAGAAACACAAACTTCGGACATGAAAAATAAATAAATAAATAAAATAAAATAAAAACTGGTATGTATCAAGCACACGATTTTAATTACCTATACTTTTACACGTATTACATACACTTTTTGGAGATAATGTGGTCAGAAAACATAAAATTGATCTAATAAATCAGACATCTAGCATTTTTTCTGTAATAGAAAACTGATATATCATGTGTAAAGACATTGGAAGCACTCATTTCCGAGATCTATAACTGACTTACCTAATAAGATGATGTTCAATTTTCCTGTAATAACCAAGTAATACATGCAAAAGAATATCTGAAAAGGGATTTATGTAGCAATTTTCAACAAAATCGTAAGAGCAATTTTTGAGATAACGGCTTTCAATCCCCTTTCCGAATTTAACCAAAACTTGGCAAACTCATCTGTTGACCGGAAAACAACAATTACATGCCTTAAAGGAAGTTAATACGCGAGTTTTTTTTTTTTTTTTTTTTTCTTTGGGGGGGGGGGAATACAGCCGTTTTTAAAGGAACGCACTTGCGAAACCTCAAATTGACTTACATATACACGACGTCTGTCAATTTTCCTATACTAACCAACTATCACATATGAAGCCATCTAATCGGGTATTTATATAGCAGTTTTGAAGAAGATCGTCAGGGTTATGTGGCAGATGCGTACAAGACACTTGCGTACAAGCTGAAATTGGTAACACTTGCGTACATGTAGAGGTGTCTTAAATATTACAGATGTGTTTTCGAAAATCTAGTGGCACTTCCGTAAAAAATTTGACTTGCTGTATTTCTGGTTTGTAGCACTAAGGGGTTGTATCCATCCGATAAACTTAAAGAGAAATTTACTCTTATATTAAAATGCATGAATTTTCTCTCATACATCTAGTCCTACGACTGACAAAGTTACGAGCTTTATGCATTTAAAAGTTGCAAGCTACAATAACCGTAGTTATTTTCTGGAAATGACATACAATTATTTATTCATTGAGTCAAGATCAATAATAGGCCCTCATAAAGGCTATATTAATTTTTATAAACAAGTTTTAAAGGTTCTTAAAAATATTTTTATATTTTAAATTACTTATTTATTTTTTAAGAAACATTAATTTCTTTGTCTGCCAATTCACAAGCAGTTACAAAAACAAATTACCAACAAAAGCGAATAGATAAAACGATCTCTCTTCTCTATATAGAACGAGATATGGTGAGTCATATTCCAATTCTTGAACACCATTTTCAGCTTGCACGAAAATGTCTCGTACGCATCTGTCACAGCACCATCCATTGTAAGAGCCATTTTTGAGATATAGCTCACTTTTGGTTTCCAATGTCCCCAAATGTACTTGAGATAAGTTTAAAGAAAATTATTGAGGAATTATTCACAAATTAACCCTTTGTCCTTGGCATATTTTCCGTAAGACACGCCTTTTGGCGTTGCTTTAAAACGTCACACGTATAGTTTCCAACTTACTACCTTTTGGCTACCGAAAAATTGTAATAATTTGTTTTATTTTACTTCATCATTAAATAAAATAAATCTTTCTGCTAAAATTTCCGGTAGCCGAAAGGTAGTCTATAGTTACACGTTTTAGAAAAATACCATTTCATTTGCAGAGGAACACCTTAAGGCGTGGCTCGATTTTTTTATGTCCCCTCAGAAGGGACATACGAGCGCAAAGGGTTAAATTGTAAATATGTTGACTAATTTATGAATACTTTTCCGCTCTCACAATTTGGATATGACTTCAGATCAAAAAAAGTCATCCGTGGTACATCATGATAATTTTTTACATCGGAACTTACGTTCAGGCATTGAAAAGTGGATGAAGGAAGTATATTTGTTTTGTCCTATCTCTAGATCTTTTAGGATAAATGGTGGAATTTTGTGCATCTCTTTATTAGTATCTTACTCACTTGTAATATATATATATATATATATATGGTGGTTATGCAAGAATTTTAATTTTGTGATTATCTAAATTAAATTGTTCGAAATTTTTAATTGATTTTATAAAACTTTTTATATATATTATTTTTTTCTTTCGCAACTTTGGCTAATATATGGGTAAGTTCAATTTATAAGGAATTTAAGCGGGATTTCAATGTTTTTCTAACATTTTGAATATGTATGTATATATATATATATATATATATATATAAAGATCTATATTCAAAAGGTCGGTATTCCACAAGGAGGATGTAGCTCGTGTATGTTAGCTGACTTATACCTTTACCATTATGAACAGGGATTATGTATTGAAAATGTCTATTTTTACCGATACATTGATGACATTATAATTTTTTATGTTAATAATTTTCCCCCTAATTTGTTTAAATTTGAATATCCTTCTCACCTTACCTTAACTCGTAATCTTCTCAACAATAACTGTATAAGTTTCTTAGATTTAAAACTTAAACTTGATGGTAGTAAAATTTATACTGATCTGCATGACAAAAGACAAGATTTCAGTTTCAAAGTAAATTTATTTACACATTTTACTTCTTGTCTTCATATCTCTGTTTACAGAAATATCATTCTCAATCACCTCTTTCGTATACATAATCTATGTTCATATAGGTTTAAAAACAAAAATATCTCTCACATAATTAATGTTGCTACAAAAATGGGTTATCCTAAAAAAATTATTTATTCACTTGTTTATCATAAAGGGTCTCTGTCTAACACAAAAAAAATAAATAAATAAATAAATAAATAAAATAAAATAAAATAAAAATAAACTACTAAGGTTGAATTTAAAAAAAAAAACTGGTGGATGGGTGGGCAGATGTTTGATTAAGGAGGAAGGGTGGTGTTGTGTGGCTGGTTGGTTGGGAGGGTTTGATGTTGAATAAAATTAATAAAAAAAAATAAAGGTGGGGGGGGATTACTGTAAGTTACATTCTTATTTTTTCTGGTTGATACTATGAATTTTGAATTCTTTTATTATTGAATTTTGAACTCTTTTATCATTAAATTTAATTATGTGCATCTGGTTACTTGAGGCTTCCCTTGTTAAGTTTGAACAATCCATCTATTTGCATAACAAAAATAAGATATTATATTATTAAAAAAAAAAAAAAAAATCTTTTAAATTATAATTTTAATTATTGATGACTGCCTTATAATGCTTATCCTTATATGTGTGCTCTTTGGCATTATTGCTTGTAATTGAGTCTTCTTAAAACTTAACATTTAATACTTTGATTTCAAGAATACTTTATTTTGGGTTAATCATATAAGTTCAATTCTTCTCATTACTTAATCGGTGCTAAAAATTATTCTTATTACTTGATCGGTGCTAAAAATTATCTTAATCTTGCAGTCAATACTTCTAAATTATCTTAATCTTTCAGTCAATACATCTTAATTACACTCCTTATTGCATTGGCTTTTTCTCCTGAAATAATTTAACTGACTTATTGTTTTTATAGCTAACCGAAAGATGACGCTTGCATTCTGATGTCTTATGCATTCATTCTTCATTCCTTAACTTAAACGATTTAATTATTAATGTTTTTGGTACGATTTAATTTAACTCTACTAGTTTTAATTTTAATTAACTTTAAAATCTATTTTAACATTATCATTTAATATTTACTCTGTGTATTTTATCTTTAATGAAAATGCTCTGAAGTATATTCGATTAATCGGTATCTGTCGAGCTTTTATTTTAACTTCAATTTAGGTTTTGGCATCATCCTTTTCTCCAGTTTGTGTTAACTGTTATACATGTGGTTACTATGCTTCTTTCATGTTATCACTTTGGTTTCCATTAAGATTTTAATTAATCTTTATTTAATCTTTGTTTTAATTTAATATTTCACTTATTTCTCATTCTTTATGGTTCTTGCTACTTCGATCGGGGCGTGAAATGATATAAATTGCTATGATTAGCAATATCGTTTTACGAAATCGTTGCAGCTTTCACAGCTTTATGAAGTATGCTTCTAATTTTAAGCATTTATATCCAATTAATTCTGTCGTTAATTATTTGTTTTCTCTCTCATAAGTTTAATGGTCCTTTTTTATTATCATTCAGGTCGGCGTAAGTATTTTAAGTTACTATCGTAACTCATTGGTTCTTAATCTATATCGCAACTTTTTGTGTCATTCTTTCCTCTATGTTAAATTCAGTTCTATATTTTTGTGTGCTGTTATTGTTTTAGTTCTATTAATTGCTAAATTTTAAGATTAAATTTTATTACGTTATCTATTATATATATATATATATACAGTAATATAATATTATCAGTGCAAAAATTTGAAATTTGAAGATGATTTAATTTCAGTATTAAAACAATTACTCGGATCATAAGCGAAGACTACCCAAATCAAACCAAAAAAGAAATAAAGTAAAACCGAAATGAATTATTGGAAATTGGAATGAGAAAAAAACATTATTTGCATTCTAATGTTTTCAAGGGCCTGGTAGAATGCAAATATGCTAAAAAATGGATGTTTTTCTGTCACAAACAAAACAAAGCAAAAGCTAAGAATTTCTTTGTTCACAGGCCCGAAACACCCATAGTAAAACCAGAAAAAACGAAGATGAAAATAAAACAATTCACTAAAAATGATAATCCAAAACCATTTAAAATCGTAGATCAAAATAAACTCACCACTACAAATAATAATTCAAAATTTCTTAAAAAATTATTATTGAAAAAGATGCAACTCAAAGTTATAATAAACGAGACACATGTAAAAATTTATATATATACTGATTATCAATATATATATGTATATGGAGTTCCAAAATTCAACCGACAAATTGAGAAGGGTGATAAAAGACATCAAGTTGATAAAAATTATCATAGAACATGGGTTGCAAACGAGTTGAAAGGGAGAAAAAAATCGCGAAAAACAAAGGAGATGGATTGGACGCACTGCATGGCCTCCTCGTTCGCTGGATCTCAATTCCTGTGACTTTTTCCTATGGGGTCCATAAATTCCAATTAAAAATTATTTTTCGGAAAATAATATCAGAAATAACAGTTTTCATTTATTATTGAAAATAAACATTTCAAGATCAGTATCAAACTGAAGAACGATCTTTAGAATGTTATATTTAAATTGCATTTCAAATTTGGTACATAAACTCATACAGTATCCCAGAGTAGATTTTTCAACTATACTGATTATCTATAATTATGTCCATGATGAGTATCTAACCCCCCCCCCCCTTATAAACTGTGCTAATTCAGTTAATTTTAAAACATTTAAATGTTCTTTTAATGACAGATTATGAAAGTGAAAGAATGGGGTATTTTTCTCATTTAGCCATTAATAACTCAAAATGGAGTATTCTTCCTTGTGTCGCTTAAAGGGATCTGCACGACAGCATCTATGCACAAAACTTTCAGCTTTGATCGATTGAGCTGAAAGTTTGTACGTATGTTATGGGTCACCGCAGCGCGAACCCTATTGATTTTGGTGATTTATATTAATTTTTCACTTATAGGTTTTTTTTTTTTTTTTTACAGGGACACAAAGAAAAATTTCTTATTATTATGGCCTATGGGCACAAATTATTTGAAGTGCAATAGCATGTTAGCCTGATTCGATTGACTTAGAAATTTATATACATATTATATGTCACTGTTGCACGAACTGTATAAATTTTTGTGAATTTAGCACTTATGGTCTTTTTACAGGGACACAAAGAAAAATTCTTTATCATTATGGCCTATGGGCTCAAATTACTTAAAGTGCAATAGCGTCTAAACGCAGTTTTTGAAAAAACTGAAAGTTTATATAGGTACTTATTATAGTTTACCGTTGCAAGAATTGTATAGATTTTGAAAAATCTAGCACTTACAGTTTTTTTTCTTTTTTTCTTTTTACAAGGACACAAAGAAAAATTCTTTGTCTTATGGGCTCAAACTATTTAAAGTGCGATAGCTTCTAAATGGCTTATCCGATTGAGCTGGAAATTTATACACATGTTATAGGTCACTGTCGCATGAACTGTATAGATTTTGGTGAATCTAGCAGTTATAGATTTTTACAAAGAGACAACGAAAAATTCTTTATCATTATGGGCTCAAATTATTTGAAGTGCATAATAGAGTTAAATTAAAGAACAAACTATGCGGAGAAGAATACTGAAACGTCCTATTATAATTTTATCTTTTTTTCATTTAACGACTTCTCTTATTTTAATTTATTTATATAACAGTTATTTACTTAATGTTCGGAAAGTCGAGTGGAGTCACTCCATAGATGTTTATAAAATTTATGCTTGAATGTTAAAAATTTGCATGAAATTTCGCCATTCAAACATAAAAAAATATTTTTAAAAATTAACTTAATATAATTAATCTATAAAATAATACTCAAATATGTTTAGAATATATTGATAAATTATAATAATCTATATGTATTCTATTATATAAAGAGTAAAACTTTGTTTGTGGAGGTTGATCTCTGAAACTACTGAACCGATTTAAAAACTTCTTTCACTGATCAAAAGCTACACCATTCCTGAGTGCTATAGGCTGTATTTAATTTTGATAAAATAAATTTTAGTTCAAATTTTGAGCATTTTAATTAAAATCCCCATAAAAGCCATAATAGAAATGGAAATAATGAAATATTAAAAAATTTAGCTGCTGCCAACATAAAACAAACTTTTACATGTTCCTTTTGTTTTTAAAATATCGTGACATGAAAAGAAAAGAAATATGAATTAAATTGTGTGCACGTGAATTAAATTGAAATTCATATAAAGCTTTGTGAAATGTTAAACTTACACGTTAAATCTGACGTCATTATAGCTTTAAAAGTATTTATTTTTCTAATAATATAATTTGATATGATATGATATAATATAATGATCTAAGCATTAATGTTTAAACTGATGTGTGTAAACGTCCCCCCCCCCATCCCCATCGGGGCACATTTCAAAAATCTGTCGAGGAAAAAATACAATGTTTTCAATTTTTTCTTTTTAGTAGCAATTTTTTTTTTCTTTTACGATTTTGGAGCATTCCAATTTTCATTTTTACTATAGAAGAAATTTTAGAAGAAAGTGTTGGACTTCAATAGAAGAAAGTGTTGGATTCGTAAAATTTTTTGACTTTTCGTTTTCTATTAATTTATACGTTTTGAGAGGTCCAGGTCCAGAAAACGATTAGACCATTTTTTGAAAATGTCTGCATCTATGTGTGATAAAAATTTTGTTGTAACTGTATCTCATGAACTATTGCACAGAATTATATATAAGTTTATATGTGGTTGCACCATGACATAAATTACAGTCTATCAACTTTTAGTGAAAATCGTTCAAAAGGTGGCACTACTGTACTGCGATTTCTATCATTTAAAAAAAGGCTATATCTCAGGTTCTATTATATATAATCGTACAAAACTTGATATGTGCGACGGCCATTATGAAACACTACGCTGATTCAATTTAGGTGCATATTGGCCGATAAGTTGCGTTGCTCTGCTGCCATTTTCCCCGTGAACAGGAAGGCTATATCTCAGTTTCTATTGTATATTATTCCAAATAACTTGGCATATGAGATTGCCATTCATTAAACACTATGAGGATTTAGTTTGAGGGCATATTGGCCGATTGGTGCTTCTATGCTACAATTTTCCCCGTGAACGGGAAGTCTAAATATCAGATTTTATTATATATAAAGATTGCACAAAACTTGGTGCATGGGAGGACTATTTTGAAACATTTGCTGATCCAATTTGAGTGCGTATGGGCTCATAGGTGCTGCTGATGTAGTACAATTTACTCCGAGGCTAAATATCAACTTCTATGGCAAATAAATGCACCAAACTTAGTCATTATGAAAACGAATGCTGATTTAGTTTGGATGTATATCGGCCGACAAGTGGCACAGCTCTTATTCATCTTTATTGACTGCCCACATAGCTACATCTCAGCATCCGTTGATTAAAATTGCAATAACCTACGCATGTAAAATCTTTATTCTGAGAAAATATATTAAACGTTAGTGCATGTTCAACCGTAAGTAGCGCTTTTATACAGAAGAAAGTTTTGTGGTGGCCACATCATACTAGTTTTTCATAGGATCTCTAATTCCTTATACGAAATAAAGAAGTATTATATTCCCTATTTATGAAATGTATGCTGTATATGTATAACTTAAAAACGGCTAGCCATAAAATGTTGAAATCGTGTAACATTTTATTATTCATTACCAGTTTTCTCTACTTAACCGTTGACCTTCGAGATTGCTAAGTTTTGTAGTCATGTCCTTGTATGTACGTATATTCATGAGTGTCTTACATTAATTAGAAACTATTAGTTGTAAAACTATAAAACTACATTTATTTATTTTTTATTGTTATAAAACATCTAGTTGTGCTTCTTTCTCTTAATCATTATATATAACCTAGTATTTTAATCAATATTGAGGATAGTTTAAAGTAATATT
Source organism: Salticus scenicus (assembly GCA_963930645.1). Lineage (NCBI taxonomy): Eukaryota > Metazoa > Arthropoda > Arachnida > Araneae > Salticidae > Salticus > Salticus scenicus. The sequence goes on along the minus strand of OZ005648.1, from coordinate 185,166,680 downwards.
TATCAGTGCATGACCTACCTTTTTACAGACTCGCTAGATAAACCAGGAAAACATAACTAAAACAGTTAGAAATATTTATGAATCATATAACTTATTCTAGTTTTGCATTTCCTTCTTTGATCACTATATGACCCGTGTTTTAAATTGCGAAAATAATATTTTATGTTTTAATTATTAAAAATGTTATTATGTTTTAATTATTCAAGTTTTTTGGAAAAGAAAATTTTGTGTTATACACTTTTTAGCTAAAAAGTTCAAATTCAATGGCGTCTACATGTGTAATGTCGTCTTTTTTATAGAAAAGTAAAAGTATTAAACTTAACTAATAAGATTATAAATTAAAAGCTAAAATTAGTATTTTCTTTTAGGAAAATTAAGTGGTAATGTATAGATTTTTATAGACCTCTTACTACTCAGAAATAAAGCTAAGCTGAAAAATTTGTTTCAGTATGTAAAAATCGTAAGAAAAAAAAAAATAATAAAAATAAATCAGAATTCAAGCAAACAAATATTAATAATGAAAAGCTTTTCGATAAGTAATGTAAATTAAAACATTTAAGACCATTTAATGTATAGAACCTGAAAATTAAGACTTTCTTAGTATCTTATATTAAAGACTAACACTCTGAACAACCAATTTTCTGTGGTACGATGGGTGGCCCTTTTAGAAAAAGTTGGTTGGTTGTAGGGTTTTAAGGCCGATTGACTACGCTAGGGTCCTACGCCTATAGTTGGAATGCCCTCAATGAGTCCTAGCCCGTATTTACGCGAGTTTCGGAGAAAACCACGAAAAACTCTGAACGGCTAGGAATCGAACCCGGCACTTCCCATCTACTAGCTTTGAGCGCAGAACCGCTCGGCGGCCCCCTCTTAGGAAAGTTTCACTGTACATATCTGTGATCAACAGATACGAAGATAAAATATTTCTTAAGAACTTTGTTTCATGCACCCAGTACTCCTGTACATATTATATTCTATGGAAAGAAAATAGTATCGTACACTCTGATCTCCAAAACGGCAAGATTTACTAAGAAATGGAATGGAATGGCACAAATATTAACTAATTGGCATAGGTGGACTCTGCTCAGTTCCCCATCATATTTGTGTTCTCATAAATTTCTAGTGCGAGACATATTATAATCATGTTAAAAGAAATGAATTTGACCAAAGCTTGATACAGTAACAGAATGAAATCCCCGCCTAATAGGCTACCCACCGTTCACTTCGATATATTTATCTTATTCTAATCTGTTAATTTATTTTATCAGGGTCAATTCCGTTGTTTAGTTTTCATGCTACTATTTCCAATGCAATAATCCTTAAAATTCATATTTATATGAAAAATTTACAATTTCGCTATGTTGATAAAATTGTAAATTACGAATAATTTACGAAATTTTCCTATTAGAATATTTGTATTCAATCATGTTCAAACAAATATCATAAATGTAATTTTGAAGTTGTCTAATGTATTTATGATCCACAAAATGGAAGTTTATGCTCAATTTTGCCTTATTCTGACATGTTAAGTATATCGTAAATTCCAAATAACTTACGAATTTTTTAAATTGGAAAAATCATAGTCTATGATATTCATGCCAGTTTCCTAAATAATATTTAGAAAGTGGTTTGACATCTTTACGATGAAAATATCCCTCAAGATTGACGTTTATGTGAAATTTTGCTCTATTCTGCCATGTTAAGAAATTCGTAAATTTCCAATAACTTGCGAAATTTTCAAAGTAGTATATTTATAGTTACTGATGTTCATTCCGGCATCAAAACTGATATTTTAAAACTGGTCTGACATTTTTACAGTAAAAAGTTTCCATTTAATGCACGTTTAAGTGTATTTTTGTCCTATTCTCCCATGCTAAGAAAATCGTAAATTTCTAATAACTTACGAACTTTTTTAATTCGAATGTTGCAAATGAATAGGGTTCTTGCCAGTGTCGAAAGTAATATTTTAAAACTAATTTGACCTCTCTGTGACAATTTGTTCTTGAGATATCATGTACACAGACTAACAAACTAACAGACACCCTACCGACAGACACCATATACAAATTTTGTCATTTTTGGATTCCTCACACTCACACCTGAAAACGTGTAAAAAAACCGAGGTCGAAAATTTTCACGATTACCTAAGTTGCCATACCTATAGTATGATGGGGAACTAATAATAATAATATTATTGCAGTGCACATTTGCTATGTCGAACACAGAAATAGCATGATGCGACGCCGTGTGTAATAAATAATCATATAATAAGCTCTCTCTATATAGTGCCTCCCTGCCGGGGATGTGGTGTGTCCCTCGTAGGGGAATTTCTTATGCCACTACTGTACTGACAGACAACCTTAAATTTTCTAAAATTTCTGAACAGATCATGTAAAAATACAACCAGATTCAGATATAGCATAAAAATTTAAACTTTTATGGTACATCTGGAAAACTAAGCAGAGTCCACCTACGGTATAGAGTTACATATATTTGCATTCTAAATAATAATATTAAAACAAATAATCAATTATCAAGTTATTTCTGAAAAACTGCCTTTTCCTTCCACCACCCCCGAAAGGAATAATAAAAAAAAAATAATAATAATAAAAAAAAATCGGTTTTAAAGTGAAACAATAATAAAAATCCCGTGTAGTTGAGTTTTAACATGGGTTTTTTTTCTTTTCATAATTTTAAATTATTGTTTCTTGACCACTTTAATATTACGGCGCAATTCTTTGCGAACAGTTCCCAAAATAAAATATTTTCAACAATTATCATATTGGAGATCGTTACACAGGGCCCGTCTTAATGCATCAAAGCGTCTTGGGCTTGAAAACGTTTAGGCGCCCTTCTCTTGTTAATAGAATTTTAAGTTATAAAAAAAAATAACAGAATTTTAAGTTTAGCTCAGAATTTAAATGTAATTTTAATTTGAACTTATTTTAAATTAAATAACTAATTTAATTCAAATTTCAAATTGTCATTAAAATTAAAAATTCAAATTTGAATATTGACCTTTATTAAAAAAAAAAAAAAAAAAAAAAAATTACATTGAAAATAATAAATTAGTAATCTTAGAAAATTCATTTATAAAATTGCCGTTCAGTATATTAAAATATTTTTAATGAGCAAAATAACTTTCTTGTATAATTATCAACAAATTCATTAACTGTAACATATCATCAGTTTATTTTAACCTTCTGCCAGAATGCTTGAAATGTTAAATTTTTTTCTATCAAAATTTGAACGAAGTTAAATTTTAAAAATAAAATTTATATATACAAATATACAGTTATTTTTGTTTGGAAAATTCTCCATGGTGTACCATGATGTTTGACTGTTGATAGTGACAAATCATGCCCACTGCGCAATGGGTAATTGGTAACAGTCTAGGACGCACCCTCTAAGGATGGTCCATAGACATGCCATCACAATTTTGATCCTCCGCGGAGGGGAGCACAATGTAGAGAAAAAAAAATTAACAACTATACTTTTTATGAATTTATTTACAACAAATTTATTTGTATAAATTTTAAGATGATCTATTCTAGTACATCCCATTCCGCTGTAATATAATAATAATAAAACTCCCTCTGCAGCGCTAACAAGAACAAAGTATAAAATGATTAATTTTAACATTTAAAATTATTATTATTTATACTATTTTATTTTTGAAGTATATGCAACTAAATACAAACGTACTAAAATATAATGATTTAAAAATTTCCTATAAATAAATTGAAAAAAAAAACACACACACACAAAAAAAAAAAACAGCAATATTTTAACAAAATTAGAATATTTTCTCAAAATTAGACATTTTCTACAATTACTAAAGACAAAACTTAGAGACAAGAAGTTGAACAAAACATCTTTTCTAAATTTGAAAATTATTATTATTTACTGATATCGTAAAATAACTCGATACATTTTCCGAAAATTTAAATGATTCAATTCGCAATGTGCTTAAAAAACAAACCATAGCGATATTTTTCATCATGTATTAAAAACTCATGAAGTTAAAGAAGTTATGAAAATAATAACTATATAAATTCAACACAGTAACTTAAAAAAAAAAAAAAAAAATTATCATTTTTAATTATGCAATTAAAATTGAAAAATAAAAAATCTAGAGTGGTTCCACTCAACTTTCTGATCATTTAACAGTTATCGGGTGTTAAAAGGAATTTGAATGATCAAATAATTCAGTAAGTAATCAAAAGTGAAAATACAAAAAGGTTTTACAATATTCCTCCTAAAGTTCAAATATTTGTACAAAGAACGATAATGTATCTGAATTTTTTTATGTTTCACTTTACACTTCATCATAAGTATAAATTTTAAGCAAGCAATTTTCAGTAATGACCATTCTGTAGCAAAATACTAAGATATATATCAGTTTCAGTCTCTTTTAAATGAATTTTCCTATTATTAGCCCCAATGTGTCAATAAAAGTGTAAATAATTTCACATTTTAGCAAAACAATGTAACACAAACAAACTCAGAAAAAGTCTTCAACATGCAGAGCACAAAGGTAATAAAGCGAAAAATGCAGATAGCTGTTTCGGTAGCACTGAGCATACCGTCATCGTTGTATGAATGAGCATACCGTCATAAATGCAATGATGACAGTACATTCAATGCTACTGACACAGCTGTCTGGATTTTTTGCTCATTATAACCTTTGGTGTTCTATGTATTGAAGACTTTTTCTGCGTTTGTTTATCTAGCGCCAAGTCTGCTTTTCATACAATGCGTGATACAATGTAATCCATATTTTTTAATGCTTTTACCGATTTAAATTATTAAAACAAAATGCAACATATTTGAGTCCATAAACAGCAATGTATAAGAATTCTATTTTATATTCCTGTAGTAAAAAGTATACACTCATAAAAATTTATAATTACGATAACCTACCTAATTTCATCTCAATCGAATGTAGATTATGCAAGCTAGTGCACTTTAAATATTATGAGTCTATAGACTGTAATGATAAATAATTTTTCGTTGTGTTCCTGTAAAAGACCTAAAAGTCATACACTCATGAAAATAATACAGTTCATACGACGGTGACTTATTTATAACATACCTCTAATTTTTAATTCAATCAGGTTTGGTGATTAGACGCGATCACACTTCAAATATCCTGAGTCCATAAAAATATCACTGTAAAAGAACTATAACCACTATACTTGTGTCCCTGTAAAAAAAAAAAAAAAAAAAAAAAAAAAAAAAAAGAACTATAAGCCCTACACCCATCAACTTCTATACCTTTTCTGCGACGGTAATCACTAACATACCTAACAACTTTCATCTCAATGGAGTAAGGTGTGTTATTGAATACTTTGAGTCCATAGGCCCATAATTATAAAGAATTTTTCTCTGTGTCCCTGTAAAAGAATCACCAACCAGTCTTACACTCAGCAAAATTTATACTGTTCTTATGAAGGTAGCCTATAACATACATACAAATATTCAGGTCGCGCTCGTCGGCCTAGTACGGAAATTCCACGGTTTTCTCTAAAACTCGCGTGAGTACGGCATGGGCTGGAATACCATAAAAAGACCATTTAACGGAGGGTATTTCCCCTTCAGAACTTTGTATAAATGACCAGTTTTTAAAACATTACATATTTAAATTTTTACTGAGAAAAAAGAGGATTAGAAGTGCGACCCAGATCACCGACATCGGATCTTGTTTGTGACAATAACTCGTAGCCTGTAGGTTTGAGAAAAAAGTAAATTGAATATAATATATTTAAAGTACTAAAATAATATAGAAAAAATAAAGTTGATCATTAACTTTGAGTTAGACCAGAAAAAAGTCATTTTTATGTATACATAAAAGAAAAAGAAAATTGTGAAAGCCGCCCTTGGGCTGCAGCCTATTGGATAAGGTGGGCCTGTCGTTACATAAATTTCCTGCTGTGAAGTTTTGATATATTTTACCTTTACATACTAAGTTAATAAACATAAACGGTTAACAGGGTTATTTTATAGAATAATTTTGAAAAAGAAATGTAAATTCAGTGATCGTCCATTCAATGAAGAAAAAACAGGGTTGCTGTATTTTGTGTAAGGATTAGTAAAAAATATTTAACTCATAATTATAACAGAAACAATTCTCGTCGCTTTTTTTTTTTCTACTTATCGATTTATATTTCCTCATTTAATCAATATTTGTCATTTGTTACTTCTATAACAGATGGCAGCACTATACAGTTATTTACACAGACTAAGGAAAGTGGTCTGTGGTTATTTACTAACTACAGGTGATTGACCTTAGACTCTTCACTTTATCTTCGATATAAATTTAAATCTTTCATTACAGATTACACTGGCTGTGGCTATTCGATCACGATAGACTTTGACAACAGAATAACTAAGTACTTCATATTTTCTAATATATGTCCTTCTCCTTACAATACACATATTCAAACAACTTCAATTTTAACACAAAATGTGGGTATTTACTGTGTTTTGGGATTAAGACCGATTAGCTACACGAAGGCCCTAGGCCTAAGGTATTTCAAAAGGGTTCTAGCCAGTATTTACGTAAGATTCTGAGAAAATCACGGAAAACTCCGAATGGCTAGGTCGTCGAGCGCAACCTGGGAACGAACACGAAACTTCCTATCTACCATAGCTTTGAGAGCAAAACTGTTTGGCTACTGGTGGGGCCAATGGTCATTTACAATTTATCGAAATTATTTATTTCTTTTAGACAATAAAAATATGCATGCAGTTAAAAGGACCCACTGAAATTTATTTATTATTTTTGTGCTTTTGAATGCGATCTTTCAAATACTTAATAAAATTAAATTCTGGGGATTGTAAAAGTAAACTCATCTTTCTTCTTAAACCATTTTGTTAAAAATAGTTTTTGTTATTTATAAACATTTAATATGATTGCATACCTATAGCAAAAAATATTGTATTCAAACCACCTTTGAGATGATCCTGTACTGTTTCAGATCAGTGACAACTAGAAGCTGCACATGGGGACCCAATTTTTGTCTCCTCAGAATCCACTTCAATTATATATATAGCTTACTTTGAATGTTTAAAAATATTATATTAATGCCAATGGTGGCTGCATGGCTCCAGAAATACAAGAATTACAAAGACTCACAAAAAAGATACATAATTTCATAAAACTGATAAAAAATTTTAAAGGATTAAATTTCAAACATTACACAATTTAAATTTGTATACGGCTCCGATACAAAAAAGAATTATAATGTGTAAGATTGTTTTATTTAAAAAACAAAAACAAACAAAAAAAAAAAAAAAAAAAAAACAATCAGAGAGATGTTTGAACAAAGTTGTTGATTAGCACAGAATTGAAACACCTAAAAAATTTAAATTGAATTTATTCTATATTAATTCCATTCAAAATTCTATATTAAAGAATAAACAAATAAAATAAAATACAAGTTTCCAATTTTGTCTGATATCAATATTTAAAGAATTAAATTCCAAAGTCATTTATCAAACACACTCTTATACCCTAAATTCACAACAAAATATATCTACCTATATTACTTTCTCACAAATTAATTTTTCCTTTTTACACTAGCCTAGTCTTTTATTGACAATATGAGAAAAAAATTAATTTGCTTTAAATTATTAAACAACAATAATGAAGTAGCTACTCAGTTTATCTTTGGAATGTATATTTTACAGCAAATTTTGAAGTTGATTACAAAGATAATTTTACAGAATTACTATACATTGATTTTCATAAATTGTTCTTTTTTTACATTTTCTATGTTTGTGTACCTTAAAGATTTTCAAGATTAATACAGGTTTTTTGCTCTGACATTAAAAATAACTGTAATTTTTTAGAAGAATGATATCAGCTGATCACAAGTCTTATGGAATCTTAGACCACCAAAAATAGCCACTGGAACTAAAATAAACTTTAAGTAATTAAATATTGGTACTAATAACTTTAATTAGAGTAAAATAGAAAATATCAGGGCTAATTGTGACCCTACTTTGAATTTGAAAATACTGAAATTACACACACAAAAAAGGCCAGGGTGTGATTAAATTTTTTTATGACTAACTAAAAAATAAATGTAATTTTTTTATTCTTTTTATATTTTAAATGCAATTTTTTTTTCATAATTTCTAAAATAATTAGTAAATTACGAAATATAGTTTCAAATTTCCATTACACAGCAGCTTCCTCTTAACAGTCACTAAAAAAAAAAAAAAAAATCCTGATATCAGGAAAAATTTAAATGCACAATCACATCTGAAATCAGGGCTGTGCCTACACTTTTAGTTGTCCTGGGTGAAAGATTTTAGCTGACAAGTGTCTAGCTTCTGTAACCAACAATTTCAAAAAGTATACGGAGCAACCACGGGAAGTGAAAAACTTGGCTTATGGGTTCAATTGAAGATTTTGTTTTTTGACTGCGTTGTCAAGGAAAGAGATTTCAATTCTTGTATGTTGAAGGTATTTTAAGTCCTGAAACATACATATATAGATATATACAGGACAAATAAAATTGCATTATATATTTGTAATTTTTTTTTTTTTTTTATGTTGGGAAGGAATAAATTTTTAACACAGTTTTATTTACCTATTATTTTGTTTTGTCATTAGCAGTTCAACCTGGCATTTTCAGGCTAAAGTAATGTTTATAGAATTTAAGATGAGAGTTATCAAAGTTTCTGGCAGTTCAGAAATTTGAGGCAATTGAACTTTTCCAATGGGGCAACACATCCCAAGTGATTTTTCTGTGCCACTTTAGTGCACTAAAATTTACACAAGCATTTGTCATTCCTGCAAAGCTGACAATACTTTGAAAATCATAATTGAATGTAGAATCATTGTAAAACGCACATAGGATCCAACTGGCAGCATTCAATGCTCAAATAAGTATCAGTATGATGTCTGGCATCAGTTTCAATTCAAATATGAGATTGCTCTTCAGTTTCTTCTTGTCTTCCAATCGCTGTCTATTGAGTACCAGCACATAATTTGGCTTCTCCTTGTTAAATTTCTTCTTACCTTCAATCAGCTTTCTTTCAGCATGCCCCTGAATTTCTTCTCTTCTTTTATTAACTATCTTTAGAGCATGTTCCTAAAGCCTTTCTTGTTTTGTTTTCAAGTTTCTTCTTATGTTCTAATTGCTGATGTTGAACATCTGCAAGATACCTGTCTTGTAACTGTTCACTCATTTTTTCTCCTTTTCAAGAATCAGCAAGGTAAAAATTAAATCATAATTTCGTTAAAAAAAAAAAAAAAAAAAAAAAAAAAAAGAAAACACAAGATTGCTAGGAAGAAAAAAAAAAAAAAAAAAAAAAATAGTTACAAAAGGACAGGAAAATATTTTAGAACCAAAAGTCGGAAATATAAAAATGCTATAAAATAAGTAATGTTTAAAAAAAATAAAACTACATGAAAAACGTTCAAAAAATAAATTAGTAACAAAAAATTTCTTGAAAATGGTTAATTCAAACATCGTGTTTTAAAAAGTATGCGATAGAATCAGGCCTAACCAACCCAAATGACTTAGAGGGTTACATTGCAAGCACATTTTATTCTATGAAGAACACCCTATGTATTAAAAAGCAAACAAAGCCACACATACACAAAGAAAGAAAGTTATGCAGCACTAAAATCATTTCCCTCTCTGCTTCTCAAAACTTTCCTATAACCCTTTCTAACCCGAAACATTTTTATCTTAAAACATTACATTCTTCTGTTTTTACTAACTGAAAGGAAAATATGGACTATAACCAACATTTGTTGATTGAAAATTGTACTTTACACTTTCTGCTATTTTGCTTGATTGTTCATTTCCTGATTTTGTTACATACGACTGTTCCAGATGCAAAATGTAAGTGGATGTCTAACCTGCACGATCATATAGTCTGGGACGGAAAAGGTTATAGCTGCAAAAAAAAAAAAAAAAAACTGTCGGGTTGCCACAGAGGAAAGATTATCAAGGTTGGCACTCTTTTCCCCTTTTTCTTCATTAAAAAAAAAAAAAAAAAAAAAAAAAAAAACGACAGCTAATTTTAACAGACCTAATTTTCAACTGCACTTTATAATTTTTAGCTGTCCTGGTTGACCGCAGTCTAATCCCTCCCCACTGCCTCAGTAAGCATGGTCCTGTCTGAAATATATATATATAATGCTAACTTCTGATCCTGCTCAACAATTCACTGTACTAACAGTGATAGTATATGTCTATAGATAGAACTGAAAGAAAAAAAAGAGAGTGAATATTTGTTTGAGAGAATATACTTTAGACATCTCCTTAGCGTGTTTTCAAACATTCACCATTTTTAAAAACAGCTAGGAAGATTGGTACTTTTTAATTTTCAGATACTTTACCCCTATAAAGTACCTGAAAATTAAAAATTGAATAAGCTTGTTAACAAAAGCCTAAAAAATTATAAGAAAGCAAGAATATGTAGCTATCAGCAGACTTAGTCTTAGATAAAATGAAAAACTTTCTGTGAACATACACTATATTAAAATATTCAATACAAAAAAATATATATAAAACAAAACCATTAAGTAACTCTTAAAACAATAAATATATAAATACATAAAAAGTTGCAAAATATGCACCTTCTTATGCAGGTAGAAAAATAATCAATGAATACAGCGCAAGTAAATAAAGCATAAAATAGCTGAAAATAAAGTCATTTACGTTTTTATGATGTCTGTACACTTTGCGTACATGAAAACCAAGAAAAAAAAAAATCATTGAATATCCCTATCTCAAAATCCATGAAAATAAAAAATATGCAAAATTTTGTACTGCAGCAACCAGCATTATGCACATCTGTACGCTGCGCATACATGAAAAAAAAAAAAAAAAAAAAAAACCTCTAAATACCCCTATATGAAAATGCATGAAAATAAAAAAATAAATAAAAAAATAAATAAAAAAATATGCAAAATTTTATACTGCAGCAGCCAGTATTACACACGTCTATGCTTTGCGTACATGAAAACAAAAGAAATCACTAAATACCCATACCTCAAAATGCATGAAAATAAAAAATGTGTAAAATTTTGTACTTCAGCTACCAGTATTATGCACATCTATCTGCTTTGCATGCATGAAAAAAAAAAAAAAAAAAAGCCATCACTATAAACCCCTATCTCAAAATGCATGAAACACAAAAATATGCAAATTTTTGTATTCCAGCAACTATTATGCATATCTGTACATTTCGTGTACCCAAAGGGAAAAAAAGTTTTAACCAACAAAAAACACTTTTTACATTTTTATTACAAACAGGACAAACATAAAAAAGTGTGATTAAACACTCTTTCATACACCACTTCAGCACAGCTTTCTTTCCCAAAGTTGGCAAAATAGCTTTTGCTGCACTCACCATACTTTGTTAAACATTCATTCACTCTCGCAGAAATATTATAGAAGGCCATATGAATTATTTAAACTAATATACGCACAAAAAATACCTCTTAAATTCCAACCAACCAAACAACAGAAATATTCATTTTAAAATAGAATTACTTTCTCTCTCATGTATGCATGCTCAATACGTTACCAAAGTGATGACGTCAGTGATTTAAAATTTCGTCTGCTCAGTACAAACAAAACTATTTGCTATGGAAATTTAACTTATTACATTACTTATTAGCTCCAGAGTTCGCTTGTACCGAGCAAAGAAATTATCATGCTTTTGATATCATACAGCAGCGTATTGATGTAACACATGATGCAAACAAGCAAAGGTAAACACAAAGTCTTTAATATCTGGCGATGTAGCGCTCATGAAATACACCAAACATAATCAGCAGCTGAAATTACAATTTAGCCTTTAAAAAATTTCTGCAAACAGTGTTCACACATTCGTGTATATTATGCATCGCATGTGTGGCTATCAGAATGATTGAGTAAAGTACTTAAATAGAAAATTGATTCATAGTACATTAATTGATTTTTAATAAATAATTTTTTCTTTCATTTTTGTCCCACACACAAAATAAATAAATAAGAAATAAAAGAAAGAGTAAGAGAAAAACAAATTTTTGCCCCAATCCAATATTTTACAGGTTTAAAAAAAAATAAAAACAAGTTGATGTACTATTTTTGTATTATAATATTTAAATACCATCATAAATCAAAAATTAACTTGATGCATAAATTAAAAAAAAAAAAAAAAAAAAGAAAAAGAAAAGAAAACCCTAGTTATATAGAATGTTACCAATTTTGTAAAAAAGATTTAAATTCAAAACTAATAAAATAGATGGCTATTCTCCATAAGTAGGAGCATATCCAGATGGAAGATAAGGGAGAGATCAATTCCCTTATGGTTAACTCCCCACCCCCTTTCACATATCAAGCAGTAGAGTAAATTAGGTTTTTATCGAGTATTGATTGTTCAAGATAATTCAATTAAAGACGCAGTTTAGGGTATTCTTTGTGAAAGAGTAATCATACATTATTAAGTTAATACATGTACTTTAACTATATATATCAATGAATAACTCTTTAATCATAAAACGATAATATATTTATTAAGGCAAGAACTGATATCTTTATATGACACAATTGTAAATAATGTTACACATAAAAAAGTTCTTAAGTTCCAGGTGTCAATAATACAGTTGTAACTTGGCAATCAACTTTTGATGATACAACATGCAAAGCTGGCAAAACAGAAGATCCACAGTTGCATTTTGAACCACTAATAAAATCGAAAGAACCAATTCTACACTTGCATGTTTCACAATATAGTTTACCTTTAGTCCAATCATATTCATCAATTTGATTTCTTATCCATGAAGGAATAGAGTCTTCTCGAAGATACCAAACATTATTTGGTATATTACAAGATTGGGGTTCTTCATTATTACAGATGAGAGGTTTTCCATGAGTATCGCATATTTCGTCATTAGAAAATAAAAAATGTCTACATTTTCTGCATTTAAATGTCATTTTTTGCCTCTCAACAGTACTCTGCATATAATTTTTCACTCGTAAGCGATCACTTGTTTACAGTTATTTTCGTGCATTTAAATTACATAACTGCAACCGGAAAATATCAGAACTTGCAGTTAACACGTTAGCAGTTAAAATAATATATTTTATTTAACAAACAATATATTTTATTTAACAAACAAGTTTATTGTTGTTGTTTATTTATACTGTTGGTCTTTCAAGATAAACTTTTCTCATCATTTATATATGTGATTCTAATCACTGCTATTCTGAGAGTAACAGCTGTTGCTGTTCAGAGCGTTATTTTCCAAGCTGTGACGTAGCGTAAACAAACGACGTGTTTGAAAATTTTTGTTTATTGAAAAATCGAAATTGATTATGCTATAGTCATCAACTATGTATAAAGCTGTCATACTCATTGGAGGGCCTCAGAAAGGTATGTTTATATTGTATTTGTGTAAATAATTAAAAAATCTACGTCAGTATTTTTATTTTAAAGACACCGGATGAAAGTCAAGTTTCTGATTTCCATAGAATATAAATAAAAATATCCTTTATAATTCTCCTTTAAAACTAATAAGTATTATCTTTTTTATTGTACAGATGGTAAAACTGCTGACAGATTTCTGTTTTCATTTCTGTATTAACTAGCATCTTTCTTTATCACTTAATGATTTTTTCAAAGTCTGATGCTTTCTTCTTAGTAAGAAAGTATACATTATGTCCCAATAAAATTATATGAAAAATCTAAATAATTATTAAGAAGCATTAATTTATGAATTCCACACATTATATTTCCTTGCAGGCACTAGATTTCGCCCATTGTCATTTGATATCCCCAAACCACTTTTCCCTGTGGCAGGTGTTCCAACCATTCAACATTTAATTGAAGCATGTTGCAAAGTGCCAAATCTGCGAGAAATTCTGCTGATTGGGTTCTATCAAGCTGATGAAGCACTTAGACAATTTGCAACTTCTATGATTGCAGAATATAACATTAGTATTCGGTATGTTTTAAATATTTATTTATATTTTAGATGTTTATTTCTAAAGATATACATGAACATTCACATAGGTTACATTCTTCGGAAACCTTGTAAAAATTTAAATTATGTTCCTGTGGGGAGGAAAAAAAGAAGGAAGTTTCTAATGAAATTAAAATAACAGGGTATTTAAATGTTTTCCTGTACTGTGTAGCAAAATTAATTTTCTAGAAATTGTAAACTCTCTAACCATAATTGATATTGTATTTGAGGAATGTTAAATATCACATCTCTCCTTAATGTGTTTTGCAAAATTTGCCAACTTTGCGAAATCGCATCATCTGAAAGAGATACTACTGTGTAACAATCCTGAGATACTGTGTAGCAACGTTTATTCTAGATACTATAAAATTGAAAAGTTTTAAATACATACTGGAACAAAGTTTTGTAGCAACGCCATTTCTCTGGTAGATTATTAAAGCTTACTGATGAACACCAGGCTAACCTTTTGTCCAGAAGTACGTCATTTGATTTCAGGACTCAGAATCAAATCTAGCTTACCACACACATGTCATCACACTTGATGACCCAGACGTGATTTGAAAACACAACTTTATTTTTGATCCCATGTTAATAACAGATACCTCTCCACAACGATTTGTAGAGAAACTTAAGAACCATTTATAGCAATATCCTACCAGTACTGGCTTATGTCACGGAAATAAACCAATATTCATCCATCCACATCTGAAAGAATGTTTTGATGTGTTCCTAAGACATGGTGGTGTGATAAAGCGTTTTCGAAACCTGTATGATGGACCTTTCAAAGTGTTAAAAAAAGACCTAAAAACTTTTGTAATTGATGTTAATGGATGAAAATGCATAGTGTTATTAGACAGACTTAAGTCTGCTTTCTTTCCAACCATCACTGTTAAAGAGAATACTACTGAAAAAGCTCAGACTCCTATTGTTACCCGCTCAAGACAAACTGTCCATTATTTCCAAAACGTTCTCTCACAGGAAATGTCAAAACTGCAGGGGGAGTGTGCGGCTGCAGTTATTCGAATTATCAAAATTTTATTATTGCTTGTATCATTGTTGAGTAGCAACACAAAGTTTTGTTACCATGGAAATAAGAATATATACTTGCTATTTAGAATGTTAATATATTTTTTATGTGTGTTTTTTATGTTGTGATGTGCTACTTTATTTGTTATATAAAATTTTTAATAATAATTATCACTTTAGAATTTTTTTTTTTTTAAGTTGGTATATAAAAATATCAACCTTTACACTCCAATTTACTTAAAATGAATAATTATCACACCCAACGTAGTTTAAAAGCATAAGATCATAACAAACACAGTTTTAAAACAGTTGAATTTTACGATACATAAAATTCAACAATATAGCAATCAGTGCATGGATTTACTGCATGACAAATTAGAAATTGATAAATATACTTTGTCTTACCCATATATATATTATGGTAGAGCAGACCTGTATAAAATAAAAAACTTTCCGCGCACATGACCTGAAAGCTAAAAATTTTCTGCAAGCTTGGAAAAGCTGGTAAAAAGAACAACATAATCTTAATAAATTAAGGCCAAAATTTTTGGAACATCCTATCTGTTTTTCCTATCTTATTTATTTATTTTTAATTGAATTGAAATTATCTTTTTTCTTATGCAGTCAGATTATAAAATTATTTTCTTAAGATTTTTACATGTGAACAAAATTAATAAACGAAAAAATGAAATTTAATTTGAATAAAAATCTGCACTTTCAATTTCAATTTAGAAACACTTTGGACCTTTTCGGCATGAGGAGATAAATAGATTAAAGATTTATTAGACATAAGAAGATAAAAAGTGGAAATTAACTAACTTTCGACTTTTGCTGCAATGAATGATGTTTATCATTTTCTTTGGGAAGTGTTTATTGTTTATAAAATTATCACTTTCAGGCTTTTAAATAATATATCCGTATTTAGATGTTACAGACTCGACATCTAATAACTGCCTTAAATTGTGGCCTTATTATTATTTGGGTTCGGGTTGCGGATCGACAAAAATAATTTTGTTAGGTTCCGAAATTTCACCAAGAACAGAAAGAGGGAGGTGAATTATATTCTCTTCTTTTTTCCTTCAATCTTCTCTCTTTCCAATAGCACGACATTGGCCACATTTAACGCAGCCATTCGGCGCTGCGCTAGGTCAGAATTGTAAACATCTCCAAAAGTTGTTTGTGGTATATCTTTTATGCTGAAACGGTCGCTGCAATGTTTGGAGATTCGAGAGTTTACTAAATTTACAGACAGGTAATCTCTCTCTCCTCATCCCCTAAAAATGTTTTATCATCTTAAAAAAGAAAAATAAATAAATAAACCCAACTTTCCACAAGATAGGAATATTTTCCACGCACGGCGTTCACCTACATTCTACAGCCCTGTGGTAGAGAAAGTATTGTTTTTGGGTGAAATTTTTGAAATTGAGTTTTGTTATATTTACACGTTTTAAGGTCCCCTGAATCCAAAAATCATGTTTTTAGTGGTTGGTCTGTGTGTGTCGTGTGTGTATGTCTGTTATCAGCATATCTCAAGAACAAATAATAGCAGAAATTCCAAACTTGGTATTTTAAATCTGTATCATATAGAGATGCTACACTAAACTTTTCGTTGAGATCAAACAAATGGTTTATGCACAGGTACACCCAAAAGAATTCAAATACATACATCTCTGGGTCTGGGGCAAATTGCAGGTAAGTAGAGTTTAAACATCTATAGACAGCACTAAACCAAACAAACGAATATATATTTTTATATGCATGAAAACATGTTTCGTGTAGAATATGGTATGGAAATCATTCACTGTTCGTTTACAGGGCTACACAAAAGAACTAGATTATAGTGGTGACAATACTTGAAAATTGATGGAAGTGTGTTTCAGGTTTTGTTGTGTGTTATTAATATAGTAATATATTTATTTGCACTATGTGATGTGTACGTAACAGGGTTGGCAAGTTTTTGATGCATGACAGTTTTTGATGGTTTAAACTGTCACGTCATACGTCAAAAACCTCAAATTTTACATTTCATAATATATTTTAACAATGAAGTAGTCATATTTAGAGAAATAAAGTAATGTAGTCTTAAAGAAAGTGGTTAGTTTATAAGTTTCCCATGGTTAAAAAAATTTATAGAAGAGTATTATCTGTTTCCTATGAATGCCAATGATTTCTGTTTAAGTACAAAAAATTTATATTTATTACCTTTACAAAATACAAAAATTTGAATATAAAATTTGTATGTTCTAAGGTGAACTACATATTGTACATAATTAATTAATTAATTTGTACCTTATACTTTGTCCGTTTTATATTCACATTATGCATTTCGGATGCAAACCACATCCTTCATCAGATGTTTCATGACTGTCATCGCTGTCTGTGTTTTTGTTGCTTTCTTCTTGGGTTCCTCTCTTCGTTTCACTTCGTTTTTCTTGGGTTTTAAAGATTAGATGGTTCCAGTTATTGGGGATAGTAGCATGTTCGCGTTCATTGATTGCTGTCGTGTTAGTAAGGATTTCGAGGGATTCTCTTTTTAGGGCGTAGCTGTGATTATTATAGTTAGCGATTTTTTTAGTTGTTATGGTGTTAATATCTATGGGGTTAGAGGAGTGGGTAGAAGCAAGAGCTGTTGAGTGGCGGTTATGTTTTAGGTCGGCTTTATGTTCTTTTTCTCGTTCGTAGATTTTCCGTTTTGTAACTCCGATATAACATGCTTGTGAATTATTAATGTGTTTAAAGTCTATTTTGTAAATTCCTGCGGTTGATCGGCTATCGATTATGTCTTTTTCGTTGCGTATGTGTTGGAAAATATTGCGGTTTGGTTTTATTGGGATATTGATATTATGTTTTTTAGCTTCGTTTTGGATTTTTATACTATTGCCGTTACAGAATGGGATGGATGTAGTAAATTTTTTTCTTTCTTTTTGGGCGCTATCGATTTTATTTAGTTGTTTTATACGCTTATTGTACAATTTATTTACAATATTTTTTGGGTAGTTTGCTTTATGAACTATGGATTTTATATATTTGAGTTCTTCATTTAGGAGTTTTTTGTTGGAGCATATTAGAATTGCGCGATTAATATAGGAACGGATGGCGGCGTATTTATATGGAAGGGGGGTATTACAGCGGTTATTTATAATTTCAATATTAGAGGTTGGTTTTCTATATATGGTTGTGTTGATGGAATTGTTTGGGTTTTTTATGACTTCTTGAAAATTCAGCAACCAAAATTATGAAAAACAACAAAATCTGGACTAGATACGTGGATGACATATTTACAATTTTTCCAAATAACACCAACGTTACCGATATCTTAAATGAACTTAATAACCTTGACAAAAATATAAAATTTACAATAGAAGAAGAAAACAATAACATAATAAACTATCTCGATATAAAAATCATAAAAAAACCCAAACAATTCCATCAATAGAAAACCAACCTCTAATATTGAAATTATAAATAACCGCTGTAATACCCCCCTTCCATATAAATACGCCGCCATCCGTTCCTATATTAATCGCGCAATTCTAATATGCTCCAACAAAAAACTCCTAAATGAAGAATATCAATATCCCAATAAAACCAAACCGCAATATTTTCCAACACATACGCAACGAAAAAGACATAATCGATAGCCGATCAACCGCAGGAATTTACAAAATAGACTTTAAACACATTAATAATTCACAAGAATGTTATATCGGAGTTACAAAACGGAAAATCTACGAACGAGAAAAAGAACATAAAGCCGACCTAAAACATAACCGCCACTCAACAGCTCTTGCTTCTACCCACTCCTCTAACCCCATAGATATTAACACCATAACAACTAAAAAAATCGCTAACTATAATAATCACAGCTACGCCCTAAAAAGAGAATCCCTCGAAATCCTTACTAACACGACAGCAATCAATGAACGCGAACATGCTACTATCCCCAATAACTGGAACCATCTAATCTTTAAAACCCAAGAAAAACGAAGTGAAACGAAGAGAGGAACCCAAGAAGAAAGCAACAAAAACACAGACAGCGATGACAGTCATGAAACATCTGATGAAGGATGTGGTTTGCATCCGAAATGCATAATGTGAATATAAAACGGACAAAGTATAAGGTACAAATTAATTAATTAATTATGTTAATGTCCTATAATAATAAAACGAATTAATTCACGCCGATACCGGGCTTAAATTCTTCAAAATGAAGAAAACAACTTATGACGTTACGAAATCATCGCTGATTTGGAAAATGAAAATACGACTCTGAAATTGCTGGACCATTAACGCCCACTAATCTGTAACGTATTTTTAACAATTTTACTTTTTCTATTTTAATGTCTGTTTAACTTTTAGATTTTTAAGGTTAGTTTTTAACATTTTTTACCATTCTAATGATTGCTCTCTTAATGGTTGTGAAGTTTTGTTTTCTAATTTTTAACAAGCTTGTTTTACTGTTTTACTGTGGCTCTTTACATCGTTAGCGGCCTTGCTGCATTCTCGTACTTAAGGGATATAACACAAGTATTGATTCACGTTTTTTAACGTTTCTGCGGCCCATAATCTTAGAATTCTTGGCAACTCCTCATTATAGCGTAAAAATGTCTCAGCAAATACTCATCAGTCAATTCCGAAAAACGACCAAAAAATTAACACGGGAAAATAGCCACCACTCCTTTTTAAAGGACTGTCTGCAATATGGTATCACTCCCAAATTCTTAAGAATTAGAAATAAATACATTAATAATAACTTCCGGTACTTAGCGAAACAACTTGAAATGACCCTAATTAAGAAAATAATTAAACGTAAAGCGATCAACATTTTTAAAACCAAGCAAAACTGCAAAAAACTTGAAACTGAAATAAAAACCACCACTACAGATGAAGACTTTAAACGATTAAACGAAAAAATTAAAAAGTACAACGAAAAAGAAAAAGAACTACTAACTAAACGGCATAACAAAAAACTCCAATCTTGGCTTAAAAACAAAAAAACTAAAATCTTAGACAATTCCACCCCCATTACTGTCCCATACTTAAACATTTCCAACTATCAACCAAATAACCACGAAGACGCACTATTAAAGCTAGGCTCTAAATATATTATTAACGAAGTTAATAACATAAAAGACACAATTGCACATATTGAAACAGCAATAGAAAAAACTCCACCCGAAGCACAACAAAATATTAGAAACGTTGCTATTAATGCCATCTCTAAAACCAATAAACAATTCACTAACTCCGCCGATATCAAATGCCTTAAAGATTTAAAAAATAACCGCGATCTCACCATCCTAAAATCAGACAAAACCAACCTAATTACAATCCTAAATCGCGAACATTATAATGATCTTATGTATGATACGATTAAAAAACTCAAAAATTCCCCACTAAATAAACTAAACGAAAAAATAAAGGACTTACTAAAAACCGGACAATGGCCCAACAATATCCCTCCAAAAAACAATAACTTTGCTCCTATTATCCCACGACTAATTGCCAAATATAAAGATCATAAAAATCCAGCCTCCCTTCGCCCTATAGTTAATAAAGCAGAAGGTCCAACATACTTCCTTGAAAAATATATGAAAAATATTTACCAAACCCTACTTCCCCCCTCTAATATCTCCATAAATTCCAACGAACTCTTCATGCAAAAACTCCAAAACGCAAAAATCAACTACGACGATACAATGGTAAGTTATGATGTAAAAGACCTATACCCCTCAATAGACACTACAGAAATTAGCAAAATAATTAACGAAAAAATAATTGAAACATTCGGAAATAACAAAATTAGCGACACGTTAATTAGGACTAGCAACCTGCCACTTAACGAATCATATTTCCAATTCAATAACCAAATTTATCGGCAAAAACAAGGAGTGCCTATGGGGTCACCTATATCAGGGACTCTTGCGGAATTTAAAATGAGGCTTCTTGAAAATTCAGCAACCAAAATTATGAAAAACAACAAAATCTGGACTAGATACGTGGATGACATATTTACAATTTTTCCAAATAACACCAACGTTACCGATATCTTAAATGAACTTAATAACCTTGACAAAAATATAAAATTTACAATAGAAGAAGAAAACAATAACATAATAAACTATCTCGATATAAAAATCATAAAAAACCCAAACAATTCCATCAACACAACCATATATAGAAAACCAACCTCTAATATTGAAATTATAAATAACCGCTGTAATACCCCCCTTCCATATAAATACGCCGCCATCCGTTCCTATATTAATCGCGCAATTCTAATATGCTCCAACAAAAAACTCCTAAATGAAGAACTCAAATATATAAAATCCATAGTTCATAAAGCAAACTACCCAAAAAATATTGTAAATAAATTGTACAATAAGCGTATAAAACAACTAAATAAAATCGATAGCGCCCAAAAAGAAAGAAAAAAATTTACTACATCCATCCCATTCTGTAACGGCAATAGTATAAAAATCCAAAACGAAGCTAAAAAACATAATATCAATATCCCAATAAAACCAAACCGCAATATTTTCCAACACATACGCAACGAAAAAGACATAATCGATAGCCGATCAACCGCAGGAATTTACAAAATAGACTTTAAACACATTAATAATTCACAAGCATGTTATATCGGAGTTACAAAACGGAAAATCTACGAACGAGAAAAAGAACATAAAGCCGACCTAAAACATAACCGCCACTCAACAGCTCTTGCTTCTACCCACTCCTCTAACCCCATAGATATTAACACCATAACAACTAAAAAAATCGCTAACTATAATAATCACAGCTACGCCCTAAAAAGAGAATCCCTCGAAATCCTTACTAACACGACAGCAATCAATGAACGCGAACATGCTACTATCCCCAATAACTGGAACCATCTAATCTTTAAAACCCAAGAAAAACGAAGTGAAACGAAGAGAGGAACCCAAGAAGAAAGCAACAAAAACACAGACAGCGATGACAGTCATGAAACATCTGATGAAGGATGTGGTTTGCATCCGAAATGCATAATGTGAATATAAAACGGACAAAGTATAAGGTACAAATTAATTAATTAATTATGTTAATGTCCTATAATAATAAAACGAATTACATATTGTACTTTAAATTATCAAAAATTTTTCAAAGTCTTTTTTTTTTTTTTTTTTAAGTAAACTCTTCTAAATATATACTGAATGATAATTAAAAGGTGCCATAAGTATTTTATCCAATTGAATAAAATTGCTGTACGATATTGCATAATGTCTTTTCATTTTGGGTTATAATCAATAAATATCAATAGCATGTTTTAATGTTGTATGATTAAAATTTTTTGAGGTGTTGCATGATTAGCTGAATTAAATTTTTAATGTGAATTACATGATGCAATTTTAAATTAATTACTTTCAATGAAGAGGATAATGGACAGCATATTTCTCTTTTTTGAATTAATGTCTTAAATGTATGAAAATTTGCATTTATATTCATTGAAATATAATATTAAATACATTAAAATGCAATATTTAATAATACATTAAAATTTCTCAAACTATGTAAATAAAAATAAATAAATAAATTTCCTTCCCTTTTAAAAATTCTCATTTTTTATTTTATATTTCGATTTTACATTATTACAAGTTTAACAATATATTCTAAAATACCTGGATATTATTCTGTGGATTCATTGATATGATTTAATTAATATATTTGAATGCTAAAAATTTTCATTGAAATTTCAGCATTCAACATAATTTTAAAAATTAACCTATCATTGAATTCCAAAACTAAATAACCTAATATGTTTAATTTATATTTTTAAATCATAATATTAAAAAGTGAGAAGGGAAAAAAAAAATAAATAAATAAATAAATAAAATAAAGTAACAGAAAACATAAAAAAAATTTTTTTTAATGTAATTTTTTTAAATTTTTATTTACTTATTTATTTTTTTGTAAAATTTAGTTAGTTATAAAGAATTTTTAATATGCGTAACTGTATTACTGTAATTTACCGTCTATATAAGCAATTTTTCATAGCTCTATGGCAATTCACAAAAAAAGATTTACAAACATTCCCTGTCCTCTTAAGACGATGCACAAATACATTTCCTAACATAAACATTTATCTTTTTCTTAAAAAAAAAAAAAAAACTAGTTGGCATAGGTGGACTCTGCTCAGTTCCCCACCATATTTATGGTCTCATAAATTTCTAGTGCGAGACATATTATAATCATGTTAAAAAAAGGAATTTGACCAAAGCTTGATACAGTGACAGAAAGAAATCCCTGCCTAATAGGCTATGCATCGTTCACTTCAATATATTTATCTTATTCTAATCTATTAATTTATTTTATCAGGGTCAATTCCGTTGTTTATGTTTCATGTTACTATTTCCAATGCAATAATCCTCAAACTTCATATTTATATGAAAAAAATTACAATTTCGCTATGTTGATAAAATCGTAAATTACGAATAATTTACAAAATTTTCCTATTAGAATATTTGTA
This sequence comes from Salticus scenicus, assembly GCA_963930645.1. Lineage (NCBI taxonomy): Eukaryota > Metazoa > Arthropoda > Arachnida > Araneae > Salticidae > Salticus > Salticus scenicus. Next base: position 185,143,170 of record OZ005648.1, on the reverse strand, counting down.
TTCAATCATGTTCAAAAAAATATCATAAATGTAATTTTGAAGTTGTCTAATGTATTTATGATCCTCAAAATGGAAGTTTATGCTCAATTTTGCCTTAATCTGACATGTTAAGTAAATCGTAAATAACTTACGAATTTTTTAAATTGGAAAAATCATAGTCTATGATATTCATGCCAGTAACCTAAATAATATTTCGAAAGTAGTTTGACATCTTTACGATGAAAATATCCCTCAAAATTGACGTTTATGTGAAATTTTGCTCTATTCTGCCATGTTAAGAAATTCGTAAATTTCCAATAACTTACGAAATTTTTATATTTGAAAATTCATAGTCATTAATATTCATGCCAGTGTTCTAAATAATATTTCAAAAGTAGTCTGACTTCTTTATGATGAAAATATCGCTAGGAATTGACGTTTATGTGAAATTTTGCCCTATACTGCCATGTTAAGAAATTCGTAAATTTCCAATAACTTGCGAAATTTTCAAAGTAGCATATTTATAGTTACTGATGTTCATTCCGGCATCAAAACGGATATTTTAAAACTGGTCTGACATTTTTACAGTAAAAAGTTTACATTTAATGCACGTTTAAGTGAATTTTTGTCCTATTCTCCCATGTTAAGAAAATCGTAAATTTCTAATAACTTACAAAGTTTTTAAAATCAAATGTTGCAAATGAATAGGGTTCTTGCCAGTGTCGAGAGTAATATTTTAAAACTGATCTGACCTCTCTGCGACAATTTGTTCGTGAGATATCGTGTACACAGACTAACAAACTAACGGACTAACAGACACCATACAAATTTTGCCATTTTCGGATTCCTCACACCTGAAAACGTGTAAAAAAGTAAAAAAACCGAGGTCGAAAGTTTTCACGATTACCTAAGTTCCCCATACTTATAATATGATGGGGAACTAATATATATATATATATATATATACAACCAATGTTAACTTATATACTTAGTACGTTGCAACTTAAAAATATGAATAAAATTATTTTACATTACAGTTTTCAATTTTCACACGACATATGGTGTTTGACGGTTTAAACCAGTTTTTGATGTCAAAAATCCAACCCTGGTACATAACCTTCAGAAGATATACAGGGCTGCTAATATTTTAGCCATAACATTCTTTTTTATTGTTAATGGAAGTGCTTTATTATAATATTTTACCATGTCCAGGAAAGCTGCTTAGAAATTGAAATTAACTCCTCATAGCCATATGGTAAATAATGTACTTTTTTCAGTTAAATATTCATTGCTTGATTTTTTGTATATTTGCACATTTTGAGGTTTCCTGACTACTGAAATCAAGATTTTAACATTTGATCTTTGACTGTGTCTTTATGAAGAAATTAAAAACAAATAATTTCAGGCAATCTAATTGTTGTATTTTGAAGCTAATACCTTTGTTACTAGAAAAGTTTGATCAAGATTGATAAGTTTCAAGGAATGTTGTGTGTAAAAGTTGTCCGAATAATTTTAAATGAACTTTTGAATTTAATAACAGATTTGAATTTTATATAAATGTAGGTACAATAATGAAACGGATGATTGAGGGGGGTGGTAGTCCCCCTCATATAAAATTATTTGTGTCAAATAAAGCTATTCTGAAACCTTATTTGATTTGTTTTAACATAGGCGCTTACATAACAATTCTCGTTATCTTACCCATTAATCTCCAATCTGTATTTATAGATTTAAATTTCAGGGTAAGAGAAAGTTGTGTGAGTGACACACCAGAGTATTTTTTAATATGATACTACTGTATTGAATACAAGTATAAATCATTTAAAAATGAAAGAGATTTTTTAAGCATTTTATGTCTAAATCAGTGAATGAAATTTGCTTAAAAGAGATAAAAATAAATAAATGCTAACTTAACACTTTTAATGATGGTTAATAAAATTTTATTAATCATGCTTTGCAGTTTGGGTAAGATCTTCCTATTTTAAATGATGTTTTTTTTTTTTTTTTTTTTCATACTTAAATATGACCAAAATTACATTTTGAAATAATTCATTCTCTAGTTATTTACAAGAATATGCAGCATTAGGAACTGCTGGTGGAATATATCATTTTAGAGATCAAATTCAGAGTGGTGATCCAGTAGCTTTCTTCTTAATCAATGGAGATGTATGTGGAGATTTTCCACTGATTGAAATGACTAAATTTCATGAAAAGAACAAAAACTCACTGATCACTGTTCTTGGCACAGAGGTACTTTTTCTCTTAGTCTAATTTTAATTTGTCTTAGACTAATAATATATATATATATATATTTATGTTCATGATTTTACATATTATTTTACAAATTATTTCTTTTAGAGGTAGTAGAATGTACTTTTTTTTTTAATCATTCAAAAGGAGTTCTCAAACACAGTTGTTATTTTGTCCACATTTTTGTAAAGTGTGTATAAAATTATTCTGTTAAAGCTATAAAATATACTTTTAACTTTGCATTAGCAATTTAGCAGTAGAAATATTTTAGTAAAAATTATTGATTTGATAAATAAAATATGTGATTACATTTAAATCATGATATATACAGTCGAACCTAGTTAACGTGAACATGTTTACCATGAATTACTTTTAACATGAAGTATTTCCACAACCCCCTTCAAAATGAAAATGAGTTTAGTTGTATGAAGATTAGTTACTGATAGCATGAATTACTGATAACATGAGCAATTTTTTTCTTCCCTTTGAGATTAACGTTAACGAGGTTTGACTGTATGTGATTTCATTAAAATAATTAAGGAAAATGCTAATTATATAGTTTTCAAAAGTAACAAAGTAAATCTGTTGTTGAATATTATTGTTATATTATCTCACAGTGGATATTAAGAGAGAGTAGGGGGAAAAAAAGTCATTTCATGCTATAACCTAAAACTTAACAAAAGGAATAGATTATTTTCAAAATAAGGGTTTTTCATTATCCATGTTATACATAGACATCTATTGTAAACAATTGCAAAATTTCATTTTACTTAATAATATTTTATTCATTTATTTGTTAGATTAAAAATTTTGCCAAGTTCATCTTTATTTAAAAAACAATCTTAGAAATAATTTGTTTACTTGTCATTTTGTACTTAATGTGGAAATCTTTTATTTAACATTTCTAATTTAGTTGGTAAAATAAAGTATCTCATAAGTTCAAGGTTGAATGCTTTCTTTACTCAATTTATGTTAATAAGTCATTTCAACACATGGCTTTCATTTTTATACAGGGTGTTCCAGAATTACAGCAACAAACTTTAAGAGCAGATAGGGTACATTTTAAGGATTTAGAATGGCATAGGAACCCATGTTCACAAATGTCATCTTAAACCTTTAGGAATTGGGTGTTTTGGGGTATTTTTTAACAGATGGAGGCACGTTTTTTTAAATTTCTAAATTTTAACAAACGTTTTTTTCGTATATAAAAAGATATACATAGTAATAATGGTGTTTCTAATTGATGAATTCAAAACATTGATTGTATTAATAAGAATATTGGGTATAATTTTGTGAAATCAGGGATCGTACATTTTTAAATCTTACAAGGTAGACAAAGTTACAAAAAAAAAAAAAAAAAAATTAGACTAGACATGAGCAACATTAAAAAATTTAAAACTTTTAAACAGAGCATTTAACTATTAATTTATATTAAATTAATAGACACGAGCAGTTGATAATACTAGCACATGGCGGTATGTGTTAAAAAACACCAGAATGTATCTGCTTCTTAAAGTGTTAATATTCAGTCATGGGTTGTATATATTCCTCATTATTTCACTGTTATCTACATACATTTAAATTTTGTTGCTCTATGTTTATACTGCCCACCAGTGGCGTATCCAGGATTTTTCAAAAGGGGGGGGGGTTGTCCTTCCGAATTTTTAATTAAGTTTAATTAGGTTTAATTAAGTTTATTTTTAATTAAGTTTAACAATCTTTTAAAATGTCATAATTACTTGCCGAAAATAAGAGTAAGAAAATGAAAAATAGTAAAATAAACTCACCTAATTTTTCTTATTTTATGTCCCAAGATCTAAAACAGTAATTTATTTATACAATAGGGAATACAAGAAATTCCAAATCTAAAAGTTTAGTCTTTAAATTTACATAGCTACAATCTATTAGCTGTAGCTTTAACTTGTAAAATCTACTTATAACAATTCAACACCCAGTCCTTGGTTACTGAATAGATTGAAATTTTAAATTCAAGACATTATTTTCAAAATTAAAAAACACTTAATGTTCGAAGCATTTCTTAAACCAGAAGCTTAAAATTATAATTAATTTAAAACACCTTACTTCAACTTCTGTTGTTTCTTTTATCCCTCTGAATAAAAAGTAGAAAGGTGTCTACCTTTCGAGGGAGTGCCCTCTCATCTTTGGTGGATTCAACAAGTGGAGTGCTTCTAGCAGCGAGCCTCTTCCTTTCTCTTTGTTGTTCTATCAACTGTTGCCACGATCAGCGTAAACCTACTGTCGGCTCGTTGCCATTAATTGAATTACAATTTATGAGGATTTCAACTGTTCCACGATTCAACGCGTATGTATTGTAACAAATGTATTATTTGGGCAGAAGCTATAAATTGTAGTACCCACATTTCTAATATCGCACCACAAAAATTTAAACAAAAAATCCCGATTGAAATATGGACAGGTAGAAAACCAAAACTAACTTATTTAAGAACTTTTGGTTGTTTAGCTTACTATCATATTCCTAAACAATTCAGAAATAAATTCGATGTTCCCGCTAAGAAAGGTATGTTTGTTGGATATTCTAAAGATAGGCGTGCATACAGAATTTATGATATTGATAAAAGGAAAATTATTGAAGAAAGATCAGTTAAATTTGATGAAACATCTAAAGGTAGTGAATTCCTAAAGAACAAAATCGAAATTTATTTTTGGGATATTAAAGAATTGACCCAGTTTAATGAAACTGATCTAAAACATGAAGACAAAATTTTTTTCTCCACCCGAAAACAATGATAACAATTTATCAGATTTTTCGTCTGAACAACAAACGCTTGAACAAAATGAAATACAGAATGATTCAGAATCTATTTTTAGATCGCCACCCCAATTGTGATGATCAGAAACAATAAAAAATAAAATGTCAGTTAATTTGGCTTTAAATGACATTGACGGGGAATGAATACTGGGAAATTTTGAGGAAATAAAAAATAAAACAAATCGTAAAAAATGGGAGATTGCTATGGAAAAAGAAATCGATTCCACGAATAAAACAAAGTTTTTGCGATAGTCGAAAGGCCAAAGAATGAAAAAATGATTAAAAGTAAATGGATTTACTCGATTAAAAGGGTTAATAATGAGAAAATTTATAAAGCTAGATTAGTAGCGTCAGCTTTCAATCAAATAAAAACAGTCGATTATTCAGAGTCCTATTCACCGGTGGCAAAAATTGAATCATTCAGACTATTAATGGCAATTGCTTCTAAGCTGAATTTATCTATAAGATTTTTCGATGTAAAAACAGCTTATTTATATGGTAACATTGAAGAAACTGTATATATGGATATTCCTCCTGGTTATGAAAATAAATTTGGTTAAAGTAATGTATGTAAATTGAAATGTAGCATATACGGCTTACCCCAAAGTGGACAAAATTGGCATTATAAGCTTAAACATGAACTGAAAGCTATTGGCTTCTCTCCTCTTGCACCTGATAATTACGTATTTAGTTATAAAGATGAAATGAATTTTCTAGCAATTTGTGTGTATGTAGATGATTTAGCAATTTTTTCAAATAATTCTAAGTTTTCCAAGGAAAAAATAAGTAAACTTAAAGAAATTTTTATTCTAAATGAAACAACTAAAAATTCAAAATTTTTAGGCATGGAAGTAAATACAAAACCAAGACAGTATCAGTTTATCACAAACTAACTACATAAAATCTTTATTGGAAAAATATGGTATGCAAAATTCTAAACAGTCTAATCTACCAATAGTTAAAGGCGAGGATAGATGTTTTACACCTACAGATAATTTAGTCAATCAGACTGAGTATCAAGAACTTATAGGTGAATTGCTATATTTGGCTAATCAAACTTGTCCTAATCTTGCATTTGTTACTAATTATTTATCCCAATTTAACAAACATCCTGAGAAACGACATTATACAGTAGACTCTCGTATAATGCGGGGGATACGTTCCACGTAATAGAAAATCACGTTATAGGAGACATACATTGAGCAGATGATTTCAATCCGTAATGAGACTAAAAGTGTCGTGTGTTGGCATAGTAATGGGGCAACCCTTATCTTCAGTCAAAAGTAAGTAACCTTGAACAGGTTGAAAGTAGAAAAAATGTCGTCAGGTGCTTCCTTTATCTTACGCGTTATACGATACTCTTTATCGCATTGTATGAGTAACAGTCGTAGATTTTTTTGTCACGTTATACGAATTTGCGTTTTGTGAGAGCACGTTATACAAGAGTTTACTGTACATGGTTAAAAAGGTTCTAAAATACTTAAATGGAACAAAAAATAAAGTATTGTTTTATGAGTGAAAATTCAGTTTAATAAACTGTAGTGCAGATGCAAGCTGAGAAAATGTAGAGGGAGGCAGATAATTTTTCAGGTTGTGAAATTATGTTAGGAAATTCTCTTATTATATGGAAAAGTAAAAAACAAAAATATGTAGGACTATCGTCATGTAAAGCAGAGCTGTTAGCCACTGCAGATACAGCAAGAGAATTAACATGGACTTTAAACATGTTACAAGAACTGAATTGTGAACAATTTACAGAAAAACCAGTGATCATTTATTCTGATAGCAAGCATCCATAGATTCATTGAATACTGCCAAATCATCAAATAAAACTAGACATGTAAATCTTAAATTTCATTTCGTTAGATATTTAATTGAAGAAAAGACTGTAAAAGTTTTGTATAATTGTACTAGTGAAATGATTTCAGATTTCTTAACAAAAGCTGCTACAAAGGAAAAATTATCATTTACATCGGAAAAAATATGTTTGATTTAAAAGTATATGTTTGAATATTAATTATTGTTTATTATTTTTGCTTAAATATAAAACTCTTTTCGCAGGGGGAGAATGTTGGTATAATATAATTAATGAATGATGATGCTCAAAGTGTTTTATAGTACGCCAATAGATTCCGCTGTTTGTTCATTCTTTTCTGCTGTAACTGTACATATGTAATAAACTTTAGTTTCAGTGAAGCTCACGTGTGGTTAACTTCAATCACTGTAAACAAGAAGTTATTCTTTTGTTATATAAATAAATGAAGTATGTAAACTCTTGTTTAATAGACAAGAGATTTGTCCTAAAAATGTTAATATAGAATGAAAGAACAACAAATAATAAACACAAGCAATTAAAAAACATGTAATTTTTTTTTTTTTTTTTTTGAGTCTAAATAATTAAATACGATCCTTCATCAGGTGGTAAAAATTGGGCATAAGTAGCTTGAAAGTTACATTGATCAAGGGCATACATTAATACTTTGAAAATTCTTATTTCAGTTTTGTGCAAGATTACAGTATTTTTTTTAATGATTTGTAGTAGTTTTTTGTGATTAAACAATGTCTTGCTTAAAGTGAATTATAAAAAAAAAAAAAAAACATAATGTATTATTTTTATTATTATTACTTTTTTTCTAGGGGATTCCTTAAAATAATTTGCAGGAGGGCCCCCAAGTTGTTAGCACTGACACTCGTATAGAACTTTCTTAATAAAAAATAGTATACAGTCAACTCTCAAAAATCCACAATTCTGAAATCCGCACATCATTTCCAATGTCAACAAACATTGTCGCGACTGATTTAATTAGGGGATTGCAAAAATTCAGCTGTATTAGGAGATAAATCAATTATTAACTTGTGCTGGTGAATCACCAATCACTCAGCATGTTACAGAGGAGGAAATGATTTGTGTAATTGTATACAAATATAAAAAAATAAATCATATTAATTTAGAAGAAGGAGGAGACAGTTTTCATGAAAGATTTTCTCTCATGAAGATAAATATTCCAACTTTCTCATAGCACAAACTTATGTGATTGACAAAGAATTGCTGACTTTTTTGCAGGTTATAGGAAAATATATATGTATCAATATTCTTGCTTTTAACTACTATTAATCAGACTTTTGAAAAATCCAGATAATTTGCAACTATAATATGACACATAAAAATTGTTCTTTAAATTAAAATTTCATGAAATATTTGTACTTTATTAGGCACAATTTATTTCAGCATTGTATATATAAATTGTTTCTTAAAGATTTGCTACTCAAATGAGGTTCTAAGATGTAAATAAAAGAAATTATTCTAAAATCTGCAAAATTCAGCAAAAGACTTCATTTTAAGCTGTGTGGATTTTTGAGAGTGTGCTGTATATAGCATTTAGAATTCTTTTGTAGTAGTTCCACATAAAAAATTTTATTAACATAATGATCTGCAGTCAGTAAGCCTTTGAAATTATACTTTAATAAACTAAAACTGTTAAAAATAGAAAGGAAAAACAACAACTAAATTTGAATGAAAACTTGACTGTAAAGCAAATGGGGGGGGGGGGGAAAGAGCAAAGAATTGACTCTCAGAAAAAAGTAAAGACAGATTGTGCCCCTAATTAATGTTTGAAAAGTTGGTGCCTATGTTTGTGCATGTTAACCACTAGATTCTAAAATGATATAGAAAAAAGATTTGTGATGGCCAAAAGCAAAACATACTATTTTTTTTTTTTTTTTTTTTTTTAATAAAATATCTACAAATCAAAAGGTATACTTTTAGAAGGATTGCCACAAGTATCGATCCAGAAATAAATTGGATCCATTTTATTGTTAAATATTGCCTGCTTTTAAACATAGCTTTCATAATTTTTTTCTAGTGCTTAAAAAGTTTTATTTTATTTATTTTATGATTTTTTATCAATATTCTTTGAATAATTAATTTACAGTGACTAAATTAAGAAAAAAAAAAAAAAAAAAAGTTTTTAATAAAAGCTGGTCTTGTTAAGGGGTTTAAAATAAAAAATTTAGCTTTTATATTCTGGCTGTTAATGCTGCAAATAATGTTTAAAAGTGATTTTTAGGTGTATTTAAAAACAAAAATAACTACTATGTATTCAATTCAGAGGTAGGTCTATTTAACTACCTGTGTGCAGTTATTATTTGGCCATCTTTATCCAATCAGTAAAATAATAGAAAGTTATAATGTGAAAATATAAATTTTTGTTATGTACACAATAGGAAACACACATATAATTTTTCTCCCTTTATTTCTCTTCTATAGAAAAGGTGTTTTATTATAAAAGAAAATGTTTGATTTTTTTTTTCCTATTCAAAAATTTTTTAATTTATGATTTCTTTGCAGGCAACAAGACAACAGTCAGAGCAATATGGATGTATTGTTGAGAACAAAGATACTCATGAAGTAAGTTCAGTTTGCTTGGTTATCTTTTTTATTTGCATACATTTTTTTTTCTTTTAAACTGTTGAAATTAAGAAAAAAGAGTCTTTGTTGATATGCATAAAATTAACGTAATTACAAAAATTTGCTTTTTCCAGTTTTATATTTTAAATCTTTCTGATACTTTCACAAAGTCGCTTTTGCTCAGGAATGTATAAAAGTTTCAAACTTTGCAATGAAATTAGAATTTCTGTGTATCTGGAGAACCTGGAAATATCAAAAAAGATAACTATCGACAGTGAAGTAATGGGTAAGTGGAACGATTTAAATCGTTCACACACTTCCTCTATATACAAACTTTGGAACAACTGAACATTATCATTTTCATATGAAAACTCTACACCTAACAGCTTTTTAGTCTGACCAAGGACCTTTAAATCAAATTTCTGCCCAAGTAATTCAGCAACATTGTCAGTCTGCTTCTGCAATTGATAAACTCATAATTTTTACCTAAAATTGAGAAAAGTTATTAATATTAAAAACTTTTTTTTTAGCTTACATTCTCTCTCATAAACCTTCTACCAAATCCAGGTTAAAAACAGAAAAAGAGGAAAATAAATTTAAAATATCAGTCCTATCGTTACAAATTTGGTACCAAAAGAAAGGGGCGATTTGTCTGAATCCAGGGGTGCAAACAATTTTTCGACATGACAATAAGATTTTTTTAAATTAACTAAAGTAGGAAATTTAGGTGGCAACATTTCATTTTAATTCTTTTCATTCATTTTAAAAAGTACTTGGCTTGTTACAAATTCAGTACCAAGTGAAAGGGGGGATTTTTCTGAACCTGGGGGTGCAAATAGTTTTTCCACGCGACAATTAGATTTAAAAAAATTAACTAAAGTATGAAATTTAAGTGGAAACACTTCATTTTAAACTTTTAAAACTTTTTAGTGCGAATCAAGCTAATAAAAAAAGTCTTTAATTTAAAATGCTTTAAAATATTTTTTTATTTAATTTTTCATTCACTATGCTACCTTAAGTTTGTCAGTAGATATATTTTGGTGAAAACAGCATTGATTTTTTTTCTTAATCATTAACATAATTAGTATGTTAAAGAAATATGTGTACTAGGACTAATTTATTAAAAGATTATATATGTATCTCTCATAACTGTGGGTATGTGTATCCGCATTTGTACTATACAAAATTGTTATTTTATTTTCTCAACAGATGCTTATTATGAAATAATTTCTGATAATTTAATGGGAAGTTAATACTTTGTTTTCCATCAGAAGAAATTTCATAGCGAAATATACATTTTTTGCATAGTAAATTCAAAAATTTTCATAAGTATTTCTATATGCAGAATATTGTTGTTTATTCATGTGGTTTAATTCTTTAATTTGATACTAAATCACTAAACATTATGAATGAATTGGAATAGTGTCTTTATTTCTCCCTCATCATGCATATAAAAGACAAAATGCTTTTATCATTGTTTCTTGACATCTCTTAATAATTATTGCATGAATTCAGATACATTGTTGTATATGCATGTGAATTCATAGTTATTTGTTTTATGCATATTTTATGTAACAAATTTCATTTTAACTGCCCAGAAAATTCTTGTGACTTTTTATTTATTAATGTTATTTTTTGAAATCTTAGTATATTATAGAAGTCATAAACAATTATCTTCTAAGTTATTTAATGTCTGAGCAGCGATGCTGTTTACGCGCTATAGTGCGTAAATTACGCAAAGAATCAGAGGCAGGACGGGAAAAATTTATTGTGTCGGGTCCCAGGGGACGTATAATTTTTGTTCTTAAAAATTTTTTCAAACTGGAAGAAAGAAAAAAATCAAATTTTAAAATATATTTCTTGTTTAAGACTAATGTTTTCTTTATATTTTTAAAGCACTCTGCTCTGAAGAAGAAAAAAAAAAAAAATCCTTTACAATAAACACAAATAAGCAGATGGCACGAAATCAAAAACAAAGTTCCAACTCTGAGATGAGAAAACGATGTTTCAATACACCAAATCACATCACTGCGTAACGAATCACCAATGTTTCCCTCTATCAAAGCATAGCCGAAATATGAAATTCGAAATATGGTTGCAAGACCATTCTTTCAAAAAATCCAAAAAACATTTCTATGGTAAATACGCACGAGTAGTGATGTGGATTGGGTAAATACCCAGTGGGTAGGTAAATATTTTTTGGATATTTACCCGAGACCTGGGTAAATACCCCAAAACTGGCTATTTTAGAAAAAAATTATATATACTTTATTGCTTACAATAATTTGACTGACTAATGCACGTGAAGAATAATAATTACTTACTGCTTTAATTATTTTTTCTGGATTTTGTTTATTTTTTATTTTTTTTTATTTCATAAAGGGACTTTTACTTATTAAATGTTAATATATTTGATCAATTTTAAGTGGGAAAAAAAAGGGAAGGAAAAAGGACCTGCTTTGAACTTGAGGCGACTACTTTGACTGTTAGGCAACTCTCTACTTATTGTCACCGGAAACTAAAGCCAATATTGGAGCTTGTATGGGAAATTCTGCCCTATTATAAATCATTAGCCAATACGTATTTTTAAATTCTGTTTTGACATTCGGGAAATTCACAACTGTTAAATTCATTATTATTATCTAAAAATTGATTTTTAAAAAATTTTTAATATTTTATTTTGAAGCTGTAAAATTCAAAATATCACTTAGTCAAAATTTGCAACATGCTTGGAATATACAGTACCCGTTGCTTATTAAAATCACATTCGTCCTGACTCCTGAGCCAAAGTGATTTTATTAAGCAGCTGATTTTTATATCCGACAAAAGATCCTGCAGCTGCACTCAAGAAAAAGGTATTACTTTCCTGAATATGGAAAGAAATTTCAAAAGGTAACAAATAATATAATTAATAAGCACTATTAATTAAATTTTGATAGATAATTAATTGATTGTTCATTCAAAATAAATAAATTAAATACATCCCAAGTTTCGATGCTCTTTCCTTTGAAGAAAATCATTATTACTTTTCCAAAAGTTCATGCATTTTTTATTTATTTAAAACCTTTCCGTTTAAATCTCTTGTTTCTTAGTTATTTCAAAATAAGAATTAGAAATTATCTTTTAATAATTAAAAATTTAAAAAGAAAAAAATCACTTGCGAACCAAATAAAATTTGTAACTTATTACCGCAAGAAAACGTTCCTTGAAATTGTCACTGAGACAAGTGATGGGGCGGTTTAATTTGTATCTATGCTGCAAGTGTAAAATTTTTGACAAAAAGTGATAACAGTGAGATTGCTTTCCTTTTTAGTTTAAAAAAAAAAAAAAAAAAATCGCAGAATAAATTAAAAAAAAATAATAAAATTTTTTTTAATGCACATGAATTAAATTTTTTGCTGCTGAAGGTTTTTTTTTTTTTTTTTAGTCTATTAACTGACAATGCAGATTTTACTAAGCGGCGGTTTAAAAAGTAGTTTGTATTGATTTGATTACGGTTCTGGTAATTTGATCAGATTAACCAATGAATTTATTAAGTGGTGGTTACTGTATTTTAGTTTTGATCTTATTACAGAACTTAAAAAGTCTATAGTTATATTGTTATATGTATTTCAAGTTTAAACCCCGCTCTCAATCTCTCTTTTTTTTTTTTTTTTTTTTTTTTTAAATGTCATTTTAGGATCATTTTAATATGGTTGCAAAAAACTCTGCAATAATTCTCAGGACTTTTTAAAATAGTATCACCCCTTGCAATTGTATCTAGCTATCTTTTTTTTTTTCTTTCCATTATCAGTTTCCTTTTTCATTTAAAACCAAACTCAACAGTTTCTTTCAGTTTAAATTAATTAACATTGCTATTAAAAATCTGAAAATACTTTATGACTAAAAAAGAGCTGATATGTAAATCAAATATTTTATGCAAAATGCATGATGTCGTAATGCATTTGTTTTTCTGGTTAATTTTTTTAGTTTTATAAAATAAAAAAAATTATATAAGTCTCAAATGTTTCTAACTTTTCTGTACACACCCTGTCTCTCTCTTCCTTTCTCTCTCTATATATAAATTCTCTCTACAAATATATATCTCTCTCTATAAATAAATTAACTTTATTTTATTCGAATAAAGTACATTGAAAAATAAATACCCTGGTAAATACTCATTTTGGGTATTTACCTGGGTATATACCTTGGGTATTTACCCTTAAAAATAAATACCCGGGTATTTTACATCACTACACACGAGTGGCCGGCGCGAAAATAAAGTTCTGAAACCCCAAATTGAAAGCCGAATACGAAAAAATTACCAGTTAAAAGTGTCGATACATTGAATCACATCACCGTGCTGCATTCTAAGTTCGTTCAAACAAAACAAAAACAAATGAAATGGATGAACGAATGTAATTACAGGGACATGACATTATGTTTGTATTAAGATTCAAGAAATTTTATTATTAAGAAAACCTAAGTATTAAAAAAAAGTAATATGCTTTCTGTGTTAAGCAAAAAATAAAATATTTTTGCTAATGTCAGAATGTTATTATAGTAATTTAATTTACAGATAAGTAAGTACACTTCTTTTATTTTTTTCTCTTATACACTATTTAAGTTATCAGGAAGGTTTATTGGTAAGTTATTTTGTGGCTAAAGGAGGATGGGGGACTTGTTGTAGCCTCAAAAAGAGCTGGTTAAAAATTCCTAAAATTTTTTTTTTTCATCTACAGAGAGATAAAATTTTAATTTATATCTAATAGTTTATGCAGGGACCCATTTTTGGAAAAAGGACCTAGATTTTTTAAACTCATGGGTTCCAGGGACCCAGGATTTTGGAAGACTAGTGGCATCATTGTCATAGAATGAAATATTTGAAGATTTTAATATAAAAAGTACACACACAGGGTAGAGGTCAAGACTTACAATTTTTGTAAGTGGCCAGTGGCCACTGAACATAATTAACTCAGTGGCCACTCGCGAGTCGACGTTATACCTGATATTCACACACATAATTAAAAAATATATATCTATATACATATAAAGGCATAAAACACAGATGATATGGTTGGAAAATTAAGAAATAGTGGCCTTTATTGTATTATTTTAATAATAAAAATAATAATAAAAAATATATACTTCCACAGATAAAAAAAAAAAAAAAATCCTTAAATATTGTTTGAATATAAATATTTTTTTGAAAACTTTCATACTTCTCGAGCTTAAAATTTTTAATATCTGAAATGAAAGCAGCTGGGATAAAGACAAAATTGGCTGAGAAATCAAATCATTGAAAAATGATTCGACTTTTAAGAGAAGATATGATCTCGTTTGAATTTCCTTTGAGTGTTTATAGTTTTATTCTTATTAGTATTTTAAGAGTAAGTTTTATAAACATATAGGGTAGTTATAGTAGCATATAATGCAACTTTCAAATGCTATTAATAATTATAGTATTAAAAAGAAGATTTTAAAGTTTTAGTAATGAGGAGAAATATATGGACTTTAGTAGTTAAGTATTAATTTCATTTCGATACAGAAAACAGCAGGCTATAATGATGACACTAACAAAATAATGTTATTTCTCATACACAATTCCTGTTTTGCAAGAATATTTACTTTGTCTTATTGAAAGAGAAATAAAAAAATTTGATTCATTTAATAAATTTCACCTAGTGTGACATATCCATACGGAAAACAGATGTGATTAGCATTAGAAGAAACCAAAATTATTTTGAGTCTGGGGGGGCAAATGTCTGACTGGCGATTACAGCAATTTTTTTGTCGCCACTTTTTCAAATTAGGTCGCCACATGGCGATTGGCGACCACGAATCTTGACCTCTAATACAGGGTGTTTTATCAAGACAGTTTAGAATCATCTGGCAATACAGGGTCAGAAATGTTTTCCTAACATGATGGTATACTCAGAAATATCAGAAATAAAAAAAATGTGACATAAGTGAATATAAGTTTATTTTAATAATAAATGTATATGAACAAAAGGAACATGGGTCAAAGATAGGGTTCAAAGTTTCATCCACTGTCTGTAATGCAAGCAGTTTTTCATGATCATTTATTTGTTAAACAAACATTTCTAAATATTTGATATTTAATAAAATTTAATTTAATTTAATAAAATATTTAATAACCACTTATTTTTGATGTTTCTGTGTACATCACCACATCAGAAAGCCATTTCTGACCCTGAATTGTTATATGATTCTAAACCATCAGGATGCACACTACCTCTTCTAGAAGTTCTGAAACATAGTACTGAAACAGCCTATATAAATAAAATTGCTTGTAAAATTTTGCATCAATGCTAATATTTAATCTACGATTTTCTTTCAGGTCATGCATTATGTTGAAAAGCCATCTACATTTGTCAGTACTATCATCAATTGTGGCATTTACGTATGTTCTTTGAATATTTTCCCTTATTTAGCTGCTGTATTTAAACATCAAAATCAAGATTATTACTATGGGTAAAGTATTAAATAAATAAAACTAAATATTAAATACCAGCAAACCTGTGCAAAATTTTTCCACTTTATTTCTTTTCTTATTTACCTTTAAAATTTGAAATTCATAAATATTATACCAATTTCGTCACCTAATTAAAATTTTAATTTACCAGAAGCCAAATTATTATTTTAACCAAATAAATATTGTGCAATAGTGAAACCAGAATCATTCAAAGAAAAGTTTCAAAATAAAATTCATGGTTGACGACCCAGTTTTCATACTTCCGCTGACAGTACAGTTTTGTTAAAGAACTCCCATGACTCCTTTTAAATTTGTATTGCCAAGAATGCAATGACATCTTATTTATTTTGGCATTTTTTGTTAAAAGAAAAAAAAAATTCCTATTTTGATTATACTTTTTATGAATGCGTTTTTTAGTCAATTTATGATGATAATTTATATTCTGTATATATCTTTAAAACAGTGGCGGCTCGTGGCAAGGGCTGCAGAGCTGCAGCCCCCCCAGAAATATTCGAAGTAATTATGTTAACTTACAAAATATTTTGAAAATAAATATTATTATATTATATAGTATATTATGCATATAGAAGATCAGATTACTTCGTTATCATGAAAAATTATTAAAACATTGAGAAATGTCAACCAGTTTTAAGCGTAATAGCGCTTCCAAAGTTCTGAAAGGGGCTGCCCATTCATGCAGCTCTCGAAAAAAGGGATTTCTTTAGGGAAAAGACGGTTAAAACCGCCGCTACTCGTTTTCCCTACCAGTTTCGACCTTATGAAACTAGGCACGTTGGAGCTGCATCTGATGCAGCACCGATCTTATTAGGGATTTCGGTAATGCTGGAAAAGGTTCCTTTTGTAAACTACGTTTTTTTTTTTTTCACAGTTTTTAATGCGGTAATCGCTGTGTTTGAAGATTATTTATGTATGAGAGGTAAAAAATGTAGCATGAAGGTTATTCACGATTATATGAGAAAATAGAAATAATTTTTATTTATGTTTTCAAACACATTTTTAATTTATATTACATTGAATTTTCACACGTTTTTTTGGCTTCTTGCTTTTTCAGTGGCAGAAACGGTCGAATAGACAGAATCTCAATTTTTATACAAATTTTATCTTCCGTTAAATATAGTATTCAAAATTTATCAAGCGTTTAATCGCTTTGTTAATAACGTTATTATTATATTTTTTCTATCATTTTTATTTTAGTGACTAATGTTTTTTTTATTTTGATGAGAA
Source organism: Salticus scenicus (assembly GCA_963930645.1). NCBI lineage: Eukaryota > Metazoa > Arthropoda > Arachnida > Araneae > Salticidae > Salticus > Salticus scenicus. The sequence continues at coordinate 185,126,022 of OZ005648.1, read as the reverse complement.
ATATTAGCAGTCGAATCTTTCTTAAAAACACATGATTTCTAAATTTTTAATTTCCGACATTTTTCCTAGAACGAAGTTGAAAAACATTTTTACATGTGTTCTCGAGTAAGAATTTTCATAAATATGCATGGAAATTTTAGAATTTTAACACCTGTTATTTAGATTGACCACACCATTTTTCCTATTGAAAAAGTGTATGTTTCGTTTACAGTTCATTTAGAGGAATGCACGAAAATTTCTTACACATTACACTTTATAAGAAAATTAATTTAAATACATTTTAGCAGTGTTATTCTGCTGCAGAATGTAGGAAACTCATATAAATTAATCTAATGCATAACGAAATTATCCGTTTAAAAAATGTTGTATTTTTAATTTACACTTCTTTCACAAGGACACACAAAACATGCAGAATGCAATGCTAGCTTGGCTATGCACAGTTTTAATTTTGTGATAATATTTCAAACCGAATTATATTGATATATGCTGTTGAAGTCTTTAACCCTTTCATTCCTCGTGATGCCAGTTGAAATCATAACATTTCAGATTTTCTTTCTTACCATCTAACACTCCCGCTGATTCAAAATGAATAATATTAAAATCTAAATACATTTTACCACCGAAAAATATGTATTTTAAATAATTTCACTATCCTTGTTGATAAATGAAAGTATATTTTACTCTATTCTGATAATAATATAGGAATCAGTTTCCTGTTTTGGGCAATTTAAGTAAATTAACTGTTTGAAATATTTTTTATTTTATTTTTTAATGTTTATGATTTGTATTTTAATTAATTGCAATATGAATTTCTTCCCAAATTTTGATATTTTTATTTATTGAAAAGTTACGATTTTGAATGGCATCAATGGTTATATTAAACATAAATAAACACCTCTCGGTTGCTTTGTTAGCTATATTAATTCGTACCCTGCTATTACTCCTATTAAAAAAAAATATTTACATATATTACTTTTGAAATAAATTTATGACTAAATATAAGATTTAATGTTTTATGGATGGAAAAAGGTGGTAATACAGGGCTGCCAACAACTACGCAATTGGCGTAGTAACTACGCTTTAGCCTGCTTCTACTACACTCTACGCATCGTATACTTAAAGCTACGCTTTTCCTTTCCCCATCGTCATCTTGTTTACAACGAGCGAACTCCGATTTCACCACGGATTAAAAAAGTATAATATAAAACTAAATAGTGGCAGACACTGAAAAAAAAATAAAAAAAACTACTATCTTTTTTCTTTCTTTCTTTTTCTTTTTTTTTTTCCTTGCACACATCTAGACAGAAATCCCAATCCAATCCTTATCAACTTTTAATTTTGCATTTCCAACAGTTGCCGCATAAAACATTATTCTTTGAATTTTATTTTTTATCTATGAAAGTGCTTCTTGAAAATATAAAAATAACAAAACTAACTTTTACAATCTAGTTGAAGAACCACATGCTTCATCGTAAATACTCATAAATAAATAGTAAAGAAAAAAAAAGAAAACATTCTACTGCATTCTAAAACATTCAGTTTTATTACATTTTCTAATATCTAAACTATTAAAATTGTTCATTATTTTGACTTTTGTTACTCCAAAAATTTAAGATTTTGTTTAAAAAAATCCAATTTTTGTATCTGTTTGAAGTATAGCATTGAAATTATTTTCACATCAATTGTCTTGTTCTTGTAATTAAACAAGTTTCTTTTGAATAGGCATGCACTAAATGTTTGATTATTACTGAATAATGAATATTCAGTATACTGAATAACTAAAAATTTGATGCATACCTACATCTTACCTTTTTTTTTTTTCTTTACTTAATTTCATATGATTATTGCTAATTTATTTTTGTTAGTAGTTTCTTTCTTTCTTTTTCTTTTTTAATTTTTAAAATTGCTCCTCAAAGTAGCCGAAATGCTCCTCAAAATTTCTCTGAATACTCCTCAAACTGTTTTTGAAAAGTTGGCAACCCTGCATATTAGTGTATTATATTAGAATTAGTGTATTTTCATGTATCCATGTTAATATAAAAAGTAAATTTGGATAAAATTTCTATTATTTTTGAATGTTTGATTATTAAAAATCAATAAATTTCAGAAAGTAAGTCATAATGTAAACAAAAGATTTTATGCTTATTTATATTTTAAGTATTTTCTAATTTTTTAGCGACTACACTTTGTAGCTTAAAACTACACTTTTTTTGCTTTTTAACTACACTTTAGCACTCCCAGAGGTTGGCAGCCCTGTGGTAATGAAAGGGTTAAATACAATATCTAAAGAAAATAGTGTTTTAATATTTATTTTTAATGCATGGTTATACAGAAGATATCGAGTCTATTACTGACTATATGCAACAAATTTTGGAAATTCTTTTAATTAATATTTCAAAGGATGATTCTAAATAAATTAAAGAAACGCATCATTATAATTGTACTTTTAAGATATGGGCATCGTATTACTAAAAAATATAAGACAGGAATTTAAAAAATAGATAGATAATTATAATTCGGCATAAATGCAGCATCTATTTTTTATTTATTTATTTATTTTTTTTTAATGCTAAAAAAACTGTTAAATATTTTAGATTATGACAATAGCTTCTAGCAAAATTATTTATTATAAATGTTTCCAAACATTTTAATTTTTTTAAATTATCAATATTTCATTCTATTTTATTCATTTATTTTTTAAGAAAAGATATATAATTTTAAAATATCTATCTTAAACATAATTTAATCTAATACGGAAATACATATCTTGTTTAGACTTTTCCTTGTTACGTATTCCTAAACTCTTAAATTCTTTAATAGACTATCTCTTACATGAAGTTCAAGATAGTCTTACAGCAAATGGCGATGAAGCTATTTTTCCTATCGAAAAGAAATAAGATGGAAATCCTAAGATTTATATCTGTCTAATATTTCAAATACATTCATTTAATAAACATTACTGTTCATTTGATAAATATTACTGTTCATTTAATAAGCATAATTGTAAAATTCAGAATATCACTTTCGCTTTTTTCTCAAATTGTACTGATTGTTAGACATGCAGCGATGCAGCCCCCCTGTAAATGAATCTCACGAGCCGCCACTGCTTTAAAATAATGCTAAGTTTAAAATGACGCTTGCAAAGATTCTGAAGAAGCAACTTTTAAAAATACATTTTTCCATAAAATAATGTCATCATACAAATGTCATTATTTTTTCTTATTAGTTCATTGAGCTGAGTCCGCGTGCTTTTGTTCATTTTTAAATATTGTTTTAATCCTCACGTATTTTTTTAATTTCACCACTATCGTATCGTTTCGACGAAAAATAATCGTAACTGGTCCACGTTTGAGAAGTATTATATAGATAATCTTATGATAAGGAAATTGTTATAATTAAAGGGGAAAAAAAAAAAAAAAAGACTTTATCAGCTTTTTGTTGTAGCAGGTGTATTATGCATTAAAATTATTGTATGAAGGAACTACAAATTAGAGCTACAAAATTTAGAAAAATATTATATAATCTTATCTTATGATAAGGAGATTAAAGGGGAGTTATAATTAAAGGGGAAATTTTATCAGCTTTTTGTTGTAGCAGGTATATTATGCATTAAAATTATTGTATGAAGGAACTATAAATAGAGCTACAAAATTTCTGTTCAAATTGAATCCCATGACTGCTCTGCTGGTTTCTATATTCATAGATTTTACTGTATGCTGATTCGATTCATAGAAATTTCCTAAGTTCTCATTTCTTGTGTTTTTGAATATGTTCTATAAAGATTGTTGATCCCCAGTTTATTTTTAATAAGATTTAGCCATTCTTTACAAATATTTTGTGTATAAATAATTTTAATTCATGTTGATTAAATATTGAAATGATTTAGATGCCTTTTTTAAGATCGCAGTGAGAAAGAAATTTTAAATTTATGCTTAAAAAGTTTATTGCTTTTTTTCTTTTTAAAATAGAAGATTCATATTTTGTTGCTTTTAAATAGTTTATTTAATAAAATATATATTAATTTAACTTTCTTTGTTGAAAATATAACATTGAAACAGTGGCGGATTTAAATGGGGGGGGGGGGGGGGCTAGGGGGCTGAAGCCCCCCCCCAAAACACTGTCATTCATAATTGAATTTTGCAATTGTAAATTTTTTATTGGTCTAGAATAACACTTTGAAAAATCTTAGCCCCCCCCCCCCCCCCCCCCAAAAGTCAAGTTCTGGATCCGCCACTGCATTGAAATTAATTAATTCTTTAAGTTTTGCTCAACAAAATTTATATTTTTATTGAACATTAAATAATATATATATATTTGCAGCCTACTATAATTAACTTAAATGATGATGTTTGACTTTTTGGGTTTATCATTTCAAATAACAAATTATTTTATGATTTTTTTTTTTTTTATAGAGGGCAGTCTTATAAATGATGACTTGATATTCAGATAGTATTGGTTCTGAAAGAGAAAGGCTTATGGAGATATGTATTCTCCATCTATCAAGGCAAATAAATGCCTTATATAGAATTTTGTATTTCTTATGAATGATTTGCGAAATATTGAAGGACTTTTTGAACTGTCCTGTTTTTGTTATCTATATTAAATGAATACTTATCCAAAACTTTGTAAACTTATCATGTGGTATATAAAAGTTGCTGTATGTTCTGGTTATCTAATTAATTCATTTAAGTTGAAAAAATGCATTTCTTAACTGTACCAAAGAGGTATTTTGACTAAATAATAATTCCAGGATCATAATAGTTCCTTTATTTTTTCTAGGTTTGAATTAATTTATATTAAAACACCTATTATAGAATTTTCTTAGCTAGTTGTTATCACTATTATAAAGTATCTGAAAGTGCTATCATTTTACTGAATAGATGAAAATATTATGTAACAGAAGTTCAAATTGCTATAGTGAGAATTTAATTTGATCTGAGTAAGTCGGGTACAGATCATGCATGCATATCACTAGAATAAATAATGGACAGTGATCATATGCAATTTTTGGTGACACATTGTTCCTTCTCTATGACACTTATTGATTTATCAAGACATTATTAATCTGAAAAATTTTGAGACATAGAATATTTCAAGTGAGTAGTCTTCCTTCAAGTAAAACAGATTAAAAGAAATTTACCAGAATATACATTGAGATGTTTGAATTTGAGAAAGTATAAAGGGATGTGCAGTTCAATTAAGGTGGTTTGAACCTGCTATCTTGAATGTGAGGGGTTTCATGTTGACTTATAAAGAAATTTTGCCCTGTAATAGTTACTACAGTATTCAATATTTAGAAAATATACTTATTTGTGTTGTAATGGAGAGCATTTTACCCCTTGTTAATGTTATTAATTTATTATTAAAAAAAAAAAAAAATTAATATATTTAAATAACACATTGAAGTTAAGTATATACATTTTTTTTTTTTTTTTTTTTTTTTTTTTTTTCAGAAAAATAAAACCAATAGCAAGAGACAAAATGCTATTAACAATAGCATTGGCAAACATTTTTTATGGTACCCTTGCCAATGGAAATTATGTGAGAAATGTTGAGCTGGTTATCAGCCAGGGTGGCTCAATGGTAGAGCATTTGGACGCTAAGCGAAGGGCCCAGGTTTGATTCCCAACTCTGACATTTTTCACATTGTTGGTATAAAAATCAACCTTACACTCCCAATCTTTCTAAAATGAAGATTATGTGGTTTTTAACTTATGTAACTTATATAAATGATGCTACACAAAACTGTACATTAACAAAATCCCATCACAAAATCAAATGGGTGCCCATCTGATAGCTGAATGATTAGCATTTTATGTTTAGTTGCCAGGTGTTGGATTCAAATCTCTGTTTAGGTATGGATGTTGATAGCGGTTCGAAATTCCCTTTTAAGAGAGCACAGAGTACCGACCCTAGCACGCAGCCAAAATCCATATTATTTTATAGTGAAATTTGTTTATAAAATTATTCATTACCTAATGTATTTCTTTAAATTCCATTTTCATATTCAAAATATTCACAACTACTTAATTTATTCTTGTTTTCCAAAAATTGATGAAGCAAAGTTTTCCATAGACTAATATAGACTTTGGCTGTCGGTGAGAGTAGGGTTTGTATGCTCTTAAGCCCATGTGTCCCAGTCAGATGAGCCATAATATGTGGAAAGAAAAACGAAAAAGAGTAACAAATTGAATCAAATACAAACTAATAAAATATCTGAATCTTATGTATGTCAAAATGTGTAGTATTTTGAATTGTTTTCTTTGCTTAATAATTTATGTGGAGGAGACAATCAATTTCCACATTAACAGTCCTCCCCCTCCCCCGAAAAGAAAAAGAAAAACAAAAAATAAGACTAAAAGAACCAAAAGTTGTTTTTATATCCCCATGAAAATACCAATACTCATTTTCCTGGCATCATTTATGATATAATTTCTCTCAAAATCGGAGCTATTAAAATTTGGTTAAAATATTTCACTGTTGAGGAGATATTTCACCTAAAGTGGACGGCATTCTAATCCCATGTTATTCTATGGAGAAATTCTTTTTCAAAAGTACTAATTACCTAATGTATTTTTTAAAATTCTGTTTCACTTTTATAAAATTCGCAACCATTAAATTGATTCTCGTTTTCTGAAAATTAATTTTTAAATTTTTTAATGTATTATCTTGAGACTATAAAGTGCAAAAAATGCACTTAGTTAATTTTTCACACTTTAGAGCTCTAAAATGAAACATTAAAAATAAAAAAAGTAATTTTTGAAAAACAGGAATCAATATAAGGCTTGTGAATTTCCTAAATGGGAAAATGGAATTTAAAAATATACATTAGGTAATGAGTAATTTTTAAAACAAATTTCTTCATAGAATAATATAGAGATTAGACTGACATTCACGTTAGGTGAAGTATCCTCTTAATACAAGTAACTATTAAAAAAAAAAAAAAACCTCATAATCACAGCAGTAATTCACTTACTGTTCTAGTGCTATGCCTATGAAAAAAAAAAATTAAGTCTGTAATATAGGGGTGCAGAAAATGTTCAAAACTCAGAAATTTCCTTCAATAATTCAAAAGTCTATTTTGTTATACAAAGCCATTTGTTCTATGTAATAGGAGTTTAAGAGAATAAATATGCACTGTAACATATAAATATAGCTGTTAGTTTATATTATAAACATTGCATAGTAGCAAACTGCTATTTTAAACTTACATATTTATTTTCTCTTAAAAAATATATTTAAAATTCAGATTCAAATCAGTTTGATTCAGATTATTCAAGTACATAACTGAAACAAATAATGAACAGTTAATACATAAAATATCAGTTTGTGTACATTACTTTGTTTTGCGACATCTTATGATAAATCAGTAATCAAAGGAGGATTGAGTATCAAACTGAGAAATTTATTTATTGCATGATTAGAATTAAATTCACCTATTTGGTACCATTATTTTAAAGTTTAGCATAATGTTAAATTGTTTAAAAGGTATAAATTGTTGTGTTTTTTGTCAGGTATGCATGTCTCCTGAATTTTACATAACTTTCTTCTGGAGTATATTTTTAATTAAAAAAAAACTTCATGAGAAACTGTTTGACTTTATCTGTCATTTTTCTCAAAAGAAAACTCTTCCCATACAGCTTTTTACAGTAAAATAAAACAAATCCTTACCTTAATAAATGAAGTATATATATATATATATATATATATATATTTTAAATATAGATTATTTTAAAATATTTATTTTTATTATCATAAACAGAAAGCAGAAAAATGCAAAAACCTCTAGTTGGAATATCCATAAGAGGGATGACCACATGAGGCTCTAAGAAATGAGTTCTAACAATGTTGGTGCTTCATTTTATTTTGTTAAAAGCCTTTGAAAATTTACTTTTACGCAATGAATAAATGCTTTACTTTCAATTGAAGATAGGTTCAACTTTTACATTCTGAATGCAGATAACAAACACTTATGTTAAATAATTACTGGACCCTTTTTTTTTTTTAGTGCTAGCAAAATTGCATTGTGCACTAAATTATTTTTATAACAATGTTTAAAGAAGCTATTTGTTCTCAGATTATACTTACAGATTGAAATTTTAGACCAGCCTTATAGATTTAAAAGTGAAACCAAGGTAGCATACCTATTCACAGAGAAAAATAGTTGCTTTTTATATCTGTGATTTCATGCTGGTAAAATATACTAAAATAGGTAAGCAATCCTAAAATAAGTATTTTTAAAGAGAAGAAAAGGCGGGGGGAAAATACAGTAATGTAGTCTGATTTCTTAGGCTGTTAATAAATGCAATTATTAAGTCTTATTCAGTATTATAATATATTTTTAAATCTATCTTCTTGCACTATATTATGCTTTAAATCCTGAAAAGTATAATTTTATGTATTACAGTTGATATGGTATATTTTCCTGTAAAATTATTTAATGCTGGTTGTGATTTTAGTGATAAGGTAGGACTGGATGTTTCAGGAAATGGGAAAGACTGTATAAGTCTGGAACAAGATATTTTAACACAACTTGCTGGACTTGGAAATTTGTATGTTTATAACAGCACAAAATGGTGGAGTCAGATAAAAACTGCTGGGTAGGTATTCTTTTAATTTATGAGATTTATATGTTTCCTTGTGTAAATAATTGTGTAAATCAGTACTCATTTCTTTAAGAGGAAGATGTAACTTTTTTTTCTTTTAGCATCATATAAATGGTCTGCAAATTATTAACATATTAGATTTTATTTAGAATATGTAGGTTGGTCCTTTTGATTATTTTTAATTTATGTAGTATTAACAGATTACCTTAGGCATTATTCTCATTTTATTTATTAGCATTTAAAATATACTTAGCAAATGAAAATAAGAGTGTTCTCATTTTAAATATATGAAATTTACAAACTTTATTCTTCAGTTAATGAATGAAAAATTATTTTTCAGTAAATATGGTACATTTTAAATTATAATTGTTTTCTGATTACTACTTTTCTTTATAATTACACGAGTTATGAATACAAGCCTTGATATTTTCTGAAATAATTTTAGCCTTAAAATAAGAAATACTCTGTACATTAAAGCAAAAATAGTGCCTATAAATTTTGGGCCATTTGCAAAATGAAATAACTTTCTGAATCTGGCAGAAAATTGTAAAGATTAATTTGATAGCAGTGTTTGAAAAAAAAAAAAAAAAAAAAAAACTCTGTTAAAGAGATTAATTTTAACAGTCATTCATAATTCACAAATAGTACTATGAAAATAAATTAATGATGTAACAGTAAGATAATGCATATTTAATTATTTTTTTTCTAATTATTTCTATGATATAATAAGTAATTTAAACTAAATCGGAAACTACTTAGGTGTTTCAAAAAGAATAAAGGTAACTTTACATAGTGTGCAATTATTTATTTCAAAACTAAAGGTCCTACATTAAATTCAGTTTGTTGAAGATGTTTTAAAATTTTAATTAATATATTTAGAAAAATGAGAACTGTTTTGGCTATAAAAATAAAAATAGTATAAATAGATAATAAATAAATAAAATAAATGAAAATAAATAAATGAAAATAAATAGATAAATAGAAATAAATAGATAAATAAAAATAAATAGAAAGTTTTTGCTATCTTTTTAAAAGTTTAAGAAATATGTCGCTGAACAAAATAAAAACAGATACTGCAGAAATCTGGTAAATTTCTTATTTTGTTATATTTCTGCATAGATGCAGAATTAAGCTCAAAATAGGAAAATCCAACTCAAAATATTCTAATAGATGTATGAATTTTGTATTTTTAAATTTATCATAATTTTATCCAAAACTTTTAATTCACTTCAAATGTAAATTTAATTTATCTGATTATTTGTAAAGAAAAATCTGTTATTATGTTTAGGTCAGCTATTTATGCTAACAGGCATTATCTTGAGCTTTATCATAAAACACACCCTGAATGGCTGGCTCAAAACAGTGAAGGTAAACCTACCATTGTAGGTGATGTCTTCATTCACCCTACTGCAAAAGTTCATCCTTCTGCTACAGTAAGTAATTAAGACTGGATCCTTACTATATTGCCTTATTTATTATTTTTTGAAAGAAGTAAAAGAATTATCCTCGATAATTTGCAATCTTTAAAATATATAGGTTTTTTTTTCACAATATAAATTAAATATATATATATATATATATATGTATAATAATATATTTCATTATTCTTTTCTAGATAATGGTTTCTTTTATTCTGAAGCATTACTCTTATTTTAAATTAACTATATATGTATATGTGTAGAGTGATTATTAAACTTTTACTATAAACAGTGTGATGTAGCTAAAATGAGTGAGCGGATAATCAGTATGTTTAGTATTAATTCATAAGATGTGCTCTAAGAATTAAAATAAAATTTTTAGTTAAAAAAATATCCACCAGGTGGTGTTTTAAATGGGGAGAATCACAAATTTAACAAATGGAATTACCCACATTAGGATTAGTAAATTGAACTGATTGGCATCAAAATCCTCCCTATAAAAGTGATGATCGGTTTTGATAAATTAAGAAATATTAAGTCCAATTATGACAATTAAGTTGTTCCATCACATACCAATTTTTTTGGTTTGTGGGGAGAAAGTCATCTTAAATAAACAAGAATGAAAAATCATGCAGTATGCATTGATTATTAACATTTTCTAACTGTACATACTTGTTGTATCTATCGTATAACTTTCATGTTCTTTGTCTATGTTATCACACAACAGATAGACAGAAAGAATGAAAGGCATACAGATAGAAAATTGAATTCATAGTCACTCTTAAACATTGTTGGAAAGTGTTAAAAATGCTTAATGCACACACAAAAAAAAAAAAGCCCTTAGATTCTAATTGTAGCCCTTAATGTATCTGAATATTTTCATGTTGCCCTGTAAATATGAAGGTTAACCACGTCATATTATATGCAATACGTTATTTTAGCATATTAACAATATATGTCAATTTCTTTATGATTTTTAATGTAGAAAGTTATTTAAATGTGATTTTAAAAATGTTTGTCTTAAAACGCAATGTATTGGCTTTTTTTGGGTGTCCCTGTACACAAACTAGTTGTATAAGACCTATTAATGCCATTTTAAATACGGGACATTCCATAGTGAACTTGAATAACATATATAGTTTTTTAAATTTTCTGAAAATATTTATGGACATTAGGGGTGGGCAGACAGACAGATACACAAATTCAAATCATATTCACACTTAAAAATTGTTAGAAAATGTTCAAAATGCTTCATTTAAACAAAAATGCAATTTCAGCAAATTTCCTATACTAGCCCGTAATGTGACTGAATGTTTTCGTGTGGCCTGGTAAATCTAATTCTTACCATACTATCTTATATAGAAAGCATTCTTTTGTACATATGAATAACATATTTTAATTTCATTAAGATTTGTACAAAGTAAAGTTATTAAAATTTGATTTATAGGAATACCTCTCACAGAACGCAATGCTTTGGTACTATTTGGGGTGTCCCTGTAGACAAACCAGTAGAGGTATTGTCTCCATTTTCAATAGGGAGCATTTGATAGTGAACTTGAATAACATATATCAGTTTCATGAAATTCCAAAAATATTTACGAGAGTTAAAGTGCAGATAGATAGACAAGCAAACCGAAGTCATTCACGCTGTTCAACCTTGTTGGAAAGTGTTTAAAAAGATTTTTCTTGCTGAAGCTTTAGCGCTATGAGTGTGCTATTCCTTATTTTTAATTTTATTTTGCCTAATTGTCTTTCCACTTTTTATTAAAAACAATCCCCATGCTTTTCTGAAAAAGTTGTCTATCCTCATTCAAAGGTCTATATGATCTGAATTAACACATGCACTGTTTTAAAAGACAAATGCCAACAAAATTACTTTTTCTGTAACAGACTTCATTTCTATAAAATAAAATTTAAGTAAAAAATCATTTTTTAAAATTAGAAGCTTTTTATTGTGAAGCCCTAAAAAGCATAAAATAAAATTTATTCTGGCAAAGACATGCTACAAAGAAATGAAAGTTTCAACACTAAGAAAATTTTAGAGAAAAGTATAAGTACTTTCCTTTTCAAGAGATGAAAATTTTTTAATGTTCAAAATATTTTAAAAATCTTTCGAGACCAATATTCTTAGTTATTAGTTTTTATATAATCGTTCGTTTGGCCAGAAATTTCAAATGTCTCGAAAGCTTTTTAAAATATTTTGAACATTAAAAAATTTTCATCTCTTGAAAAGGAAAGTACTTATACTTTTCTCTAAAATTTTCTTAGTGTTGAAACTTTCATTTCTTTGTAGCATGTCTTTGCCAGAATAAATTTTATTTTATGCTTTTTAGGGCTTCACAATAAAAAGCTTCTAATTTTAAAAAATGATTTTTTACTTAAATTTTATTTTGTGCTTTTTAGTTACAAAAAGAAAAAAGCTTCTTAAAAAAAACTAATTAAAATTTCTTAGGATATTTTGTAGACAACGGAAGATTGTCTTTTATCAATTGACATTTTTTTTTTTCGATTATTTATCTGGAAAAAAAGTACTATATCGTCTTTCGAGGGCCGAATCCAACGATCATTGCATTATCAGCATGACGTTCTAACCAAAAGTCTAACTGTCAAGAAAAACCATAGAACATTCTAGAAAAATCTCACAAATACTTATACAAAAGGAATATTGTTCTCGAATGCTTTTTAAAATATTTAGAATATTTAAAATTTTTCACCTTTTGCAAAAGTGAAATATCTATATTTTTCTTTAAAATTTTCTTATTGTTGACACTTTTATGATTTTATAGCATGTCTCTGAGAGAATAAATTTTTATTTTGGGCTTTTTAGAGCTACACAATAATAATAAAAAAAACTTTCAGTGTTATTTTTATTTATATTTTTACTAAAATTTTTATTTTGTGCGTTTTAGTAACTCAAAAAACAGCTTCTTTAAATATTCCTTATGATAATGTGTAGACAATGAAAGATTTTCTTTTATCAGTTGACATAGTTTCTATTAATGATCTGCAAAAAAGCAACACATTGGCTTGCAAGGGTCGAACCCACGAGCATCGCGTTATCACCAGTGTTGTGCACGAACGCGTTCATTTGAACGCGTTCGTGAGCGTAGCTCAAAAATTTTGAGTTTTGAGTTGAACTTCGCTCGTTTTTTAAATTATGAACTTGAGTTGAGCGTAGTTCGTTTTTTACACGAACTTGAGCGTGAAAAAGCAATTCAAGCTCAAACTCATATTAAATATTTCTGTCTGAAATATGAAAAGGAAAGTAGAAGAAGAAAAGGACAGAAAAAAAAATAACTCCTCAAAATGGATCTCGGAAAAAAGGGCATTTGGAATAAAAGGCACTAGTAAAAAGGGCACCAGATAAAAGGACGCCCGGAAAAAAGGGCACCTGGAAAAAAGGGCACCGGAAGAAAGGGTACTTTTGCAATTTGCAAATCGCAAAAACAATAAACATCAACTAATGAATTTAAAGAATGATTTTCATAACATATTTTTAGAAATTTCAATCAATTAAATTGGAACCACTTTCACTTAGTATATACTTGGAGGAAGGGGGGGGGGGGGTCCAGGAGCATATTGAAAGAGAATAATTGTTTTTATATCTCCTTCTTACTGATTTTAATGAAATTTTGTCCAATAGTCACTTGCTGTTTATGACAAAAAATGCAGTATCACACATACTTCGGGATCTGAAATATTTTTTTTATATTTTTAATATCATCTTGTTACCGATTTTAACAATATTCCGTATCATAACTATCACTTATTCTTTACGAAAATCACAATAAGTGTTATATATAGCTTAGGGGACAAGGGGTTTGTGTAGATGCAAAAGAGATTTTTTTAAACCACTCTATTATAGATTGAAATAAAATTACAAAAGTGTTACACACATCTTGGAGGGTGGAGGGAAAAGAGGCGAAATGATTGTTTTTATATCACCATGTGAACTATTTCTCTGGAACTTTGTATAAATATAACTTAATCTTTGTTAAAATTATAGTAAATGATATATAGTTGAAGGGAGGCAAAAGGGGGGGCGGAATTTCACTATTTCTTTTTTATGTCACATTTTGAGCTTTGTAATATAATTAAAAATTCTTTTTAAAGTCAAAAACTTAAAATAACATATTACAATTTAAATTAAAAATATGTATATATTTCTTTCGTTTCGTACTCATTTTGCAACAATGCTCTATGATCTTATGTGAATGATTCTCAAGAATGGATCAACAATTGTTTACAAATTTAATGGATTATGTATAGGAAATAAGTACGCTATATTTTAAATATTGCGACAACGACCGATTAAACGTGTATTACGAGGATTATTTTAATCGTAAAGTTATCTGACCAGCTTTAAAATACCATTTATGACACTATCATGAACATTATTGACTATAGACATTCCACTTTGAAATCTTTCTAAATCATTCAAAATTTGCGAATTTCTAAACATGGCAGAATAAGGCAATATTTCCCAAACACTTGCTATACGAAGATTATTGGATTGGAAATACTATAGAATTGCATGAAAACTGAAATATAAAACTGACCTAAACAAAATTTAATAACAAATTAGGATAAGATAAATATATTGAAGCGGAAGGCGGGAGGGTATCCTAATAGTTGAGGAACTACATTCTACAATCGAGCCAAATGATAAACAGACTTCATATCTTTTAACATGTACATAGTATGAGCTAAAGTAGAAATGTATGAGAACAAATATATGATGGGGATCTGAGCAGAGTTCAACTATTCCAAATAGTTTATTTATACGACAATTTAAGTTAATTTAGAAAGTGTTTTAAATAAAAAAAATGTATTATAAATAATAAAAGCACCAATTTCGCACACTTTAAGTTTTTAGACATAAAATAAAAATAAATAAACGCGAAGAATAAATCTAAATATGAATAAGAATTTCTTTTTTACGATACTTTTCGAATGTAGATAGGACTTGTTGTTTTTCAACATTTAAAACTTTACTCCCTCTCATATTCACAGTATAACAGATTTTTACTTCCTTTCTTTCTGATATAAAACGGCATTCTTTGAACTTATTAGATGAATGTAAACAAAACTCTTCCCTAAAGCGACTGAGACCACCTATTGAATGAAGTCGTAAAAACGGGAAACAGGGGGCTTACGGGGCTTTACCGATCTTTGTTGGTTGAAACTTGAATAATTGTTATCTGATGGCTTTAATCAGATATCCAGATGTTGGAGCCACTGGGTATTGGTGACCACTTTCGACTTTTAAATACCCTCATTCAAAATAAAATAAAGAGAGGGGGACACTAGGAAAAGCGAATCTTTCTTTTCTTTCTCTTTTTTTGTGTGTGTTATAGTGTTATAACAGCTAAAATTTATAACCAGAAATTGGTTACAGCTCAGACAGCTTCTCGCTCTTTTGATAGGATAGTGAATGTATGTTTCTCTGTTCGATTTATTTTCAAGGAAGAAAAAGAAATGGGGGAGGAAAAACGGGGATCATTTTAGTAGAGTATTCTCATTTCTCAGTCATTCACTATCACTTTTAACACTTTTTACATTCCGTCGTAGTCTTTTGCAAATATATCTGAAATTTCTCTGAGAAAGTAAGACCATGTGAAAAATATCAATATATAAAATTTTTCTTCGAGCTAATGAAAAACCATAATGGAAAGCAGTCTTTCTAAAAGATAAAGAAAAGGTGTATTAAACTATTACTATTTTGATATTTCATTTCAATTTTAATTAAAAAAAAATATTAAAAGGAAAAATAAGAATAACATACAATTTCATTTTTAATTTTTTTTTTTTTTTTCCTTTAATCAACAGAAAATGAATTTTAGAAAAGCAAAATCCATATAAGATTTGAAAAATTTCTTGAAGAATTCCAAAAATTATAATTTATAATTTCCATATTATATTTCATTTTTATATGAAATATGTGGAATATATTATTATTATCATTTTAATTTTAATTTACAAAATATTATATTAACATTACTATATTTAAATATATATATAAGTTATAAATTCTTCGAAAGTCGATAACAATTTAAAAATAGTTGTTGAAACATTGTTAGCGATATTTTTTATTATACTTTTTAAATGAAACACAATACTCTTTATAAATTTTAATTAATTTTACTTACATGTTTCTTAAGAATTATTATTGATTATGCATTATTTATTATTATTGTTAAATTTTAAATCAAAATATTTTTTATCACATTTAAACACCTCAAAATTTTATAAAAGCACATAATAGGCAACAAAAAATATTAATTTCTATGCTTCTCTATGAACTAAAATTAAAAATATGTTATTAATTAGAACGTGAAAGTCATTCTTAATATAATTTTAAGGAATATTTACTTTCGAGTGCGATTCAAATACAAGTATTTATTATAAGAAAAATAATAATAATTAAAAAGAAAATAAGAGAGTATTTATTACTTTAGTCAACATATTGAAAATATGTAAAATTGCTATGTTATTTCATCATTCATTATAATGCATAGAAACCAGGAAGTAAAACCTTGATGAGATGATAATTATTAAGAATTTAAAAAAGAACATATATATGAGTGTTTATATCATTATTATGTTTAAATCATAACTATACAAATTTCTTTTTCATAATTAACTATTTCGAAATTCGATAAGATCAACAGCGTGTTTTAAGAATAGAAAATTGCATGTTTATCTATAAATAGATATTGAAAACACAATTTTCTTTAGAGACTATATACAGCTTTTATTATTAAAAATATATAAAATGATGAAATTTATTTATTAATTTAAGCAAAATATAAAATGATTTCTACCTATATTATTTATTTATTTATTTTTCATTTTTAATAAAATTTTACATTCTTTATAAGTCAAAAACGATGAGGTTTTTGATTCCTTATTTATTTTAAATATAATATATTCTTTCCTTTATCTAATGTTTTTTCTTCTCTTCTTTTATTTTTTGGTCATTATTTAAAAAAAAAAAAAAAAAAAAAAAAAAATCTGGAGTGACTACACTCGACATTCCAAAAATTGAGTAATTAACGGTTTTGTAGATAAAGTAAAGTAAGAGGAGTTGTTAAATAAACAAAAGAGAAAATTATATTAGGTAGTTTGAGTATTTTTCTTTATATGGTACACGAAGTTTAATTTAACGCTATCTTACCGAACACGTAGATCATAATGATAAAGAATATTTCGTTGTGTCCCTGTAAAAACGTACAAATGCTAGATTCACCAAAATGCTTATAGTTAGTGCAACAGTGACTTATAAATTTTCAGCTTTATCGGATAAGGCATTTAGACGCTATCGCACTTTAAAATTTGAGCCTATATACCACAATGATAAAGAAATTTGCATTTCGTCCCTGTAAAAAGAATCGTAAATTCTAGATTTTCTAAAGTTCATAAAGTTCGTGTGACGGTGATGTATAACATGTATATAAATTTTCAGTTCATTTGAATAAGGCATTTACTAGCTATCACACTTTAAATAATTTAATATGATGAACAATTTTTATTTGTGTTCCTGTAAAACTCGTTAAATGCTAGAGTCACGAAAATCTATACAGTTTGTGTGATGGTGACCTCAGTTTGTGTGATATGACTCGTATACAAATTTTCCACTCAAACGGATAAGGCATTTAGATGCTGTCGCGCTTTAAATAATTTCACCCCATAGGCCATAATGATACAGAATTATTTGCTGTGCTGTAAAAAAAATAGAAGTGCTACATTCACCAAAACCTATACAGTTCGTGAAATTGTGACCTGTAATATGTGTATAATTTTTTGGTTCAATTGAATAAGGCCTTTAGACCCTATTACACTTTTTAAAATTTGGTCCCATAGGCCATAAAGATAAAGAATTTTTCTTTGTGTCCCTGTAAAAAAAATTAAGTGCTAGATTCATCAAAATCTACGCAGTTCTTGCAACTATTACCTATAATATGTGTATAAATTGTTTGCTCTTTTTAATAAGATGTTTAGACGCTATCGCACTTTATAAATTTGGCCCCAGAGGCCATAATGATAAAGAATTTTTCTTTATATCCCCGTAAAACACTATATGTGTCAGATTTTCCAAAATCTATACAGATCGAGTAGCTGTGACCTATAATATATGTATAAAATTTTTACTCAATTGAATGAGGCGTTTAGATGCTATCGCACTTTTAAGATTTTGGTCCCACAGGCCATAGTGATAAAGAATTTTTCTTTGTTTCCCTGTAAAAAAACTGTAAGTGCCAGATTCACCAAAATCAATAGGGTTCGTGCTATGGTGACATGCAACATGCGTACCAACTTACAGCGCATTCGATCACAGCGTTTTTAGACGCTAGCATACGTATTGAAACACCAAAATCTCGAATTCGGATTTTTGACATGATTACAATACTTTCCTTTCATACGTTTGTTCGGAAAGTAATAAATTGACTAATTTTTTTTATCATATTTATATACCAAATCAATAAAAGCGCAACCTGCTTTAGAAATAAAAGTAGAAGTAAATATTTTTCTTTAAAAAACATATATTAAATATAGATTTTTCTTTGCATACAATAGAGATGTTATATATTAAGCAAAATGTAAAATGATTCCTGCTTTTTCTTGTTATATATATATATATATTACATTTTTCATGAAATTTTACGTATTGCTTATAAATTAATAAAATATTATAGTTTTAAAAAATTAAAGAACACGCTTTTATAGAAATGTGAACTAAAAAGCACAAAATATCTATCTTAGTATTAAATGCAGGGTAAGAGAAAATCGTGTGAGTGACACACCTTAATATTTACATACATTTAAACCTTTAATTAAACTAACTTAAAATTAAACAAAAACCCTTTTTAAAAAATCCCCCCCTGACGGGGATCGAACGCTGGACCGTCAGGTTCGTAGCGCGGCGCCTTACCTCGACGCCACGCTGTTCACGTAAGGATTGTATTTTTTTCACAATATAAATTTTTGTTTGCTCCCAGAGAAGTTATAGAACCCAGAGAACATAGAAATATACATATATACAGGTGAAGCTAATAAATGCGTGTTAAAAATAATAATAGTGTATGTTATATTCTTTTACATTTTAAATTTCTTTTCTTTTTCTTCCATTTTTCTTTTCTTTTTTTCTTTCTTTTGATTTCTTTCTTTCTTTATTATTATTATTATTATTATTATTCTTAAATTTTAAATCATACTAATTTCTTTATCATATTTAATATCATGCTACTGATAATCAATAAAAACTCAGCCTGCTTTATAAATTAAAAATGACAGGGTAGGATATTTTCAGTTTCTTTTTCTTTCTATTATTATTATTATTTGTCATTTGAAAATGTTATATTATACTAGTTTCGTTATCAAAAATAAATAAATAACTCTTAATTTAAGCAAAATGGCTCTTGAGCAAACATGTTAGACTAAGAAAAATCTTGTCATAGTTCTAATTGAAGCAATTAGTAAGCTGCATAGAACAAAAGATTAAAAATATTGTCAAAGTAAATTATTTCAAAAATAACATAAAATTTAATTTAAATTTACATTTTTAAATGTTATTTTATTTAGATATTTTTGGAAGTAAAAATACTTTTAAAGTGTATAACTTATATATAATGTTTAAAAATTATTTTGATTATAATTCCATTGATTATTTTAAATCTTTCAAAAAATTTTGTTTATCTAGAAATGACAGACTTTCAAAGACTTGTTTGATATTGACCATGACGCATCATACTTCAAAATAAACATTGTATATATACTCATAATTTCACACCCGTTTTCTTTCGTAACTTTTAAAAATTAATCTTTGGAGAAACTTTTGGAAAATTTTCTGCTTTAAGCTAAAATAAAAATTTCTATTTGGAAATGATTTTATAGAACAAGGATCGACATATACATGTTTATATTTGCTATTTTGATAAATACCACATTCACTTGCATATAAAGTTGTCCTACTGTACCACATTTCTTAAATATTTGTAGGAAATTTCTTGTAATTTCTGCTTTAACTAAAACAAAAATTTATATTCGGAAATACTGGCATAGGATTGGAATTGCTTTGAGTATATATATATATATATATAGTATTTTTTATTCTTCAACTCAGGCCTCTTCTACAATTTATTTCTGGGTGCGCCACTGTGCGCATAAACTGTGCGCGTATTGGAAATTTGAGAATAAAAAAATACACAAAAACAATGGGTTCACTATTCAGAAGTGTCCTCTAAATAAATTTCTACTACAATTAAATGAATAAGTTATAATTGAGAATTAAATGCTTATTAGTTTAATTAAATACTAAATTAAGAATAATTTTCGTGGTAATTGACAATTTTAATAAATGTAAATTACCTATGAAAGTGTTCACCGAGTCACCGAGTCATCGAGAAGATCTATTTAGATAAAAAAAAAATACTCAAAAATGAACTTTTAATGAACTTCGCTCCTTTTTAAAAATGAACTTGAGTTGAACGCGTTCATTTTTTTCAGACAGGAGTTTGAGCGCGAACTAGCTCGTTTTTTACACGATGAACTTGAGTTTGAACTAGCTCGTTTTTTTCGTGAACTTGCACAACACTGGTTATCACCATGATGCTCTAACCAAATGCGCTAACGAAGACGAAAAAGGTTGTTTAAATTTATATTAAAGTGGAGGCGCCTTCTTCTTCAGAATGACACAAAGGCAAGATGATAAAAATCCAGTTTCAATAAAATGCTTCTAAAAGAATATGTACATATATATAAAACTTTTTTTTTTGTGCTTTTTAATATCTAAAAAAAGCTTAAAAAAACTCTTCAAAAATTCTTAGAATACTGCGTAGACAATGAAAAATTTCCTTTTATCATTTATCACATTTTCTATTAATTATCTACAAAATTTAACACATCGATCCTTCGGGGATGGAACTCACCACCATCGCATTAACGACGCTCTGACCAACTGAGCCAACGAGCGACTGTAAGAACTGCTGACATTTACTTTAAAGTTGCGGTGCCATATTTATTAGCGTGACATGAAGACGCGATAACGAAATCCAGTTTCAATAAAAAGCTTATAAAAACTTTATTTATTTATTTATTTTTATTTAAATTTTTATTTTGTGCTTTTTAGTAACTAGATAAAAAGCTATTTTAAAAAAACTCTTCAAAAATTATTAGGATACTGTGTACACAACGATATATTTCCTTTTACCAACTAACACCGTTTCTATTAATTATTTGCAAAAATTAACATGACGCTCTAACCGACTGAGCCATTAAGAAATACAATGAATTGCTTACATTTTTTTTTTTCGTCTTGTTTTTTATCGTGACAGAAAACGCGATGACAAATTCAACTTCATATAATACTATAATATATATATATATATATATAAAGCTTCTAAAAATATTTATTTATGTATTTTGTACTTGAAACTTTTAATTTTGAGCTTTTTTAACATCTAAAAATGTTTTGTGTTTTTTAATATTAAAAAAAAAAAAAAAAAACTTCTTAAAAATTGTTTTCGCAAAATTCTTAAGATATTGTGTAGTCAACGAAAAATTTTCTTTTATCAATTGACACCTTTTCTAGTAATTATCCTCAAAAATTAACACTCCGTACCGCCCGGGGACCGAACTTGCGACCACGGCGTTATTACACTGACGCTCTGACCAACTGAGCCACGTAGCCACAAACGGAACGGCTTATATTTACTTTAATTGTTTACTAGCGTGATAGGAAGACACGATGACCAAGTCAATTTCATATAAAAAGCTTCTAACTAATAAAAAGCTTCTAAAAATTTTTATTTATTTATTTATTTTTACTTACATTTTAATTTTGTGCTTTTTGTAACTAGATAAAAAGCCGTTTAAAAACTTTTGAAAAATTATTAGGATACTGTGTACACAACGAAATATTTTCTTTTATTAATTGACACTTTTTCTATTAATTATTTGCAAAAAACACCTCGGCCTGGCGAGGATCGAACACACGACTCTCGCATTATCAACATGACGCTGTAACCAGCTGATTCATTAAGAAATACAATGAGTTGCTTACATTTTTTTTTTTTTTTTTAATATATATAATGGAAGCGTCTTGGTTTTGTAACGTGACAAAAAGCCGATGACAAATCCAATTTCATATAATAGTAATATATATATAATGTTTATATATACATAATATAAAGCTTCTAAAAATATTTTTTTATGTATTTTTTACTTAAAACATTTTATTTTGTGCTTTTTTAATATCTAAAATGTTTTGTGTTTTCCACTATCTAAATAAAAAAAATGCTTCTTAAAAAAACTCCTCAAAAAATTCTTAGTGCAAGCAACGAAAAGTTTTCTTGTTTCAATTAACACCTTTTCTACTAATTATCTGCAAAAACTAACACGCTGGACCTTCCAGGGACCGAACTCACAACCACCGCGTTATTAACAGGACGCTCTTACCAACCGAGCCACAGAGCGACAAACGAAATAGCTTATATTTACTTTAAAATGAAGGCGCATTGTTTACTAGCGTGACACAAAGACACGATGACAAAGTCAATTTCAATTAAAAACCTTCTAATAATGTAATAAAAATTGCTCATTATTCATGTTTTTATTGCTTTGTAGCATTGTTAAGAAATATATAATTTTTAATTTAATACTGTAAGTTTTATTTTTTATATATTGTCTCTCTCATAAATGGTATATGATGGAGCAATTTTGGTGACACATTTGGAATCAGGAATGTCAAATTTGTACAGTTCACATTTTTTTTTCCCTCAGGAGAAACATTTATTTATTTATTTTTTGCCGACCAGTGTAATTAATAAATACTCAGATTGTTAATGCATTTCATAGGAATTATTTCCTTTGTTATATTTTCGTTTTTTTTCTACTAAGTGTGATCCAATAAACACTTTTGAACTGTTCTCTTCAAGTACCTTGAGTGTATCTCATTAATGTCTTTGAATAAATATTGTAAAATTTTGTTCACCCATTTTAACTGTAAGATACTGTTTATATTGGAAATTTAGTTGTAACCATCTTGTATAGTAATATTTGACACAAGTATTCACTATGGCACAAAATTAATAATTCTTTTCTTTGACTGGCTTACTCAATATTCTGAATGCCCCTTGGAGCTAAATATAAATGCAGAAATGACACTGATTTTAAAAGCATGATTAAAATAGCCGTAAATTTTCATTTTTATTATTCAACAACTTTCATTTATACTAAATTTTAAAGTTTCATATATTTTTAAATCTAACTGTTAAGTAAGCATTAAGTGTTAAATTTACTTCTTGTAAGTGTTAAAGTTACTTCTTTTTGCCTATTCCTTTAATATATTAGTTTCTAAAAAAAATTCACACCTTCTTTGATGGATATAGTGAAAATTTAAATGTGGTCATCAGTTTGCAGCTATAGAAAAAATAAAAGTTACTATCATTAATAAAGCTGCCTGTGTTTTTTGAATCAGTACATTCATTAAAGAGGAAATTATTTGTTTAATACAAGGAAACTAGATATACAGTTGGACTTCCTTTCATAAAGTTATAAATTTAGGAAAAAAAAAAAGTGTCTTGCATGGAAAATTCATTAAATAGAAATTTACTTTTAATAATATTTTGAACTATTTAAACAGAAACTTTAATTTCATACATGCTAAATATCATCTAAAAAATAATTAAACGTTTTGTGAATAATATTCAATTATTCTATTAAAAAAAAAAAAAAAAAAAAAAAATAGGTCAGAAATACATTAATTCATTACTTTTAAATAGGATTTTTATTACTACAGTGTATATAAAATTATAACCTTCTATTATTTTTTATGATATTATCGTACTCATTATAGTGGAGTTATGTAATGCGATATATGTAATGCATCTTTCATTGTAATTAACAAAAAAGACTATTAATTTTGCCTGATTCCTCTGTTTTAAAATCTGGACTGACTCCACTCAACTCTCCAAATATTTAATAATTGAGAGTTGTTTAAATAAATTTAAATGAGAGATGTAGTTAATTAAACAAAAGGGAAAATCATAGTAGTGTCTATGAGTATTGCTCTCCAAATTGTATGTCATTTGATGGATCGTAGAATATCCAAATCTTTTGGTACATCCCTTAAAGAACTATAAATGGTAAACTTCTTGTAATGTCAAATATTTATCTTTTATTTAATCTTTTAAACAATTTAACATTACAAAACAAAGTGAACTTTTAATAGTTTTGCTCCATACATAACAATGTATAAAAATTCTATTTTGTATACTAGTAAAAGAAAACTTTAAGTCCTACACTTGTACAAATCAGTACGATTATCACAGTGATAACTTGTAACATGCTTACCAATTTATATCTTAATCGAATTTAGAGTTTAGAAAATTAAAAAAAAGAAAAAAAAAAGAGTTACAGTATTTGAAATTAGTATTATTAGGTTTTAAGGCAAGATAAATTGATTGCAGATATTTTCGAGTGTAAAATTATTAGGAGGAATGGAAGGGGGCGGGGGCAATGGGGCAAAAATGTAGAAAAGGAATGGGAGTTTTGGAGAAAACGACGGAAAACTAAAAACACCTTTATTCTTTTATATTTTGCAGAGTTTCAAATTCTAATTTCTGCTCACATTTCGTACTAAGGATTTTTAATGTTGTATAGCCCGGAATTATGCAACTTTCGGAGAAAACTATGGATAAGTCAGACACAATTTTTTTTATAGAAATGTTTATATTACCTTTGTATCTCTGCTTCTAATTAACATAATTAATATATCATTATAAAAGTTATTTGAATTGGAACTGAAGAGCATATGTTGCAACTCTCTCTCACGAGAGGGCGCTTTGATATTTTAATAATTCAATATCTAGAATTCTAATTATGATTAAATTACTTATAACACATCATTTGAAATATTGCAGAATTTTAAACTGATATAAGCAGTTCAATTCCGTACAGGAGTTTCAGAGAAAACCACAAAAAAGCCAGATCACCTTTATTACAATATCTCCAATTCTGATTATGATGCAGGCTTTCAAATTCCAATAGTTTGCTCACATTTCGTATTAACAGCCCTCTTTATTTTCCGTCGCCAGAAGCGCTAGCCAATATTCTATGGGAAATTTTCTTTACTTATAACTCATTAACTAATACGTATTTTTAAATTATGTTTTCACATTCAGAAAATTTACAACAGTTAAATTGACGCAACTTTATAAAACGTATTTTTAAAATTTTTAATATTTTATTTTGAAGCTGTAAAATACGAATTTACAATATGTGGAATTTTTCATTTTGCAGTTTCAAAATAAAATATTAAGAATTTAAAAAATCCGTTATTAAAATAGGTTTGTCAATTTAACAGTTGTGAATTTTTGGAATGCGAAGACAGAATTTTAAAATATGTATTAGTTAATGAATTATAAGTAAAGAAAATTTCCCGTAGAATAAGATTGCCTTGGGCTTCTGGCAATGGTAAGTGAAACGGACCCTCAAGGATTTTTAACACTATTTAGCCCGCAGTTATGCAAGTTTCAGAGAAAAACCACAAAAAAAATCAGACACAATTTTTTCTATAACAATGATTATATTACCTTTGTATCTCAGCTTCTAATTAACATAATTTTATGGGTAAAATTATCATTTTAAAAGTCATTTAAATTGAAATTGAAGAGTACATATTGCAAATCTCTGTCGCCAGAGGGTGCTTTTACATTTTAATAATTCAATATCTCTAATTCTGATTATGAGTAAATTACTTATAGGGAGAAGATTGGGAGACCATAGGCCCCACCGGGTTGCGGATTTGCCACAATCAGAAAAGGTCCTTTTCATGGTGAGCGAACAGGCTATTTCAAATCATGAAATGTAAAGCGGTGCCTTAGTTGCCACAGAGCAAAAATGTACTTCAGTTAAAATTTTCATAGCTATTTGCGGTATGAGAAAGGAAGCTGTTGTAAGTTCTAAAATGGGGAAGGCAGCAGCGCCACCGAGCAAGAATTTCGTATAAAGTCAGATTTTTCAAGGATTGTAAACCAGCTGGCCGCCAAAGGCGGCTCGTATATAATATGTAAAATTAGTATTTTTTCATTATTTTTAAATTGATTTTATAAAGTTATTGTCTGAAACAAGGGAAACGGGTTAAAGCAGGGATAGTCAACTCGGTTCCGTCCCTACCATCCACTAGTGGGAGTTCCACCTTTTATAGTAGGTGGTAGGGATTTTATCCAAACAGAAACACTTTCCTTTTTCTTTTTTTTAATTTAATTTTTTTAAAACATTGAAAAGGAAAAATGCTTTATTATGTGCTTTAATTTGCTAGAACTCTGTTTTATGAATTTTTTAAAGTAAAGTTATTTCCCTACTGTATAAATCACAGTTTTTTGGAAACTGAAGGGAAGTTAGAAAAATTTGCTACTAACAGACATACAAAAGTGGGCAGTAGGTATAAACTACCCCTGTGGTAAAGGATGCGACACTGATTCTATACTTAATGCTCAAAACAAAATTTAGTGTTCTAAATAGTGTAGAATTATTGTATTTAAAGTAATTTTAATTTTTTTATTGAGGAGCTTAGTTGAATTTGATAATTATTTTTATGAACAACAATATTACTGAAAATTTTAAAAGTTGCTAATTAAAAAATATATATTTAAGCCTGCGATTGTACTAATTGTGAAAGAATCAGTTATTCTAGAAGAAATTTTTTTTTACAAAATCAATGAAAAACTTGAAGATTTATTATTATTATTATCAAAAATAATATTTGTGAATTATTCAGAACCTTAAGTTTAGACCAGAAGTTAAGGAAGTGTATATTTGTGTCTCACCATTACAGTTGATAATGTATTAAAGTTTTTTTCTATAAAATAATCTATACAACATTACATTTAAAAATCTGTGAAGTTATTTAAAAAGTGCAGATATACTGTTTGAGCTTTTTGTTTCTTTCTCAAAAGACTTTTGAATGAAAGAGTGATGTATTTGAATAAACAATATAAATGTGCATCACAGTAAAGGTGATTTATGTCTGTGTTTTTAAATCAATTATCAGACAGATATTAAGAATATTATGTGTTAAATAACTACTGAAACTCTAATCATAGTAATTTCATGATTTTTTTTTTTTTTTTTTTTTTTTTTTTCAATATTAGCTTGGTCCTAATGTAAGCATTGGTAAGAATGTTGTAATTGGATCTGGTGTCAGAATAAGAGAATCTATCATATTGGGAAATGCTACTATTCAAGTAAGTTATATATATATAAGAATCGTTTTGCATGTTAACTTGGTTGGTTTTTCTATGCTTTAGCTGTGTGAATTTATATTATATTTCATCATGATATAATCACTCTATATTTTAACAATATAAACATAACAAAGCTTTTTACTCAAACTTGAGTATTTTATTTAAAGAAGTCAGCAATTTCATATTGTTTAGAAGTTTTAAAATATATATGTTTTTAATTTAAAATTTTCTGCTAACTGTTTGAAACAGAAATCATCACTTTAGTGTAATATGTAGTACATACTGAAGAATTTTGAATTAGATCAGAAAAATATGATTTTTTTTTTATTGTATAAACTCAGTTTTTCTGTGCAGTATGATTAATATTTTTTTATTCACCTATTATAGAGAACTGTTATTCACCAGTATTTGAGTACTGTTTCCCATTGACTTATACTGTTCAAACTAATGAACGTTAGATGTACTCCATGAAGTTTAAATGAGGTGAAACTCATTGCTAGTTCATTACATGAACCCCATTATCCTTAAAAAAAAAAATATATATATATATATATATATATATATAAATAAATAAAAAATTACTTTCAGATATTATTAACTGCATCAGCAGTCACCAACCTGTTCGACATCATGGACCACCAAATTCGCAACTTTAAATTTCCGGATCACTAAGTTGATATTTTAAAAATCGACAGACCACTAATATTAATGATTAAGAGATGTAACTATATTTTTAGAGTAATAATAAGAGGATGCCTGTTTTATAAATATGAAATAAAGCTATTTAATATAAAACATTACAAATGCTTATTTTATTGTAAGAAAAATGTAAATGTTCATAAGAATAATGCTTGAAAGTTGATTGTCATAAAACAATTAAGGAAAGAACATAGACACCTTTTTATTGATTTTATATTATAAAAAACTCAGACAAAAGTTTTAACTACTGTGATAAATTGCTATTTCCATGTGTATATTATATTGTTAGATTATTGAAATCCAATAGGCAATTCTATTTTTTTTAATGTACATTTTAAACCATTGAAGAATTTGAATACCCTAATAAAAAGTTTAAAATGATGCTATCTTCATAAATTCAAACCAATAAATGCCTGATATTTATACAATTCAAATTTTAGGGGTAAAAGATTATCCCATTTAACCTCTCTCTAATCCAGAAAATTCTGAAATCTAATGTTGTGACTGTGAGTATAAGTGTCTCAGAAATTCCTGAAGTTAAAATTAGCATCAGTATAATTTATTATAAACACTTTATTAAATGCAAATAATGTAAAGATTTTTCTGCAGACCACGTCCGATTGGGGACCTCTGTGTTTTATGAATGGAGCATTATCTGCAGGGCAGTCTTCCAATATTTTCACCATATTGCAGTACACTTTCGTCCAGAAGGTCTTCCCCAACATTCATAACTTGGAATCACTTTAGTTACTTTTTAAATTAAACCTAAAGTTTTCCCATATCATCAAAGATGCATCCTAATTTATTTTTTAGAAAGGATTTCAAGTCCTTAAGTTATGCTAATAGTGATTTCAGCTATCCACACTGTTAAAAAATTTCATCAGTTAAAATACAAATACAGGGCTGCCACGCTACCTGGAAAACCTGGAATAGTCAGGGGATTTAAAAATCGACCATAAAAGTTAGGGAAAAGTCAGGGAATTTGATTATTTTAGCCGGAATCTGGAAAAGTTAGGGTATTTCATACGATGGTTGTTGAAGAAAAAACGATTTTTCTGCCAACGTAGGGTCATTTTTCTGTCCCCCCCCGCCTTAGCTTCCATGATTTTTTTAAACATCGCCAGCCTTCCTTTCTGCTCGTGAAAGAAATTTCTTATTCTGTTTATAAGTGACAGATGCTATCACTGTATGTAACTTTTGTCATATGTATTTTTTGTGTTTTCAAGTAGTACCGTAATTATTTTGCCCTCAACACAACCAGTGCTCAATATATGGTTAGACTGGAATTTTCTTAGAATCCACCTGAAAAACCTGGGGAATTTCATTCTCCTGTTTGAGTGGCAACCCTGTATATATATATATATATATAATAATGATGATCTATTAAGCATAGTAGAAGCCAAGCAACAGATACAAGATCACTGAAACACCAATGACCAATAAGATAAAAAATTTCTTTAGGAGAAGTTCAGAAAAATGAAAAAAATTTTCATCAGGGGATGAAATACACATATTTAGAGAAACCAGATTTATTAATTAACAGCCTGCAAAACAAACAAATCAATAAACTAACGCAACAAAGCTGAGCTTAAAAATATAAATTATATCAAAATTTATGAAAAAATAACGAAAGGAAGGAAGGAGGCAGGCAGCAAGCCTTGTGATTTGCCTGTGGGGTTAAACTAGTTTAACACCGGCAACACTCCCCCAGCCTGCTAAGGCCAGAATAGGAGTCATATGAATTTAAAAAAGCAAAATTTCAAAGCAGATGAATAATAATGAAACTACAAAGCAACAATGAAATTTATTGATTACAATGTTTTTAATAGTATGATTAGAATTTTAAGAATAGTTGACAACTCAAAAAAAGAGGAAACTGAAATTTTAATGGAAAAAGAAAGTTTGCATAGTAATACAATGTAAATACAATAAGCCTTCTGCTTTGTTTTTTAAATTTAAATTTCACAATCCCACCTAACCATCCAGCCTTGCAACACCACCCCACCTCCGTAATCAAACATCTGCCCACCCAACCACCACCTTTTTTATTGTCTTTTATTATTTTATAATTTTTTTTGATAATATACACTAAAGTGTACACAGTTTTTTTTTTTTTTTTTTTTTTTTTTAATGTACTGACATGGACTACATGGTTATGGATATAAAATAGAAAATACAAAGTTTTTAGAAAAACCCATTTTAGCAGTGGCTGTGATCAGTTTATTAATATTCTTGTTTTTAAACTTCAGAGAGCATAAATTATTAATTCAAAATAAATGGTTAATATATATATAAACTGAAAAGCAGACAGATTTAAAAGATAAAACAGGCATAGAACAGAGAGATAGAAAAAGGAAAGATTCCTTATGAAATATTTATTTACTGGTTAAACCTTTCAACAATAAATATGAAAATTTAAAAAGTGTTTCATCTGTGGAAGGAAATTTTGTGCTTTCTTTATCATATCGTATTCTGTTCTTTATAGATAATTTCCTTGCCAGGAAGAACAAGTGTAATTTGGTATCCCATGACAAACTTTTTTTTTTCCTTTCTTCAATACAAGTAGTTTTCTATTTCTGCTTCATTTCTGTGTATATATATAAACACACACACACAGGAAAATTAAATTAAAACCAATATTGATTAGAATAATGCATAAAAAGTTTAAATAAATAAAGCTATTATTTTTTTTACTCTTCATTGTGCTTTCGATGTTGGTAGAAGAAAGTGCGAGGTTTGATTCCAAGTCATGCTCATCACCCTAGTCATTCAGAGTTTTCCTTGGCTTTCTGTGAAACTCGTGTAAATACAAGTAAGACCCAAAAAATCCCCCCCCCTCTCCCACAGAGGGTATTGGACCAAAGCGCATATCCCTAGTACAGACAATTGGCCTTAATCTCATTATATATTTATACGTACTTTGTAAAAGCTCAAACATGAAATGCATATTGTATTAATTTTGGTAAATTTTGATAATATAATTTTAATAAACAGTATTTGATAGTCTGTAGGCATTGAATCTCTGTTTTTTTTTTTTTTTTTTCCGTTTCCAAACAATAACTCTAAATTGTTATTTTAAATATTTTCAACTGAAATATTTTCAATTATGAATTTGCTCATGATTTTGTGTTATACTCAGTGCAAAATTTTGTTATAGGATCATGCATTAGTTCTTCATAGTATAGTTGGTTGGAATAGCACTGTTGGAGCTTGGACACGTGTAGAAGGAACTCCTTGTGATCCAAATCCAAATAAGCCCTTTGCCAAGATGGAAAATGTACCTTTATTCAACAACAATGGTCGTCTTAATCCATCTATAACAGTTTTAGGCAAGTAATAATTTTTTTCATACATTTCTCATAGAAAAACACATTTTTAAATTGGTTTATTTAATTATCATATTAAATTTATTAAGGAAATAATTTTAAAGAGTATTTCAGAAGTGATTATTGTGTATAGGATTTTTTCCCAATTTCTGAAATTTTTGCTTAATATATTTCTTGATTTATTATTTAAAAATTATTTTTCATTGATTTTTAAGAGAGAACTACTGTATGATGAATATTTAGGGGTATATTTTGGAGTTTAGTGGTAATTTACTGGTTAATAGTAGTTAATAATAGTTAAAGAAAAAAAAAAAAAAAAACATATTTTACAGATTGCAATCTTTTTTTTTTTCTTTAATTACATCCTAGTCTTTTTAATTTTAACATCATTTCAACATTTTTAATACAATCAGTTTTGATATTTGCTTATGCAACTTCTTTAAGGTAATCTGAAAGTTTTCTTATACCATGAGAAACAACCATTGACATTTTGATGAATTTCCACTTCTCTTAAATATCCTGCTCCATACCTTTAAGAATTCTTTTGTTCTTTGCCTTGCATCATTAATAAAATTGTAAAACATTTGTTTTATAACTTTTTCTTTTTTCTTTTGTTAATGTAACTAACAACAAATAGAAAAAGTCATTTTTTTTCCTCTTTGTAATTTCAGGTTTCCCAGCAACCTGGAAAGTTAGGAAAAATATAAAATAGTTAGCAAAAGTCAGGGAAATTTGCAAATATTTTCTAAAAGTCAGTAAAAAGCCTCAAATAAAATAATTCTATTTAGATTAATTAAAAGAAAGCTATTTGCACTAGAGCTGTACTGAGTACTCAGTATAGACTCGGTACTCGGCCAAATTTAGGCTATGTATTCGGCCACAACCGAGTAGTTGTGAGAATTTCATTATTTTTATGCATTATTGAAAGAAATGTGTTAATGAGAGATATTTATTTTATAACTAAACTAAAAAAATATGAAAATATAAATACAGAGTCATTATAATTAAAATTTTAGCTATAACAGCTTTCTGCAGTTAAAACGGGCTCTTACCAAACTTAGTATAGCGATGATTCATAATATGAGCTTTTAATTATAACTATCTTGTATGTATGTAATATGCATTATTTTATAAAAACTTAGTACATAAAATTGTATCTATAAATCAGACAAAAATAAAATATTTTAGAAGAAAAAGAACCTCTATGTAATATTAATACAAAATTTTAGTTATACATTTATGCAAATAAAAGTAAGATACTTTCAAATCGGTAAGAAAAGATTAATTTTGGATTTTATACTATAAAATAACGTAAAAAACTATCACCTATTCAGATACAGTCTACTGTTGAGCAAAAGGTGTATTTATTTAGTATTTTAAGAACAAAAATAATTAATGTGAAATGAGGAGGGGGCATTTAACAGAGTAAAGGCTTTTAAGGCATTTTGCGGTATATATTTTTGCTATATATAAAAAAGGTAAATACACTAAAATCTATTTTCATAATCAAATCTGTTGTTTTGCCAATTATGGCTCAAAACTCCCTATCATTTTTACATTTCTACGATCTGAAAATTAATTAAGCCTATCATGTTTGAAATTATAAATATTTTAATGCTCCCCTTTCATATGTAAATTTCATGTATCTTAAATTAAGTCTTAGTGCATAGTAACTTTTATATTCTCTAAGAATTATCTGAGGATGATAATTCCGCATCTAAAAAAGATGTTAAGAATAAAGATATCAGTTATGGTTTTAGTAATCCACTATGCTGAAAGTATCAAAATATAGCAATGAACCTAATTATGTATATACACTACAAAAGTTCTGCATGAAAGCATGCTGTTTAAAATTTAACTAAATTTTATGTTCAAAAGCCTTTTTTTAAATTTCAAGATGTGCAAATTTCTTCATATATGCGTCAATTATTCTTTCTTACAACTACTCGGTACTTGGCTACTCGGTACTTGGCTGAGTACTTGGTATTCGGCTACTCGGTGCAGCACTAATTCGCACCCTTTTTATATGAAGCTTTGCATGATTTAATCAGAAATCTCATAACAAGGTTTGTGAAAGATGATAAATTAAAAGTTGCACTTATTGCAAAACAACTATTTGATATTGATCTATGTTAGTCATAAAACTTTTTTCACTATGGAAAAAATGACATCTTTGCAGTCAGAAAAC
This sequence comes from Salticus scenicus, assembly GCA_963930645.1. Classification (NCBI taxonomy): domain Eukaryota; kingdom Metazoa; phylum Arthropoda; class Arachnida; order Araneae; family Salticidae; genus Salticus; species Salticus scenicus. The sequence goes on along the minus strand of OZ005648.1, from coordinate 185,092,539 downwards.
TTCTTGCAGAAGCCAAAGTAGATGAGAAAATTATTACCATCTTTCATTTGCAATGCAGAGAACTTCTAGTTGCTGTTATTGAAAAACTGAAAGAGAAGAGTTCTCTGGAGTATTTGATGAATTCAAAGAATTTCAGAACTGATGACCTCATTGTTATCAAATATAAGCCTAAAAATGGGATTCAGATTTTAATTTACCCTTCATTGCTTAATAATTGCAAATAAGGATACTAATGACACTGAAAAAGTAGAACAGTATTTATTTTATCTAACAAATACCAACCTATCTCAAAGATGATTTTGAAACTTCTTGTAAGTCTGAATTAGATAAAATTGGACCTGACAAGGTTTTTCTTTTTCTTCTTCTTTTTTTTTTTTTTTTCTTTTTTGTTAACTCCTAGCAGAGGATAAAAATTTTACAGGATTATGGAAAATTGTTAAGATGTCCTTAATTTTTTTCTTATGGAATATTGAAAGTGGTTTCTCAATAAAAAAAATCCCTATTGATTGAAAATTTGCGTGAAACCACACTGGTAAAAATTGCATATTTTTAATAATGCTATTTTAGAAGCAGGACTTTTACAGACAATATATAAATCAAGAAGAAGTAAGAAAGTCAAAGAGAGCAAAAAAGAAAGATTAAAGAATTAGATGAAACAAGTTAAAAAAGCTATTGAATTACAAGAAGAAAGCAATCGGAAATGAACTAAATTCGTTGTGGAAAATAAATAAATAAAAATCATAAAGCTTATTAATTAAATCCTTAAATTATTTGTTAAAAATAAAAAATTAGTTTTTGTAAAAATTTAAGCAGTTATCTCCTGCCTTTTTATTTCTTTATAAAATGCATTTGCTTTTGTTTCTATTTCAAGGAAAAGATTTTAATAAGTTATCTAATGCAATGTTAGGTTTCATAACAATTTATTTTCCAAGCTGATTTTGTGTGTGCCATTTGCTCAAAGATTTTTTTTTTTTTTTTTTTTGGTCATGGAAATTCAGGGAGATTATTAGACAATTTTGCTGGGAAGTCTGAATTTACACATACCCTTGATACCCTTCAAATCATAAAAGGTTGAATTTCAAATAAAACAGCTGCTTTATTTGCCACTTTTAGCAATAGTAAACAAATAATGACAAAAATCTACAACTCTATACATCATAGATATTCCTTTAAGCGATTACATCAATAAAAATAGTTTTTCTCTTATGAAATGAAATGTTTTCTGTCTTGAAACGTCTAATGATTCTGCAACTTTTTGATCACATTTTATCTCTGCTTTGCCTACGAAAACATGTTTTAGATTGTCAAACATCTGGATTAAGTAGATTATGAATCTTTTGGTCTCTATGAAAGTACTTAACAGGCAATCATTTAAATATATATATATATATGTATGTATAATTAAAAATTAGGTAGCTGCAATTTTGAATTCATTGTGTTATTTAAAAAAAAAAAAAAAAAAAAAAGGCATTCCGCATAATTTATATTAAAATTTCTTAAGCTGTTTGACAGTTTTGACATTTATTTCTTGAAATCTAATTAAATAATTAAAAGTTATCAAATTTGAATGTTTTTTTTTTTTTTTTTTTTTTTAAATATAGATTTTATCTAAATGTTTTTATTTTAAAGAAATTTTGTTGTATTGATTTGTTGTATTGTTAAATCCAATTAGAAGTGGTTGTGCATAATGCCAGAAAATGTACTGTAAATAAAATATATTACATCCTATTACATAATACCTGAAACTTCAAAATTAACTTTTCTAGAAGGTTGAAATATACTCTTTAGAAATTGTATGTTACATTGTTGAAGTTATTTTAATATTTATCTTTTCAGGCTGCAATGTTCAAGTGCCTTCTGAAGTCATTGTTTTGAATTCCATTGTTCTTCCTCATAAAGACTTGTCTCAAAGTTATAAGAATGAAATTATACTTTAAATAGACTAATGGTTGAAAAGATTACAAGGGAAACGATTACCATGTTTGTTATTACTTAAAGAGATAGCATTTAATACAACACCAATTTTAAAGAAATATATTTACTTTCATTTTGTCATAATTTATTAAAAAAATTTATTTGTTTTTGTTTAACTTTTTATAAAATATATATACAAAAAAAAAATTTTTTGTTTACATTTTTAACTGTATATTTTATTTTAAATTGTAAAAATTGATTTGTTATTGAATGAGTGCATGTGCATATTTCTTCATTCTTAATAGTTTTTATAATATGCCCTTTTGTCAGAGCAACTTTTTCTTATGTCTGTTTAACTTTATAATAAAGTTTAATCTATAAATATTTGTTATTTTATTTAAAATTTCAAACTTACACACAGTAAGAACGTATTGTCTACATTAATAGCTAATTAATAGAAACATTTAAATCCACATTACATAGTATTTAAATAGACCTTGTTCATCATTTTTCATTTTGTCCTTGTTCATTATTCTGCTATTACACTAATTTTTCAGTATATTATTAAGGAAGTGTTATTAATGTGTTACATAAAAATTTATGTACACCAAGCTAAATTTACAGTTCACTATTTGAATTCTCTCTCTCTCATTGTTTATTTATGGATGTTAGTCTTATATTATATAAAAGAAAAAATATTGCATGAGCATGTCATAAGGTGTTAGTATAAATAACTTTTGTATGCATCCCAAGATATACTCTGTATGGCTTTGACATGAGATCATTTAAAAATAAGCTACTTTTTATCTTAATCTTAAATACTGGAAATTTAATAAAAATTATCTAGCATTATTGAGCTAACTTTCTAATCCTTCATTTTATTATCAAAAGAAAATTAATATTTGGCTACTTAAAAATTGATGTGCATCAAGCTAAATTAGCAGGTTTACTCTTTGAATTATTTTTCTGTTTTTTTTTTTTTTTTTTTTTTTTTTTTTTTTTTCTCTTATGGATATTAGTCTTATTAAAATCTGTTTGTATTAATCCAACTTTTTCGGGGGGGGGGGGGGGGGGGACACTGAATCATTAAATGTTAAGATATATTTTCTTAACATTTAAAATTGTTATGCAGTGGCTATTAAAAAGCTTTCTTCTTTATCATTCTATATAATAGTCTTGTTTACTTATTAATATGCACAAATATGTAATCAACATGATTTCTCACAATAATCTTTGACATATATGCTATTTGGACCAATTGATGTTCAGAGATACAGATAGACCTAAAAAAACACAATAAGTGAATAATAGTATTGCCACCTGTTGTCGATCATCTAACAACCTGCATAGATTTTGATGAGTGTAGGACTTATTATATTTAATAAATATTTGATTTAATAAATATCTATATTAAAAATATTCAAAAATCATCTATATTAAAAATATTCATCTATATTAAAAATCATTCATCTATATTAAAAATATTCAAATATATTTCAGCACATACACAACGATAAAGACAAGACTGATCATTTGGAAGCTGCTGGTATTTATGAAATTAGCTATAAAACTAATGATAATAAAGAGGGTTATTATATTGGTTTGACTAAGACAAAAATAAAAAATAGAATTAAGGAGCATAAAGCAGATATTAAATTCAATAAGACTACTATCGCACTAACAAAAGTATATCAAAACATTAACATTAAAATAGATTTCAATAACGTAACAATAACTAGCTAATTTTGAAAAATATTATTATGCCATAAATCGCAAAGCCATCGAAAATTTTAAAAATCTGTGCAGATGCAACACAGACAAACCATCTCTGAGCATCAATTGCAACTAGCACCATCTAATTAGACTGGAGGATGAAGAGAACAAAAGTTAGTTTTGTCACTTAACTCATCAAAAATAGCTGTACCTGATGATATCACGGATCTGCAACAGAAAGTTTCGTTGAATCTTCAAAGTAAGGCCTCCATTACTTATATGAATTCTTTATTTTTACATACTATGAACTTAAGTTATTTGAAGTGTGATAGCTTCTTAACGCCTCATCTGATTAAGCTAGAAGTTGGTAGTCATGTCATACAGTCATTATTGTGAGAATTATATATATTTTTATGACTGTATGACTTATATTTTATTTACAGAGATACAAAGTGAAATTCTTATACATTACAGTCCCAGACATGCCAAGTCTCCTGCTTTTTGCTTGTTTTTCTATGCTCCTGCTTTTCCACTACTTTCTCCTGCTTTTCTGATGTAATTTTTATTTATCCCTCTTAGCATAATTTATGCTTAAAATTTGTGGGATTGGGTAAAAAAATTTGAAAGAAAATTGAAGAATTTCAATTTGAAGAAATTGAATTTGAAAATTGCCCTGCAATTTATCAAGTTCAGCTTGAATATGAATTACTATACAATACTTTGAAACTAGTTTTTGCTAAGAATAAATTTTTAACTTTCATTTTTGCATAATGAAAAATCTTATTATCAAAAGATTATTATTATTATTATTATTTTTTTTTTAAATACTATAACTATTGAAAACTTAAAGTGTTCAAATTTCATTAGAATATAGCTGATATTTTCATTTCTTTATTACCTTTTCTTTTACAAAGATAATTAAGATTCTTATTGTTTTATATTAGGAGCAGAATGATCAAATCTGTCTATTTTGACTTAAATTTTAAATAACTGTATGTCTGAGGTTTTTTTTTTTTTGTTTTACTGCAAGAAACATATATTATTCATTTAATTTTAATACTGATGCTTTGTAAATACCTCCTAAGCTTATAAAGCTTTACTTAAAATTAAATTTGCATTATTTTACTCATTTTTCTTGCAAATTTTTCTGTTGGAAAAAGTCTCGTGATTTCTGTTAAAAAATCTCCTGCTTTTTTGTCATTAGAAGTTGGCATCTCTGCAGTCCATGGACTCAAATTAATAAAAGTTTGTTTTTATAATGTTAAGTTATTTAAAATATAAATAAACTGATATATATTACGTGTAATAACAGGAGACTTGGCATTGGAATATTAAAACTCGAATAAACGACTACGTCAGAAACACCAAAGAAAAATATTGGAAATGCATACAGCTGTTTCGGCAGCTTTAAGCGTGCCGTCTTCAGTGCAAAAAGGATTCTGAATCTGCAGAAGGCCTCGTATATATAGGAGAGGGGCCGAATTTAGTTCAACCAATAGAATTATGGGAAAGGTGGGGAGAGTGGCCAATAGGAATTTATTAAAGTTAGCTGTGTAAACATTAGAAAAATTAAGAAAATGTGGACTGAATATAAAATTTCCAACAGTCAGACAAATAGGGAATAGCGAAATCACAATTTACAAGGTTTTTAAAATTTTTATAAATATGAAAAGCTTCAAAGAAATCGAGTTCATGAATGGATTTTGGTCTGCAAATTATTTTAGCTGAATTAAATTTAAATTAAATTTAAATCGGCTATTTCTAAACATTGCTGGGAGGAAAATCATAAATTTAAATTTAATTCAGCTAAAATAATTTGCAGACCTAAATCCATTCATGAACTTGATTTCTTTGAAGCTTTTCATATTTATAAAAATTTTAAAAACCTTGTAAATTGTGATTTCGCTATTCCCTATTTGTCTGACTGTTGGAAATTTTATATTCAGTCCACATTTTCTTAATTTTTTTACTGTTTACACAGCTAACTTTAATAAATTCCTATTGGCCACTCTCCCCACCTTTCCCGTAATTCTATTGGTTGAACTAAATTCGCCCCCTCTCCTATATATACGAGCCCTTCTGCAGATTCAGAATCCTTTTTGCATTGAAGACGGCACGCTTAAATCTGCCGAAACAGCTGTATGCATTTCCAATATTTTCCTTTGGCATTTCTGACGTAGTCGTTTATTCGAGTTTTAATATATTACATGGCTTTGGTAATGTATTATCAGTATGAGATATGATGTGTTTATTATTTATTGCTCTTATACAGAGAAATATGAAATAATTTACACGTATCACGGACGTCTTGTTCAGGCTGATCATATGAAATTCATTAAGGTATTTAAGAGAGACTAAAACTAGTTTATATTTTAGAATTTTGCTGCAGTATGCTGGTTACTGGAAATTACTTGCTCAAAATTTTTGCTCTTTTATAGAGACTAATATCGCCCAGTGGGCAAAACTGGACCACTTTTTTGTAAAGCAAAGTAATTGCTTTCTCCTAAACAGAATTAAGTTGCAACACAGCATCAGAAATTGTTTGTCGATATGCATTCAAACTGAATCAGCAGAGTTTTACTTAATATATTTCTCTAAATTTGCCACACAGTAGATGCTGAACCTTTCCTGAAATGAGAGGAAATCACAATGTGGAAGCGTCTGCTGTTGGATGATAAAGCTAATCGGCACCATGTCAAATTAAGGTCCAACCAAATATCAAATTTGGTTAAATTGGTTCACGAAGTACAGTGTTTAAACTCAAAAAGACAGATATTTTCTAAAATGTGGTCATATTGAGTTTGAGAAATCTCAAAATGTGTAACTTATCAAAAACCGAAAATCTAAAAATTTTCTGAATCGTATGCTTTCTTCTTATATATGCAGAGGATAGAATAATAAATCCACTTTTTAAAACATAAGCAGTCAATTTCATTTAATTGAAATGCAAGGAAATCTCAAAGCATGTAAATTCATGGAGAACTGGAAATTGAAATTTTTTCTGTATGTTCTACTTTCTTATTATACATGCAGAAGCTAGTAATAAATCCACCTTTTTAAAAATAAGTAGCCAATTTCAGTTAATTGTAATGCAAGTGAAAAAAAAAAAAAAAGCAGAATTTTTGTAATAAAATGAAAATCATTTCATACTTGAATTCAAATGTTCTGTTTCAGGAATACAATCAGTTCATGTGATAGGAGAGCATACTTGTTTATTTCACAAATTAAAACACAAATATAATTAATACTATTTGCAGAATATTTAAATTTAAATTCACAATTTGTAATTCAATTCTTCATGTTATTCATGAATTATTTGTTTCTCCGGAAATGGAGCCAAGAGAATTTTTATAACAATTTCAGGTTCAAAGAAGAATGCACTTCATTTTAGACAGACAAAAACTAACTAACAAAAGAAAAAAGATCTCAGAGAGAAAATTTCACCTCCATTTAGCAAAGAGCCAAACCACCCAAGCAGGGGGGAAAACATGAAGCAGTGAATCTATGCTCAAACATGCTCCGCCCCCATGAATGTAGGTTCATAAAAATATCCTAAAAAATATAATAACAACATTAGTTTAACATACATAAACTAAATTAAATAAATTAAAATTTACTACAGTTTTCATGTTCTGTCTTCAAAAACTGCAAATAGATAAAAAAAAAAGAGATTAATATACATAATTAAAACATTGTAATTAGATTATTAAAAATAGTGGATAAAATACAGGAACAAACAAAAAAAGAAAAGATTTTAGAGTTCTTATATTAAAGTATCATGTCAGTTCAACAGTTTTTAAATTGTTCCTAAATTGGCAGAGGAGATAATTTGGCAATTGGACGCTTCATCTCCCCATACACAGTTTTCAACAGAACTACACGAACTTTGCCATCTGCTCCAGGAAATACTTTAATTATGCGACCCAATTTCCACTTCAAAGGGGGCTGATTATCGTCTTTTATTAAAACTAAATCATTTTTGTTGAAATTTGGTTTGTTTATTAATCATTTTGATCGCCTTTGCAAGTCTGATAGGTAATCTGAGGACCATCTCTTCCAGAAACTTTGAAAAATATTTTGCAGAAGTTTCCATCTTTCTAACGGGGTTAGGTTAACTGAAGAATAGTCAGGTTCTGGTATTGCAGTCAAGGCAGTGCCTATGATGAAATGTCCTGGAGTTAGAACATTTAAATCGCTTGGATCACTCGAGAGCGCAACAAGAGGTCTTGAGTTCAAGCATGATTCAATTTGAGTAATTAAAGTAAGGAACTGTTTATAAGTTAATATTTGTTCGCCAATAGTTCCTTTTAAATGACCTTTCATCTGTTTTATTCCAGCCTCCCAAAGGCCTCTAAAATGGGGAGCTGATGGGGGATTGAAATTCCATTTGATTGTTTCTTCGGATAAATATATGTGAATTTTTTCCTCAGAAGAGATCAAGGACATCATTTTTTTCATTTCATTGTCGGCACCTACAAAGTTCGTTCCTCTGTCTGAAAACAATTCTTCAGGTTTTCCTCGTCGAGCAACAAACCTCTTCAAAGATGAGAGGACTGTTTCAGAGATCACTGAGTATTTCCAAATGAATTGCCTATGTGGAGAAACAAATATATAAGCAATGCAAATATAACTTTTATAAGATTTAACACCTCGACCTTTATGAGGTTTGATCAGAAAGGGACCTGCAAGATCAACCCCGATTTTCGAAAACACTCGCGATGGCACTACACGAGCAGCTGGAAGATCACCCATTAATTGAGAGGCTAAGTTTGATGTGGTTCTAAAACACTTCATACAGTTCCACAGATTTCTTTTCACAGTGTCTCTTGCATTAATTATTCAATATTGTTGTCACAGGACTGAAATTGTTAACTGAGTTCCACTGTGAAGATGTTTTTCATGAAAGTACTTTATAATTAAATCTGTAATGTGATGCCTTTTGGGAAGTATCATTTGGTGCTTTTGACTCTCAGGTAGGTTTGCGTGTCTTAATCTTCCACCAACACGGAGAATTTCATTTTTGTCTAGAAAAGGATTTAAAGAAGGAAGTTTGTTACTAGCATTCAGGTTTCTTCCAGATTTTAAAGTCTTTATCCTCTTTAAATTCATGTCTTTGAACCAACTTCACAATAATGTTAGTTGCCTCATCAAGTTCTTGTATAGTTAAAAAGCCAGTATTTCGCACAGATCGACATTTAGTATTTTTTTTATAAATCTAAGACACCAAGCTGTAACACATCTTAATTTAGACCAAGATGAAAACTTGTATAATAATTCAAATTCATTTTGCCATGAGTTAAAGAGCAAACAATAGTTTTCCGTTGTTCTCGCAAAATCTCTTCTTCAGGTATTTTCGCTTCATTTTCAGGTAGTGGTGTCGGTAAGTGCTCTTCTTTCAACCAGATTGATCCCTTCAACCATTCTTCATTCTTCAACAATTCAGTTACTGTGCAACCACGAGATAGCACATCAGCGGGATTCTTAACACCTGGACAAAATCTCCAGAGACGTACGCTACTAATTGTTGAATTTCACACACTCTGTTCTCTACAAAGGGCTTCCAGTTACTAGCACTTACTTTGACCCAATAAAGAGTAATTTGGGAATCACAGAAACATAGTATGTTTTTGACGGGAATTCAAAATAGCCTCCCAAGATAATGAGCTAATCGAGCAGCTGTTAAGGCTCCCATCAATTCAAGTCGAGGCAAAGTAAGTTTTTTGAGAGGAGCTACTCTTGTCTTTGACATAATAAATGAAGTTTCACGAGAACAAGGATCACGAAAATAAGCTACTGCACCATATCCCTTCAAATTAACATTGCAAAAAACACAAATTTGAATAGTTTCAGGAGTTATTTTTTCAAAATTCGTAAAATATTTTCTAGGCATATCAAATTTTTCTAAATCATGTGTTTCACTATGCCATTTCTTAAATTTTTGTGTTAAAGCATCAGGTAAAGCAGAATCCCAATCAATACTCTGCTCCCATAATTCTTGCATTAGAAATTTAACTCTTATTATAAAAGGGGAAATAAACCCTACAGGGTCATACACCTTTGCTACAGTTTGTAAAACAATTCTCTTAGTGATAATTTCATTATCAAACCCTTCTAACAGAGACTGTAAGTCTAATTTTAAAGTGTCATTATTAGTTGACCACATTATTCCCAATACCTTAGAGATATTTCCTTTATTTATTTCTTCATCAACGTTTATTCCATGTTTTCCCACAACTGTCTTAACTCGTAAGAATTCCCTTTGAACTTTCTTAATGTCATATTGGCATCTTTAAGTATTTTCACAGCACCAGACGATAAAATAAATGCTTCGTTTACAGAATTAGCCCCAAAAAAGAGATCGTCAACATATAAGGAAGTATCAAGCATATTAACAACTTTCTCAAACAAGTCCGTATATCCTTTTAAATGATGTTTAATGATGGTCGAGAGCAAAAAGGATGATGTTGTAACACCAAAAGTTACATGTGTCATGCGGAAAGCCTTTAATAGAGGATTTTTACTATTTATATCATCAAACTATAAAAATTGCAAAAAGTTTCTATCATTTTCTGCAACCTGTATTTGTAGAAATGCCTTTTCAATGTCACAAACAAAGGCAATTTTATGAAGGCGGAATTTCAAAATAATATCTAAAATATTAGGATTTAAATTGGGGCCTGAATATAAACATTCATTTAAAGATTTTGCTTCTTTTTCTTTGGAAGAAGCATCAAACACTATTCTGGCCTTTGTGGTGGACTTATCTGTTCTTACCACCGGTCTGTGGGGCATATAATATACATCAGTTTCATTTTTATTTAATTCCCACTCCTCTATTATTCCCATTTTATTTTGTTCCTCAAGAATTTTTTCATATTCGTTTTTAAGCCATTCATTCTTAGACAGTTTTTTTCTCAAACCCCAAAGTCTATTTTTGGCTATTTCTATGTTAGATTTCAATTCATTTTTATTTTCTTTCCACAAAAATTGAATTTCATATCTTCCCCTAACAAAATTTAAATTTTCATTGAAAGAATTAATAATTTCTGTATCTCTCTGTGACAGAGAATCATTCTTACTGTCACATATTCCAAGTGATTCTAAATCCCAAAAACGCTCCAAATCAAAACTGTCAAATTTATTAACAGATACAAAATGCGAATTAATTACCTCTGTACTATTATTATTTAATTTCCCCACTACATTATATCCGAAAATAGTATTAGCAACATATAAATTATCACTAATTTCTTCAATGATACCTCTCTGTATTTTCCAAAAATAATCCGCTCCTAGCAAAATATTAACTTTGGAATCACTTAATGAATTGTCTGCCAATTTCCAGTTCTTATTTTTAATATAATTTTCAGTTTCTGGTTCGCCCCTTGAACTCTTCAAGGAAGTCACGGTTATTAAGTCTGTAGCTAATACTTCAACATGAATGAGCCGACGAGGGTTTATTTTGCTACGCAGTTCAATATAAAAAACTTCGAATTAGTCTTCTTTACCTTTATTAATTCCAAAGGCAAAAACAGTTTGTTTTTCTTTTCTTACAAGGTTTAATTTTAATTCGTGAGCCAATTCTTTAGTAATAAAACTTTTTTCACTTCCGGAATCCAATAATAGCCTTACGATTTTCGATCTAGAATTAGATTGTGCGATTATGCAACATGTTTGCAATAACGCTGCCTGATTACTATTTTTCAAATGCAAATTCGATACTGTAGCGTTCTGTACTACTTCTGGTTTCAAGTTTTTTGAAAAACAAAATAATTTGTTATGATCTGTTGCTTTACATTTTTCGCGAGGCTGCGATTTCACTCAGCACTGTGATGATGAGATTTTAGAAAACATTTATAACACCTGCCATCCTTCTTTAATTTTAACCTTTTTTCAACATCAGTTAAATTAGCACATTCAAGAGAAGGATGATCATAATTCTTGCAAAATATACATATATGTTTTACATTTACATTTAATGAATTAATTTTATTTGAAAATTTTCTGTCGCTAATTTCGGATTTATTTTTATTTACAATTACCAAAGCATTTTTATAATTAATCATACTAAGGGACTTTTCACGGGATTCCAGTTCTACTTTAAGAAAATTAATTAAGTCTGTCACATCAGAATCAACATTTATCACTTTGCCTATAATATTCAACTACTAGATCGTTTGGCAATAATTTTAACAAAATTGGATTCAGCAAATGACCATATTGGCCTTTTGTCACCCCTAAATTAGATAAACTGCGAATATTTACTTCACAAACATCAAATAATTTCCTTAAAGCACTTATATTTGCTGAACTTTTAACGGGCTCTAAATTCAATAATTTATTCATGTGGGCATTTATAATATCTTTTTGGCCAAAATGATTTTTTAATATTTCAATACAATTATCATAATTTTGCTCCGTAAGTGAAAACCCTTCAATAACATTGTATGCTTTGTCAGTTAAAAGCATTTTTAAGTAAGTAATTTTTTCAATTTTTGTAAGACTTTCATTTAAATGAATAGAATTCTCGAAACAATCTAAAAACTCGAACCATTTTTCAATTTGGCTACTGAATCTCGGTAAATTCAGTTTAGGCAATCTCACTGAAGAACAAGTTTTTGTTTGGGTTTCACTGACAGAACAATTTGAATTGTTTTCGTCAAATATATTTTTATTACACCTTTTTAATCGTAGTTTGATTTTACACTTGGCAGAAATTATTTGCTCCATGTACTTATTGCTTGTTGCGATATCTTTTTCGTACTCTTTTATGTCATCTATTATATTTTCAATTTGTACGTTTAAATTCTTTAATGAAATTTCTCTGTCACTTAACATTTCTTTAATTTCAATAGTTTCATCTGATTTTGTATTTTCTATATCATCTGCCAATAAATTATCCAACTTATTAATTAATTTTGTCACACTAGAGCGTTCCGTAGAACGCTTAGCTTTTAATTTGTCTAAATTCATAGCGAACAGATAATCAAGTAAAAAAAAAAAACAATTGAGTAAATAATTCAAAAACCTAATTTGATTTAATCAATGTTAAAAATAATAATAAAATTTTGCTTACCTGATTCAATATCCAGGCAGCCATCCAATATAATGAATCCAAATTCTGATATTCCAATCATTATTATTTCACAATTCATTTTTCAAAATCACTTATATAGACTTTCAAATCCATTTTAAATCCGTTAATCCAAATAAAAATTTATATCTATAATTTCACGGGATTTCACTTCATCCCGGGTTACGCTGCACCATGAAAAAAAGCAGAATTTTTGTAATAACATGAAAATCATTTCATACTTTAATTCAAATGTTCTGTTTCAGGAAGTTAACCAGTTCATGTGATGAGAGAGCATACTTGTTTATTTCACAAATTAAAACACAAATATAATTAATACTATTTGCAGAATATTTAAATTTAAATTCACAATTTATAATTAAATTCTTCACGTTATTCAAAAATTATTTGTTTCTTCAGAAATGAAGCCAAGAGAATTTTTATAATAATTTCAGGTTCAAAGAAGAATGCACTTCATTTTAGACAGACAAAAAAAAAAGATCTCAGAGAGAAAATTTCACCTCCATTTGGCAAAGAGCCAAACCACTCAAGCAGGGGGGAAAACATGAAGCTCAAACAGCAAGGAAATCGCAAAACGTGTAAATACCTCAAAAACCAGAAATCTAAAGTTTTTCCAAATCTTATACTTTCTTCTTATATATACAGTGGATAGAATAATAAAGCCACTTTTTAAAAATAAGTAGCCAATTTCAGTTAAATTAAATTCAAGGAAATCTCAAAACATGTAAATTCATCGAAAACCGGAAATTGAAATTTTTTCTCTATCTTCTATTCTTCTTTCTGTTTCTTCTTGCTTCTTATTCATGCAGAAGCTAGTAATAAATTCACTTTTTTAAAAGTAGTTGATTTCAGTTAATTGAAATGCAAGGAAATCTCAAAACATGTAAAATCATCGGAAATCAAATTTTTTTCCTTATCTTCTACTACTTGCTTCTTATACATGCAGAAGCTAAATAATAAATCAGCTTTTTTAAAAAATAAGTAGTCAATTTCAGTTAATTGAAATGCAAGGAAATCTCAAAAAGTGTAAACTCATCGAAATCCGGAAATCAAAAGTTTTTCCAAATCTTATACTTTCTTCTTATATATGCAGTGAATATAGTAATAAATTCATTATTATTATTTTAAATAAGTAGTCAATTTCATTTAATTGGAATGCATTATGTTATTGCTTAAAAATATGTCTTGAAATTTGAGCTGATATAAATCACAAAAAGAAAAAAAAAAAAAAAAAAAAAAAACTCTCATAAATCAAATCCTTTATTAACTTGCATATATTTTCAACAGCTTAAACTTTCGATCTACCACTCATTCACTCAAATTTCTACCATCTAATGGCTGTTTTCTGTTGGAATAAAAAAAATCTGTAGTCAAGAGTATAGTGATTAGCATCACTATACTCTACGTTATACAAATTACTGTATCCATGGTTTTATTTGAGTTTTCAGAAATTGCCAGATTTAACAACTTTCTACTTTAGATATTTTTCAATGTAAAAGAATATGTATATAAAATGGAAAAATGGAAAAATGGATAAAAAATAAAAGTATTTTTAAGTACCTTCTTGACATCATAAAAAAATAATTTTTTGATTCTGCACATCTGGTTAATCATACCTTTCGAATGATACCATTTTCAACCCTCTACTCCCACAATTAATATGTTAAAAGTATACCACAATTTTCATGCTTGCCTATCCGCGATTGTAATGATCGATAGATGGCGCTTTCTCAACACTGCAGTTGTTAGTAAACATAGCCACGTGTGTTCCATTAGTGTTCTTTTTGTTATTCTACTTAATATTCGTACTATAATTTCTCCGCCATTACATTATGGAAAATTGATTGCTTTTGGAAAAAATACTTCAGTTTATTCAAAGTTCGATCGGAAGTAGATTTTTAACTGAAGTTGAACAGATATTAATTTCAAATCATCTGATTAATTCTTTACTTCCATTAGCCGAAGCAACTGAAATTTTAAATTTGTCATTTGGAAATAAATGGAAGCTCAATTCTGGATTTCTTGATCCTTTGGAGTTAGATTGTAGCACACAACAGTATGTGTTATCTTTTTTACCGTATTTATTCATTTTTATTCAATAAATATATGTGAAACTAAATATCGGCAAGCAATGGCGGCTGTATGGAATTCGAATTAAACCATGTTTATTGTAATTTCACCTTAACCCACCAGAGGGCGAGCATTTCATTACAATCGCGGATTGCGTGGAACTACTTCAACTTTTTAAAAATTATTAATGCAGAGATTTTTTTTTTTTTTTTTCTATCTGTGAAAAAATATTTTATCACATATTGCTGCAATAAATTGTGATTAAAAATCCATTGCAGTTACCTTACTATTGTGGTATGGAACTGAAAATCTATCAAAAATTAAAGAAATAATTTCTTGTGAGTATAAAATATTTATTTTAAGAAATCTGAAACTTCCCAGGTTGAAATTAGTTTTAACTGTGGCTTGATTTTTATCCCCGCATGTGTAAATGTTTCTAATATATCATTAGAAGTTCAATACAAATATCTACTATAGGAAATACTATTACATGTACAGTGTGGCCACATATCCTAAAACTAGCAGTGAGGACGCATCCAAAATGTTGGAGGGATGCCAGCAAGACCGACAGTTTGAAATTTGGAAAACATCCATTAATTCCGCGCTCTGTTATTGCTCATTTTCTCTGAGTCAGATGACTGTCACCCCTACTTAGCATTGGACTTGTTGAGTTAGCACTTGCGCAGATGCTTCCATGGTTTCATGAAATATGGTCGAAAAATACACATATATGATGAATGGCAAAACAATGTATGTGACCACATTTGGTTTAACACATTTTGTCAAATATTTGAAGAAGTGTGAAGTAGATGTTTGACCACATATTTTTCAATGATATTGGGAATGGGTGCATTTAGAGGTTTCACTACAGGTGCAAGAAACAATATTTATCGTTACTCTGTATATGGAAATGGTCTAAATGGCTTGTTAATAATATTGTAAAATAATATTTTAAGACAACAGGAGTAAAATAACTTATCGAGGTAAGACAAACCTGGAAGGAAAACTTAAAAATAATTTATATTAACTAAATCTGCCAAAATCAGAAAAATCGGACAATGTGAATCTTACATATCAATGTAACAATGAAAATTGCATTCAACTATGGCATAGGTGCACAGGTCATAAAAATTATGACGCGATTAAGGAAATCTGTAATAATAAAAGAAGATGTCTGTCTGTCTCTTTGTCTGTGCATCTATACGTTCAGCCTCTACTGAACGTAGAAGTACAAAATTTGACATACAGGTGCTCAGAAGCCGCCTCGAGGGGATAGTGAAAACATAATTTAAGAATTTTAATTAGATCCAGAGATATTAATTAAAACATCAACCTATGTCTAATTAAAACACTAGCGGATCATATTTTTAACCCTTCAGTTTGTTCCTCAAAAGAAGAAGCACAGAGGGAAAATTTCATGCATTTTTGTAAAGCGATTGCTGGTCAACTGTTGGAGATATTGAAAATACGCCTGAACCACGAGAAAGAGCATTTATTACCGATTCTTACGGTACAAATTTTTTTGAAAAATACGAATTTTTTACATTTTTGAAAAAAGTTTTAAAAAGGGTTCAAAATTTCTCTTTTTCTCGATCGTCTTTTTTGAAACACCCTGTACAAAAGAGTAATAGTCTCATTTCTTAACAACCGGTATATTTTGAAAGGTCGTTTAATCCTCTTTCGAACCATATAAACATTTTAACAAAATACGGATTAATGATCCATATTTTTAGATTTTACGAAACATCGATTTTTTCACAAAACATTTTATAACTCAAAATCTTTTAGAAATAAATCATTTCTTTTTTTTTGTATATAGACTTCGATTAGATGAATCAGATCTCAAAAGATTGAGACGTTATTTCAAAAACTGAATTAGTTATAAATTTTTAAATTTTACACATTAGGCTATAGATTTAAATGAAATTCTCGATTCTCATTCCACGTTTGCCGGTGGTTGGATTACCATGGCAACTCCCAATATCTTGAAAGCGGGGCAAAAGAGTTTTTACTTCCTGCTTTAGTGATTCAAGTCACATGTTTTTTGACTGTGATTAAAAATTGCAAATTTCAAAATTTTTCAGTTTTCCTTTGTCACTCATAAAGCTTATTATACAGAGTTTTCATCACAAGACGAAATTGGAGTTCATTCATCGATTTATGAGAAAAAACAAAAAGTTTACATTTTAATTTACATTTTAATTGCAAATTAAATTTTATTCTAATACGCATATTTCAAATTCTAATTATGACTAAATTATTTTTAATACATTATTTGAAAGATATTTTAAAGTACTTTTATATTATCGAAAGTGAGATTCGAGATTTCACCTGATTTACCTGTTTGAAGGTGTCCTGATTAGGTTTTCTTTTGTATCTCAGCAACTAATTAAAATAATTTCATAAGTCATACATCATTTGAAAGCTTTGTTGCTTTGGAATTGAACAGTAGATTACAGAAATTTCTACCGCCAGATGGCGCTGTAATATAATAATATTTCAATATTTCAAAATTATTTTTAATACATCATTCGAAAGATATTTTGAAGTTCTTTCATATCATCGAAAGTGGAATTCGAGATTTTACCCGATTTACACGTTTTAAGGTGTCCTGATTAGGTTTTCTTTTCCATCTCAGCTACTAATTAAAATAATTTCATGCATAATACATCATTTGAAAGCTTTGTTGATTTGGAATTGAACAGTAGATTACAGAAATTTCTACCACCAGATGACGCTGTAATATTTTAAAATTTCAATATTTTAAATTCTAATGAGCGAGGAAGGTGTTGTAAGTTCTAAAACGGGGATGGCGCCACCGAGTGGGTCTTTGCTAAAGTCAGAAATTTGAAAGATCATAATATGGTGAGAGAACAGGCTGTTTCAGATATTGAAACTGGAAGAGGGTGCCGCAGGCGCTACCGAGTGGGAATTTACTGCGATTAGATTTTTCAATAAAGCTATTTTCACTATATGTCAATAAGCTGTTGTAAGACCTGAAACGGGAAAAAGAGCGCCACCAAGTGGGAGTTTCATAAAATCGGATTTTTTAAGGATCACGAACCAGCTGGTCGCTGAATACGGCTAGTAGGGAATAAAGAATTAGCACTGGGAATAAAAATAGTGCATGTAAACATGATAACACATGTAAAAACGAAACTCACCGACATGCCATACCCAAAAGCAACACAACATAGGGCTAAGAAAATCCTACAACTTGTACACAGCGATGTGTGTGGTCCAATGCCTACTCCGACAATTGGAGGAAACAATATTTCCTAACGGTCACAGATGACTACTCCAGGTACACTATTATCTATCTACTAATGAAAAAGAGCGAGGTAGCGACAAAACTTGGAGAGTATGTCGCATTAACGAAAAATAAGTTTGGTAAAGTACCAGAAGAGATTCGTACCGATAATGGTAGGGAATACATAAACAAGAAGCTTGAGGAATTTTTTAAGGATGTGAGAATAAAGCATCAAACAATAATACCATATTGTCGGAGTTGCGGAGTCCAAAATGAAGTTGCTGAATGTAAGAACCGCACTCTCATAGAAATGGTGAGAAGCATGCTGTCGGATGCAAATCTAGAAAAGAAATTTTGGGGTGAAGCCCTTAATACAGCAAATTATCTCATTAATAGACTTCCAATGAAAGCAAATCATAAAACCTCATTTGAACTCTGGACAAAAAGGAAACCAAACTTAGCGCATCTAAAAGTATGGTTGTAGAGGAGAGGAGGGTATTGTGGAATAGTCAGGAAATATGGAATATCGAGGTTTCAGCTCTGACTGGTGCTGCTATCTCTTCAAAATACTATGAATTACTCATGAAGGATTCCCATGAAGCAGTACAGTAAGAAGCAACCGCTTGTTGCTTTCAAACCATTCTCTATAGAACAAAGTATGTTTTGTGATTTTTAAAATTTTTTGCAGGTAAGTTTTCAAACATTTAAACTTACTAGTACACATGTGATTTGAACATTGATGTTAAGCATAATGTATGCTCAATGAATTGTATTTTGTTATACATTAGTCGTTTTTTAGCTGAAAATATTTTGTCCATCAATTTGAAAGTTCATTTTTAAAGATGGCGTTTCGGGTATTATGGAATACTAGGTATTTCATAGTATCATCTGAAATTGACTTTATGTATTCAACTAAAAAAAACCAGAAAATAAAGATGCCGAATGTATCTTCTGTCACAGAAAATTCTCCGAAGATAATTTTATGAAGTCTAATTAGTTTTTCTATGGTTTAAACAGTTTAAACCACCTATTCCATATTACCCGACTATTTCATATTAATCTCCATTTGTAACATTTTTTTTAAAGTAAACTTTTTATAACAACAAAAAATTTTTTTTGGATTTTTTTCATTGACAATTCATTACAAATAATTACACTATGTACTCATCATGATTTTGGGGATTTTGATTAAAAACAAGTAAAGTTATTTTAAGAAATATAAATGGTATTGTATTCCATAATGCCCTCCTCTCATCTAAAGCCTAAGCTTACTTACATAAGACAAAAAGAAATAAATCTATACATATAATAAGATGTGTGTGTGTGTGCCATTGTGTATGTATATCCAGAGCTTTTTAGGAAAGCGGCTGATCGCAGAGCTACACACATTTGCATGGCGGTTCATAATGACCTCTCCTGATACACCTTGAAGTCCGATTTTCGAATTTTTGATTAGTTTTTTCTTAATTAAAATGTGAAAATAATAACCTTCTAATTTCTGATAAATAAGCCATTTAAATTTTTCCATAATTGTTGCCAATTTTTTTCGACAGAATAATAAAAAAAAAAGTACATTTATCTATACATATAATAAAATAAGATGTTTGTGTGTGTCGTGTATGTATATCCAGAGCTTTTTAGAAAAACGACTGATCGCAGAGCTACACACATTTGCATGGAGGTTCGTAATGACCTCTCCTGATGCACCTCGAAGCCCGATTTTCGAATTTTTGATTAGTTTTTTCTTAATTAATTATAATGTGAAAGTAATAACCTTCTAATTTCTGATAAATAAGCCATTTAAATTTTATCCATAATTTAATTGTTGCCAATTTTTTTCCGACAGAATAATAAAAAAAAGAAGTGCATTTACTTAAAATAAGGAAAATAAATTAGAAAAATTAGAAAATAAAATTAGAAATATCAGTCGTATCGTTACAAATAAGGTACCAAATGAAAGGGGCGATTTTTGTGAATCCGATGAATTAAACAGCTTATCGATCGGATAATCAGATTTTTTAAAATTAAGTAAAGTATGAATTTTAGGTGGCAGCAACAGAATATAGTATGGAATCCGTTTGAAGAAAAAAAAATCTGCTACTCATTAAGTCACATGTTTTTGAAGTGGGATTAAAATTTGCAGTTTAAAATTTTTTAAGTAGATTCCTTATAGGAGATCTACCTATTGCAATGGTTCTCATGACACAACTTCTGGAAAATTTCTTCATATCTTCACCGATCATGACCCCTAGAACCCAAAAACCACCCTCCATTCAAAAGTTTATATATATATATATATATATGTATAACGCTTTTTCCCATGTTAAGTTGTGAACACGATAACTGGAGTAATTTTTATTGGAATTTAACCAGCTCGGAATATGTTGTCAGGACAGTAAAAATCTCGGTCGAGTTCGTAGATGGGGAATCCAGCTCAAAGGGGGGGGGGGGGGAAATGGTGGGGGGTGGAAATTTTCATTTGTCCATAATTTCTTTAATATTGAAAATAGGAAAATACTTCAAATCAGGCGAATTACCGCCTTACCCTAAATAATAACTTTTGTATTTAAACTCTTTCGATAACTTCAATTGCTTAAAAGTTACAAGTTAAAAAGTGATTTTTCGTCAATTATGATGAAGCCGACTTTTTCTATACCTTTAATCCGCGTTTGTAATGATCGATAGATGGCGCTTTTTCAGCTCTTGTTGTTAGTAAATATTACAGCCACGTGTATCTATTTTTGTTCTTTTTGTTATTCTGCTTAATATTCGTACTATAATTTCTCCGCCATTACATCATGGAAAATTGATTGCTTTTGGAAAAAAATATTTCAGTTTATTCGAAGTTCGATCGGAAGTAGATTTTTAACTGAAGCTGAACAAATATTAGTTTCAAATCATCTGATTAATTCTTTACTTCCATTAGCCGAAGCAACTGAAATTTTAAATTTGTCATTTGGAAATAAATGGAAGCTTAATTCTGGATTTCTTGGTTTTTTGGAGTTATACTGGAGCACACAACAGTATGTGTTACCTTTTTTACCGGATTTATTCATTTTTATTCAATAAATATATATGAAACTAAACATCGGCTAGCAATGGCGGCTTGATGGAATTCGAATTAAAGCATGTTTATTGTAATTTCCCCTTAGCCCACCAGAGGGCGAGCATTTCATTACAATCGCGGATTGCTTAAATTTACAATCTGATTCTTACGTCACGTGCAAACGATAATAAAAAAGATAGCTGAAAATATAAAAACCATGGTAACAGCTTTAATTAATCATTTAAAAATATAAAATTAAAATAATCCGCGATTGTAATGAAATGCTCGCCCTCTGGTGGGCTAAGGTGAAATTACAATTAACATGCATAGCTTTCGAATTTATTTAGACGCCATTGCTTGCCGATGTTTAGTTTCACATATATTTATTGAATACAAATGAATAAATCCGGTAAAAAAGATAACACTTACTGTTGTGTGCCACAGTGTAACTCCAAAAATAAAAAAAAATCCAGAATTAAGCTTCCATTTATTTCCAAATGACAAATTTAAAATTTCAGTTGCTTCGGCTAATGGAAGTAAAAAATTAATCAGATGATTTGAAACTAATATTTGTTCAGCTTCAGTTAAACATCTACTTCCGGTCGAACGTTGAATAAACTGAAATATTTTTTCCAAAAGCAATCAATTTTCCATGATGTAATGGCGGAGAAATTATAGTACGAATATTAAGTAGAATAACAAAAAGAACAATAATAAATACACGTGGCCATTATATTTACTAACAACAAAAGCTGAAAAAGCGCCATCTATCGATCATTACAAACGCGGATACGTTAGTCTTGGTAAAAGTGTGAATAGTTTAGAACGCCGGTTTACACAAGAATTTAAAATTTACGATTGAAATTGTGAGTAATACGTTACAGTTGTCTTTGATTTTTTATCTTGTGGAAACTAGATATTGGTGTATGAAGAGATATGAGGTTTTTGCGTGGGAAGAAAATATAATGACGTCAAAGCTGCCATTTTTCATCGCCAAGCTTGCCAAATTTTGTCATCAAACAACGAATTTCGTCGCCAAGTCGAAAATTTCGTCGTCAACTATCAAATTTTGCCGCCAAATCATAAATTTCCTTGCTAAGTCGCAAGTTTTGTCGCCAAATTGTATACCTTTATGGCTTCTATTTGTGAATGATTATGAACTTGGATTTTAAAGAATTGAAACATTTACTGACTAATAAATCTAGCCTAAAATTTTAAGTAGAATGATTAGTAGTAGTTGATAATTAAATTTCTTAAAAACAGAATAGTGACGTAAATAATGCAATGTGTGGGAACAAAGCCATTGACTAAGTATGTGTTAATGCATATGTAATATTTCTTTATTTTTGTAACATCAACGTAAAGGAATCTACCTTTGCCTTTAAGCTTGCTGAAAAGGGATTTTTTTTTTTTTTAAATTTTCTCTCAAGAACATAAATTTATAATAATAACATAAACACAAACATATAATAACTTTTCTTCAATTTGTAGTTGTTCCCCTAATTGCATTCTGAAATGAATTGATAGTGGAATGGAAAATTTGAATTTTTGAATGTTCTTTGCATGTCTGAAGTTCCAGGATATTTTGCCTAATATTTTTTGAAAATCTTAAAAAAAAAAAAAATCTACTATTTGGATATTTACTGAAGTTCTTTTTAATTTCAGAATAATTCGTTAAAAATAATTCTCGTGTTTCAACATTTATAGAGAATTTTGTTCTACACCTACTGGTATGTTAAAATTTTAGAAAAAGTAGGATGGTAACGCAAAGGTTAATAAGCACTAATTTATATCATGGTGCAACTACATATAAATTTATATGTAAATTCTTTACAGTAATTCCTGAAATACAGTTGGAAAAAGTTTCATCTCACACTCAGAGAGACAAAATGATCAAACTGTGTTCTGGACCTCTCAATTTGCGCAAATCCATTCAAAACGGAAATCTGAAATCTTTACAAATACAATACTTATTGCTACTGAATATAGAAGAAAGTAAAAAATTGAGGTATATGCACTCAATAGTCCAAAATTCTGTTTATTTGTTCTTTATAACAAAAATTAAATTTAATTAGTCAACTATTAGTACTGTTTTATTAAATGTTCCATATTTAATAATTTTCTTCAAATATTTTGAATTAATCCCTCTAATAAGCAGTATTTTACAATTCAAGAAATCAAGTATAGTAATTAAACACTTTTCTTTAATACATATATATCTGTTTTACTCTGAACAGTCTTATGTTGATAAACTTTTTTTTTCTTTTTGTTTTATTTCTGAATATAATTCTTTTGATTATTTTTTAAATTAACAAAGAAACTTCTTTAAATCTATCTAAAACTAAAACGTATTACATATAATAACTAATAATAACAGGAGACTTGGCGTTGGAATATTAAAACTCGAATAAACTACTACGTCAGAAACGCCAAAACAAAAATTTTTGCGATGCATACAGCTATTTCGGTAGCCTTAAGCAAACCGTCTTCAGTGCAAAAATAATTCTGAATCTGGAGAAGTGCTCGTATATATAGGAGAGGGACCGAATTTAGATCAACCGATAGGATTACGAGAAAAGTGGAGTGTGTGGCCAATATGAATTTAGGAATGTTAGCTGTGTAAAAAGTTAAGAAAATGTGGACTGAATGTAAAATTTCCAACAATCAGACAAATAGGGAACAGCGAAATCACAATTTACAAGGTTTTTAAAATTTTTATAAATATGAAAAGCTTCAAAGAAATCGAGTTCATGAATGGATTTAGGCCTGCAAATTATTTTAGCAGAATTAAATTTAAAATTATGATTTTCCTCAAAGCAAATGTTTAGAAAAAGCCGATTTATTGGTTTCTTGTTTGCGGACGTAATTCATATGTTCTTTTAGACGAAATTTAAGACTGCGTTTAGTTTGGCCAATATATGATAAACCACACTGACAGGAA
This sequence comes from Salticus scenicus, assembly GCA_963930645.1. Taxonomy (NCBI): domain Eukaryota; kingdom Metazoa; phylum Arthropoda; class Arachnida; order Araneae; family Salticidae; genus Salticus; species Salticus scenicus. The sequence continues at coordinate 185,068,511 of OZ005648.1, read as the reverse complement.
ATACTATAAATGTCCCAAGAATTATACATATCAATGGGATCTTTTAAGTGAGAAAAGGTGAGTTTATTGGAAGGCGAAAATACTATTTTAAAATCATATTGTTTGAGAATTTTAGCTATGGTTTGACTAGATTTAGGAAAATAGGGTAAAACAATACTGATATTCGAAGAGACTGATTTAGTAGACGAAATACGAGGGAGCTGTAATTTTTGGATGACTTTGTCTATAATGGAAGGGTCATAACCTCTGTCAATTGCAATGGCTTTCAGGTATTTAATTTCAGATTTTAATAAAATAGGATTTGAAAAAATATGAAGGGCACGGTTTACAAAAGTATAGAAAGTAGCCATTTTTTGGTTAGGTGGGTGACATGAACGCACATGGGGAGGAAGGGAGACTGCAAAATTTTTACGATAGACGGTGGTTGAAAATCCATCAACATTGCGAGAGACGAGGGTATCAAGAAATGGAAGGGAGCTGTGTTTCTGACGTAGTAGTTTATTCAAGTTTTAAAACGTCTTACCTTGAAGCGTTTAATAAGACCTTTCAGTTTTAAATATTTTTTTCATCATATTTTAATGATATATTTGTAAGTTATGGGGATTTTTTTCCCAGCTTTTGTTTTATCACAGCAATTTCAGTATCTCCAATATTTTTAAAAATTCTTCATTCATGGTATAATATATGTATTATCTTTGTTTCAAATTTATATGTTTATGATTAGTTAAAGTGTGATTTCAAATAAGGGTTTTGAAAAAAAAAAAAAAAAAAAAAAAAAAGAGAGAAGGAAAAAAAACAACAGAATTTTTCCCCCTGTCCTAGTTGGCTAAAGACAATGCTGAAACTGAATTATTATTATTTTATTACTGAATGGTATGAAATAATATGTGACACAAAACATTGCATAAAGCATTTTGGCAGCCATATACATAAAAAATAAATTTGTAATGCCTACATGGAAAATTTGTGGATAGGTATTGAATAAAAATGACTGAGTGATCAATCTATTAAAATAATTCCAGAGAAAACATTAATAACACACTCAACATTCATCTAATACATACATGTAAATACTGTAAGGCAATTAGTATTTCCATCTATATATCTTCTGCATATTCTATTTGTTTATTTACTTTTTCTTTTAGAATTTTAACTAGTTATCAGAAAATTGAACAGAATTAGTCACCAGATGAAAGAAATAGATGAAAAAATAACAAACATTGAATTGAAGCTTGCCGCTTCAAATACAAATGATGATCCATTGTTAGACGATTTTTAAGTGAAAAAATACCGAAATAATGATAGAATATTTATCATTTTTCTTTTAATTAGTATATTAGTTTGATACTTATTGTGTAAATATCATCCTTTGAAATTAAAGGTTTATGTTTTCAATCGAATATGGAAGTCTGCCATTTTTTTTCTAGAGTTTTGAAATTTAAAGTTCAAATTTTATCAATTTTACAGCAAAAACAACTTAATCTAACGCATGCACACGATAACTAATACATATCTATACCCAAATATGGAGATTAAAATCGGGAAATAATTTTCCTCGATTTTTAATAATTTTTTACAAAAAATCCAATGGGCGATTAACATAGGAAATCTTTTTCTTGTATCCACGGACGGCCAGTGACGCCATCACTTCGCTTGCGTATTGTAAAGATGCAACTTTTAAAAGTAAATTTTTCTATAAAATGATCTAATCAGACAAATGCCGTCTTTTTTTTTTTTTTTTTTTTTTTTTTTTAAATTATTATAATTTACTTTTATTATATCACAGAAGCGTCTCTTTGTAGTGGCAAACGCCTATGGAGCTAAGTGAGTTTGGCGAGAATTCACGCTTGGCGCACAGATAACTAAATATGCGCTTAACAATCGAAGACATTTTTCAGATTTATTTTGTTATGAAGCAAAATGCGCACGTGCTATTAGATAAATTTAATGTTTTATTTTGATTATTTACTTTTAAAATATGTTTTTCCATGTACACGAAGCGTACAGACTTGCGTATTACTAATTGCAGCAATGTGTAATTTCATGCATTTTTGAGATTCATGCATTTTGAGATAGGGCTATTTTGTGAATTTTTTTTTTTTTTTTTTTGGTTTTCATGTACGCGAAGCGCACAGACGTGCGTATTACTAATTGCTGCAATATGTAATTTCACACGTTTTGAAATTCATGCATTTTGAGATAGGGTATTCTGTGATTTTTTTTTTTTTTTTTTTTTTTTTTTCACACGTTTTTGAAATTCATGCATTTTTAGATAGGGGTATTCTGTGATTATTATTATTATTTTTTTTTTTACATGTGCGCAAAGCACACAGACGTGCGTATTACTAATTGTTAGAATATGTAATTTCATGCATTTTTTAGTTTCATGCATTTTGAGATGGGGGTATTCTGTTATTTTTTGTTTTTGTTTTCATGTACGCGAAGCGCACTGACGTGCATATTACTAATTGCAGCAATATGTAATTTCATGCATTTTTGAGATTCATGCATTTTGAGATGTATATATGCATTTTGAAATGTATGTATTCTGTGATTTTTTGTTTGGTTTTCATGTACGCAAAGCGCACAGACGTGCGTATTGCTAATTGCTGGAATATGTAATTTCATGCATTTTTTAGATTCATGCATTTTGCGATAGGGTATTCTGTATTATTATTATTATTATTTTTTTTTTTTTTTCATGTACGAGAAGCGCACAGACGTGCACATTACTAATTGCTGCAACATGTAATTTCGTGCGTTTTTGAGATTCATGCATTTTGAGATAGTGGTAGTCTGTGATTTTTTTTGTTTTTTGGTTTTCATGTACGCGAAACGCACAGACGTGCGTATTACTAATTGCTGCAATCTGTAATTTCACGCGTTTTTGAAATTCATGCATTTTGATATAGGGGTATTCTGTGATTTTTTTTCTTTTCTTTTTTATCGTGTACACGAGTTTAACGCTTCGTCTGACTGGTTCCCTCATCAGATATGCAAAGAACCCTGGATGATAGTTTAGAGGCCCGCCAACGTCTAGTAAAAAGAGTCTGCATGTTATGTCAGTTTTCTGTTTGCAATCATCGCCTGAAGAAAAAGTTTTTTTTTTAATGGAAAGGCATAATTTTGTTGCATATCCTTGATATTAAGTAAAATTTCTGTTGCTTTCCAAACGATCGACTTATTTTTTAATGTGAAAAGAATACTGACTTTAAAAGCAGATTTTGATTTCTCTGTTCGTATTATTATTCTATGATTTCTCATCAAACAGCCAAACAGTAACAAACATAAACTTAACAAACCTAAGCGAAATAGCTCGGTGAATAAGCGCATAGCGTCAAACCACAGATAACTAGTTATCTGTGCGCAAAGCATGAATTCTCGCCAAACTCACTTATCTCCATAGACGTTTGCCGCTACAAAGAGATGCTAGTTTATATCACTGAACTGAGTCCGCGTGCTTAAATATTACTTGTATATTATTTTTTATCCTCGCGTATTTTATTGTCACTACCGTATCGTTTCTACAAAATATAATTGTAACTGGTCCACGTTAGAGAAATATTATATGGATATTTTTACTTTTAAAGATCTTGGAAAATCCACCCCTAATTCTTTTCAGTAGGTTTTTTCGGCTGGCTTGTGTTCACTATTTCAATAAACTCAAAGAAGACACACTGATACTTGTAACAGTTTTACTAATAAAATAATAACTAACAATTTATAAAAATATAAGAGCTCAATTGAATTAAATAGGTGCTATAACTGTGCACAGAATACGTAAACATCTTTACATAGCGAGCGAGCAAACTGAACAGCATTTTCTCTCTCTGAACTCAAGTCTTTCAGCGATGGTTACAAACAGTACTTTGTTGCGCCATCTACTGACACAATCCACAACCAGTAAAATGTTCACCAAACTAATTCAGCTGTTCGCCTCAGTACCCCCTCCCCAGTGAACAAAGACAGGCAAACTTCAACTGGGTACGAATCTGTCTGGAAATCGGACCTGTCTTTTAGAACGTCTAGGTACCAGTTTCTCGGAGGTACGAGCACTAATGTTTTCATCTAGTTGAACTTCTGTTGGAGAATCAAACACAATAAATGCTGGTTTAAGTCTATCGATATTAACGACTTGAATTTTCCCATCTATTAAAACATGGAAATATTTTTCCTTTCTTGACACCACAGGGTATGGTCCATTATACGGTGGTTGTAATGATCCTCTAACTCGATCATATCTCACAAACACATGTGAACACTGTTTTAAATGCTTATGTACAAAAACTGGATTATTTTGATGTGCAGATGTAGGTTTTGGTTTGAGCAACCTCATAAATTCTCTTAATTTCTCAACATATATACGTGGGTCTTTTATGTCTACCGTAGGATCGTAAAAATCACCAGGAAGTCTTAAATTACTTCCATACAGTAATTCAGCAGGAGTTGCTTCAATATCCTCTTTCAATGCACATCTAAAACCCAAAAGAATTGTTGGGAGGACCTCAGTCCAACTACGAGTTCCATGGGCCATAATCGCTGCTTTTAGTGGTCTGTGAAAATTTTCAACTAAGCCATTTGCTTTTGGATTGTATGGGGAAGTTCTCCATTTTTCTATACCAAGTAATTGAGCAAACTGTTTAAATAAGTCAGATTCAAACTGTCTCCCTTGATCTGTCGTAATTCTTAATGGTGTACCATATCGGGCAATCCATTCTCTGTAAAGAGTTCGTGCAACTGTTTCAGCTGTAATGTCTTTTAGCGGATAAGCCTCCGGCCAACGGGTAACCCTATCTATTACAGTTAAACAATAAGATTTACCATGTGACTCCGGTAAGGGACCTACAATATCACAATGAATGTGTTGGAAACGCGCAGTAGGGATATCAAATTTCTTCAATGAAGATTTAGTATGTTTACTAATTTTTGATCGTTGGCAATCAATACATTGACGTGCCCATTCACGACAATCTTTATTCATAAAAGGCCAAACAAATCTATCTCTAATGAGATTGACTGTAGTTCGCATACCAGGGTGTGAAAGGCAATGTAAATTCTGGAAAACTTTCTTACGAAATTTTAATGTGACATATGGACGAGCTTTTCCAGTACTAATGTCACAGTAAAGCTGTGAATTTGTATTTGGCAATGTAATTAATTTTAATTTAAGTACTGACTCTGGTTCTGAAATTAATTTATTTAATTCCTCATCCGATTTTTGATCCTTACTCAATTCATCAAAATCTAAATTTCCAGGAATAGAAATTTCATTTATACGCGACAAAGCATCTGCAGCACCGTTTAACTCCCCTTTTATATATTTAATATCCGTAGTAAATTCTGATATAAATGAAAGCCAACGTGCCTGCTTATTTGTATGTGTGTCACGTACTTTATGAAAGGCTTCAATAATTGGTTTATGATCCGTTATTATTTCGCAGTTTCGTGCTTCTAGCATGTGTCTGAAAAATTTTACTGACTCATACATTGCTAAGAGTTCACGATCAAAACTAGAATACTTAGCCTGAGAAGGCGATAACCGTCTGGAAAAAAATCCAACTGGTTTACAATCTGACCCTTCTAATATACTAAGTGTTGCACCAATAGCAATATTACTTGCATCACTATGCAATACAAGCCTTCCATTTGTACTCGGAAATGACAACAAAGCAGCATTCGAAAGAGCTTGCTTTGATTTTTCAAAAGAATCGATTAATTCCTGAGTCCATTCAATTTTTGTACGATTATTTTTTCCCTTCACTCCTTTTAATAAATCTGTTAAATTAGCCAAAATATCCGCAGCGTGTTTTATGAATTTTCTATAAAAATTTATTAATCCCAAATATTTTCGTAACTCTAGCAAATTTTCAGGTCTAGGGTAATCTAAAATGACTTTAACTTTTCTGTCAAGAGGTTTAATACCCGACGCGGAGATTTCATGACCTAAAAATTGAATAGTATTTTGACCATATATACTCTTTGATTTATTTATATTTAAACCAAATTTATTTAGTCTTTCAAAGACCATTTTTACGTGGTTGATATGCTCCGTTTCGTTTTCTGAAAATATCAGTACATCGTCTATGTAAGAAACAACAAAGTCCAAATCCCCCAGGACCCCATTCATAAATCGCTGGTATGTCATTGGAGCGCATTTTAAACCAAATGGGAGATATAAAAATTCGAAATTTCCAATTGGTGTCGTTACACAAGTTTTTGGAATATCCTCTTCATTCACTGGTATATGATAATATGCCCTAACAATATCAATCTTTGAAAATATTGTCTTATTATGAAGGACATTAGTTATATCATGAATATGTGGGATAGGATATCTATCTGAAATAGTTATTGAATTTAAACGTCTGTAATCTCCACATATCCTATACGTACCATTTGATTTTGGAACGACATGTATGGGTGAGGACCAAGGAGACTTAGAAGGTCGACAAATTCCCTGTTCTACCAAAACTTGGAATTCCTTTTTTACAATTTCTAATAATTTTGGATGTAATCGTCTAGGTCTAGAAAACACCGGAGCTCCCTTTGTTTCAATATAATGTTTAGTATTATGCAACACAGGACCTTTAAAATTTGGTACCGGGCTCGCCAAATTTGGAAATGACTCTAAAAGTTTATCATAAGGGGAATTTCCCGAAATTAATTTTATAGAGGGGGATTCAATACCACTCAATTTTCCTCTTATTTGTAAGGTAGTATTCGAATCAATTAAAGTTTGATTTTTCAAATCTATAAGAATTCCGTAATTGTTTAAAAAATCTGCACCAATAATAGGTGTATTTACTCTAGCTATCACAAAGGACCACCGGAACATTCGACGCAATCCCAAATTAATATCCAATGTTTTACTACCATATGTAGGTATCCTAGAATCATTTGCGGCATACAAAAAATCTTCAGGAGCATTATATTTACAATTTATTGGTGCCGGTATACAAGAAATATCACTTCCAGAATCAATTAAAAAATTACAGTTTGTAGCTTTATCATAAACAAAAAGTCTACATTTTTTTACTTGGGCTGCTACACCTGAACCAAACTTTAAACCAGATGCAGCAGCCAAAACTAGTTTTTTTCTTCTTTTGAATTATACTGACATGGTTTCCGACACCTTCTAGTAGTCTGAGATCCGGCTGCAAAATTGCTACATTCATCGAGTATGTAATCAAAATCAGATTTTTATATTCAATTATAAAAGGGACAATATGTTTTGGCCGGGTTGCCTAATAAAATGTGGCCGCTAGTATTTTTAATTAAATTAATATTCATTGACTTTTTGGAGAGAAATTTCATTCATTTGTTATTGAAATAAACTATACTCCACATCACAGACATATACGTAGTGAACTTGAAAAGTAATGGTTGCCATTGCGCGTTTGGCCGCAACCTCTTCGCAGCCAGGTGCAAACAGGTAGTTTTTTGGGGCGTTTATACGTTCATGGCGTATATTCATCATTTATATATCAAATTAAAGCTAATTTTTTTCTGCACATGGTAAACTTCGTCTGCCAATGTAAAAGTGGCCGCAAGTAGGGGTTGCCAGCTGTTAAAGATTGCTTAGAATGAAAATTAGCGCGCTACATCGTTCGTCAGACAAGGATGGCGATAGCCAATTGTACGCGTTTTTGAAGCTTTTGCGCATGCGTCGATTGATAGTGTTCGCAACTATTCAGCTGCTATTTCATCAGTGTTGCCAGACTTGGGGATTTTTCTCGATTTCGGGGATTTCTGAATTTTCGGAGAAAATGTTTGGGGGCAAAGGTTTCGTGGGGCGTAGTTTGGGGAAATGATTTTTTTTTTTTTTTTTTTTTTTTTGGAGGGGGGGGAGGGTTCTTTAAAATTGGCAATTACTTTTACTTAAAATCCGCACCGAAAAAAAATGTGTATTAGATGATAATGCATTGATTCTGGATTCTATTTCTGAAATAGGAAAGTAATGTGTTGAAAGATTTTTTTTTTTTTTTTACGAAAAATAGCTTTATTTGGGGAAAAAATGTGAGCTTAAATTTATTAAATATTCTTTAATTTCTTTTTTTTTTCTTTTCTTTTCTTTCTTTTTTTTTCTTTCTTTTTTTTTTTCTTTACATTTTTAGCATAAACTGAGTTGGGGATTTTTTTGGAGAAAAAAAAAAAAAAAAAACTTGATTTTTCGGGAAATTTTAAAACGATAACAAAACTTTGGACAGCATTATTGAAACCATAAAGAAAACAATGAATCCTTTTTCTGAAAACCTGGAAAAAAATATTTTGTTCAATCTGTCAACTGGTAAGGCGGCATCTTTAGATGTTACAAATTGTTTACTGAACAGCAAGTCATTGGGTCAAGAACAAAAGTTGAAATTTTTTTCAGAATGTTTTGAAGATCCTACAAGATTTGTGAAATCAATTAGACGTAATAAAATACATAATTTTGCATCTGATTGTGTAAAAAAAAGGATCAACAGTAACACCGGAGACAACAAAGCTTTAATTAAAATAAAATGGAACGAGACATTTTTGGACGGGTGTTGGCAATAGCTATAGATAACAAGATTGACATTGAGTACTGTTTGTCATATCCTCTTGCACCAATACCGCCTGCACTATTCCATTGTTCAGGCTACATGCTCAAAACTGACAAATCTGCTTTAAGTAAACAATTAACATCACAGATTGCATCAGCCAATCCCGGACAAATTGATATAGAAATTATTGTTGGTTTCTACTATTTGTATCAGATTGGCTCTACTTTGCCGTAAACATTTGGAAAGCTAGCTGAATCGATATTGGTGAAGCTTTGTTCAAAAAGCGCTCGCGAAGTACATATCATATTTGATAGATATTTAACGCCTTCAATCAAAGATTGTGAATGACAAGATCGACAGGAAATTGATATTCCATATACAATTAATGGTCCGTTACAAACGAGACCCAGTGATTTTACAAAAAGCTTAAAGAATTTTCGTTTTAAAGAAGCTCTAGTTAAATTTTTAGCTTCTCACTTGGATAACAACTCTTTTGTTTCAGTATTAGGAAACAAAAAAAATTTTATTACTGTTGGAAAACAATGTTTTTCATATTACTCTTCTGGAAATTGCGTTGTGAAACAAGAGGAAACTGAATTAGAATGCCAACATGAGGAAGCAGATACGAGAATAGTATTTCATATAAGCAAAGTAGGTAAAGAGTCTAAAATATTGGTGAAAGCAAGTGACTCTGATATTTTAATAATTCTACTAGGTAATCTGCACAAATTTCCTCATTTACAAATTTGGTTGGCAAATAGTACATCCAAAAAAAAAAAAAAAAAAAAAAAAGAAAAGAATAGTAAAGACGAAATATGTATAAATTGTACGGAATTGTCAAAAAAATTGAGCGCAACTTTATGTATTGCGTTGCCAGCGTTTCACGCATTCACAGGTTGTGACTATACGACTGCATTCTTCAATAAAGGGAAAGTAAGGCCCTATAACATTTTTCTTAAACACCCGTGAATTCAACAAGTTTTCGCATCTTTAACTGACCCTAATGACATTTTTGACGAAAGTAAAACTGCTGTAGTTCAAGAGTTTACGTGCCTTATGTATGGTATCGTTGATTGCCAAAATGTTAATACTGTAAGATTCATTTTGTTCAATAAGACGTTATGCTACGAAAAAAAAAAACAATGAAAAGTTTTTGAAAAAACTTAAGGGCTTCAACTCAACTAATATTCTACCTTGCTGGAAATCTTTAAAGCAAAAATTGTTGCGGACGATCTTTGTTAATTCGATGTGGCTAAATGCTACTGAGCCGAATTGTATTAAGTTTAACGCAGAAAATAATGGGTGGATCCTAGATGGTTTTCTCAAACCAACATGGTTCTTAGGAGATTCAACGCCAATGCAAGTTGAAAGTGTGCTATATAATTCTATTATCATTCGTACTGATAATGAAGAGGATTTTGATATTTGTGACGATGAACATGATGGCTGCAATGAAAGTGAGAGTAGCGATAATTCAGATTTTGAATAAATTATATAAAAATGTAATATAGGTTTCAATAAATATTTAATCATTTTTTCAATGTTCCGTTTAATTTGTATACCTCAAGTAATCTGTCCTATTTACTGAATATTTAATTAATATGTAATCTATAATAAAAGAAAAAAAAAAAAAATCAAATATTTCCTAAAACATTACAGGTATAATATAAACTTCGTCTACATGAATAACCAGGGTTATTATTTTTCACAAATATTTATTATATGTTCTAATTATATACAGAAAAGACAATTTGATTATTTATTGAGAAATAAATGTTTTATATTTATAGGGAATTTTAAATGTAACCACAAAAATATTTATTAATTATATTTCTTTTGGAGTTCTGAAATTCTTTTCTACAACTGTTTGTGCCATTGGTTGAGAACACTATCAATCGACGCATGCGCAAAAGCTTCAAAAACGCGTACAATTGGCTATCGCCATCCTTATCTGACGAACGATGTAGCGCGCTAATTTTCATTCTAAGCAATCTTTAACAGCTGGCAACCCCTACTTGCGGCCACTTTTACATTGGCAGACGAAGTTTACCATGTGCAGAAAAAAATTAGCTTTAATTTGATATATAAATGATGAATATACGCCATGAACGTATAAACGCCCCAAAAAACTACCTGTTTGCACCTGGCTGCGAAGAGGTAGCGGCCAAACGCGCAACGGCAACCATTATTTTTCAAGTTCACTATGTATATGTCTGTGATGTGGAGTATAGTTTATTTCAATAACAAATGAATGAAATTTCTCTCCAAAAAGTCGATTAATATTAATTTAATTAAAAATACTAGCGGGCACATTTTATTAGGCAACCCGGCTAAAACATATTGTCCCTTTTATAACTGAATATAAAAATCTGATTTTGATTACATACTCGATGAATGTAGCAATTTTGCAGCGGGATCTTAGACTATAGCATTTTCCCCAAATTTTGAATGATAAAAACATAAATTCGAATCATTACCGTCAAAATTTCCATCTCCTACATTACGACTTTTACTACGGTAATATGCACGATTTAAATCACGACTTCTCGATCTTGATTGCCTATTTACTTTCGAAAATAAAGTTGAAATCTGAGTTTTTAACTCCGCAATTTCTTTTCGAATTTCTTTAACCTCGCTTTCCAAATTTTTCCCCTCAACAACCGCGCAAACACTAGGGATTTCCTTAATTTCAGCAATCTTATCAGCCAATTTTGCCAATTCAGATAAATCCGCTGAAGAGGCAGACAATATTGCCTGAAAATTTACAGGTAATCGTTCCATCCAAATTGTTTTCAAAAAATCCTCGGTAACGGATTTCCCTCCTAATTCTTTCATTTGCCGAAGTAAAGTTGAAGGTTTTTTATCTCCTAGTGTTAATTCAGACAATAATTTACGCAGCTGCTGAGATTGAGAATCTGAAAACTCCGAAATTAACCTTTGTTTTAAAGTTTCATAACGATTTTCGGAGGGGGGGTTTAATATCAAATCAGAAACTGAAATAAGCGAATCTGGATCAATTGAACCTATAACTGTGTTATATTTTGTCAAATCATTTGTAATCTGCGATGTCGCGAAGTTCGCTTCAACCTGAACGAACCAAATTTGAATATTGTTTTTCCACATCGGGGGAATTCTACAAGAAACTTTTTCAACATTTATCCCCTTCTCACCAGAGTCCATGGCAATCTTATCAAGATTTTATACTTTAACTACTATTTTAAAATTTCATAAGTTCAAAATTCAAAGTCAAAATGAATTTAAATTCATACGAAAGAAGATTTCTAACGCTAACTTAAAATAGGAAATCTTTTACTCTATTATAGCCATATCGTAATACACTATATAATATATACCATTTAAAACAGCATTAAAAAAAAAATATATACATATCAATCTAGTTAAAATAGCTTATAAGAGCAGAAATATATATATTCGTTATTTATTTAATGCATTTTTAATTTCAAACAGTAAAAAAAAATCAATTAATTTAAAATATATTCATTCAAAGTTAAACCACTTAGCTCAAAGGCCGGAGGTATCGCCATATTACGCTGTTTCGTCAGAGGTCATCACTACGAAAACCACTACGGCTGGGTCACCACTTCGGCTGGCTTGTGTTCACTATTTCAATAAACTCAAAGAAGACACACTGATACTTGTAACAGTTTTACTAATAAAATAATAACTAACAATTTATAAAAATATAAGAGCTCAATTGAATTAAATAGGTGCTATAACTGTGCACAGAATACGTAAACATCTTTACATAGCGAGCGAGCAAACTGAACAGCATTTTCTCTCTCTGAACTCAAGTCTTTCAGCGATGGTTACAAACAGTACTTTGTTGCGCCATCTACTGACACAATCCACAACCAGTAAAATGTTCACCAAACTAATTCAGCTGTTCGCCTCAGTTTTATTAAACACTCAAAAAATATATTAAGTATTTTTTTAAATATCTGTTGAAGGTTTAGTATTTTGAAGATCGTGAATTCATGAAAAGAATGTAAACTGAGAAACGCAGTTTATCTGTAAAAAATCTGTAAAAAATCTGTAAAAAAATTGTCAAAAACCATAAAAATTGTTGCCTGAATATAGATTTTATAAAACAAAGTTAATATAGTTCAATTTATAATATTAAATGGAAAATGTTATATAATATAGGCTTTTGTAGGAAAATTACTTTAATGGTGGCGTCAAAGGTGCTGAGTGCCCTAAATAAAACTGCTATATTGTTAATGTAGAGTGTGGGAAATTGAATATTAAATTCTTTGTTAATTACAAAAAAAAAAAAAAAAAAAGCATTTCGTAGAAAACTCAAAATCCTTACTATGTTGTTTATAGGTATATTCCAGGAAGATTTATCATCAGATAGTTTTATAAAAGTATTTTTCATAAACATAAAACTTACGATTTTATTTATGAAAAACTTTTCAGAAAGATTTATTGTGAACCAGTTTTATGAAAAATGTAGAGTAATATAAAAAAGAAAGATATACAACTCGGATCTTTCGGAAA